>OY744516.1:174349274-174486774 GCA_963556195.1 Sepiola atlantica
TTTATAGAAAAGACTGAGACTAGCAACATCACGTCTGTGAGAGAGAGGGTACAGAGAAGAAGAAAGGGTATCGCCAATCAAATTACAGATACGTTTCTGCACATTATCAAGAACCCTGAAATGGGACAGAGATTCAAAAGCTGAAATATGACAACAGTACTCCATATATGGTCTGATAGTAGATTTGTAAAGATAGAGAATAGCCTCAGGTGTAAAAAAGTGTTTGGAACGATAGAGAGAACCGACTTTACAAGAAATAGAAAGAGCAATGGTTCTAATGTATAAACTCCAAGAAAGATTTGACTCATCAAAAAAAAAAAAACGAAGTTTTAGAGTCGATTTCTCCTCAAGAGCAGAGCCATCTATAAGAATCTTAGGAAGAAAAGGGGCACACCTACGATTGAAAGACACGATCTGAGTCTTAACAGGAGTAAACAAAACAATCCATTTTGTACCCCAATCCACAACTGAACCCAGGTCAGCTGCATATTTCGACTGATCCGAGGGAGATGGGCAAGAAGCAACACCAGAATAGAGAGTGGTATCATCAGCTTAGATGTTGATTTTCTGAATAATATTCTCTGGAAGATCATTTATATAGAGAAGAATCAGTGTTCGGCCTAGAATAGAGCCCTGAGGAACACCAGCATTGATCAGAAAAGAGAATGAAGAGACACTGTCCAAAATTACTAGCAAGCTTCGATCAGAAAGAAAATACCTAATAATGTCAAGAACCTAATAATGTCAAGAACTAATACCATAACCCTGAAGTTTGTGTAGGAGACCAAAATGCCACACTCTGTCGAACGCCTTCGAAATGTCAAGTGCAATGGCTCTACCCTCTCCTGAATTATCCATAAACCGACAGATCCGCTCAGTTACAACAGTCAAAAGATCAGCAGTTGAACGAAAACCACGAAAGCCATACTGAACATCACTAAAGAGGCCCAGACTTTCCAGAAAATGAACAAGCTTGCCGTTGACCAACCATTCAAAAACTTTGCTTATAACAGAGAGAAGACTAACAAGACAATACTTAGTGTGGTCAGACCGATCAAAGGACTCCTTCCAACAGGAAAAGAAACAGGACTGAGACAAACAGAGATTGAATAATTTAGAGAGGATAGAAGAAAGTTCAGGAGCACAACGCTTGAGAACGACAACAGGAATTGATCTGGTTATAGAGAACAAGACTAATGGTCTAATGAAGCATCTCCTTTTCCGTCTTCATTTTCCTTGTTTTCGGATGATGTGCCATTTCCTATCTGATTTCTCAAGCTTGTATTGTTGTAGAACTTTACAGAAAAAAACTATCACTAAAAGTAAACATTTATCACATAAAGTAATTTGGGAAAAAATTCTGATAATATAATGACATAAACGTAATGACGACGTTTGCAGTTTTGGATTTGGGCATTAATATGTGAAGGCATTATCAAAAGTACCACATGGTTTTGGACCATCAACATCAATGTGGGACACACTTTGGAGCATTTCGAGTGACTGACGGTGGGTGATGTGACTGTACTAGTAGAGACGTCGTTGTGCGACATACTCTCTAATACTTTTCCTGTAGAGTGAGACGGGATATTTTGTATGATATCTGGTTAAAAAATATGCACATAACCAAATGCTTGACTGCATGATGAAGCAACCTTGCAAAAAAAAAAGTAAAAAATGATAGAAATTAAACCGAAATTCTTTTACCGATTTATACAATGTAATTATCTTCCACTGTCAAAATAAAGAGGAGAATCTGAAAGAGAAAAAACGATTTGGCTAAAGTGGGTAACTCTGATTCAAGGGATATAACTGCACTTACTGGAGCAAAAAAAAATAGAATCTTTTATGTTTATAAAAATGAGTATATAGATGTTTATGTATGTCAAATAGAATGTGGAAGGAAAGGCAATATCAAAAGAAAGAATGGCAAAGTTTGTTCATACAATGGTAATTAGTTTTTATTGACAACTTGTTAAGACAACGAAAGATAAAGAGTTCGTGATGAATGAAAGTTTGGAGTGTCCGAGAATCTTCTAAGTGAAAGAAGGTATAAGAAGAAATTCAGTACACTGTTCATTGTCACCTTGTGCGTTTACGTGTGCATAAATGGGATCGGCATTGTAGACGTGTGTGTATATTAGTGTACCTGTTTTGTATGTGAGAGAGTGTGTATGAACTGTATGCATGCGTTTGTTTAGCAGAGTGCATATTCTGTTGCTATATTTAGTAGTTCGTTTGTTTGTGTGCTACTTTCCAATGGCCTTTTGGCTCCAAAGTGCCTAGACTAGATTGTGATGTGTGTTGTCTCTCAAAGAAAAGGAGGAAAGAAGAAGAAAAACGCTGTGTTTGGGGTTTTATAGTATGCAATAATATTTGGAAGTGAATATCTCTTGTGTTGTGATTGGTTGAAAGAAACTGCTGATTTGAGATTTTGTCCAATCAAGTGTTGACGCGTAAAAACATTCCCATCTTTGTAATTTACAATGCTAATATTTTCTAGTAAAGTTCCATTATCTGTTAGAGTTAATAAAAGATAATCTTTCAAAAATTTTGAAATTTTCACTTATTTTTTTCATGCAAATAAAAAGAATTTATAATAAAAGCTGTGTTACTTAACTATTAATGTGTTTAAAATGTTTTGAACCCTGTTTAAATTGTGTAAGACTATTATTACATTTTGTTATTGTTTTCTTTTACTGTTTGTTCGAAATAAAATTTAAAAAAAATATTTTTACTTTCTTCTTAGATATTTTATCCTCAAAGGAAATGAAATCAGAGAAATTAAGAGAAAAGTGAGTAAATCGTTATTCATTTGCTTCATCAAAATTGTTGGGTTGATAAAGTTAGATTTTTACTCTTTTCATTTTTTTTCACAAAATATTCCAACTACGAGTGTACATCCTTCATCGAAAATGACTAAAATAAATTATGCTTCGCTAGTGTTTGCATTAATACTCACATTCATATAAAAAAACGTCTTAGTCATGAAGTTAAAAAAAATAAAGAAGAAAGAAAGAAAACATCTCAAACTGGAAAGTTTTAAATTTTTAAAAATAAATCGGTATAGAAAGAAGATAGGAGAAAAAAAAGACGTCTCATTATGGAAATAGAGTGAAGGATTTTTTTCCAAATTCATTTTAGACAGTGGGGTTGTGTCGGACATGCTATTTGTTTTGATGGGGGATGTATATTTATTAATATATATAAGAATAAATATGCATTGGTCTTTATTATAGTGGAGGATTCTCATCTTTTAGTGCTTTTAAGTTTCATTATAGGGAGGGCCTGTGGACGAGTGGTTATAGAACTTGTCTTTGGGCTGGACGACCCGGGTTCGATCCCACGACGGCATGCGAATTTTCGGGTCTGAAAACTCCCTCTGTCCACCCAGCAGTAAATGGGTACCTGACTAAAACTCAGGGAAGGTTCAAGGCAGCGGAAGGAGAGGGATGGGCTCCGCCTTCCATATGCTGTGCCCTAGACACGGTGATTCTTAACAAATCACCGCCGCTACGGCCATGGGCAGTGTGAGATGTCGGCAACGACACTCGTGCGCGTTCAGGCTATGCGACCTTTACCTTTTTTTTACCTTTTAAGTTTCATTATTTCGAGAAGAGTCTATTTTTTTAAA
This sequence comes from Sepiola atlantica, assembly GCA_963556195.1. Lineage (NCBI taxonomy): Eukaryota > Metazoa > Mollusca > Cephalopoda > Sepiida > Sepiolidae > Sepiola > Sepiola atlantica. The sequence goes on from OY744516.1 coordinate 174,352,909, forward strand.
CAGATTAAAAATAGCACTAGTCTAGACATTATCCTATATCTCTACAAAGCCACCATCCGCCCATGCATAGAGCATTGTTGCCACATCTGGGCTGGTGCATCATCCACTAGTCTCTCCCTCTTAGACAAAGTCCAAAAAAGGGTTGCCAACTTAATAGGTCCCTCACTATCCACCAAGCTCCAGCCCCTGTCCCATTGTTGCAATGTTGCATCCTTGTGCCTGTTTTACAAGTACTTCAATAGATTGTGCTCTGATGAATTTGTTACTCTGGTGCCCCCTCAAATGTAAACATAAATACACTAGACCAACCCGACAATCAGCTAAGTCCCATCCATTCACTGTGGAGGTCTCCAGATGCCAGAGAGCCTTCTACTCCAATAGCTTCTTTCCTTGTGCTTCATGCCTGGGCGGATGGTAGCTTTGTAAAGATATAGGATAATGTCAGGTGTGAGAAGTTTACTAGCTCATTAGAGGGAGCCCACTTTCTTTGCAGCAGCCTTGGTAATGTCTTCAATTTATTTGTTCCAATTCATGTTACCTGAGGAGTTTGAACGTTGGACTCTTAGGTAGGGTGTTATTTACCATGGCAATCGATGGTTGAAGAGGTTTCTTGTAGTTATTGAAGGAACAGGGCTTTGTCTTTGCAGCATTAAGTGTTACCATCCATTTATGACCCAATCCACTACAAACTGGAGGTCACTTTCTAAGGATTCAACCATTCCCTTAGATATGTGTGCGTCGGTTTTGCCCACATGACGAGAGTAGAGTGTGGTGTCGTCAGCAAATATACCCATCTCAGACTCAATGTCATTAGAGAGGTCGTTTATGAAAATTAGGAACAATAAAGGTAGATCCTGGGGTACACCAGCATTTATGTCATATTGCTTGGATGAACGGCCATCGAGGACAACCTGGATTTTTCTTTTGGTTAGGAAGGATCCAATTATATTAAATATTCGTCCAGTAATACCATATGAGTGAATTTTTATGAGAAGACTTTTATGCCAGACCTTGTCAAAGGCTTTGGATATATCAAGCACTACCGCCCTAGCTTCACCTGCCTTGTTCAGTGTATGATATATGCGTTCAGAGATGACCGTTAGGATATCTGCAGTAGATCATGCTTGCCTGAATCCATACTAACGGTCAGAAAGAAGTTTAGCATTAACTAGGTGTCAAACTATACCTATATTGATTAAGGATTCAAAGATTTTAGCAAAGATCGGGAGTAGACTGATGGGGCGATAATTCTGAGGATCAGTTCTATTTCCAGAATTTTTGAAGATTGGTACCACAGAAGCAATTTTCCAGCTATCAGGGAAGCAAGATTCAACAAGGCATTTGTTGTAGAGTTTGGAGAGGACAGGGGCCAGTTCAGCAGAGTATTTCTTTATTACTATTACTGGTATAAGATCAGGCCCACACTCTTGCATAAAGTCAATCTAATATTTGTCTTTATGATATTGTTATTCCTTAAGAACAAATATTTTGATTTAATATTTCATAAGTGATTTATATTTTTCTTTTTAAAAAGTATTTTTTTTAAATGATGTTGAATTTTAGTTCAGAAAACCGTAAAATAGAAGCAAATGTAATATTTACATACTACAAAATTAATGAAAAAGTAATTTATTAAAGAATGTTCTCAGGTAAAGTTAATGTCATCAAATTAAATTTATTGAATTTTATTTGATATTTTTAGATATGTGAAATTCAAACATTTTGAAATAGGCCTCCAGTTGTACTATGAGTTGACCTTTAGTATAGAACAACATGACTTAACATCAAAATGACATTTACAGATTCAGTTAAATATAAAAGCTGACTAAATTATTTTGAGTTTTAATGAACAGATCCAATATGAACAATACAGGTTGCAAATATATGAAATTACAGTCACATAAGTGTTATGCTTATTTCTATTCTCTTGTAAAGTTAACGTCATATAATTAAATTCAATAAATTTCATCTATTTGTAGATATCTATAGTTCAAACATTTTAAAATAATTCTCCAGTTCTGATCCTTAGTTGCACAATGAGTTGGCCGTTAGTATAGAACACCATTATGTAAATATAATCATTTTGTTTTCCATTAAAACTTGAAATAGAATTATTGGTTAAAATAAAACATGTCCAAAGAGGCATAATAAATAAATAAATATAATGTTTTTCTGTTTTCTTTTAGATAGAGAGAGGGGGATACAGAGAGAGAGAGAGAGAGAGAGAGAAAGAGAGAGGGGGGAAGTACAGAGAGAGAGAGAGAGAGAGAGAGGGGGATACAGAGAGAGAGAGAGAGAGGGGGGATACAGAGAGAGAGAGAGGGGGGGATACATACAAAGAGGGGGGATGCAGATAGAGAGGGAGAGGGGGGATGCAGAGAGAGAGAGGGAGAGGAGGATGCAGAGAGAGAGAGAGAGAGGGGGAGATACAGAGAGAGAGAGAGAGAGAGAGAGAGAGAGAGTTTTAAAAGAAAGATGCTACACATACTTTTTAACTCTTCTATTTTGTTTTTCATACCCTCCGGGCAACGCCGGGTAACCATGCTAGTACATCATGAAGAAAAGTCCACCTATTGGTCATTGATAGGTTTTTAAATATTTTATATTTCAGTTACGTTTATTAATGAAAGTAAATATAATCCCGGGTAACACCGGGTAGAGACAGCTAATAAATAAATAAAATATTTTTCTGTTTTCTTTGAGAATATACGACAGTTGTAATCTTTGTATTTTGGCTTTTGTACTTGTTTAAATAGATCGCCAAACAACAAAATATTCAGCTGTACTAGAATGTTCTGTCTTTGTTAGAATTTTACTCTAATCAGAGAATTATTTAAGTAATGAAAAAAATTACTTGTGATTATAGAAATGTCCTTTTGCCAATATTACTCATATCTTGAAATTGTTATTAATTTTTGTCCACCATATTACAATTGATCTCAAATTCTTCTATGTCTATTTGATATTTATTATTTCGAAATGTTCACATTTTTCAGCACAAATCCTGTAGAAGGTGACTTCTCTCAAAATCACACCAGTCTTGGTCAGGTAAGCATATCGGGTTGAGACAGACTGTTCTTCAGCAAAACAAACCTATTCATTCCTTAATACTTTTGTAAAATCATAACAAAATATCATAATATGCAATTGAACTTCAATCCACAAGTGTCAGAAATTTATCTCCTTCAAATAAATTCCACGTTATGAAATAAAATTAAAAAGAGGGGCAAGCTAGGATAGGAATATGGATGACGCACTGATCATTAAACTCTTATGTAGATTAAGATCATTGTCAGGCACCCAAGAAATTGTATTTTGTTGGATCCCAAGTCATGTGAGAATCCAAGGAAATGATAAGGCTGACACAGCAACCAAAGCTGCCCAAAAGGAGCCTCTCAACAACACATTTACGGTTCCATAAACATCCATGCATACATCCGAGAGAAATGGCAGTTTCGCTAGAGCAATAGCACCTTCAACATGTTATTCATAATCCTATCCAATCTGAGAGAATGGAAACAGGTCTGTAGGAAGTCACAAATTGAGATGGTCTTTCTTTTCCAACTCCATATTGGCCATACAAAAGTCATACATTTATTTCTGCTTGAACAAAAAGAGTCACCATGGTGTGCAGCTTGTCATGTCCAATACACAGTGAGACATTTGATGATAGAATGTACTGATTTTACTGACAAAAATACTACAATGTTAACATAATGAAAAAATTGTTTGATGACATCAGCGTAGAACTTATAGTATACTTTTTGAAGACAGGCTTATACTAAAAAATCTATTATCTAATAAATTAAAATTAAAAAATGAACAAATAAATGAATAAATAAATAAAACTTAACACAACTCTGAAAACTTGTACGAAATAAACATAGGTTGGCATTAAATAACCCACAAGGGTTGATATGCCACTAAACCCACCAAACCAAACCAAACCAAACTAAGTATCACCTTAGATGTTTCCTATCTTCCTTTTACGTTTGTCTTCGATAAACTGTTTATGTGAGAATAAATGTGTCAGCATGTAACTACAACTCTTTTTTCACTATTGTCCCCTTTCTTCTTTCTTCCGACTCTCCTGTTTTATTCACGCTACACAACATACAAAATGGCAGACTCGTCTACTGGAAAGAATATACCCGCACATGTGGTTGCTAAAACGTAAAAGCTAGGATATAAAATATTTTGTTAGCTTTACAGAGTTAAAAACCCAGAATATATTTACATATATATATATATATATATATATATATATACCTTTATGCACGATAGCTGAAAGTATTTCAGACACTTAGCACAATTACTTCTTGCTTAACAATAGCCAACAGAAGATAGCAGTTTGGCTGCTATTGTCTAGTTGAAATTAAGCATTGGGCTTACTTCTGTGTAAATATTGTGTTTCGCTGGGATTCATCAGATTGACAACAGACAGAAAAAGTGCTAAGAAATTGCAGAATCGTCTCCTCCAAAAAAGAAACGGTGTAAAGCATTTCAAGAAAAAGAAGCAATGTCAAGAAAGACTTAAAAAACAAGTCAAGAAAGAGTTAAAAAAAACCCAGACATTTCATTAAAAAGAAAAACCAAAAACATTTACTCTTTGCTTGGCTAAAAACTGTTCTACAAATGGTGTCGCATATGGCGAGCTTTAATACCAGTGATTTGGACGACTTCCGGTTCCGGTGGTGTGTATGGAAGCCCATACGCTAGTACTACAAATACGTGGTGTGTATGGAAGCTCATACGCAAGTACTACAAATACGTAATAGTACATTCTTCCTTGCTAGAAAGAAAAAAAATAGCTTCAATATTTTACTTTACTTTTACTTGTTTGTTTTTGTTTTTTTTTACTTTATTTTTTCAATAATTATATCCAGTATTTAAAATTGTTTTTTATTTTAATTTATTTATATTTTTAACTTGGCTACTCTAGTTAATCTCCATATTGGCTTTGGATTGCCTTAGTTCAGGCTGGGCCAACGTGTCATCATAGGCCCCGCTATGACATGGTATATTATCCTGTACTGGTACGAAATGGTTCCCTCTATCTTGTTCTTCGATAGGAGACCTTGAGATTGTCTGGGCTTCAGGACAAGATGCTAAGTCACAAACAGACACAGTAGAGTTTTGTCCATCTGGATACCTAATGTTTGCATAGGTCGGGTTACTGTTAAGGAGCTCAACTTAATTTACATATGGTTCGTTTGTGTTATTCTTTACAAACTTCCTCAGCAATACGGGTCCAGAGGTCATTAGCCAAGAAGGAAGTGAGTTTTCATGGGATGAACGGCGCTGGAATGTGAAGAAACGTTCATGTGGTGTGGCGTTAGTTGCTGTACACAACAACGATCTCTGTGAGTGGAGCACCTCGGCAAGTACCAGTTCTCAATGTTTTTCAGACAGGTTATGTGATCTAAGAGCTAAACGAATCGCCTTCCATATTCATTCTCTCTACTTGTCCGTTTCCGGTTGGATGATAAGGAGTGGTATTACTCGTGCCAACTTCTTTCTGGGATAGATAAGATTTCAGCTCCTTGGACATGAAAGATGTGTCTCGATCTGAATGTATATAACTTGGCACACTCCTCCACACTGTGGTCGCGGAAGTTGCAGTTTCTTTTTAATTTCTCAAACTAAATAAAAACTCGTCCATGGATTCTCCTGGCCTCTGCCGTCTGGTAGCTAGTAAATGTCTTGCAAATACTTTGTTGGGTGTTTTAATGAACAAGTTTTGCTATGGCAGCATCAAAGTTTGCACACGTTTCTATGAACTCAAAAACACTAGAGCTCACACAGCTAAACAGGGTTCGGTATTTGTTGGGTATCTTTTCTTGATAGTCTTCAAGATAATTAATATCGTACGCCAGTGTCGGTATTCCTTGACAGCTGTTGGTAGACTGGGATCAATGTCTAGGCATTTCGGTTTCCATGTCATATGTATATTTTAGTATCAGGGTAAATGTTGCAGAATTAGTTGAATAAATAATACCAACACAAAGATACTTCTTACTTAGAAGCCAAGCTTTGTATAATTTTGGTTATTCGGACTACATTTCTCATCTTGAGTGTTATCATCACAACGTTTCGGCCGCTGTAACCTCAGGCCTTCTTCAGGTGTATCTTATCGAACTCGGGAATATTTCTGTCGAACTCGGGAATGTGGACGGAATTTCGAACTGAACCCTTTATTTAATCCACGGGGGTTAGCATGCTTTTGTTCCGTCAGTCTTCAGTAATTCACAATTCTTTGTATCGCCCGTACCAAGGATTGACCCTTCAACCTTCAGATGACTATCACTTAGAACTGAATTTAACTTAATACTATATCCACTGCGCCACGTGTAGCTGACTTGCCATATTTTCATAATAGTCACTATGCTACGATTACCACATCCCCTTTTACTCTCTCTGTCTGTCTCCTCCACCCTCTTTCTCTTTCCTACAGTATTTTCTTATCCGGTTTAAACTTATGACAAAACGTCTGATGCCGCTGTTATGTAGAGCACAAATACTACACTTTGAAATATTTATTTGCAGAAAATATAAAAAATTTATATTTAAAAGAAATTAGGCACAAAGGCTATCAAAAGTGTGGGGAAATGGGGGTCGTTGGTCATCCTTTGTCTAAAGTAATAAAAATGTTTATCCTACTCTTAACTAGAATCATTTCATTCATCACAATACAACATTTACTTTATGGGTTGTCCTACTTAAGAAATTGTTGGAAATTTTATTTTCCAAAATTCTATTTATGTACAAAAATTAATTGGAATAACACGGGGAGTGATGAAAAAAAAAATTCAGTTAGTAAAACCCTCCCAACCCTTTCTAAAGAATATACTGCCCACTGTTTTCCGATTTGTTTAGAATCGAAAACAGCCATGTCAATCTCTAAATGGAAGTTGGATATAAGTGGGAGAAAAAAGAAAACAGGGGATGGAGTTTGGAGAATAGGTAGTGTCCTTCCAAGATAAATGCAATTTGGGAGAAGCCGAGGGCAAAAAAATGAAAGTGGGGAGTGGGCATCTTGGAGGATTTCTATTACCAGGGGGGTAACTCATTCACTCGACTAGCTAAGAGGCTAAACTTACCCGAAGAGCTGAAATCCGACAGGACCAGGAACCGTATGCACTATGCTCAGGCAGGGAACACGTACATTTTGATCATAGCCAAAAGACCAACTAAGCATAAAAAAAACATAAAAATGACTCGGATGGGTTGCTTGATACTCGAATAATTACTTTTTTAAAGTTAAATAATTCTTTTTGATTTCCCCATGGCAGCGCCGGGACACGGGTCTTGCTAGTTAGTTATACAATGGCATAACGTTAGGAATACTTCATACAATATGGAGAAGTAAGGCCCAGATAAGACTTTCGTCCATCCCTACGTTGTAAGACGAAGGTATACAGTCTCACCACTAACTTGTGTTCTTGTTTCTGAAATGCTTTCGAGTTGTTACACAATTTCCCAATGCACAGAATTTTAAACAGTACTTTTAGAGGTTTAGAAAAACAAAGTAAAATGGTCGCTTTTAAATTTGACATTATTTGACATTATTTTTATTACTAAAAGCAGCAGCAGACCTAGTGGTCGTGCCTGGTCGTACACAAATAGTAAACTTACTCAGTGTTTTACTATTTATGTACGACTAAATAAGGCATGGCCACTTGCGGCTGCACTTTTCTAGTAATATAGGCACGTCAACGGAGTAACCTTTTCGTCATATTCAAGGCAATCTCTGCCCATCAGATCGAACTGAACTGAAATATCGTCTTGCGGTATTATTTTAAATAATAAATGAAACGGATTTAGTCACAAGTTTCAGCCATAACGATTATATGAAATCGACGGTTTATTTTTGTCAAACTCGATTTAAAAAAATTAATATTCCCTCTTTAGCTTGAACAAAACATTGTAAAAATGTTTGTGTTACATTACACGGCACCAAACAGACATTTGTTACATTATCAATTAAATAAACGCCACGAAAAGTCTCGCAAATGTTTCTCAAAAGTTTAGAAGCGTTTTCAAACTTTTTCGTTAAGGCATTTTTAACACTCGGGTCTTTAACACTAATTTTACCATTACTTTTTTAAACACTATTTTCTTTAAACATTGTATTTTAAACAACTTATTTTAAACACTTTTCTTTTTTTACACATTTCTTTCTAAATTACTATTCTTTTGAAAACAACTTTTCCTTCTAAACATTTCTTTTTAAGCATGGTACACTTTTTCTTTCTGTTTTAACTGTCACAGTTTATCAATTTAGGACCCGAAAATGTTCTATTGTACACAAAAAGTTACCTATTGTATTTTCTTCGTCTACTGGTCGTCATCGCTATCTGTGCTGTGGATTTCATTGCGTCTCTGGCAGTGATCGATTCTGGTGGTCTTTGTTCTGTGGACAAACTTTATTTTCAGGCAGGAGACAAAACTCGGAGACAGTTTTTCTCAGAGAGAGAGATTCAATACTTTTATTCATCTGTCTTGGTTGTGGAGGGATTTCCATCCATTCGTCTCTTCCATTCGTCTCATTCATACTTTTTGTTGTGGGGAACGACGGATGCATGGGGATATATGTCGGATCTCATTCGAGATCCAGACCATAGAACGAGCGGCTACATGGTGGGACTTATCACTCTCACTCCCAAAGCGTTCTCTCTTCAAAACTCCAGTTTTTGAAAAAAAACAAATGACGTAACAGACACTTGCCTCGCGTCGGCCAATCAGATACGACATCCAACAATCGTTCCATATCTGACCTTCTCCGACCCGAGATTCCCGGTGTCGGTGCCGAATCTGTCACTTTGTTATGGTTTGACAAAATGATTCACTCACAACAATCCCCTCCAGTGCATGTCAGCTTAACCCGCACTTATTGTCTCAACTGACCTCAGCCATAATTCATACTAGCTAACTTAATCGTTTCCAAAAATATAGGGCCCCATCCATAATATAACATTCGGACTAAATTTTAAATAAAAACAAATAACTGTTTTCTAAAAATAGAAAATAAAAAAGGAATTGTCCCCTTATGTTTGAAAAAATAAGGTTGTTTACTTTTTGGTACGCCAATTTAATTTTTTAAATAGTAAAGAAAGTATTAAATTGGCCCCCCCCCCCCAAAAAAAAAACCCAACAAAAAGCAAAACAAAAACAAGCAAGAGTCGATAATGAATTACATGTGTTCCTGTTTACTTACCTCCCCACGACGGCAGAGTTAGACACGAGATCTGTTTCTACTGTGAAGAAAATCCAGCTCCAAAAAAAAGGACACTCTGGATTTGGACAAAAATAAAAATTTACTCAGTTTATAAGAATTTCTCCTCCACTGACCGAGGACAGAAAAAATGAAATGTAGTATCAGAACATATACTACACTTTCTTTTTTTTCTTCTTTTTAAAAAATCAATATTGAATAAAGTTCAGTCTTAATTTGAATCGGATCGTGTTCCTTTCTTTAAAAACAAAAATGCATTTTTTTTAAGTTTCTTAAACTTATTTTTAAGCTTGCATTCATTTTCGACTACTGCATGTGTTTTTGTTTTTTTGGCGAATTTAATACTAATGATATTGTCATTTATTATTTAAAAAATTAAACTGGCGTTCAAAAAGTAAAACGTTTTTCTTCAAACTTAAGGGGACAGTGTCTTTTTTTTTTTTAATTTTGACTGGTATTTTTGTTTTTTATTACTATTGCACTCTTACGCCTGAAAACATTGTTTGTTTATTTTTTACAAAGATTTTTTAATTATGGTTCTACTTATGTAGATTTGTAATTGTATTAAAAAATTCAAATTTTAAATTAAACTGTCATTTGTTTTTATTTAAAATTTAGTCCGAACATTTTTGTAAGAAGTAAACAAACAATTTTTTTTCAAGCTTAAGAGAGTAATTCCCTCTTAGGCTTGAAAAACAAATTGTTACCTTATTTTATTCTTGTCTTTTCTACTACATCTTCATGACTCATAGTCAATCACGATGTTGCGATCTACCTCTCACAGCTTAACAATATCTAAAATTTAAAGCTTAAAAGCTTAACGGGACTTAAGAAGAAATTGAAATTCAGAGAATCCTGCTTAATTGGTGTCTAATGACTATGGATCAAATTTAATGCAAATCTGAAATATTTTAATTTTAAAATGGAAGGTTGTGCCGAAGCCATCGTTAAGCAGGCCTGCTCACTGAGTTTTTCTGCTGACGTGAAAGTGGTTCGTATCAGCAGTTATTTCAGATTTGGACACATGTTATTAAAAGGGAAATTTACCCCAATAAACACAGATAAGTAAGTGAAAATATTTGTATTTTTTTAAATCTGGGTATTTTTAAACGAAGTCAACAGAATAAAAAAGGGGTGAAAAAACAAATATGCAACAAATAAGTCTTTAATAGAGATTTAAGGTAGAATAAAAAATGTGTAAACCTGGATGTAACTTAAATATTGCTTATAAGTGAAGTTGTAATATATTCTGATTTATCGATATAATAAGCAAGAAACTTTTCTATTGCAGAATTATTCAGTAAATTCCAAAGATGGCCAATCCAATGATGGAAAACATGGAAAAGAGAGCAAAAGAGATTCAAGAGAATCTCCATTGAAAAATAAAGACATCCGGCCAACTAAAGGGCATTTCCCTCCTTTCCCTAGTATTTCTATTGTTTCACCACAAGGTGAGGAGAGAAATGCTAGTCTAGAAGAAGGAGGGGGAGGGGAAGGAGGAGGAGAGAAGAAGAAAGGGGAAAATACAGGACCAACAAAAGATTTAGACAAACATTCGCATGAGAAATTCACTGAAGAAGAAGAGATACGATCTCGAGAATCTTCCATAATTCTTTCGGATAAAGATTCAGATGAAGGTTCAGTGACAGAGGATCAAACAAGAGCTCTTCTTGAACTGGAACAGCAACAAAAGGAAATTATCAACTCAGGTGAGAAATTTGCTTTTTACTTTTAATCATATTTTATTCTCAGCAGTAAAGCTTAGTAAATTTCTATATACAAATGTCAATGTCTGTGTGTGTGTTCCCTATAGAAAGAAATATTAGAGAATCTACATACAAATTAAAAGTATTCATATGTAAGATTTTCTGGGGGAGACAATGGAAGTAGCCTCGAATCTTTAAATACCCTCCTAAGGAAGCTATGAGGACCTAACATCCCTTAAAACTTCAAATATATCCTATTTATAAAATTTAAATCTCCGAAGAGAACTATGGAAGTGGTCCTACATCTCTATGTGCCCCTCTGTATGCCAAATCTCTACGTGCCACCCCCTAAGGGAATTTGGGGGGAAGAACTCTCTTAAAACTAATGAAATTTAAACTATATGTATAAGACACTAATTCAGAGAGTTTTCTAAGATTTCAGTTTCTTCCGACTATATTAGGAGGCGAACCGGGAGTGCGGGATTATAAAAAAAAAGAAGCAATATGGTGTTATGAGCATAATGAAAATAGACATAGTAGTGTTCCTCATTCAATATCGAGCGATGTCGGGTCTTCCTGCTAGTTGTTTAATATTTCACAGAGAACACGCAGTTTTATCGCTCACCTCCAATAAACATTTGGATTGGTGATACCAAGAGACTTCCTGGAACATTTTGCCAGAGCATGTCAAGGATGGAACTAGCGTAAATAAGTTTTTAAAATAATATTAACCGGTCTTTAGACTGGATTGCATGGACACTATTAGGAACTGTCAGATGAGATTTTTTTAAAGAATCAGAACTTACTGGAAGTTATACCGATTAGTGTTACAAAAATGAAAAGTAGAAACAAAAAATAACGAAACACATTTTTTAAAATGATAAAAACGAATTACGCAATTAGCGGTGTGTGTGTGTGTGTGGGGGGGGGGTAGTGGTTTTTTTTACCGAGAAGATCAGGGAGACATGAATAAAAACTGAGAAAATAAATTTGTAACTGATCTTATAGCTCGTGTGTATGTTTTTATTTATGAACTTATGTGCAATTTATTTCATGCAGGCTATACAAATTTCACAAATCTTTGGTTACTCTACCTGTACAAGAGCCAAATACGTCCTAAGATGGGAGGGTACTGCTGTCATATCTGGGGAGGTTCCGCTCACATCACTCTTTCTTGTCTTGACAGAGTACAAAATCGACTTCACAATCTAGTGGGGGATGATCTCTTCTCGTCCCTACAGCCTTCTTCACACAGAAAAGATGTTGCTAGCCTTTCTCTACTGTATCATTATGTTCATGGTAGGTGCTCGGCTGAGCTCCAATCCCTGCCCCCTCCCCTGTAGAACATTCAAGAACTTGTCTAACTACAACCACAGCAAGAAACTTTCGTTTCTCCCTCTCTCTGTACCAAAAATCAAACGGAACTTCCATGAACAAAGTTTCTTTCCTAGAACATCCCATCTGTGGAATAAGATACCACAAATCTGCTTCCTGGACAACTACAACACGGTCGTCTTCAAGTCTAATGTAAACAGATACTTGTTGGGCCATCCTCTTGGATAGTCAATTCTACTTAAGTGACTTTCTGCCCATTCCACCGATTGTTTCCAATCCTCTCATGGGGGCAGTCATCATCCGACTGACAGTCTCTTTAACCCTTGTCATCGAGTGGCCCTCGGGCCTTGATAAGTGATCAGTAAAAAAAAGAGAGAATTAAACAGATAATGCAAACTATATATATATATATATATATATATATATATATATATATATATATATATATATTTTCAATTTTCTTTTCTTTTTGTTTTTGCTAGGGATGAGGCATCCTATCGCATGCCAGACATTCACCTGCTATTTTCAACACTCCAACTGAGAGATCTTTTTAAGATTCTAACCGTCCCTTTAAGTGCAATTGTTTGTATCTCTCTTACACTTGGTTCACCGGGTATATTCGCCAGGTAGTTTTTGAAATTCTTTTTCATGAGTCCGGTGGCTCCTATAATTACTGGAATGATGGAGATTTTCTAAAGATTCCAGTTTCTTTTCATGTCGTACATAAGACCTTGGTATTTCGTAATCTTTTCCCTTTCTGCTCTGTTTAAGTCAGCATCATTAGGGACACTGACTTCAACTAGAGTTGCTACTTTCCCCCTTTCGTCCAATATCACAATGTCAGGTTTAGCAGCTCCATTTTCTAGATATGTAGCTGTAGGAATTGCATAGTCATAGTGGATGGTGTATGACTTATTTCCAACTGTTCTTTCTGGTATATGTTCCCAGGACTTACTGCTACACTGAATATTCAACTTTTTACAGATGGTTCAGTAGAGATATTTACACACTCCATTGTGTTGCATTGTATAGTAGCCGTCCCCTAGCAGAACCTTACAATTGGATGTCAGGTGGTTCACACTCTCCACTTCTGTGTGGCAGAACATGTACTTATTGTTGCTCATTTTCTTAAAGGCAGTGATCATCAAGCTTTGATCTTGGGTAGCCATTATCATTCTCTCCTGATCATAGTGGAGTGATGCTCTTTTAAGCCAGTCTACAGAGCCTTCCTTATCTATATATTCTTGGGATAGTTTATCCAGAAAAGATTTGGCACGTTGTTGGTTGGCCCATTCTTCCAGTTTTCTGCAATGGAAGGTCTTGGTGTATTTGTGACAGCTCTTCCGGCTATTTCCGTGGTAGGCTTGTTTTCTGTTTCTGCCTCATTTATAAGACAGTTTTGTCCAAAATGTTTGGCCAGTTTTGTGATAGAGGTTGTTCTACTGGCTCTTGTTTTTTGGTGTTGATGTATCATCATAAGGTTTGGATTTTAGGAGCTCGTCAGATATTAGCCGGTGCTCACAATAGTGGCTCGATGTTGATGATCAATCTCTGAGAGACCCATACCTCCTGCCCCTCTGGGCAGATACAGCCTTAGTAGACACTGGTTTCTGTACATTACTCTGTACAGTGTCAACATTTTCCTCATTTTAGTGTCTAGTCTGTTAATGTTCTTTTGTGGCCAGTCAATAATGCCAAAGCTGTATGTTATCACTGGCATGGTGAGTTGGTTAATGGCAGTTACTTAGTTTTTGTTTGTGAGTTGTGTTTTGCAAATTTTTCTTACACGGCATACATATTCTCTGCCAAATTTTTCTCTCATCTTGGCATGTTGAATTGAATCGTTTTCTTCTATGCCACGGTATTTGTATTGTTCCTGTTCTCTCGGTCTTTGATGTCAGTATCTTCATTAAGCTGTATGTTTTCTATTTGAATCTTCTTCTCAGCTCTGAGGAAGCACTTAGCACATTTGTCTAGGTCAAACTTCATTCCAATATCTTTGGAGAAGGTATATACAACCTGCAAGAGTTGACTTAAGTCAGCGCCTGAATTGGCATACAGCTTGAGGTTATCCATGAAGAGCAGATAATTGACTCTTTTGTTTGGGTCTTGTTGATGCCCCTGGCTCAGGTCGTAGGCACTCCGGTTTTTATTCAGTATTTTACTTAGCGGATCTATCGCCAGACAAAATAAGCTATCTCCTTAGAGGATTCCTCTTTGGATATTGACGTCAGAGATGTTTATTGTTTAGTATGGTTGTTTGCCATATCTTTATATGTACAGCCATGGTTTTCTTGATTATGGATCTTATATAATTCAAAGCACCGCAGTAACCATGTGGTAATCGATCCAAGCCATGCTTAGATTTCTCTGCGTCTTCAAGGATGGTCTTATTGATCAACAACTGGTCCTTGGTGCCGAAACACTTCCTCCTGCACCCTGCTTGTTCTTTTTCCAGGTATGCTCCAGAAAAGAGGTGTTCGTAGATGCTGTTTGCAACCAGACCAGTGAAGAGTTTGTAGGTTGTAGTGAGACAACAGATCGGTCTGTATTTAGCAGGGCGTTGTGTCTCACTCGTTTTGGGTATGAGTGTTGTATCACCTTTTACTAGCTATGCTGGTGTGGCCTCCTCACCCTTCAAGAGGCTATGTGTGTGTGTGTGTGTGTGTGTGTTGGTATGTATAGGTAATAAGCAAAGTACAATATTAGTTAGAACAGGAAGAAGTTAACACAAAAACATGCTTATATTGATTCGATATTTCGTTTTTATTATGAAACTTTTTTGTGAAATAAAGTATTTATGTTGCTAAAACCAGTTTAAATACATAACGGTTAGTAGAGGACGTGGGGTGGGGTAAGTCCTTGAGAAGAGTGGGTAAAAAGAAAGAGCATGTGCTAGCTGATAGTGAACAGAGGGTGGTAATCAAGATATTGGAACATAATTGGATGAAGCTTGAAAAGTGACGATGTAAAGACAGGGGGGGGGGGGCAAAGAAAAAAAGAAGAGAAACGGACAGCAAAGAGAGAAAGGCAAGGAATGATAGCAGCCGGGGGGGGGGGCTGTGTTTGCTAGTAGTGGAAGACAGGGATATAGTGTAGAGGGAGAGAAAAATAGAACAGAAAGTGGATGTGTATAAATAGTCATTAATGAACGCTGGGTTGTGGTATTATTGGAACGTGATTGGTTGTAGTGCAGAAAAGTGACTGTGTGAAGGCAGGGGGTGTAAAGAAAGTGGTTGAGAACAGGGAAGACAGAAAGGAAAGGCAAATTAGCAACATAGAGGCTTTGCTTGCTACTAATGGAAAATGGGGATATAGTTTAGGGAGGAGAGAAAGTAGTTGTATAGGAATTTGACAGAGGATAGAATTAATAAATGGGTCAATGGATTTTATCCAAATTAAAAACTAAGAATTCTTTGTTCATTAATGCCTTTATTAGGTAAGTTTTTTTCTATTCAAAAGAAGCTAGGCCTCTGATCTATGTGATTATTTACATATGATATAAGGCTCGCTTCAATGAGACGCCTTTGTCTAGTGTTATGTGGGTGCTTGATTATAACAAATTTTTGTGTGTTAAATTCGTGGTTGAATTTATCATGTGTGTGACCAGTGCATTCTTCGTGTGCCAAGTTTGATGGCTCTATTTTTTTAGGGTACGCTGGGTTTCATCGATGTATACCTTGTTTCAGTTATTACATGAGATTGTGTAAATGCTGTCTTAAGCGCTGCCAGTATTTATGTCTGTTGAATTTTTTACCCACTCCCTCATCCACCATATCAAACTTTCGATTTTTAAATTGGTTTGAACAACATAAATACTCCATTCTATGAACAAGTTTCATAATAGAAACGAAATATCGAATCAATATACGCATGTTTTTGTGTTAATTTCTTCCTATATACACCAACACACTCTGTCATAAAAATTGTATCTTTAGACAAACAATACTTTAGATAAATAATAAATAACATATTTAGGAATTTAGTAATAACTCTGAATTGTCATATAATTTTGATACAAATAAATGTAACTCTTAATCCGTAGCATTTCAAATCTAAAACAAAAAAATATATTAGTAGTAATTTAGAATTTTTTTAAAAAGTCACATATTTACGAATATTCTCATGCCATAATAATGTAAACATGTCAAATAAATTTGAAAAATTAATGTTAAATATATACAGACGTGTAGGATAAGAATACATTTCTGATGATCAGATCTACTGTGAAGCTGCGGTAAAGCAGTAGGATGAGCCCCTTTTAATTAATTATTAATTAATTAATTAATTATATATATCTAAATGAATATATGCGAACGTTGGGCCCATTTCTTGCACTAACGGTGATGTCAAAATACCCTATTTTAAGTTAATTCAACTTTACACAATAAACACACCATCTGTTTTATATACTGCTTATGTATATGTGATATCAGTCGCAAGGTTAACTAATTTGCATATTGATTTTGAAAAAGACATTTTATTGATTAATTATCATTTGTTATTTGTTTAATTCAATGATAAACAATCAATGATTTTAATATAACAAATCGTTCTGTTTAGTCGTATTGTTTTATTTCGTGGACAAAAGTTTAGTATTTGTGTTCAAGTGTTCTTTTTCATCTCTTTTACTTTGGGGGACTGACGTGATTTTCAACAAGTTGCGATCTATTTCTAAGTTAAGAACAAATAACCCCCACACCATCGCTCAGGCAAATTGTTTTTTTCTTTCGTTTCCTTTCTAAAAGATAAATAAATTTGTATCGAAATTATCAAAATGTTAATGCTGATCTATCTATTTGAATAAATGCGACACTTCTGTTTCGTGTTTACAACAAAGTTATGAATGAAATATTTATTATTTAAATTTTGTTTCAAGTATTTTACATAGCGACCTTTGTGAAGCAGTACCGAGCCGGCGTGTGAAACCATGCCACTTCCCAACAAACATCAACCTTTATCGTTTGTGCCGTGATTTCCTTCTACTTTATCTTCTTGTTGTTCTGGCTATGTCATCTCCTGTGATGATAATCGCCGAGGGCGTGTGCACTGGTCTACAAGTTGTGTTCAAAGCAGAAGAAACACCGACTCACACAATAAAAATACAAACACAAAGATATGCATTGTGTATTTGACTTGTTGGTAGCATGTGTGTGTGTGTGTCGTCAGGGCCCACCGCTATCGTCCACATCTGAGTTAAGTTCCAGTTTTTCAACTTCATAAAACCTTAACTGAGATCAATTGCCTGTCGAGGCAAATCATTGTCTGCTCGAGGTCATCTACTCGTCAGCTCCTCTCATCATCAGCTCGATGCGATCTGCCACATCTCCTCGAACAACTCTGACTCGCTTTACTCCCCGGGTCTATTCCAATCTAATCCCTAATCTGCTCGTCTTCCAAATATATCTACTTTCGACCAGAAATTCTAGATGTCCAGTCCCTCTCTCAGTCACTCTCAGTCACTCTCAGCTGGTCACTGGAACTAGCCACATCCGCTCTTCTTCTCAGCTCATCACTATACGACCACCCAAAAAAACTAACAACCAAACTGTCCGGGCGCCATCCCATCTAGGGAGTTGAATAGATTGGTTGGCCCTTCCAATTATGGGGATAATAGCATAATATTTATTTATTTATAAACATACAGGCTTAGTGTAATGAAACCTTAGTTTCACGATGATACCTGGTTCAGTTTACAAAAATAAAACAGATGAGAAAATGGATTCCTTGATCATTAGTCTTGTAAATACTGACAGGACTGATGATCGAAGATTCCATTTTCTTGTTTTTTTTTATAAACTTGATCGTGTCTCTTCGTGAAATTCAGGTTTCCGTAATGTACTCAAATTAATATGTATATATCGGATGTAAATGTATGTAAAACACCATATTTAAAATAAATATTTTTATTTGCACCCATCTGCTGTTCATTGCAGCACTTTTTCCTTTCGAAAGTGATATTAAAAGCAGACTGCATCAATTAAACAAGCAGTTGGCAAATGAGGAACCAGGGAAATGTGAGCGACCAACGAAAGTGGCCTTTCGAGAAGATTTGGTTCAAGTCATTCAATCTCCAACCCAAGACTCCCAACATGCTAAGACAGCCAAAGATTGTAAGATCATTTAACTTTTACATTATCTTTCTAGTATCAATATTATATTATATCATAAAATATAATAAAATTATCGTTATTATATTTAAATAATTACTTTTTCATTGCACCTTCAGTATCAGATTCACAAATTTTGTATCTTTTAATTATTTTATGTTTACTTCAATTCAGTTTTTTTATTCAGTTTTGATACAGTGTATACGTTTGATGAGATTGCGACTTGGTTTAAGCATGAGACTTGCAAAATGGAGTGGCTCTTGCAACATGTCTCACTGTCGGTGCTGTTGGATGATACTTTTAGCATCATTGCAGCTGACAGGAGAAAGACCCCTCCCTCAAAAAAATAAAATCTGTTATTAAGAATTTATTTTTCAATTAAACAAAATCCTTGCTTTCCCTTTTAAACTCAACAAGAGAGAAAAAGAAAGAAAAAAACAAAGTAAATAAAGTTATAATTGTTCTGTCCTGACTCCAAAGTTGGTTGTTGAAAACCTTGATATTTAAAGGACGCCTTGTGTATTTCGGTTTAATGATTTATTAACACCCGTAAAAGACACAATAACCAAAGACTATAAGGAAGCATAACTCGGGTAATTCTGTTTAATGTAACTAAAGAAATAATATTCTGACATCTAAAGTAAAAAATATTTTGTCTCAACGTTAAATAGTTTTCCAAATTGCTTTGAACGTTTGAATGCCATAAAAATCTAAAATGTTCACCATAATTATGCGAACTACTTTTCTAATCTTGAATGTTATTCTCAAAGCGTTTCGGCCGATGTAACCTCCGACCTTCTTCAGGTTTGTCTTGTCGAACTTGGGAATTTTTATGTTGAACTCGGGAAACTGTACAGAATTTCGAATTAAACCGTTTATTTAATTCACAGGGGTAGATTGTTCTTGTTCCATCAGCTATGACTAGGTAAATGTTTTAAGTAATTTTGATTATATTCTTAATTAGTATCACCTGTTGTGGGGATTGAACCTTCAACCTCCAGAAGACCGTGAGAACAGATTATTACTTAGCACATGTGGACTCACTACAGGCGATTCTCAGTACAAAACTAATTTTAGTTTAACGGAGCTGAAAATGTAAATATATATGAGATAAGTGTTGAGTATCAAAGGTAATTCATACCCATCTCACCCCTCTGTTAATAATGGAATATGCTTTATTCATGTAGTATATTAGGAGTGGATATTTTATCCTATTTGTGAAGGTAAGCAAAGTAAAGTTAAGTAAAGCTTATCAGTAAGTTATTCCGGCTTCCAGTTTTTATTACAATTTATTTCACTTTGTTATGGAACGTTACCTGAAACCCGACCGTCTAGACCAGAGGCGGGCAACCTTTTCAAAGTGAGGGCCAAATGAGACTTTTGGAAGGAGATTGCGGGCCGGAGTGAAAAACGAAATCTCAGAATTACTATATTTTGTTTACATGAATAAATTGTACAAAAATTGCATTGCACACTCTACAAATCTGATATTTTTTCTCAATAGACTTCTGTATGTGATGTTATAAAAGGCGCCGATGAAGAGCCATTTTGGAATCATAAAAAATAATGACGGGGGAAGTAGCAAGTTGATCCAGCATACGTTTTGACACACCTCACATAGGTTCTATGTTTTATGCCCTTTTCTCGTCTCTCGTTTCCTCTCTTTCTCTTTTTCTATTTTTATCTCTTAATAGTTACAGAAAAATGAAATATACATGCATCATCGCTCGCTGATATTTATACATTTTTATCCCACTGTAAATCTTAATTGAAACCTACTTTTACGTCTATGTCACAAAATGATATGAGTTTTACTGGGAGGTCCGCGGGCCGGATTGCAATAATAAAGCATAGCAGGGTGGCAGGCCAGACGCTAAGCCTTCGCGGGCCAGATGTGGCCCGCGGGCCGGAGGTTGTGCACCCCTGGTCTAGACCTTGATACGTCTGACTCGGATTCTACTGACAAATGATGGCACTGGAGAAAAATGTTCGAAGGATTCCTTACAGCGCTACAGTTATCTTCAAACACGACTTTAACAAGTACTGAAAAATATGCTCTTTCCATTCCAATTTATAGAAATTTATCTGAATGTGAGAATTACAAAACTGCCCGGGACATTTTAGAAGCAATGTTTGTCAAGAAAAAAATTCCATTTTCGCAAGACATTTACTTGCTACCCGGCGTCAACAACCAGAAGAAAGCCTTGAACAGTACCTTAAGATTCTAAAGACATTAAGTCACAAGTGAATTTACAGCCTTAACTGCGAACCAAGCGAGAGATGTTTTTATCAGGGACGTATTTATTAATGGAATACAGTCCAACCCAATAAGACAAAGACTACTAGAGAATAATGTTGAAATTACTCACTATAGTCAATACTTGTTATTAACTGTAAGTAAATTGTGAGTCAGAGTTGTCTGCCCTTTTTCTTTTCTTTGTTCTTGTTATCTAATAGTAAAATAAATGCACATCTCGCATGGAAGCTTACGAAAATGTGTTTGTCTTATTAACTGGAATTCGTCCTGCTATGAGGAATATCAGAATGTTGCCGAGAACAAAAGGTGCATCTCACATTCGTGTGAAGTTGGCTTTATATTGATAATAATTGTTCTCAAATAAAGATCTTGACTTGCCAACAGCTTATGAACAAGCCTAACTTGAATATGACACAGATGCAGTCTGTCTTCTATTCAGGACCGGCGGGACAGTTATAAAAGTGTGTGTGGGGGGGGGGTCTCTCCTAAAAAGTGTGTGTGTGGGGGGGGGGGTTAAACACATGCATATATAACTTCCTTATTGATGACCTTAAAGTGGGGGGGGGGCAAGTCAAAAAGTGCCGCCGTCCATGCTATTTACAACCTGAGATTTTAGGAGCTTATCAGTAAGTTATTCCGGCTTCCAGTTTTTATTACAAAGTGGCAGCACTTTTTATGCCTGACACTGTCTGACACAAATTTGTCTCAATCAGGGTTAGCAATAAATCAAACATTAAGGTTAAAGTTCAGAAATGACAGAAAACGAGATTTAAAAAAATGATCTTTTAAATCGTAATGAAAAATTATATTAAAAAAACGATGAAATTACCACAAACAAAAATGTGATCAAGTTATTTATCTACCTCCCACAAGGTAAGATGTGGCACAAGGTCGAGAAAGTGGGATTAGATAAGCCAGCGCTCGAGAGGTGAGCACTCTGGCCATTTAAAAATTGCCTGGGCAGCCCCGTCGGCATTCCCTGGTAGAGGCGCCTCAGGCAGTAAGCAATAAACTTACTCCTCCCCAAAGAGGGAAGGCAAAGCCTGGGAGGGTGCACCTCCTAGAACTGCACAGGACCGGCAACCCCCAATAGACCGGCGTAAATCCAGACCCAAAGGCCCGGACGATACCGGTTTATTAGGCGGGGTAAAAAATCAATGTTGCAAAGAAACCTGGAAAAAGAAAAAGAAAAATAAAGAAAAAGAAAAAGATCTAAATCATCAAAAACTCAAGTTTTTTAAAAATATTTTTTTTCTAATTTTATTTGTAAAATATCTAAAAAAAACATTTGAAAAAATAATCTTTTATATAAAACATTGACTATCTTACATCACATTAAACTAAAATTAGTTTTGTACTGAAAAAATTTCATTATCTGACTCTGATTAAAATAAATCAATGAAGCATGGAATATAAAAAATTTAAACAATAGAAAGTCTAGACATGGAAGATTTTGCTAAAACTGTATAAAAAATTCCTTATTTGTGGCGGGCATAAAAAATGCTGCCGGTTGTTATTTTTTAAAGTCTTATACCCACTTAAATCTCAAATAAAAATTAACCATAGACAATATTGGTCATTTAGTTGTGTTAATTTATTGACATTAATAATGTGTAGATTAAGATTATGCCTACAAAAAGTGTTGTTTGATATATTTTAGATTGCTTTTATGCTTAAAAGTAAACATTATGCATTTAAATGAATTTAGTCAAAACATTCAATAAATTATTAATAATTCTTTTTCTTTCTGAAAGAATCATCAATAATTTTATTTACACATCTATTACTAATGGAGATTTGGTATCTGTCTGTCTGAATCTGAAACTATACTATTACTTCTATTAATTGTACTAGTGTACTATCTTTTAATACTCAATTCAAGAGGGTAGTTTAGTATATGTTTGTACGTCATGATATTATCCTCCCAGGCATTACCTTCTCCTTTGATGGATAGTGTAATATATATTTGTTCATCATAATACCATCCTCCCAGGCATTACCTCCTTCTTTGGGGGCAATGTTATAGATGCTCGTTTATCATGATACCACCTTCCCAGTCAAGCAAAAGTATGCGACCACAGGATGTCTATTAGTTATTGTACTATTTTTTTAATGCTCAATTAGGGTGGGAGTATCTGTTCTCTTGTCATGATACCACCCTCCAAGGCATTACCATCTTTATTATATTTTTTTTGGGGGGGGGGGGGGTAGTGTAGTATATCGTTCCAGGCTAGAAAAAAATATTTGCTAGTTTTATTAAAAGAAATTGTGGATACTCAATTTTGAAACTGTAATTCAAATCTTTAAAACTTTGTTTTTAATTTTTTTCTTGATTTGAAAAAAAATAAAGCAAAAGAGATTAAAGTATTGTGTAATCAAAAGCAAAAAACAAATTTACTTTAACATTTAACGAAAAAACATTTTTTTAAATGGAAGACTAAAACGGTTAATGGAATTAAGACATAGATGTTTCTTTTTAATTAAAAAGGGCTTATATTAGATTTAATGTATGTCTATAATCAAACATTAAATGAATTTATTGGAAAATTGAATTTCAAATTTCAAATAAAATGAAGAAAAGAATAACATTAGTTTCTCTAACGAAAAATAAATAAATGAAATATAAATGAAATATAGAAATAAAAATTCTGCCCCTTATTCACATCCAAGGACAAAAGCTGCTTCTCGACCTCAGCCTAAGTAATGGTGATCGGACACATTGTTGGTGCTATCATGTGTAGTGTTGCAGGTTCTCTGTCATCATCGTCTTTGGAAATATTTGTGAAAACATCGCCAAAGAGAGAAGCTTGTTGGTTTGAGTGCTCAATTTTTTCTTCCTTTGGAATTATGTAGAGTTACAATTTGGTTATTCAATTTTTTATTCGTTTGCACATGAGCATAAAAAGCTTCGCATTACAACCAGCATCAAGAGCAAGCTGCATCTCAAATTTTTGTCTACTAATGCTGGAGATGTACTGACCATGATTACGTTGTTTTCTGTAGACATCAAAATCTGCCTAAGCCATTGTCTCTTGGTAATGCCCCCATGCAACGTTTCTCAGCTTTCGTTCACAGAAAATTTTTCTAGTAATCCATGGTTTGTGTTTCTTGTGTTTTGGCATCTTCAGAGGTACAGAGATATTTATAAGATGTAACAGAAATTTCTTTATTTCTGTCCATATTGTTTTAACAGACTGCTACTCAGTGAAGCTATGCCAATCTAACTCATCGGAGGCCACTTTAATAAGATCATGATTCATAGCAGCAAATCTTTTTCTCGGCTGATCTGAAACAGGGACACTGTAAACGAGGTGTGCATGCAAAAGTTCAGAACTGCATAGTCACTCTTGCCAAGTGGAAGCAAAATTTGCAGAGAAGAAACGAATCAAGCACCGACAATCTCTGGCCACTTCTAGTTCTTCTAGGTTTCATAACATACTGGTAAAGAAAATATTCCTCTATGGTGCCCAAAAGCGAGTTGTCAAACACATCATTGAATGTGTAGATTTGACTGATAGTCAATAGTTGGAGTATTAAAATCTCCTAGTATGAACAGTTACCCTGGCATTTGGAGAGAGTTTTCATAGCATTAGTAAGGCTTTGGTTATCAGCTTCTGTGGAACTTGGACTGCACTATACAAACAGTACAGGAATATTTTCTCCGACCATGTTTATATTGCAAAGAACAGCATCAAATTTATCTGACAGGTGAACATTTGGAGGGAGAAGTAGTTGGGATAGCTTGAGCGAGGATCTTGCATACACCATAACTCCACCATCTTTTCTTTGAGATCTTTTACAGCGAAATGAAATAAAACCATGTAGATAAATCTCTGCTTCTTTGACTTTTGAGGATAACCAAATTTCAGTTATTACTATCAGGTTTGCTTTTTCAGCTACGATAATGGATTGAAGTCCACCCAATTTGAAGAGGATAGAGCAAGCGTTTGTTAAAATAACTTTGAGGGTGTGACCATGTACAGGGATCTTCGAGGGGAAGTTACAAGACTAACTTTTTTCTGTATGATTCTATTTTTAGTTCTGCCAGGGAAGTTTGGAGTCCCTGGACATAGTTATTGGGGCGACTAGAGGAACAAGTGTATAATCTTCTCATTTTGTATCTGTAGACCAGTTTCTCCAACAGCTCTGCACATTTTGAGCTTGCACAAATTCTTTCTTTCAGAGAACTCTTTATGAAAATCAAACACTTTTCACCCCATTTGAATTTTTTGGCTTCATTTAGAAAGGTTTTGCCTGTTGAGAAGTGGAAAATTTAACCTTGATATGACTAGGTTTTATTTTATAGGTTTCCCCCTCTGGTTGTACACAAATTCTGAGGGCTCTAATTTGAGTCTGTTCACCTGAATTCCCGAGAGTGACCTTGATGAGATCAGAAATAGCCTCAAAGTCCTCATGATACGTCTCCAGCTTATTATTGGTCGAGCTCTCAGAAACCCTGTAGACAAAACAGATTTACTACTCTGTATCCCATCAGTTTTAGTGCCATCAACATTTTGGAAAAGACGAGCTAAATTGGAGAGTACTACTACTATCCAAGATGCTATGTTGATGGTGACATCTTGTCTGCTATTGGATTCACAGGAAGAGTGGGCTGACAAGTTGGAAGTTGTATATTTCACTTCTGAGTTGATAGGAAGAGTTGGTTGGCAACTCTGATTTGGCATAGAAGCTGCGGTAGTTTCTTCATGGATTTCTTTGCTTTTGTTGTTTTCGTCTGTAAAAAAGTAGATTTAGTGAATTTGGTGGTCAATTTGGTGGTCAATTTGGTGGTCAATTTGGTGACTGCCCGGATAATAAGTTCGTCCCCCCGGTCCATCAAATTTGAAGGTTACTTTGTTGCATTTGCATGGAATGTCATTTCAATATGATAATGTCGACAAATAAATTCTTAATTACCTCCACTATCATGTCAGGGTGTGTAATATTGTTTAGGGAGATATCGACTTTAACTTTTCCAACAATTGTCGCACACATGTTAGGCGACCCTAACATGTGTGCGATAATTGTTGGAAATGATATTGCTTTTTGTTTTGGGATAATTTTAAGGTTCAATTTGTTTGCAGTATTGTTGGTAATAAAAGTCCCTACGCTACCAGAATCTACCATGGCATTGACAGTGCACACATTTATTTTACACATAGTCAATGTAATGGCTTTTTTCTTCCTAGTCACGCGAGACTAGGGAATTCAGAGTCTTCATTTAACACTGCCGATACAGAAGATCTGCAAACTTTCGCCCAATGTCCCTTTTTCTGAACAATTTGCAGTCTGAATCACAGGCCAGACAAAGGCGGCACAGATGACGTGAATTCCTGCAAAAAATAAAAAAATTTTCGGCCTCATATATTTTTGCGTAACAGCCAGACTTGTATTTTCTCCTGAAGAGATTATTGGAGCAACAATCATACTCTTCTGGTTGTAGCATGCTGAGTGTTTTCCGGGTTATTCAAGAGATCTTGCTATCTCGCATGCTTCCCAAAAAGTTAGGAAGAATTTCTGGAGAAGTCATTATCAAATTGAGGGGGAGAGGAGATATCGCTGATAAACGCCTCCCACATATACTGGTTTTTATTTACTTCAGCACTCACAGCTTCGAAATTGTATGTTTTAGCAAAGTTTCCCAACTGTAACATGAAATAATCCACTGTTTGCATTGGTTGTTGTTTCATGGTGATAAGTTGGTGTCGGTTGTAGACTATATTAGTGGGCTTAATGTAGGCCACATCCAAAGCTCTTATGGCAGATGTATTGTCGTTTGTGTCATTAATGATTTCAAATACTTCTACTGATATGCTATTTATCAATGCATAGAAGTCGGTTTGGGTGCTTCCAGTTCTTCAACGGCGTTATCAGTTCGGTAGACTATTAATTGATTTTTAACGGTTCTGTTACACCCACTGCACACACCATTTTCATCAGTTTTTTTCATGGGTGAGAGGGGACGGCATTACTACCCGAAGTTAATGTTAGTGTTATGATATAAAGAAACACGGTGCTTTTCTGTTATTTAAAACCCATCACAGATACTAAGGTAATGGGAGGCCATTCTCCCGGGTATTATCACCTCCTTTGAGAGGAAGGAGAGATTGATTGTCTGTCACCTGACAGAATGTCAGCAGTACTGACCAGGATATTTGGGGATAAAATTGATTTTTAACGGTCCTGTAAATTATAAATTAACTTTTAATAGCTTTGCTATGTCAACTGTGTTTGCACCATTTCTGTCTCCTTTTTCTTTTTCCCAGATTTAGGGTTAGTGATAGGCTTACTGAAGACCATGTATTTTTCTTTTCATTCATATCAAATATAATCTTCCTTCCAGTGTTTGTGTATCGACACAATTACTTATCCCCTCCCCAAAAAAGAACTTTGTTCCTCACCTCCATGTAAGTATGTTGCTACAATGATGCTCTTTCATAGTTATGAAATAATACTAACGTTTAAATGTTATTCATAAATTTTATACTTAAAGATCACTACAATTAATATTTATAGCTAAGTACAAAATTGAGTAAAAAATATTTTTTATGGAGTTTAAAGCATGTGTTTCCTTGGTCTATGATTTTCCAGGGCAACGCCCATATACCGGTCCCACTAATATTTAATATTATTATTATTCTCTAGAAAAATGTGTACACATTCAATACTCCATGTTTTTTTCTTTTCTCATAAGCTAAAGATCTCAAAGAAACTAAGAAAACTGAAGATATAGATGAGGAGCTTGAACCGAAAAAGGATGTGAATGGCACGAATGTGGAGACAATCTTTGATATGGTTGTAGAACGAGATGGGCACTTTGATCTGGTTACTCCGGAAGATATGACTGCCTCAGGAGACAATATAAGACAGCAATTATCTTTCAATGATGAGAAGACTAAATTGATGAGAAATAGATCTCGGCCAAGCTCAGCCATTATTACAAGAAATACATCTGCAGATTTTAGAGTTCCGAAAACTCGCCCTATTTCCCACCATACTTATCGTTCACCTTATGGTCTGACACCAGAACAGAAAGAAATAGTGCGGCAAAAAATGGCGTTGGAAGAAAAGACAAAGAAGGAAGAAGAAGAAGCAAGGAAAATGAAAGAAAAAGAGAAGAAAGAGCAAAATGACTATGTATTTCAGTGTTGGTTGAGACGCATACGTGAACATGAACAGGCAACTCGAAAAAGGGAAGAAGACGCTAAAAAGATGCAGGAAAAAGAAAACCAAGAAAAGGTTAGTGGATATTTGATAAAATAAAAACAAATTACTTGAAGATTCTGTCACACAAAAAATAAGGACAATTCATTTCATAATGAAAAAAAATGTATTTACTTAATTCTTAACAAAAGTTGTTTTTAATTGAATAATTTCAAATTCTTTTAAAGAAAATTCTGTAGTGTTTTTGTTATTTTACTCTAAAAATTCATAATGAGTAATTACGCTTGTAGGCAGAAGAGGTGTTGCCATTAGCTTGATTAGAACGACAAAAGCTTCTCTTACATTTTTTTAAAATCAGTTTTATTCATATTTTCATTTCACCAAAAGGTCATGAATAGGTTAAAGTTACAGCTTGGGAAGAAATCTCATAGTGCTCGGAGTCCGATGAGTGCACATATATCTGCCCTGGTCAGGTCTTAAATCCAGCTGTTCCACGCATGTCATACATGCGTTTGGCTTGATGTCTTCAATCCGACTGTTAGAAAAAGCGGGAAATACCTCCCACGCAAAGTGTTGTGATTGGATAATATATCAGTCATTCGGTGTGGTCACGTAGGCTTACACAAAAGAAAATAGTTTGTCAACGTATAACTGTTACAAACGAATTACAATTCCTAGAAGATAAACTGCCAACTTTGACTTGGATACATATATACGCAAGATGCCGGAAGAATAGATCTTGGATATAATAAGCACCCAAGAATGAGATTTTTTAAAATCTACTTATGAGTCACGACCTATCAAGGCTAAAGTCCACTCGAGGATAAGGGTTCATGAAATAGATAGATTGTCAGGTGAATGATGATGAATGTTATGAGAGGATTGAAAATAATAAATAGAATGAATAAAATTTAATGACTTATGAGGACGGTTTATAGCAAGTGACATTGGATTTGAAGAAGACCATGTTGTATCCCTTAAGGAAGCATTCCTGTGGCTATGTGTTCTATGGATGAGAAGTTCTTAAAAAGAAAATCTGTTAATGGGAATTCCGTTTGATGTTAGGCACACGGGGGAAGAAAAGAAAGTTCTTTACAGTTTTGGTAGTGGGACGAGTTTTTGCTGTGGATGTCTTACAAAGAGGAGCCAGAGATTGAAGCTCGGTCACGCACTTTCCATGGAAATAACAATAGAGTAGAGAGAGACTAACCACGTCTCTTGTGTGAGAAAAGAGACCATCCCCACTAGCTTGCAAAGTCGATTTTGAACTCTGTCAAGGCAAGAGATACTAAAAAAAAGATCACTTTTAAAATTGTTTAATTTCCGGTTGATTTGTAAGCAAATAATGCAACGTTTTGAATGGACATTCTGCGAGGACGAAATTTATTTGAATTAAAATTAAATAAACAAAAGTGACATTTTTACATTTCGATTTTCAAAGTTTTGACAATTTCTTTGCATGTGGTGAGAATATAGATCTGTGTTAATGACCCAAGGAAAATAAACAGTGTGTAGCAGTTTCATGTTGATGAACAGTTTTCTTTCGCGTAAGCTTATGTTTTTTATGCAGAGTGATTCATCTATTAGCCAATCGGAACATTTTGCGTGAGATGTACTTCCACTGAAGTATTTATACATTTTTTCCTTGCTTTTTAGGCAATTGAATTCAAGACGTCAACCCAAGCAAATGTGTGGTGCACTCATTCCAACTCCGAGCGCCATAGAAACCTTTTCTTAACCTTTAACTTCAAACTTTTTCCTAGCTTCGTGCTATTGTTAATGAAGTGAAGAAGTGAATGAAACTGATTTTTAAAAAAAATGTTAAAGAAGAGTTTGTCCTGTAATGGAAATAACCCTAACCCGACAGTGTATTCCTAAAGGAGCATTATTTGCTTTGTTTTTGGTTTTAACGTCTTAAATTATATATCCGGTATATTATATATTGTGTTTGAAATAGACGAAAATATATTGTATAGACAATGTAAAAATAAAATGTTGGAAATGAATGAAGTCAAAGAGTCCAAGAACGTTCTGGTGAAAGAAAGGTGTTTGTCTGTAAGGAGAAATTGAGTACACATGTTTGTTTTGGTTGACGCCTTGTGCGTTTATGTGTGTGTAAATGGGATAGGCATGAAGATGTGTGTGTGTATATTAGCGTGCCTGTTTAGTGAGAGAGTTTATATATGAACTTGTGTATATGCATTCATTTAGCAAGGTGTATATGCTTTTGCTATGTTTAGTAGTTCGCGAAAATCTCTCATCATGTGTGCTCTATTTACTGAGGACCATTCAGACCAAAGGCCTGGCCAGAATGTGCCGTAAGCACATGTGTTGTCTCTGAAAGAAAAGGAAGAAAGAGAAAAAAACCCGCTGTGTTTGGGTTTTTATAGTACATGCAAGATTTTGAAACTGAACATTTCTTGTGCTGTGATTGGTTTAAAGAAACTGCTGATTTGAGCTTTTTTGTCTAACCAAGAGTCGATATGTAAAAACAACATTCACTGCCACTGCTACTTCGAACATATTAATAAAATTTCTAAATTATCCGGTCTTGGAGTTAGGATAATATCTGTTCTGTCTCAGGAGACCATCCTCCCAAGCATTAGTTCCTCCTTTGGAGACAGTGAAGAGATTGCCCCCACACACATAATTCGTTTAATCAAAATGCTTTCAAAAAAGCAAATCTTGATCATTGCAAATGGTTTCAATGCGTTTTAATCAAAGTTTTTATTAGTCAAAATTGTTGTGATAACAGAATAGGAGTAAATAAAATGTGTGTACATTTCAGCAAATATTCATACAAATAGTTAACTTTATTCCTGAAAACATCCGGCAACTTGAACTATGAGTTTGTTAAAAGCAGCAGCGGCAGTGAATGTTGTTTTTACATATCAACTCTTGATGGGACAAAATCTCTCATCCGCAGTTTCTTACAGCCAAACAAAGAAGCGAGGATATTCACTGCCGAAAATCATCACATACTATAAAAACTGAAACACACAGTTTTTTCCTCTCTTTCGTTTTTTCTTTCAGTGACAACACATGTGCATACGACACCATCTTGCCTAGGCCTCTTGGCAAGTAACACACCACACATGACAAGAGACATACATGAACTACTAAACATAGTGATAGCATATACACACTGCTAACCAAAGTTTCTCACACACAAGTTCATACATACACTCTTGCACTAGCAAAACAGGCCACTAATATACACACACATCTTCATGCCTATCCCATTTAAACACATAAACGCACATGGCGCAAGCCGAAATGAACATGCTTATTCAACTTGGATGTTATTTTCACAACGTTTTGCCTGAAGTAACCTCTGACCTTCTTCAGATGCATCTTGTCGAACTTGAGAATCTATACAGAATTTCGAACAGAGCCCGTGCTGCAATGGATAGTAATGCTAAGTAATAATTAGTTCTAAGTGACTGTCCTCTGGAGGTTGAAGGTTCAATCCTCAATACAGGCGATACTAAGAATACAATTACAGATTACCTAAGACTTCTACTCAGTCATAGCTGATGGAACGAGAGCAAGCTACCACCTGGATTAAATAAAGGGTTATGTTTGAAATTCTGTACAGATTCCTGCGTTCGACATAAAGACTCCAAAGTTCGACAAGACGCACCTGAAGAAGGTCTGAGGTTACATCAACTGAGAATAATATCCCAAACGAGAACAATAGTCCGAATAATCCAAATTATACAAATTATCAATTTTCATCTAAAAAAAATTTTGAAACATGTTTACTCAATTCTTTCTTAAATGCTAAACAACTCTTTCACTCAGAAAGTTCCTTAGACTCTTTGAACTCTCATTTATTGCCATCACTTTATTTTGCATTGTCTTAACAAGTTGTCAATAAAAAATCATTATTTTGTATGGATAGAATTTGTCATTGTTTCTATTGATATTTCCTTTCTCTCTTCAAGTTTGTTCTGTTTTCTTGTAGGAAAACCAACAAAAAAAGTTGAATCAAAAAACGTTCCATAAATGGGCTCAGAGTAAACAGGAGCAGCAAAAACAAGAAGAACTGTTGAAATGTCATGAGGTCAAAGAATATAATAGTTTCTTTCAACGCAGAACCCAAGAAGAAATTGACAGAGCTTATGAAAGGTAGGATGCTCTTATCAAAAGTGAGCTATGGTGTCTCGCTAAAACAAAATATGACATTTGTCGCTTGAAAGGTGAAGATGAAATATATTCATTCTCCAATCAAAATTCAAACCAACATCTCTATTTTGTTGTTTTAAGATTTTAACGAGTAGGTATTAAAATCTTTCTCATGTGCATGTCATATTCTGTCTTGATGCGGCACGCACCTTGGACAAGTTGAGCCAGCTTCCTCCAAAAGAGGAAGTTTCTAGGGAATATAAAATTCACAAGCGATCCCAGTCGCATGTGTATCCTGCTTAGGTGAGATGATGTTAACAATTTTAGTTTGTGCAGTTTTTTACAGGGAGGTTTCACCTTCCTCCCAAATACAACACTTGGTATTCCCTAATGGTCACCCATCTGATACTGACCAGGCTCAACGTCGCTTAACTTCAGTGTCATATATCGTAATATTTCATTTGTATTTTGTGTATGAAGTGTTGTTTGGCTTGTTTGTTTTACGGCATATCAAGCCTTTTTAGTTAATTAATACTAAAACACAATAGATCATTGTAAATAATTCATTGAACACTCATGTTCAATGAAGGTTTTTTTTAAAATTTCTATTCATGCTTTCTGGCGATTACTTAGCCTAAAGAAACGAAACATTTTTAAGTAAAAATAATCATTTTTTTTTTTTGGTACATTCAATTGGTGATGTTTGTAAATTTAATTTGCATATCGGCACGGAATATTATGAAAAACAAGTCATTTTCTGGACTTTTCATTTTTTAAGTTAGAAAAGTTGCAAATATGTTTTTTTTTTATAAATAAATAAAAATACAAATATATTTTTGTAGGAAGTAAAACATATTTTGGATTTTTTAATGGAAAAAAATGTTTGAGACCAAGTCAGTTTTAAAATACATTTTTAGGTTTCATTTATGTTTGGTAAGGTGTGGCATATTTGAGTAATGTCTGATACAGTGTCATGCTAAACTCATTCTTTCATAGACAAGTAGAACCGTCTGCCAAATTTACATTTGCTCCAATATTTGATTCTATATTCTGACCAATCAGCTTTGGCCACTTCTCATAATTTCTGTTGTCTATTACACTTTATAAAAACTGAGGTGGTGATCCTGATAGTGGTGAATTAAAAAAAAACATATTTTTTCATGGTTGAATTGAGAAGCTAGTTAAAAATGGAGATGCAAAAAGATGCATAACAAATAATTATAATGATCAACAAAGTTGAAATTTCATAATAAATCATTATAATTGTAGCATCAAAGGTAATTGATGCCCATCTCACCCCTTCGATTAATGATGAAATGTTCTACATTCGTGTATATATTAGGAGTGAATATTGAATACTATTTGTCTCAGTAAGCAACGAATAATTAAATAAAACTTATCCTTAAGTTATGTTCGGCTTCCAGTTTTTATTACAATTTATTTAACTATTCGTTATGGAACGTTCTAGACCTTGATATGGCCGACTCGGAATCTACTGACAAATGGCGGCACTGGAGAAAAATGTTCGAAGGATTCCTTACAGCTCTACAATTATCTTCAAACACAGCTTTAACAGGTACTGAGAAATATACCCTTCTTTTACATCATGTCTCTACTGCTATTTATAGAAATTTATCTGAATGTGAGAATTACGAAACTGCGGTGGACATTTTAGAGGCCATGTTTGTCAAGAAAAAAAATACTATTTTTACTAGACATTTACTTGCTACTCGGCGTCAACAACCAGAAGAAAGCCTTGAACAATGCCTTCAGATTCCAAAGACATTAAGTCGCAAATGTGAATTTACAGCCTTAACTGCGAACCAAGCGAGAGATGTTTTTATCAGGGACGCATTTATTAATGGAATATAGTCCAACCAAATAAGACAAAGACTACTAGAGAATAAAGACCTAGACTTGCCAACAGCTTATGAACAAGCTCTAACGTTGGACATGGCACAGAAGCAGTCTGTCTTCTATTTACAACCCGATATTTTGGGAGTTGCTATCGTAGTCCCTCCTCTGCATGTTCAAAATTCTTCCATTGTTCAAGATGCTCCTACACCCCCTTCTAACGATCACGAACAACTTATCACTGCCGCCTCAGCTGGATCCACATGCTACTTTTGTGGACTTCGTATATATTCTCGTTCGTCTTGCCAGGCTCGAGACGTTAGATGCCACAAGTGTGATAAGCAGGGACATTTTTCAAAAGTTTGCCGGTCAGCTTCTTCAAAAAACGTTCGGCTACTCTGGCTACTGTAGCACCAATTACAATATCAGCTGCATTCCCCGGCTGCCTCTCAAAAACAATTGTGAGGGTTAAAATCAATGGATTGACTATTCATGCTCTTATTGATACAGGCAGTTCCGAAAGTTTTATTAATACCAGTATCGTAAAAGCGAATAAATGGGAAATATTTCCTTGTTCCAACCAAATATCAATGGCAAATTCATCTTTATCGTCCCATGTAATTGGATATTGCATGGTTAATCTGAAACTAAAAGGAGACTCCTATCAAGGGATCAAATTATTGGTAATGAAAAACCTCTGCTGCGAAGTGATTTTGGGTCACAATTTTATAAAGCAACATTCATGCGTTGAAATCCCTTTTGGTGGCCCCAAGCCGGTCCTAAGCGTATGTGGATTAGCAGCTGTCAAAGTGCGGCACCCGTCACTTTTTACAAACTTAACTCCTGACTGCAAACCAGTAGCAGTCAAATCAAGACGCTATTCACAAATGGACAAACAGTTCATAGCAGCAGAAGTAACAAAACTACTTAAGGAAGGAATTATAGAGCCAAGTGAATCTCCATGGAGAGCCCAGGTCCGCGTAACAGCCACCGAAAATCACAAAAAAAAGGATGGTCATTGACTATTCTCTGACCGTCAACAGATACACATTACTCGATGCCTATCCACTGCTTCGTATTGACGAAATGATTTCTAATATTGCAAAATATCACATTTTCAGTACTGTGGATCTCAGAAGTGCCTACCATCAGCTACCTATCAAGCCAGAGGATAAGCCCTACACAGCATTCGAGGCCTGCGGTCGCCTATACCAGTTCTGCCGAATTCCTTTTGGGATAACAAATGGTGTGGCTAGCTTCCAAAGGGTAATAGATGAAATAATCTCCAATGAAAAATTTAAGGGTACTGTTTCATATATAGACAATGTCACAGTATGCGGACATAACCAAGCTGAACATGACCACAACCTTAAACGATTCATGGCTGCCGTCAAGAAATATAATCTGACTTTGAACAGTAAAAAATGTTCCTACAACTTGAAAAGCATCAAGCTATTGGGATACATTGTCAAAAATGGCACCATGACACCGGATCCCGAGTGACTGAAACCCCTAATTGAATTACCAATTCCTGGAAACAGGCCCTCTTTATGATGAGCCCTCGGTATGTTCGCCCTCTACTCCCAATGGGCTGCGTCTTTTTCAGAAAAAATACACTCATTAATGCAAGTATCTACTTTTCCTTTGTCCTGTTCCGCCATCAGAGCATTTCAAAACATGAAAAGGAACATTGCTCAGTCTGCCATTTCTGTTGTGGATCCTTTTATCCCTCTATTAGTTGAGACGGATGCCTCCGACTGTGCGATAGCTGCCTCACTGAGACAATCCGGTCGTCCTGTAGCTTTTTTTCAAGAACACTTTCGCGATCTGAGCGACGACACTCGGCAATAGAAAAAGAAGCGTACGCCATAGTTCAGGCATTACGAAAATGGAGGCATTACTTAATCGCCCGACATTTTGAATTAATCACTGACCAAAAGTTGGTATCACAAGAATGATTCACGTAGTTAGGAGCAGAAACTTGCCATATTCTGCTGAAGACGTAAAAAGAATTACGAACTCTTGTCGGATATGCGCAGAAAATAAGCCCAGGTTCTACAAACCTCCTCCAGCAACACTCATTAAGGCCACACAGCCTTTTGAAAGACTTAACCTGGATTTTAAGGGCCCTTTACCGTCTAAAACTAAAAATAAATACATGCTCACAATAATAGACGAGTACTCAAGATTTCCGTTCGTCATCCCCTGCCCAGACGTAACAGCTGCAACAGTAATTCAAGGGCTCTACTCACTTTTTGCCATTTTTGATGTGCCTGCATATATACATTTAGATTGTGGATCTGCCTTTATGTCGGACGAACTCAAGCAGTTTCTGCATGAATGAAGAGTAGCTGTAAGTAGAACAACTCCTCACAATCCTCAAGGAAACGGACAGTGCGAAAGATACAATGGCATAATATGGAAGACAGTACAGTTGGCGGCCGCAAATCACAAGAGTCCGATCTCTGATTGGGAAAGTCTCATCCCCATGGCCTTATACGCTATTAGGACTCTATTATGTACAGCAACAAACGCTACTCCACATGAGAGATTCTTCACGTTCCCACGACGAAGCTCAGCAGGTACATCACTTCCCTCGTGGCTTGCACAACCTGGCACAGTTTTATTAAAACGCCATGTTCGTCACAGTAAACATGACCCATTGGTGAGCGAGGTAGAATTAATTGAAGCGAACCCTCAGTATGCACTGGTCAGAAATTCAGAAGGAAGGCAATCTACTGTCTCCTTAAGGGATCTAGCCTCGGCAGGGAATGTATATGAACGTAGAACTGCTCCGGTTCGTGGAACAAGTCCGACCCACTTAGGTGATCGTGCGCCAGATACGTCAAGTTCAGAGTCCCAACAAAACGAATCTGAATATTCTAACAGAATCGTCTCTGACTCTAGTTCAGACGACAGATGGGTACCACGAAAGCGGCTTCACCCAATATCTGAGACAGATACTCAATCTTCAGACACCAAGCGACTGAAGCGCCAAAGAAAATGAGAACGTTTTGGAGCAAGATATTTTAACCCTAAGCCAGCCACACAAGATAGTCTCAAAACGTCGTCAGGTCCCGAGGAGCCTAGATTAGAGATGGATGCCAGGCACGAACAACCAAGACGCCCTCAACGAATCCGCAGGAGGCCAGGTCGATGGGATGATTTTGTTCCCTACGAATAAGAAGGTAGATGGGGGAGAATGTAGTATCAAAGGTAATTGATGCCCATCTCACCCCTTTGATTAATGATGGAATGTTCTACATTCGTGTATATATTAAGAGTGAATGTTGAATACTATTTGTCTCAGTAAGCAACGAATAGGTAAATAAAACTTATCCTTAAGTTATGTTCGGCTTCCAGTTTTTATTACAATAATTATTTGGCATCTCTATTTTTAACTATCTTCTCCTATTAAATCATTGTTTTTTTTTATTCATAAAATTGAAATTAGGAGAAGTGGCTGAAGCTGATTGGTCAGAATATAGATTCAAATATTGGACCAATTTTCAAAATCCCATTAAAAAACAAACAATTTGTTAAAAAAACAAACAAATTGCATAGTTAAAAAAACAATTCGTTAAAAAGAAACAAATGGCAAAAAAATGAAAGTAAAAGGATGTAGCAGTCATAAACATTGACATTTATTTCATTGCTGCGAGCAGTCCCTGTGAGGTGATTTGGTCATATGAGGACCAATCAGCTTCCATGGCGTAATAATTTCAACCCTTTTGGAAATTGAAGACAGCAGCCTCAGAGAGTTTCCTGGAATCAGCGAAGAGAGACATCGACTTCTTCTGTCCTGCCTTTGTCACTTCTTCTTTCTTCTTTCTTCTGAATCAGATGATTCTGGTGTTGGCATTAGCCAACCCGATGTTTTTCTAGATAGAAATCTTTCTGGAAAGACATTGGGTACTTACGGGAAGGACCATGAGAAGGTTGCCAACATCCCTAAGTGAAAGTGGTACTGTGGAACCGACTGGATTTGAACTTGGAACACCCAGGTCTTCAGTCCGTGTCGATATCCACTTAACCACCGTCACCTCCCTGACGCCAAGCAAATCTATCTTCACTGAAGAAATCCAGCTTAAAAAAAAAGCGTCAGCCCATGAACTTTCTTACTAATTCCTTTCTTCACTTTGGCACCGTCTTAACTTTCGCTAACCTACACCCAACCGTGTAGGTAACTTAAATAAATATCGTTGGTTGTTGTTTATAAAAAAAGTTTGTTTTCCTTTCGTATGATGACCGTTCTAGTTGTTACGAAAAAAATATTATAGGAGTCGATCTTAACAGTCTATGCGAAGATTGGCTCCTATAAAATGGTGACCCCCGCATGAGCAACACTGGGTATTTACAGCAAATAATAAATATTCTTAACGTGATGATTCAAGGTAACCCTAACACATTTCTATTATTATTTTTCTCTTTTTTTTTCATCTGTTGCATATCATTCAACATTTTTCCTATGAAGATGGCTGAAAAGGAAAAATCAAGAGACACGACGGCAGAAGTCCCTGGCCAAGCAGAAGTATCGACTTCAACAACGTCTGCTGCGCCGTTCCCGTCTCATTCGAAATATGACATGGGATGTGTGCCTGAATAATTCTTTCCATTTCACTGACCACTATGGACTTGGTTAACTGAACCACCAGGAGGCAAAATACATCTCACATCAATCAAACAGCGACAGAATTATCCCATTGTTAAGACTGTTTTGTACTTATACATTTCTTTGTAATAATCTATTTAACTATATAAAATATGTATTCAGTATATATCTAGATATCCTGCTATGGATTCTTATTCAACACTCCTCCCTCCCCCTCTTCTCTCTCTCTTTCTCTCCAGCATTTATATATAAATAAAGGAATGACTATAAGCTGACAAGTAATTCCATACACAGCATAATCTTCTGATATATATAAGTTTATATAATCTAGCCAATCCATATATACATATATAAGTGTATATGATTTTAAAATGGCATTTAAATCAACTTTCAGAAGGAAGAATTCCGTAGACTGTTTTTTACGCACGTTTCGAAACATCCTTTATTATTAAAGGACTGACACAATGCAAAGGCAAAACAAGAAATTAAAGTAATCAGTTTTTTTTCCTCATCTATTTATACACTCCTCTCTCTCTCTCTCTTTCTCTCTCTCTCTCTCTCTCTCTCTCTCTCCTCTCTCTCTCTCTCTCTCTCTACATATATATTCATCCACAAACATGTGTTTCGTCGTCGTTACGACTCATCAGTGTGGCTAGAATCAGCGAGATTCAAAACTCGGACCCCAGTGGCCGGCATCATGAGCTAAAATAAACTGATATATATAATTTTGATAGCATGTGCTTTTCTTCTAAACTCTTCAATTTAATGTATTTTTATTTATCTATTCTATTAGTTCATCCCATAAGTTCTGTCCGGGTTTTTAATTCTCTAAAATTTAATATCAAGTGGAAATGTCTAAGAAGATGATTTACAAAATTCAGAAATGTCTCATGAATTTGTCTGCAAATTTACCATTGCCTTCAGGCAATTCATTAAGTACCCATTTTTAAAGCTTAGGAATGTTTCCAAATTGTTGAAGATGACGATGAATAGTTGTATGGTTTGGGGGAAACTTTATTGCTAATTGTTTAACTGATGTGACAGGGTTTTCTTTAAGTGATGCAACAAGAAGTTATTCATCAAACTCAACTGGGCGTTCTGATCGGGCTTCATCTATAAGAAGCAAATTTCCATTTCTGAAGTTGTAAATCACCTTCTGCACATTATTTCATGCAGGTATTCTTCTGCATAAGCTGGGTGAATATTTTGAATCGCTTCGGCTGCAGAGTTACCTTTTTTTAAACTCATGAGGCATTTTTTATGTGCCTCAAATGCTCCTTGGATGCTATCATTTTTAAAAGTTTTCAACGGTGAAATTTTAATTAAATTTACTTGTAAAATAACATTTTTATAAAGTCAAATGTCTCCAAATGCATGTATAAGATATAAAAATATTATTTAGTTTCATTAAACATTTCTATTTACTATTAAATTTCAGAGAATTAAACTCCGGACAGAACTTATGGGATGACCTGATAGTTTGTTCCAAGTTATCTCCCTTAGTTTATCTTTTTCTCCAATTTATTCACTTCATATCTTTATCTATTAAGTAATCTGCTACTTCCATTGCACCTAATTCTAAAAT
This sequence comes from Sepiola atlantica, assembly GCA_963556195.1. Taxonomy (NCBI): domain Eukaryota; kingdom Metazoa; phylum Mollusca; class Cephalopoda; order Sepiida; family Sepiolidae; genus Sepiola; species Sepiola atlantica. The sequence continues at coordinate 174,392,895 of OY744516.1, forward strand.
TCATTTTATTATCAATTCAGTTGAAATCTACAAAATCTTCTTCTTGGAAAAATGACAGACATGTTTCTTTTCTTTCAAAATATGCAGACCAACATCTTTGTGCATAAACTTGAAGAATAAAATCAAAATAAAACTTTCACAGAATGTTTTGGTTAAATTTTTTTTATAAAGTTCTGAAAAAATCATACTGTTGTAAAATAATATTACTGCTGTTCTGGTTATCTGCTCTTGTTAAAATTATTTCGCCATTGTCCTAGTATAAATACTTCAGCACAATAGATCTAAAAAGTGTGTACCATCAAATACTGCTACATCCAAGGCGATCCATAATACAGGCCAAGCAAACATGCGACTGGGGACTACGACTGGGAGGCGGACATGTGAAGACCAAAATTACTACTAAATAATAATTACTGAGAAAAGTTTTAGTAAGAAATTTCTTAGTAATATCCAGTAATTAGCAATTATACATATTATTAGGAAGCAGCTTACAATAATTAATTTATTTCCATCAAATCAAATGTAAAAAGTACATATATTGACTACTTGATTACAGAAAATATGAAATAAGACAATCAGAAAGCAAATTCAACATTTTACAAAATCAAATACTTTATGAACAAAATAATGTTCGGAAAAATGATTTTGATAAGTTTTACAAAATACATTTACGTATACAATTTGTTTTTACAGAAGATGAAGAAAATGCTTATTTCTTCATGATATACAATCTTAATAATAAAATCAACTTTCATTAACAAGAACACTCTAAATCCCCACTCTAAATTCTTAAATAATTGTTTCATTGTTTCTTCTACTTACAGCCAGATTTTTCAGGGTATTCACACATAATCGCCTAAACAAAGTAGAATCTCGTTTTTTTTTCTTCAGATTTAAGTAACGGAACACAGCCACGGCCGTCGTAAAGGAGGCCAGAGCACTGGAAAATGATGTCAAAGTAACAAACGAGATCTGTCGAACTGTCAGACTATGGGCATTTTGACACACATCTTCACTTAAAAATTCATAAAATTCAAGAAATCAACCAATTTTAATGAAATTTCCAGTATTTATTAATTAACGATCACAGAATATAATTAACCCATTACTTTATTAGAAATCTTAGTGCAAATGTATTATTTTGTGTAATTTGCGTAGGCTAGACATCGAACATTATATTAATACTTAATAATAAAATGGTGTTGTCATAATTTTTTTAATTTTTAAAACATGAAAATCTTTCTTTGAAAAGTAATTTATTTGATTTAATATTTCATTCTTTTAATAAATTCATTCTTTTCGTATTATTTTTAATATTTGAGTAGATTGTTATGACAACTTGGTCTACATCGAATGAAAAGACTAGTATCAGTTATACTACATGGAAATAAATCTTGGTTTATAAACATAAGACACATCCCTATTATTAGGCAGTTTTATTCTTTATATGAACATTTCATTATCATTAATTGTTATGATACCGTACTTGTAACCGACTTTGGACTCTTCCATTCATAATAAATACTGGAAGCATCTGCTTCTCAGTGTTGGGCCGACACCAGCCCATCTGTGTGTGGAGTAAGTTTATTGCTTACTGCCTGAGGCGCCCTGACCAGGGAATGCCGACGTAGCTGCCCAGGAAATTTTTTATAGGCCAGAGTGCTCCTCTTAGGGGCACTGGCTTAACTCTCCACCACCTTCCGGCCTCGTGACACATATTCCTGCGGTGGGAAGGAATTAAATACCTGGGCTCATACCAGCCCGTGCAGTCCTTCTGTAACGTCAGTTGCTTAGAGGCGGCAGTCTGGTCAATACCAGTCGAGGATTCGTTCTTGACAATCAGTCCAGCAGGAACTGGGCCATTTCGGTGGTCTTTTATCTGTCGGACTGAGGTATTAATCCTGAGTAGTCCTAGGAGGTCCACCCTCCCAGGCCTTGTCTCCCGTCTTTAGAGTGGATTAAGTTTATTGCTTACTGCTTGAGGAATGCCGATGGGGCTGCGCAGGCAATTTTTTATAGGGGCACTGGCTTGACTCGAACTTACACAGGTAGTGATAATCCTTTAGTGCTGCATTTAATCCCGTTGAAGAGTTTGCACACATGCGGATTTCTTTTGATTTCTTCTTTACATAGACCGTGTATTCGATGTAAACCAAGTTGTCATAACAATCAACTCAAATATCAAAAATAATACGAAAAGAATGAACTTATTAAAAGAATGAAATATTAAATCAAACAAATTATTTTTCAAAGAAAGATTTTCATGTTTCAAAAATTAAAAAAATTATGACAACACCATTTTATTATTAAGTATTAATATAATGTTCGATGTCTAGCCTACGCAAATTACACAAAATAATACATTTGCACTAAGATTTCTAATAAAGTAATGGGTTAATTATATTCTGTGATCGTTAATTAATAAATACTGGAAATTTCATTAAAATTGGTTGATTTCTTGAATTTTGATGAATTTTTAAGTGAAGATGTGTGTCAAAATGTCCATAGTCTGACAGTTCGACAGATCTTGTTTGTTACTTTAGAGCATGACATCATTTTCCAGTGCTCTGGCCTCTTTTACGACGGCCGTGGCTGTGTTCCGTTACTTAAATCTGAAGAAAAAAAAACGAGATTCTACTTTGTTTAGGCGATTATGTGTGAATACCCTGAAAAATCTGGCAGTAAGAAGAAAAAACAATGAAACAATTATTTAAGAATTTAGAGTGGGGATTTAGAGTGTTCTTGTTAATGAAAGTTGATTTTATTATTAAGATTGTATATCAATGAAAAAATAAGCATTTTCTTCATCTTCTGTAAAAACAAATTGTATACGTAAATGTATTTTGTAAAACTTATCAAAATCGTTTTTCCGAACATTTTGTTCATAAAGTATTTGATTTTGTAAAATGTTGAATTTGCTTTCTGATTGTCTTATTTCATTATATTTTCTGTAATCAAGTCAATAAAAACAAATTTACTCATGATTTTGAAATATCAAAAATGTGTCGAATTCATGGTGAATTAAGTGATTTTTGTGAATTTAATTTTTATATTTTTGTACTTTTTACATTTGACTTGATGGAAATAAATCAATTATTGTAAGCTGCTTCCTAATAATATGTATAGTTGCTAATTACTGGATATTATTAAGAAATTTCTTACTAAAACTTTTCTCTGTAATTATTATTTAGTAGTAATTTTGGTCTTCACATGTCTGATCCCAATCGCGATCCCCAGTCGCATGTTTGCCAAGCCTGTATTATGGATTGCCTTGGCTACAACTCATTGACAGGCCTAATACAGTTTTCCAATCTGGGAGTCAACTTTACTAATTTTCTAGGATACTTTTTGGTGTGACCAATGGGACTGCTTGTTTTCAGAGAAAGATAGATGTATAGTGTTGAGTTAGTGAGAAGCTTGTTGGCGCTCATTATTTGGTTGTAGGGTCGCTGCGTCTGTATCCATCTTACTGGCCTTATTTGAAATGAAGGAAAGGGTCACAAAGTTTTCGGCTAAAAGGACAAACTTTTCTACAATTTTAAATCAATTTTATTCAACAGTTTCGTCAACACAAGACATGGTCCGGAAAGATTTATGAAAACAGGAATATAAGACAGGTTGATTCAGCCGACACATATGTACTATAGAATTAGTTTCATCTCATCTAGAAAAGCCAGTGGTAGAAGCGATAAGAGAGAGATATGTCTTGTCACATTTACATCTCAAACGATACTGTTTATATTTCATGGGAAACAGGCTTGGGTGGAAGCGGAAATAGCCGCCTATGAGAAGTGTGTTCTTATTGCCCAACGTATCACTACACAAGTGAGAACATGCTAGTGTGTTCTTACTGAACCATATACTAATCACTTCGCGAGTGAGACCATGCAAGTGTAAAAGAAAATAGATCATAATTATGTAACTGCTACAGATGAATTCATCAGGCAACATGGCTTGCAGAACACTTATGCCTATAATCTGTGGTACCACATTGGACAAACATGTAAACCTTCAACATCTCCAAAAATCTGCCAATCTACACAACTTAACAGACAATAAAGAGAAATGCAAATTCTCTGCCCAGATCATTGATCACTTGGGATATCGCATTTCTGAAGGAATCATCAAGCCTGTCCCAGAGTGTCTATGGGCACTAACAGAATTACCTGCCCCCTCCCCCTTCCCAACCAGAAGTCCATAGACGGATCATTGGAATGTTTGCACATTATGCTAGGTGGATCAAGGAATTTTCTGACAAGATCAAAAAACTAAAATCCATTAACACATTTCCATTATTAGCTCCTTACATCAAGTGGATTCATGCCTTGTCTGGAGCGATTTCTATAATAATAATAAAAAAAGTAAAAATAAAAAATGAAAGCTTTGTCAGTCTTCCAGACACTGAAAACTAATTTAATAGATGCCAGCCTGACTGCAAACTTATGTTTATCGTAGTAACCGATGCATCACACAACTCGGTATCAACAGTATTCAGTCAAGAGAATCGACCAGTTGTTTTCTATTCAAGATCACTACAAGGTAGCGAATGCATCAGTGGAGAAAAGAGGATTTTGCGATAGTTGATGCTGCTGAGAAATGGAGACACCTCCTAATTGGAAGACATTTCATTCGAAAAACTGATAAAAATCTGTGTAATTTATGTTCGATGCACAAAATCATGGGAAAATCAAAAATTCTGTGCTCACGAATTGTTTTGTTACGTATTCGCGAGTAAGAAAACAAGATGATGTGTATATGTTTAGACCAAGATAGCAGACTGCCAGTCTAATTTCTTTGTTCTCTACAAAACTTTAACATTACAAGGGAAGTAACTCACGTTGGTAAATAACATAACATCTTACTTTTTTAATAGTTTTTCTTTTTCTTAGCGTCCACACTATGTGATTTATTATTTATTATTTTTTAGATCTAACTTGATGGGTGGTCTCGACTATCGTCCAGACCTGGTTGGATTCCATTATGGCATGGATAAATGCTTCTCTCCTCTACGTCCTTGTCTTGTTTGCTCAAGCCATTGCTGGCTACTGATCTTGACAAAGCATCGACTGTATATACTTCCTTCTCACGAACATAGCAGATGTTGTATCTATACCTCATTAGATGTACACACAATTTTTGTATTCTTGCTTGTAGCATGCCAAGGTTCTTGTAGCCTAGCAATCCCACTACTGTCATTATAGTAATATTGTTCTCAGCCCATAGGATGAAGCGTCAGCAGAAACTATGGTCTCATTCAAGGAACTATACAAGGATAACACTGAAGCTGAACACAGTGCCTTCTTGATCGAGCTAAATGGTTTATGTTGTGCCCTGTCCCAAGCAAATGCATATTTCTGGCTAAACAAGTCCCTTAGTGGCTTAGTCATGTCTGCCAGGTTTGGAATAAATTTTCCCATTTGGTTTACCATCCCTAAGCATTGGTGGGTTTCTATTATGTTTGTTGGTGTTGGGAAGTTGAAGACACCAGCGACTCTTTATATATCTGACTGTAGACCGTCAGCACTGAGTATGTGCCCGAGAAATTTCAATGACAGTTTCGATATTTTATATTTTTTCAAGTTGAGAGTAATGCCGACAGCCTGGATTTTCTTCAGAATGCTTTTTATTCAGGCGTTATGTTCTTGTTGATCTTGCATGCATATCGCTTAAACCTCATTTTCTAATACCTGCGACGTGCGTTCCTGGTAAATCTCACTGGCTAATTAAATCTCAAAGAGTTGAATGAGCTGATGACAGTGGAATTTGCCAATATCCACTGTTGGCATCCACTAGTTTGCTCATAACTCACTCATCCTAACTGGGGCAGCAAATGGTCAACTGTGAGTAAGATGCAGAGTTCACATTTTACACACTGTTTAGGTTTTATGAGGTCTACAAAGATTCTGATATTTTCATCCGCTTTCGGTACCATGACCATGGGAGAATACCATTCAGTGGGTCTATTAATTTTGCTTCTGACCCCCAGTCTTTCCATTCTCTTGAGTTCTGCCTGCATTTTTCTCATCATGCGTCGTGGTGTAGATATGGAGTGTAGCTTTGTTTAGATTATGTTATCATGTTTTGCTTTCGATGGTGTGTATGCTTGGGTGAACGGTCACAAGTTTGAGGGCTTCGATTCGATGACTGGTCTATCTAATAATGACTTCTCAAGATTCTCCGCTGTTTTGTCATCAGCTCTTTATGTGAAACGGTTGCCGTGATTATTCCAGTCACTTGATGTGAAATGCATTGCAGACCGTATAGCGTGTGGGGGAAATTTGAGAGGGCTGGTAGGTCTTTCCTTCGTTCGTAGACATGCTCAGGGAATGCAGTCATATCTGCACCAGAGTCCAATTTGAACTGCATTAACGGTAATGACAGTTTGCCAAGTCTTTTTCAAACTGATTTCTGATGTTGTCAAGACACCAAGGTATGCGCTCTGGTCATTTTCATTCTCATCCGAGTCATACTGGACCTCATATAGTCTTTTTGCACGGCAGTATTTGGCACAGTAACCAATCATATTGTAATTGTGGCAGGTGACTGAAATGGCGGCACATGCACGCGTCTGATGACAGGTCTTGTTGCCGCAGTGGTGGCATCCACCTTCCGGTCTGTGCTGCTGTGTATGCCCTTTCTTTTGTTGATCCTCATAGTGGGGCTCTCTTCGGGGTTTAACTTTGTATTTAATCTGCCCTTGTCTGCAAGTTCCATAGTGATCGACAGAGTGAACAGCTATGTTGCTATAAGATAGTCGTTTACTACTGATGCTCTCTGGTGACTGCAGGAGATGTCGTTGTGCTTTAATTGCCTCACTTTAGCATGCACGTCTTATAAATCCATCTAAAGTGAGGGCCAAAATCATTTGGAGACTCTCTGATAACTTGGAATCTATACAACTGAATACAATTCTATCCTGAATTAGTTTTTCGTGAAGATCACCAAAATTACAGTTTTTAGCCCGTACATGGAGATGTGTGATAAAAGATTCAACTGACTCGCCTTCTGCTTGACATCTCTGGTTAAACCTGGCCCGTCCATATATTACGTTTGTGTTGCCTTTGAAGTGGTTAAACTTCAACAATTACACTAAAGTTTTGTGTTTCATCCGACGAGAGTTTGAATGTGGCAATAATGTCCTCTGCTTTATCACCCATGCAATATTGAATCACTGGTGGGTCATCATGTGGTTGTTCATTATGGAGTTGTATTTCTTTTTCCTTTTAGGCTCGAATTTTAGTTTTACTCTTTCCATTTGTGTTGCTCATGTCTATTTGTAAATTCCACTTCTTACACTATGTTTTGTTATCTATTCGTTAGTAAGAAAACAAGACGATGCATATATATTTAGACCAAGATGGCTGACTACCAGTCTCGTTTTTTTACGTTCTCTACAAGATTTTAAAATTACAAGGGAAGTAACTCCTGTTGGTAAATAACATAGCTGAATCTTCTTAAAGTATTGCCATGAAGGAAAAGAAAATGTGGCAGCAGACACTTTCACATCAAACCAGTAATGCTACTTTTCTAGACAACAAACTGATAAAATTGCATGAATCCTTGTAACTTAGGTGTAACTGGAAAGATACACTTGTTTGAAGTAAAAAAAAAAAACTTAGCTTACTCTGTTGAAGAAATCCATAGAATAACAATCAACTGGCAAAAATGCAACACAATCAAACCAAATTTTCACAAACCAATTAATTTATGCCTAATCAAAGCTACTCAACCATTTGACTATCTGGGCAACGACTTTAAGGGCCTCTATCTTCCTTATCTTGGAACAAATACATTTTTCTTACAAAATTGGCTCCTAGAGCAATTTTAGCAACAAGTCAAAACTGTCTGTCACGTGATATGCTTTCAACTATGTCCGCCGCACCTCGTCCAATTAAAATCTCTTTTTTTACGCCTAAAATAAAACTATGCGTCTGGAGCCGATAAAACGTAATTTAAGCTCAGATTTTCGTTGAGAAAATCAATTGGGAAAAAAATCAGCACAAGGTTAACAAGAGCATTATGCTTTCCCCTGAACTCACACGCACAATTATGCACCCTGACAAAAAGCGACACACACAAAAATGCCTACATTGTCCCAAAGTGGTCAAGGGACGCCTAATCAATTCTCAACTCATGCACACACGCACACATTCATACACTTACGTGCTCTAATGCAAAGCCACACACATACACACAAATGCCTACACTGTTGCATGCATATAGACACTCATATAAACATATTCATTTTATTGTTCGTAACATTTCTATGTGAACTTTCTCTGAATACTGAACGTTTCCAATGAACAATTACTCGCATAAAACGTCTTGTAATTTTGTGCATATATAAATATCTTGTGTTCGTTAAACAATTTTTCTTCTTTCATTCAACTTTTATGTTTTTCTCTGTTTAAACCACATTTTACTAATTTTCTAACATTTTTATAACAATTCAAGGACCATGTCCCTACATATTAAATAAACTAATAACAGCAGGAATGACTATAAACAAACATAAATGTTTAATTAATTGTAAAAAATTAGTATTCCTGGGATACAAAATTTCAAAAGCTGCTGGTTCGCTGGATCCAAATTTAATACAGAAAATATTAGACATCCTAACAATAAAAAGAACTAGAATCATTTCTCGGGTTAGCTAATTTCTATAACAAATTTCTACCAAAATATTCTGACAGAATTCAAGCATTTTCTGACTTGTGAAAAAAGAACATGGAATTTATTAGGACGAATATACACTAGGCATCCTTTATTACATTAAAAGAAAGTCTCTAAAAAAAAAAACTGTGGTAAAGATTTTGACCCTCAAAAGACGTGATATTAACTACAAATACTAGTAATTATTCTGAAGGGACATCCAGTTATATATCTTTCGAAAACATTGATGCCAGCTGAAATGAACTATTCTAATATAGAAAAGGAAGCACTGGCAATCGTATGGAGTGTGATCAGAGCAAGGCAATTTTTATTAGGAAATACATTCTTGCTGAAATCTGATCATAAGCCCTTCACTCCTAGGAAAGAATTGTCAAAAGCATTAACATGAGCTATGAATCTAATAACTTTTGATTTTGATATTGAATATGTAAAAAGAAATACCATACCACACGTGGACGCCTTATCATGCCTTCAGTTGAAAAAGGGACAAAATGACAGAGTGCAGGAAAATGTCAAAGATGAATTTTTGCATTGGATAGAAACTGACGTATTATCTATGAATCGACTAAGTTTGGAGACATTACAAGATCAAGTGTTAAACCAAATAGTGTCTAGAATAAAGAACAATAAATGGAGAAATTGTTCAAATGCGGAAAGGCCATACAAAGAAACCAGACACAAACTATCAATAGAAAAAGGGGTAATTTGTAATGGAGATTTGGTAGTGCCACCAGAAATATGTAGAAAAGACATAAAAAGCGTGCACAACGATATACATTGCAGAATAACCGCTACACAGAAATCATGCACAAGTTAGCGGGGTTGGATTATGTTTGATATTGGTTGACTTTTTACAGTGCCATACTTTCAATAGTTAAGTGACAGGCGGCCATCTTTTCTTGTGTGTCGTAAAACCGCTTTAAACGGAATAAAATTTAAAAAAAAAAAATGAAGTTTCAGCATATAATTAAATTCTACTGAGTTTGGTATAAGTCATTTGCTTTTATGGGGAGGAGGGGTACGATTTCTCGACTGTTAACTATTTTGCACTTTTACCATTACAATTTAAGACCAATCAATTCTAATCAAAACTTAGGCGAAAACCAATTGAAATGATGTTTAACAAGTAGTGAGTTAAATTTTGAGTGGCTGTACTCAGTTTCCCTTGCCAAGGAGAACCGCTTAGCACGTCTGCCTAGAGCCGATAATGGCGACCAACTTATTGTAATTAAGTATTCTTAATACAATTCCTATTCCTTTCAATTCCTGCCTTAGGTTTCTTATTTACTTATTGTTATTCTTACGATATAACAAATTGGCGACGAGAGATTACGATTTAAAATCCAATTTGTTAGCACATAACAAATTGGCGATCTTCAATCAGGACTCACATAAAAAAGAAAAAAATTTCCGAACAGTGGATTTAAAACCCTCAATAGTAAGACATGAGGAAACGCTTCTCTTGTAAGAACAAATTCTTTTTCTTCCAAAAGAAATTGCCAACCAAATCGTTTTTACAATTTGACTGACTTTTTTGAAAGGATTTGAGAAGAAAAGATATTTTTGTTTTCATAGTATTTGGACTGTACATATTTTTTCCTTTTATAAAAGGCTACAGCATATTTTAAACAACTGTTGTCTGAGGAAAAACAAAACAAAATATTTTTTTTTAAAATAGAGGAATTGCAGCAAACTATGGTCCAACTTTTAAAAATATAAGTGGAACACCAGCAAAAAAATGACAAAAGGTTTTAAAAAATGTTGGAATTTATCGTCCAGCGAACACAAGAACCAAAGCAAGCTGGATTCTTTTCACCAGATACGGTTGCGAATTCGATTGGCGAATTCACGTATGACCCAGATAATGGTTCTATTTTTCCGCTTACTTTCGGAGGTTTCCCAACATTTTCAAGGAAGAATGTTCAGAATAGTCGCAAGAAAAAAAGGTTTGCCTACTTCTTCAAAAATTGAACCCAGCATGCCATGATAGGTACTGCAACTATATTCTACCAAGGGTACCGGGCAAAATTTAATTTGATGAAACTGCAAATCCTGACAAATGTTTTTGGCGAAACGTCGTCCCTTTTCAACCTACGTTGGAAATGTTTAAACCTAACAAAAAGAGACGAGGAGGATTATTTTAGCTATGCCACAATCATAAATAGAGAGTGCCAGCAGTTTAAACTGGAAAAACTGACTGCAGACAGATTCCGATGTCTAATTTTTGTGCATGGCTTAACCGCAAGCAAAGATTCTGAGATGAGGGCGAGAATCTTGACGAAGTTGGAGCAGGACCCTAATTTAAGGTTGCAAGCGATTGTTGACGAATGTAATAGAATTGTAAGCATGCGACACGATTCGGCGAACATTGAAGAAAAGGACGTGGCTCAGATCCGATATGCCAGAAGAGATGGTTTAAAAAATAGACATTTGAAACCTATTCGTCGCTATGCAGAAAGCACACAAAGGTGGCAACGAAAAACACGGGAAAACACACAGAAGCGGAAACCAGACACATGTCCTTCATGTTTAGGATTTCATATAAAAGGCAGGTGTCCCTTTAAAAACAAAATTTGTTAATTTTGTGGAAGGTTAGGGCACGTAATGCATCTGTGTAAAGAAAAAAGGTTGAGCGCTAAGAGTTTTGTAAATGCTGTAATTTCCAGGAAAAATAGCGGCGGCCATCATGAAAGAAAATTTGTTGATATAAAAATGAACAACAAAAATATTCGTTTCAGATAGACACTGGTAGTGACTTGTTGATAATCAGTGAAGTCTCCTGGAAAAAAATTGGTAAACCAACATTGGTTCGCAGTGAAAAGATCACAAAAGGAGTGACTGGCAGAAAGCTGAATTTCATAGGAGAATTTATGTGCAACATTTCTTTTGGAGGTAAGACGTGTAAACTGAAAGTCTATGTGTGGAAAAATACTTCCGATTTATTCGGTACCGACTGGATGGCTTTATTTGACTTGTGGGATATATCGATAAGCTTATTCTGCAACTCGGTAAAGGCCACCTCCCCAAATACAAATAGTAAAAGTGAAAAACTTAGAGAAATCTTTTTTCAGAGTCTTCTTGATATATTTTCACAAGATTTTGGCAGATGCACAAAAACGAAATTAAAATTAGAGGTAATGAAAAATGCTACCTCAATATTTAAACCAAAGCGTGGTATACCCTATACAGCTGTAGAATCGATAGACCATGAGCTCGTTCGCCTAGAACAAATAGGGGTACTTAGAAAAGTACAATATTCAGAGTGGGCGTCACCCACGGTTTACATAAAAAATAAAAATAAAAATATTCGTGTGTGCGCGGATTTCTCAACAGGTTTGAATATTTGCTTGAAAACCCATGAATATCCATTATCCACCAGAGAAGACAGTTTTGCTCGTTTAAAAGGCGGAAAAAATTTCTTGAAATTAGATCTCTCAGATGCGTATCTGCAAGTAGAAGTTGAGGAAGAGAGTACGAAATTGCTCACTATCAATACGCATAGAGGGTTATATTCGTTTAATCGTCTACCTTTCGGAGTGAAAGTAGCACCAAGTTTGTTCCAAAAAATAATGGATAATGTGTTAGCGGGTTTGGATTACGCTATGGCGTACTTGGACGATATATTGATCAAGAGCGAGACTGTTGAACAACATATTGAACATGTGAAGGAGGTTTTTAAAAAAATTGCTGAATATGGGTTTAAGCTCAGCGAGGATAAATGCAAATTTTTAAGTCCAAAAAAAAATATTTACGACAAATTATAGACGCAAAAGGCAAAAGACCCGACCCAGAAAGGTCTAGTGCAATTAAAAATATGCCCGCACTGACAAATGTTGCTGAATTGCAAGCATTTCTAGGTCTTGCTAATTACTATCAGATATATAAATAATATGCATGATTTACATTCCCCGTTGAACGAATTGTTAAAAAAATATAAAACATGGCAATGGACAGAAAATTGCCAGAAGGCTTTTCAAAAGATTAAGGATGTGCTTAGATCAGAACTTTTTTTAAACACATTATGACCCGAAATTAGAAATAATTTTAGCTACTGATGCGAGTAATTATGGCATCGGAGCCGTACTACTCTATGTAGACAATTTAGGGAGCACAAAAGCCATTGATCCTTCAAGCAGAGGTTTAATCTCGGCTGAGAAAAACTATAGCCAGATCGAGAAGGAAAGTTTATCCATCACTTTCGAGATTAAAAAATTTCACAAATTCATCCATGGCCGTAAATTTATTTTACAGACGGACCATCGTCCATTACTTTCGATTTTTGGATCAAAGAAAGAAATTCCAATTCATACAGCAAATAGATTACAGCGATGGGGCACTATTCTGCTAAATTATGATTTCAAAATGGAATATATTCCTTCAAAGAAGTTAGGCCATACAAACGGCTTGTCCCGATTAATTCTGAAATATTGTAAACCAATGGAATATACAGTAATCGCATCATTCAAAGCTGAAAGTGAAATAAAAGAAGTACTGGTTAGCACCGTACGCGAACTCCCAGTGAAATACAAATAAAATCTAAAAGTGATAATTTTATTAAAAACATGATGGATAAAGTGAAGTGCAAACAAAGGGAAAATATAAATTCGCCTGTAAACAATAACTATTCAATTTGTGATGAAATTTTAATGTACGCCGAGCATGTCCTGATCCCAGTGGCATTACAAAAGAGACTGTTAAAGGATTTTCATTCTAGTCATCCAGGAATGTGCAAAATGAAATCGCTTATGCGTGCATACGTTTTTTGGCCTGTTATGGAGAGGACAGTTAAGAGCTGTAGAGATTGTACTCTAGCAGCTAAAGCACCACCAATAATGACAGCATCATTGCCAAAAGTGGACACGCCATGGTCTAGACTACATCTAGATTTTACTGGACTGCTAAATGGTGCATATTATTAGATTGTGCTGGACAGTTTGACAAAATAGCCAGAGATTCTAAAATGTAAAAAGCCAATATCTGCCATAACAATAAATATTTTGCATAAACTGTTTGCCAGGTTTGGATTACCTGATGAAATTGTCACAGATAATGGGACCCAATTCACCTCAGGAGAGTTTAACATGTTTTGCACAACCTTTGGGGTAAAACATATTACTACATGTTTACCACCCGAGAAGTAACGGGCAGGCAGAAAGGTATGTAGATACTTTCAAAAGAGCTTTAAGAAAAGCTGGAGGTGAAGTAAACGATGAGTGGAAGATCCAACAATTCTTAAGGGTTTGCTGCAATGTTTCTGTTCGGTGTGACCGAACAGAAACATTGCAGCAAACATGTCACCGGTGGATATGATGTTTGTAAGAAAAATTAAAACCATTTTTGACAAATTGTTGCCAGTGAAGAAAAAACATTTTAAAAACACGTATGGTAAGACCAGACATTTTAATGTTGGTGAAAAGGTGTTTTTTAAGAATTACAGAAAGGGTAAAATGTTCTGGCAAGACAGTATTGTCACCAGGATAATCGGACGCCTGATATACATGGTTTGGGGTTCGAAGTGGGAAAACAAGCGTCATGTAAATCAGTTGAGACGCAGATACGTGGAAAAACAAACCTCACATTACAAACTCATGAGGGTACTTTACGATGTTTTTGATGTACCGATTCCTGAAACCCTTACTACTACTCCTGCTACTGAAGTAAGACGTTCAACGAAAAGAAAGAGAACTTCAACAGAACATCCAAAGAGAAAAAGATATATTTCCAGGAAGAAATAAATCTTAAGGGGGATGTGTTGTGGACTGATCCGGATTCAACCATAGTGACAGGATGGATTTGTGAGTTCACTATGAAGTCGACACCTTTTCCCTTAGCGAACCGTTTAGCACATCTGCCTAGAGCCGGTAATGGCGACCAACTTATTGTAATTAAGTATTCTTAATACAATTCCTATTCCTTTCAATTCCTGTCTTTGGTTTCTTATTTACTTATTGTTATTCTTATGATATAATACGAAGGTAGATGATCTGAATTTTCTTGGTGATGCGTTTAGCAAACTGTCAGATAAACAGAAAAAATGTATCATCCTAGTTGATGAAGTTTATATTAAAGTGAGTTTACAATACCAAGGGGGGAAACATATTTGATGTTGCCAAAGATTCTGAAGAGGCATTAGCAAAAACTGTATTGGGTATTATGATAAAATGTTTACATGGTCGTACCAAAGTTTTTGATTAAGATGATCCCAGTTGCCAAACTCACTTCGGAATTTTTGTTTCAGAATGTTAGAAATGTTGTTGATCTAGTCAATCGTTCGAAAGATTATGTAATTGCAATTATTTGTGACAATAATCGGACTAATCAAGCTTTATTCAAGAAATTTGATACTGTTGAAAATAAACCTTGGGTTACTAAAAATGGTATATACTGTTCAGATCGAGGGTCGTGTTCCCCCGATTATAAACGTGTTCAGTAAATCAAGCAATTGTTGCATGCAAAGACAGAGTAATAATTAATAAACAAAAATGAAGTAGTTCAAATAACGTTTATTGAACGTGTGTGTACGTGGAATGGTGAAGTGTGTGATGTATGCATGTGTGTCGATGGAAAAAACAGTTCTTGAAAAGGTATAAGAAGAAATGAATCCGGCGTGAGGAAAGTCTTTGAAAGCCGAACACAAAGAAAACGAGTTGAGAACTCTTACCGTTGTTTGCCCACGTGTGTTGGTAGTTGTTATGCCAATGACTAGTTGAAGAGAAAAGCGTTAGACGAAGCGCTAGTGTATTAGCGTCGTTCTGTCGAGGCCAAAAGGCGAGTGAAACGGAGCGCTGGTGCCAGCGTTGTTCTCCGATGCTGGTCGGTGAAAAAGAGAGAGAATTTCCGTTATGCACCTGGTTTTATAGTCCGAAGGGCAGATAACTCTGGTGTCGCTTTACAGCGCCACCTGTCGGTGAAAAAGCGCCACCTAACGGCCAACCGGTGTAGTTATGTTTTGAAAGGAGGAGGTAACTGCTACAAGGACTCCCCCCCAGATTGAAAAATATTGAAAATATTATTCAATATGTACAGTTGTAGATGAGAAGCATTCTTTGTGGGTATGTCTGTTTTGCTGTTGAAGATTAGAAAAAGTAGTGTGCACGCTACTTATTTCTGTTTCTGCATCTCTATTGAATGATTGATCGCAAGTGCGTCTGCGGAATTGAGTGTTTGTAACGCATGTGGATCTGCGTGTTGTTTGGGGTCTGCATCAAGTTTGAGCGCAAGTGAGTCTGCGGTCGAAAAATGCTGAGTGCAAGCGAATTTGCACTTGTTGGTGGCGTTGTTCATGTTGATTAGTCTGCGTGATGCAGAGCTGATGAACAAACGTTGAATTGTCAGTGTTGTCCGGGAATGTTTGGTGCTTGGGTGTGCGCGGTTGTTGATGAGTGAGCACAAGTGGGTCTGTGCGGTGTTGATGAGCGAGCACAAGTGAATCTGTGCAGTTGTTGATGAATGAGCACAAGTGAGTCTGTGCAGTTGTTGATAAGCACAAGTGGGTCTGTGCAGTTGTTGATGAATGAGCACAAGTGAGTCTGTGCAGTTGTTGATGAATGAGCACAAGTGAGTCTGTGCAATTGTTGATGAATGAGCACAAGTGAGTCTGTGCAATTGTTGATGAATGAGCACAAGTGAGTCTGTGCAGTTGTTCATGTTAATTAGTCCGTGTTGTGGAACTGATGAACAAACATCTAGTTGTTGAGATCGGTGGTACACTATGGTCAAAGTCAGATGCACAAATGTCTGCAAGTGAGTTAGCAGGTCCAGGTACAAGTGGGTCTGTACTGGTGTTGGTGCGCGTCGTTCGAGTTGATGTGTCCCCCAGTTGATCAACGAACGTCCAGTTGTTGAGTATTTAGTCGTGCTTGTGCAGTTGTACTCATTTTGAACTGGTGTGATTTCTTCCATAGTGTCGTCAGTGATGTCCGGAAATGTTTGGTGCTTGATGAATGTCCGGGAAGATGTGGTTGTTCAAGTTGATGGGTCCTCCTGTTGATCAATGAACTTCCAGTTGTTGAAGAGGGTTGGTAGCCCTTGAAGGGTGATGTTGGTGCTTGCTGAGCCTGACTTTTTACAACCAGTATTAAGTCTTGAGGCTTGGTGATGTTCGACATCGTGTGTTGTCTGTTTTGTAGTTTTCTTTTCTTTTATATATATTTTTCCAACACGTGGGTAGAAGGGAAAAAGAAGAAAAAAAATGGAGCTGTAATTTGTTTTACACACGGAATGACGTTTTTTGTTTTCGTTTTAGTTTGTTTGAATGTTAGTTTCCACGTAGAGAAAGAATGGCGGCTTCTCTTTTCCTTTGTTGTTGAAAAGAAGGAAAAAAAAAATTCGTATTTTCTTTTTTTTTTTGAATTTTCATTTCCACGTGGTTAGGGAAAAAGATGGCAGCTTCCTTTTTTGCTTGTTGTTGAAACAGAAAATAAATTCGTATTTTCTTTTTTTGTTTGAATTTTCATTTCCACGTAGTAAGAAAAAATGGCGGCATTTCCTTGAAATTTTTTTTTCTATCAACACGTGGTCATGAAAAAGAGTGTCAGCATGTGAGCGTTTGTTTTCTTTTGTTTTTTTATCAACACGTCGTCGTGAAAAAAAAAATGGCGTTTTTTTTTTGTTTTTTTTTTTTTAATTTTCATTTCCACGTGGTAAGAGAAAAAGATGATGGCATTATTTTGAATTTTTTTTATCAACACGTAGTCACGAAAAAGATGGGCAGCGTGAGCGTTTGTTTTCTTTTGTTTTCTTTTTATCTCCACGTGTTCAAAACAAAAGAAAATGGCGTCTTGTAAGGTCCTTTTGTTCGTCGAAAAAGAAGAAAAAAAAGTTTGTCTTTCTCTTTGTATATATTTTTCCGACACGTTGGTGGAGAAAGAGAAGAAAAAATGAAATTGTAAATTGTTTTATACTCGGAGAAAGCCGAGAAATGTTTTTGGTTTTTCTTTGTTTGGGTATTTCCGCATGGCCAGGAAAAATGGCTTCTTTTTTTTTGTTTGTTTGTATATTTCTACCACGTGGGTAGAAAAAAAAAAGGAAAAAGATGGATGCGTAATTCGTTCCACCACGAAAGAAAAAACGAGAAATGATATATTTTTTTTTTGTTTTTGTACAAAATTAATTACCCTGCCCCATACAACAAAGCTTGCACGTTGGGTCACCAATTGTTAGAATCGAGAGTCGTGTTCCCCCGATTATAAACGTGTTCAGTAAATCAAGCAATTGTTGCATGCAAAGACAGAGTAATAATTAATAAACAAAAATGAAGTAGTTCAAATAACGTTTATTGAACGTGTGTGTACGTGGAATGGTGAAGTGTGTGATGTATGCATGTGTGTCGATGGAAAAAACAGTTCTTGAAAAGGTATAAGAAGAAATGAATCCGGCGTGAGGAAAGTCTTTGAAAGCCGAACACAAAGAAAACGAGTTGAGAACTCTTACCGTTGTTTGCCCACGTGTGTTGGTAGTTGTTATGCCAATGACTAGTTGAAGAGAAAAGCGTTAGACGAAGCGCTAGTGTATTAGCGTCGTTCTGTCGAGGCCAAAAGGCGAGTGAAACGGAGCGCTGGTGCCAGCGTTGTTCTCCGATGCTGGTCGGTGAAAAAGAGAGAGAATTTCCGTTATGCACCTGGTTTTATAGTCCGAAGGGCAGATAACTCTGGTGTCGCTTTACAGCGCCACCTGTCGGTGAAAAAGCGCCACCTAACGGCCAACCGGTGTAGTTATGTTTTGAAAGGAGGAGGTAACTGCTACAATACTTGCTTTTCGATTATGTAGATATATTTAAAAGTATTCGTAATAACTCGATAACTGAGGCTTGTTCAGAATTGCTGTTTTATTCTGATGGTAAAGAAATGACAGCAAAATAGGAAATAGTGAAACAACTTGTTGCGTATCCATTATTACAGGATGATGATACAAGAGAAACTGTTACTTTCATCGAAGAAGTTTTGAAATTTTGGAAAATAGTGAGTGTAAAAGATATTTATGGAAGTGTCAAGACAAATGATCCACTGAAAAGAGTATTATCAGATCGAAATGATGGAAATTTGACATTTCTTGCAAATTTTGGAAGTATGGCAAAACAAATGACGGGGAAAGCAAGGAAAGAGAATAAAATCCTTCACAAGAGACACTAATATGTCTATCGAGCATACATGTAATGGTTTAATTGATGTTTGCAGACATTTACTTGACAGTGGGTTCAATTTTCTCATTCTTGGAGAATTTACCACCGACTATCTTGAAATTGAATTTTGTAAATTACTTCTTTGGTTGAAAGTTGATGTTAGAGAGTATAGCCATGATCCAGGCCATACTTTCTCAAAACGTGGATATCTGTCGGATGAATTGGCATGTCAAACAGTTGATCACCTGCCAGACCTAGAAACTAGTATCCCCAAAGATATTAAAATGTCGTTTTTATATAGCAGGATATATTACACAAAAGGATTGATACTGCTTTTTATTATCATGAGTATGGAAGTTTTTTTAAAGAAATAGATTGTGGAGATTTAAAAGTTCCACCGGATACCACTGTTCAGTGGGAAATTTTAATTACTACTTTCAGATTTTGAGGTAAATAACTTTCCTTAGAAATCTTTGTAAGTAGTGTCCTCCTTGTTTTGCCACAGCATTCTGATTATCATAACTCATTGCTGTGAATCCTGCCTATTTTATAGAATAACCTATAGATTTTTAACTAAACCTTCTATTTAATCTATGGACATTGTATTATCTCATTTCATCTTCCATTTCAGTGAATCTGTTTGCTTAGATTAATCGACTACGAGACCACACTAGAGATTTGGATGCTGAAATTTTAGTTTGAACTTTGTTTTTGGATTATTTTATGATGTTAAATGAAGACTATAGCAAAATGTTGCGTTGAAAACAATCAAAATGAGGACAGTTTAAATTTTTGGTTCGTACAACACATATCACATTTGGACAAACTCTGTTTCCCTGCTTGATATCAACTGGTGCAGATCTTTTTTTTTAACCACAATATACAAGTCATGATCTTTTGACACAAATATCGGATTGGCATCCTCTATTTTATCAACAAACGGCGTGGACACAAAAACAGAAACCAACCCGAATTCACTTCAACAACAAAAGCTAAAACTAGGGCCATAAAAATCAGCTCCCAGAGACAGTCTAACAAAAAGGCGCAAAAAAGCCAAAAATGTTGATCACACGGGGTGTTCTCAACTACGTCGGCCAAACCACTGGGAAACAATATACAAGCAGACTTTGCTACAAAATCTGTCTCTTCTCTCTTCATTCCAGCGAGCAGGCAACAAAGTTTTCGTTTGAACTACCCCCCCCCCCCCCCTTGGCCTTCGGATGCGGGGAGGCTGCTGGATATTTCAACTCACGCACGCACAGCGGCTACTTTCAACTAACACACACACACAAACACAAAAGCTTCAACGAACTGCTGACAAAGACCCACACATACAAATGCCTAAACGAATTATCAACTCTACGCTCGCACGCACATTCACACACTTCGACATTCACACATAAATTACACTACGCACATACATACACATTAATAAATCACATGCATGAACATTTATCGTTTCTCTTGAAATGAACACTTAATGCTCTGTAATTTGTAAATATATAAATATTTTGTGTTAATTTTAAACTACTTTTATTCTTCCTTCAACTATATGCATGCCTTATCTTTCATTAATTGTTTCTATGCTTTATCCGTTTTCTCTGGGGTTTAAACACCGTCACCTCCAGCTGTAGTGTAAGGGACATAGACATTAACACCGGGTCCCTGCCCGACACCCACTTTGTCGAGTCACAGTAATAAAAAAAAAGCAGATGAATGCTTGTGGGAAAGGAAATAGATTTCTTTCCTTTTCACTTGGAATAAAAGCTAACACACCTGTGTCGCCGGTCAAAATAAAAGGAGCTGATACGGCAACGTTATAGACACATGTACGCATTGCGAGATGTTTGTTTATATCAACAATGGTAATTATCAGTCTTGAGACATTTTAAGTGTTTTTTTTATCAAAAATTTTTTTAATTTTAAACTCAAGAAAATTTTTCTTGTAGTAGCTTATTAAATAAAAAACAAAACGTATTTTTCTTTACTAATAAAATAACAATCACAGTAGTAGTAACAATGTGTACGAGATGTTTATTATTTTTTAACATGTAATAAAAAATATATTGGTTACAATTAAAAACAAAACAAAGAAAAAGCGATTATTTCCATTTAGTTTTAATATGAAAAACAAACAAACGGACAAAAATTGAGTGTATGAATGAGAAACAGAGTTTTAATATAAGGTAATCAATTCTTTTTTTTTTCTCCTTTCGCCATGTGTTGAGGGTGACGTCCCTTTAAGCGGGATCGCCATTATCCATTCGTATAGTTTTAACTTCGTCTTGGGATTTTTCATCAAGAAACAAGCAAAAATAACGCTACCAAAAACAACTATTTATGCAAAGTAATACAACTATGTACTAACTACTCAACTGAAAGAAGATATCGATCGATATGGACGACATTATTTAGGGATTTATTTGCTAAAACACAGATCGAGTCTCTTTGACGTCGACTAGGCACCGGAAGTTTAAACCAAAAGGTAGGAATGCGTGTACGGTAGCACATAATGGACACAATAATTATAATTACGTCACTCATTTTTTTTTACTATTGGTAAACACAGTTGACTACTTTCTTCCACTGATTATATTTTATAAATATAAGATAAATATGAATTCGTTAAAAATCGGATACATAATCAGAGGATGCGTATTTTTCTTACACTGGCTGTCTGTCGGAGAACGCGTAAGACATGATATTTCTGTTACTTATGGCCTTCCGTAAGTAAGGTACTTCAAAATTGTTTAATCATTTGTGATTCGCCATTTTCCTTCTCACCAGCTAATCTTATCGGTGGTTTATACAACAATGAGAATGTGTCCAGTTAAACAGAAACTGTGTTATATATAGACAGTGTGTAGGCCTTACAGCTATGTCTATGCTTCAAGGTATTTATCTTTATCTATCTTTGATATTGGTAAAAAAATATCCGGCAGAAGTTGGACTTACTCGAAATTACTTCTCCCGGAAGCCGACAAGCCATACCTACGGACGGGTGGCCATTACTGGGGGATCAGTACTTAACAAGTCTATAATTATTAAGTGAACCCCAACTTTTTGACCACAACTTATGTGTGATGTGTGTGTGTATACGCTCTTGTCTTCCTTAGGATATCTTTATTTCGATTTTTTTTGTTACCGTGTTTTTCTCTATATAAGATATGGAATATCGGTGCTTTTTTTCTTTAAATGATTGCGCTTCAAATTGAAAAGATTTTTGGTTTTCTTTGTTTTCAAAATAAATAAAATCTGCCTTCAATTTGATTTGCTTACTAAGAAAAACTGGACCGACAGACAAGTCTTTAAATTTCTATTTTATTAGGATATCTGACCAAATGTGCAGCCAGATTTGTATTTAATTTGTTTTTCATCAAATTGCATTTTGTAATTAAATCACTTTTGTTGTGAAAATTTTTAAGGATTATTACATTTTTATTTCCGATGTGAGTAGTAAAAAAAGCATCAAATTAATTTTTCCTTGTGTTCTGATCCGAACAGATGCTTTTTGGTCTTTAAAATGCATTGCATGCATTTAACAATCATTCTTATTTATTTTGAAACTCAATTATTTACCAAATACAAAATTTGAAAACACAATTTATTTGAGAACAAAAACTCATTTTAAAAAAAAATTTACTTATCAATTTTAAGATATTTAAACAATTTGTTTACAAGCCCTAAACAAATTATTATTCTTTGTCACACACACAAAACTTAATTAAAACATTCAATTTGAAAATTCAGTAAAAGTGCAGAATAGTTAACAGTCGAGAAATCGTCAACAAAAAACAGCAACAAATTACTTATGCCAAACATAGTAGAATTTAATTATCTACCGACCTGTATACTTTTAACGTACTGAAACTTAATTTTTTTTATTTCAATTTTTTATGCGTGTTAACAATAACGCGAGTATATATATATATATATATATATATATATATATATATATATATATGAGGGGGTGGGGGTATTCCTGAAAAATAGTTAAAAAATGACTTACCCTACCACTCACCCAAAGTCCGAGGAGATGCTTCCTAATCGCTTTCAATGAACTAAAATTTAGAAATAAGAAAAACGTAAAAAAAAGTTTCAGCACGTTAAAAGTATACAGGTCGGTAGATAAATTCTATGCGTTTAGTATGTCTTTTTTTATCATTATTTTTTAAATTTTTATACGACTGTTAACTATTTTGCACTTTTACCGAAAATTCTTATAAAAATTATATTTTATTTAAACTATCTCTATCTGCTCGGCGTTCCCCTGTTTTTTGTTGTTTTTTTTTACTTTTATGTATTTTTGTTTACCATATTGTTGTTTGTTTTTAAATAGTATTTTGAAAGTTAAATTTAATTATTACGGTCTTGTTTCATCATTAATTTGAACCAAATAGTTATAAACATAACTAATTTTGTTAATGTTTTAATCTCTATTTATAAAATTTTTGGATCTAAATAGCTCCCAAAACTTTTAATCTTTTATGTAATAATTGAGGATTTGCTAAGTAAAATTAAAGCCAGTCATTTTTTTTTCAACTGTTAACAAAAGATTAAATTGGCTAACTTGTTTACGGAGAAACCGAAATGTATTCTGGTGGATTTTAAAAGAATTTAGAGTCCTGTTTCAAATTTTTATTTATATATTCGATTAATAGTAAAGACAAATAATTTAATATGCCTATCAGTTAGAAATACACATACAAATACGAGATGGTCACAATTTTATTAAGAGAGGAGATAACTAGACCAGTCCCTATCTACTTGCTTCCCCACGAGGGCAAAGTTAGGCACAAGGTCGGTTTTTAATGTGGGTAAAAATCCAGCTCCCCAAAACGGGTCCTTTGGATTGGGACAAAAATATAAAAAATTGTCTCAGTCTAGAAGGATTTTTCCTTAACTGACAGTGACTGAGAACAAAAGATACTACACTCTGCTCCTCACGCTGGACCAGTCGACTACAACGAAACAAAACTTATACTGGATTTGTTTCAAGCTTTTTTTTTTTTTTGTAAAAAAAATATAGACGGTCGAGCCTATTGAGTGGGTGAGGCCTTCAGGAGGGGGAATATGATACCCAACGGAGCAAAGTTGGACGAGGCCATTTTTGGTTAAGGGAGGAGAGGTAGTACAAAGACCTATATCTAGGTTCTACCTTTTCTCATTCAGGGCGAACTCAGAGCGAACAGTGCCAATACGGTGCGAAAGAGTGCGAACATTGGCAGTGACCAACAGGGTGAACGGTGGCAGTGGCCGCCACCGCCATTCCCCATTCAGACACTCTGTTACGAGTCGGACATTTCAAATTCAGTTTTTCTACTTAGTGTATCGACAGACTCTCTTACGAGTGAGATATTTAGTAGTATATTGAAAGACTCTCTTACGAGTGAGATATTTCAACTACAGTTTTTCCACTTAAGTAGTGGATATGGACAGACGATGCTGAAGGAACTTCGACACCGAGGAGTTCATTTGGATTCACACGTTAACCCCTCAACGAGATCGACCGACACTCTTACAAGCTGGTAACCATTTGCACGACATAGTCATACTCTGTTACGAGTCTGCATCAATTGTACGACTTTGCTCGAACCAGAGACTCCTTTTTTTTTTTTACCAAACCCTGTTGGGTGGGTTGCTGAAGGAGTAACTCATTTAGCAAACCTTTCCCCTTCCGACTACTGCCTTGGCCCCCTTCAGGGTACAGCGAGAAGAGAGATACTTTTATGTGCGATAATTTTGTATATCGTACATAGTAGTTATTTTTTTTCCCAACATTTTATCCATTTTATTTTTGTTACTTCCAATCTTGCCTATTTTTTTCCTCATTTCTAATTTCCACGACAAAAAATAAACAACTGTTACATCTGATACCTTATTGAAAAATTTTTAAAAGTAACTTTCCACATAACTCTTCATCGGCTTCACACTTTTGTGGCAGGGCAAGAAGCTAGTCGTTAGACAGGTTTGTACTCAACGTTCGAACGAGTGGGGGGATGCCTGACTTGACAAGTCATCGACATGCTGAGAGGCTGTCATTCCTGAGCCAAACCTTGATAGAAGAATTTGCGTGGGGCCCTAAGGTTGAGAAATCTTTTCCCAAACTCATCCCCGATCACTTGGTTGAAGGTCGATGTAAACTAAGGTGTCAATCGCAGTTCTTCAATGAATGCCGAGCTGTGCTCAGGCTACTGCCAGGTCCAGTGACCTTGCACGGTCTATAAAGACATTATATCAGGAGCTAGTCACGGTGATTGCTTCAAATCCGTCTGGGGAGCGTCTGGGATGGTCAGTGGAGGAGATCTGCTTTCAATGGAGTTGGGCGCCATGCCGGAGTCATCTCAATAATGCTGAGTTTTCTCTAACTTGGCGATTGGTTCGGTGTGCGCTACCCCATTAATGACAGACTTTTCAAAGCTAAAACCAGCATCAACCTTTTTTACCCAGATGTCAAAGAAGAAACGCCCGAGTAAACCTTCACTTGTAGCAGGCTGCGAGAGTTTTGGAAATATGTCAACGAGGGGACGACTCACATTGTCCTGGAACAGTTTGGTATCCCTAGATGTAACATCTGTAGTGTACAATGTGATGCCTTCATGGTCCAGGGAGAAACGAATGGTGTTTCTCACGACTCTAGCCATGGCTAGACTCATAGTGAGGACATCACACTTAGGGAGAGGGGGTGAACTGCCTTCTGATTACGAGTTGATTTCACACTTTAAACATCAGCTTAAAGTCAAAATCAGATGTGATAGGATGTGGTTACACTCTGCACTATTTAAAAGGAGGTGGATACACACCACTAACTTATATGCGTTTGAACGAACCAAGTTTGAATATGCGTTCCCTGTCTAGGCATAGTGCACGCTGACCTAAGGTTTTATCAGACTCCATCCCAATTAGCAAAGTCTCTTAGCTAATGGTACAAATGAGCTCTGACCTCCTCTTTATTTTCGGTATTAGAGATCTTCCATATTTATTTTGTTCCTACCCTGACTTAAAACATGATACCTATCTCGGAAGACACCATCCTTGCCCATAAACCCCATCCACTTTTTTATTCCCCATTAATACCCACTCCCACTTAGGAACTGACTTGATTGTTTTCACCTTTTGAAACAAACCGAAAAACTGAGCCGCCCATACTTCGATAAATTTGGGAGGGTCTTACTAACCAACACATTTATCATTTTATTTGGTTGCACCTCGTTTTTATATAATTTTTTTGGCTTTTTAGCACCCCACTCCT
The DNA here is from genome assembly GCA_963556195.1 of Sepiola atlantica. NCBI lineage: Eukaryota > Metazoa > Mollusca > Cephalopoda > Sepiida > Sepiolidae > Sepiola > Sepiola atlantica. The sequence goes on from OY744516.1 coordinate 174,418,940, forward strand.
CAACCGATGAATTTTGTAAATAAAAAACGTCATACAAATTGGGGATAATGTTAAGTAGGTTTGTCCATCGAGTGAATGTGGTATTTTGGTGACTGGAACTAGCTGAGAGAATAGACCATGAGGACGACAGACGAACTCCATCCCTCCCCACCCAATTTTGGTCTTGTGCCAAATCTTTAAATTTTATACAGAAAAAATCACTTTTTAATGTGAAATTTAAGATAAATAAAGTGTTCTGATACTATACTTAATCTTTTCTGTCCTGTCAGTGAAGAAAAATCCTTCTAGACTGTGACAATTTTTAGTTTTGTGCCAATCCAGATTGCCCCGACATTAAAAACCGACCTTGCGTTTAACTCTGCCCTCGTGGGAAGGCAAGTAAATATTTTAACTTTATACGTTACCTCTCGAAATAATGGTGTTTGCTAGAAAAATAAAACCCTCATCACTTCTTCACTCTGCCATCAAAGTGACAAAACCTTTTTTTGAACTGAACAACGGAGCTAAAGAGTTTCTTCCAAATTAGGCGAATATTAATCGCAAAATAGATCGTTGTTTTATTTGCGTGTGTGTTTGTTACACTTCACTCTTGTATGAGGGAGGAAATTGCCATTTCCGTTGCAGGTATGTGTATGTTTGCTCCCTCCTTCCGACTGGAGAAAGGCACAAGAAAAGAAAATAGCCATCGTTTTGTTCACACATTCATATCGTTTGTAATCGTGTGAAGTCTACCTTTCATTAAACCCGGCAAAAAAAATGTCCTAAATATACAAAATTGGCCAACGTTCCAATTTTAAATGTAAACAAAGACCCCCCCCCCTCTCCTGATTTTTAAGAACATAACAAATAATTTATTTGTTGTGATGTTTCAAAATAAAAATACCGAATTATAATATTTTCAGTACTTATTGAACAATTTTTATAATGAATAGGTAAAAAAAAAACTAAAACTGGCTGAAATTTTTCACATACTCTTTTTCATTTAGTATTTCCGTTTATATTATTAACTATTATGTTTTATGGCATGTTTTATCAATAACACGATAATTTCACATAGAAAATCTTGGGCATTTATAACGAAAAAGGGATCAAAAAACAAATGGGCAACAAATAAATGTTACGAAAGGCAAGATAAGTTACTCTTCTAACCTGGATATGTTTATTTCTATTTTAACCTATTTTAAAGAGTTTTTTTTGTTTGTTCAAAACAAACCTGGTGTCGACCTGTTCAGTTAGAACGTCAACGGAAAAAAAATGGCTGAAATTACAGAGTTTCGATAATCGCTCAAAAAACGAAAATTAAGCAAAATACTAGTAGAACATTAGTTTCTTATGATTAGTGACATTTATTGGATGTGTTTTAACCCTATTTTGTTTATTTTTCAATTTTAACCAAATATCAAGGATTCCCGTGCTGAGCTCATGAACAGCCATTTTATTTTTCGTTCTAACTGAACAGGTGGACACCAGATTTAACAACAACAAAAAAAAACGCTTTAAAATAAGTTAAAATACAAATAAACTTATCCAGGTTAGTAGAAGAGTACCTTATCTTGCGTAACCTTTATTTGTTAATGTTGCCTATTTGTTTTGTTTTTTTACTCCTTTTTCGTTATCCAAATCTTTTAAGATTTGAAAAAGTACGAAACTTAAAATGATACTATGATTTTATTCATCTTTATATTAAGAAGATTGTTACTACTTCTCGTGTGTATATGTTTTTCTCGTCTTTGCGTGATTTACACATTTTTTTACCAGTAAGTGATTAATTAGTATTGATTATTAGGAAAAAGCAATTGAGTAAAGTACTAAAACGAATTTAAAATAACAAATTTAATTACGAAATTAAGTTCACCACAGTGCATTTCCGTTTTGTCGTAAACAAGTCAGCCATTTTAATTTTTCGTTTTAAGCATTTAAACTGTCGAATATAAATTCGGTGCTGTTATAGATGACGCACCTGATTTCCGTGACTTCGCGTCGGCAACGATCGGACAGGTCGCGGAAGCGCCCGAGAGTTGCCGAGACGAAAACGCCAAGCGTTAATGGAAGACTTGCAGGCGATAATATAAGACGAATGAATTTAAACAAAAAAAAAAAAACATAGATAAAAAGATAAAAACCGAACAAACTGGGGGGGGGGGTCAAATGAACCATTTTCTATCAAATGTGTGGAAAGAATTTTTCTGGGTGGGGGGGATTTTTGGCAATGTGTTGTTTTTCATTTGTTTCGCTGTTTTTCTTTTTTCTTCTTGCTAACAAAACAAACAAAAAAAGTAAAAATGGGTTAGGATTTAGGGTTAGAGTTCTCGTTAGTGTTAAGGCTTCCGTTCTTAGCGATAGCCAAGCCCTGCATTCAAACTGCCAAGCTCTAACTGGAAGACTGGCAGACGATAATATAAGACGAATAATTCAAAGAAAAAATACATAGATTAAAATCATTTTTTTTTTTTTTTTGTAAAAATAATGTTTTTTTTTGGGAGGAGGTAAAACTTTGTCAATGTTTTTATAAGATGAAAGAAAAAAAAAAAATATTCCGTCAGCGCTCGGGCGCTTTCCGCCCGATCGTTGTCGACGCGAAGTCACGGAAATTAGGAGCGTCATCTATAACAGTACCAGAAATTCTTTGCAAATCCTCATGTATAAAACATTGGTAGTTATTTATATCCAATAATTTTATAGAGATTAAAATAACATTACCATAACAAAATTAGATATATATTAACAATTTGGTTCAATTAATAATTTAATGATACCGTAATAATTAAAAATCCTATTTTAAGAAAAAACGACATCGTAAATTAAAAATAACAAAAAACAAAATGGATGTAAAAAAAACTTCTGGGCAACGCCGGGTATGTACAGCTAGTTTAAATAAAGAAATAAATATTTAATACAAAAATGTCAAATGATTTACGCGCATTTGATTTCTTCCATTGCTTAGAGTCGCTGTAAGTAATAATGTTGGGTCATGCAAGATCACAATGCTGGTGACTTGTTACACTTGTTGGCAGATTTACTATTGGGTGGGTTTATTTTTCTGATTCAATTGTACTATAGAGACTGTTGCATTTACTGACATTGCGTTTGATTTCTGTACATATTTTGGATAAAATTGATTCTTGATCTTAAATTTTATATCTTAATGTACTAAAATAAAAATTTTAATTTACATTTGGTTAATTGAAATTTCCAACTGTGTCATGGCGGCCAAATCTGAAATCTCATATTTCGACCGGTGTTAACGAAAAAAAAAAATCACATTTTTGTTCGGTTCGCTTTTGGCGGATTTAAAAAAAAAAATTTAGTTTCACTATAGTAAGTAAATAATTCAAAGATATAAGTTAGAAGATATCGAATATGTCATATTCTATATATACGTGCAAGATCAATGGCCGATCACCAAAATGTAAAAACATTTTGACGCTCCCTTCACTTAAAAATTCACTAAAATTCAGGAAATCAACCAATTTTAATGAAATTTTCAATATTTATTAATCAACAATCACAGAATATAATGAAACCATTATTTTGTTAAAAATTTTAGTGAAAATGTATTATTTTTTTAAAACAAAATACACCTTTACTAAAGTTATATTTTTATATTGTATAAAAAAATTAAAAAATGCATTAATTTTTTTTGTTTTTTATGAAAATAAAGCATTGTAGATGTTAATTAAAAAATAAAAATATTTCGTATATATTACGAAAAAGGCCCCTAAATACCGTGTTAATAAAATCACTATAACTCGAAGAAAAATTAATTTTTTCAATTAGCGATATTATTATTGAATAAAATATTGTTTAATCAATATTTTCACCAGAAAAATAATATAATTGCAAACAATATTTCATGTGATTTTAATGATTAGAGTTTCTGGGGAAAATAAAAAATGCAAGATAATTATATTTCCCTTTCATACATGAACGTGTCATCATCAGCGCAAGAAATTTTTTTTATAATCTTGAAAATAAACCAAAAATTAAAAATTTTGAGGCCCAGGAACATAACGAAAAAAAGAATTTTAAAAATTGAATAATTTCTACTAACGATTCACTTGGAGCGCTATGGAAGGCACGTTCTGTAGTAAACAGGCGCGATTAGACCTCCCACCACTCTCCCCATAAAATTTTATTTTCAGAGATTCATCGATTTCGTTAATTTCACAATTCATTGTCAATTATTTGGAAAGATAAAACTTGTCTTTGTTTTTGTCATTAATAAATATCATTTAAAAAGTTTAAAATTATTCATTAATAAATAAATAGTTCAAATATGACATTTTCTTTAAAAATTGAATTCCATTTATTTAATTATAAATAATTGTTAATGTTTTAATTTTTTTTCAATGAATAAATTGTCAGTGTAGTCATTGACTTTAATCTACTTTTTCACATTTAAAATAAAAAAAAACCCACTTTATTTTAAAAAGAATTAATGTAATTTATCGTTATGACACGTTAAGAATAAATCGAATAATTAAAGTGTTTAATCATGTAAAAAAAATTGACGCAGTTCGTAACGTAAAAATAATTTTAACATTTTAAAGTTTTATTTCAAATTCTAAGGAAAAACATTGTAAACAGACGTCATCAATAATTTCAGAGTATTACTGAATTAAAACTAGTACCAAGTTAAATATGAATCTTTTTAGTTAAAAATAAATAAAATCTTAATTGCGTACATCCACAAATATTTTAATCAAGTATTTCCTTTTTTATTACAACAGTTTATAACCTTAAAAAGAATAAAGAAACTAATGGATAATAATTTTTCAACTTCTATAAACTATTACAAAACCATTTTAATATATAAAGTTAAAAATTATAAATTATTACATTTTTGTCTTCCATATATTTTGCATAACGACAGTCAATCGATAAACAAAGTCATTTACCGATTGACTGTATGCCGGATTTTACTAATCTATGACTTTTGGGGGGATAATTTTGCGAATTTTTAGTAAAACGTAGACATTTTTTTTTAAATTCAGTATCTTATGACTTTAATTTAATAATTATCTTTGAAATAGTTCCTAAAAAGTTGGATAAGTTTATTTGTTTTAACTTATTTTAAAGAGTTTTTTGTTCAAAACAAACTTGGTGTCCACCTGTTTGGTTAGAACGGAAAGCAAAATGGCTGTTCATGACCCCTGCATGGGGCCCACGATTATCCCACTAACAGTGCTCCCACACAGAACGCGGTAAATTACGTGTATAAGCATTAGGAATGGTATTATGTTGTTGTTTTTGTTAAATAATATTAACCGAGGAATCATTTCGAGATTAAATCCAAGTAGTATTATGCACGAAAACGTGTGAAAAGCACAATTGAAATCTATTAACTATCGAATAAATTTGTAAATAATCTCAAGTTCGTCCAATATGGCCGTCAAGTGTCACGTTTTAGATCGACCGGAATGTGTTAAACAGAAAAACGAACCCTTCACAGAAAGCAATAAGCGATAAAGTTTACAAAAAGTGTTAATAAAAAAAAGTATTCGTTAACTTAAATTAATGTAAATTATTTTTATACCCAATTTTAATTTTTGAAATAAAATATATATATATATATTATATAATTACACACTGCTTTGTTTTGTTTCTCCAGGTCAGCAATTCTGTTTTTATATCGCATCGTCCAACATGTTTTTCCCCTCAAAACGATAAGTCTTTTAACACTTCTTTTCAATTTTACTAATTAATAGTACATTGATTTTACTCAAACCTTCCTACTATCTCTCTCTATCTATCTTTATATATATATATATATATATATATATATATATATAACTTTTTTTTTACTAAAATATTTGACTTTTCTGTGTGGGAGCACCGTTAGTAGGATAACCCCTTGATAATCGATGAAAAATCAAAAAACAAAAGTGTTAAAAACACATCCAATAAATGTCAGCAATCGTGGGAAAATGTAATGTTCTACAAGTATTTTGCTTAATTTTCGTTTTTTGAGCGATTATCGAAACTAATTTCAGCCATTTTATTTTTTTTTAGTTCTAACTGAACAGGTGGACACCAGGTTTGTTTTGAACAAAAAACTCTTTAAAATAAGTTGAAACACCCTTTGACATGACTGATTACCTCCCACTATACTGTAAAGACTCTGACAAACATATGCACTTAACTAGAGAACATAGGTTAGAATCAGATGACCAAGCTTACATGTGCTTTAGATTGACCTTATCACTGTTCACCTTCGCCCCATGACTGTACCCTGCTTGACTGTCTCTGAAAACATAGATAAAGCATTCTCACTCCACTCGAATGCCCAAATACATGTATTTGCAGATTTTAATGCACACCACCGTGACTGGCTGGACTTCTCCAGCTTTACTGATGCAGCTGGTAACGCTAAGTTTAATTTCTCTTTAGCTCACTTTCCCAACCTGCCTCCCTGATCATGCGGACCAGCAAGCCTCAATTCTCGACCTGTTTTTGACCTCACTGCCCGAGGCTTGTGTGACGAAAGCTCATAGCCCACTCGGGAATGCTGATCATATTGTGGTAATGATTTATATCACCATAAAAACTTGTTCAAAAGCTGATGAGCTGTTGCTATAAACGACGAGAAACTACGAGCAGGTTGATTTTGAGTCCGTCAGAGATCACATCAGCGACGTCCCATGGATTGAAACCTTTTCACTCCCTGCTGATCAGTGTGCAAATGAATGGGTCAAAGCAGGCATTGAAGCTTATGTCCCCATACGAAAATTCTTCAGCAAACCCCACTCTCCTCAATGGTTCATCTCGGAATGTGCAGAGCTAAGAGGAAGCAAGCATTCTGAAAATTTGACCGCCATAAGTCAACTGCGAATAGACAGAATTTTATAGTCAAGAAATGATTGTAAAGTAGTGATAGGTAAAGCAAAGAGAAGGTATACAGAGATAACCAAAAAACGCATTCAGTCACAGAAACTAGGTACTCGCGATTTCTGGAAAATCTACAATAGTGTGCTGGACAATCAACAATTCCCCCGCTATCAAACCACAACGGATAAGGCTGAACTACTTGCCCAGCGTTTCGCCTTAAACTCCACTTTGAACTCGGCCAATCACCCCCCTCCCTAAATTCTGAAGCTACACTTGAAAACCTAGTCATCACCTCATTTCGGGTCAGGGACATCATAAAAAAGCTTGTGGACCTGATATTATACCAGTAATAGTAATAAAAAAAATGCTCTGCTGAACTGGCCCCTGTCCTCTCCAAACGCTACAACAAATGCCTTGCTAAATCTTGCTTCCCTGACAGCTGGAAAATTGCCTCTGTGGTACCAGTCTTCAAGAATTCTGGAGATAGAATTGATCCTCAGAACTACCGCCCAATCAGTCTACTCCTGATCTTTGCTAAAATCTTTGAATCATTAATCAATCTAGCGATAATCTGGCACCTAGTTAATGCTAAACTTTTTTCTTATCATCAGTACAGATTTAGACAAGCACGATCTACTGCGGATATCCTAACGGTCATCTGAACGCATATATCATACACGTGACAAGGCAGGTGAAGCTAGGGCGGTAGCGCTTGATATATCCAAGGCCTTTGACAATGTCTGGCATACAGGGCTTCTAAAAATTCACTCATATGGTATTACTGGACAAATATTCAATATAATTAGATCCTTCCTAACCAAAAGAATGATCCAGGTTGTCCTCGATGGCCGTTCATCTAAGCAACATGACATAAATGCTGGTGTACCCCAGGGATCCATCCTTGGACCTCTACTATTCCTGATTTTCATAAATTACCTCCCTGATGTCATTAAGACTGAGATAGGTATATTTGCTGACAGCACCACGCTCTACTCTCGTCATGTGGGTAAAATGACGTGTACATATCTAAGGGAATGGCTGAATCCTTAGAAAATGCCCACCGCAATTGATTTATTACGTGTTTATATGACAGACTGAGTTATGGCCTCCTGATTCCGCTGATATTAATGGCGATTCGGCAAAATACGATAAAACTGGTTTTTATTTTGAATTAAAATTCTACTTGATAAGTTTTGCTAATTTTTGGTGTAGATACCTATTTTTTCCTGATACATAAGTATATCAAAGAGGTTTCCTGTTAATTTATTTAGAACTGCGATTTTCATATGTGCCCTGATTTATATAAGCACCTTTTTTACTTATTGTGATAAAAAAATTAAAAAATGCTTTTTTTTTTTATCTTGTTTTCTTTATCGACACATGTTAAAATATTAGTCTTTTTTGCTTTCAGTCATTTTATAATGAATCAACCCGACAGCAAACATTCATAGTAACAAAATGGATGGCAATCTTGCAATATAGTTAACAGCCAAGGAATCAAAAAAATTACAACTAATAACTTTCACTAAACACATTAGAATTTAATTTTCTACCGATTCATATACTTTTAAAGTGTGGAAACTGATGTAAGATTTATCTTTGAATTTGTTCGTAAAATTGACTTATCAAAACCCAAAAAAAATTTTCAAGCGGTGGTCGCTTAGCTTCGGATCATTTTAGGCTGAAAAGATAGTTAAAAAAAATAACTTACCCTACCACTAACCCGAGGGAGTGGGGGCTTGCTACTCGGACTTAGGGTTAATAGTAAGGTAAGTCATCAAAGAAAAAAAAGATGTCACTATTTTATTTAGGAATGAAGACAGAGAGCGAGAGGCAGCCATTTTGATTCTCACGTGACGAAAAAGAAAGTTTTGAACAAAATCTAATTTTTAAATAAACAACTTGAAAACATCTCAGAACGTGTCGGTAAAAAAATAAATTTTAATGCGTTTGGTTGAAGTTATTTGTTGGATATTTTGTTTTTTCGATTTCTCGGCTGTTAACTATACTGCAAGATTGCAAAATGGGTTATTTCGTTTCGACCTTTTAAATTAATGCTTAAATTAAAAAAAATATTAATGAGTAATGTAAAGTTACTGTGTAATCATGATTATATGTTGAATCATTAATTCACCATATAGACCAGTACTTCTAATCTAAATTCAATTTTAAATAAATTTCCCTTTCATCGGGTAAATTTCAAAGTAGTATGAGTACTGCGAAATATTCATGCTAGAATATCCAATTACTCTAATAACTTGTTTACAGACTTAGAGACTATATATACTAGTAAACTATTTTTAAATATTGTACTTGTATGTTATTTCTTCAAATCAATCATCTTAATGTCTTGAAATGAAGACGAAACGTTGATGAATATATAAATCATTTTATAGTTTCATTTTCCATATACTAGTAAGGTCTGGCGTTGCCTGGACTGACCTGGCATCCATCTGCTAACACCATTTTACTTTTATTATTTGTTACATTTTATATATTCAATTTTTGGGGTGGGGCCCATGCATTTACTCATTAATTCAGTGGGAGAAGTGTACCTGTACAGTAACATTTATTGAAATTTCGGTGAATTCTTTATACTCTCAAACACACCCAGGAATAAATTAGGACCTCGGTCTACTCTTGCTCCAAGCCCTGAACCCCATATTATCATTTCTATTATTTTTTCATTTCTATAAATTCACTAGACCACCCGTGACCCGTTGGGTCAGTTTGTTATATTAGCTATGGGATTCATGTATGAGCGTGACACTTGTGGCATAAAGAAAATAGTTTTTTTTTTACATAACAGAAGCATTTCTATGAAAGTATATTAAAATGAAAAAAGAATATAGATAGATTTCTATGAGTCGTTCTGTTTATTATAATTGTTTTTTTTTTTGGATGTAATATGTGTAAAACATATGATTCAAGTATTTGCTGTTTAAAAAACAACAAAAGGAAACACTATTTAATGTAATAGAAATGTGTGCATTTACCGATTCAGCTTTCTCGCGTACGTAACGAAAACAGAGGGAGTAGGAGTGGTGAAATCTATGAGAGGGAAAGTGGGAGGTGGTTTCGTTCACCGACCGCTAGTATGGTTGATATTAATAATGAGTGTTGTTTTTTTGTTTGTTTGTTTTTGTTTTTTAAAAGGGAGGAGTTTTTTTTGAAACTGCGACAGACTTTACGAAGTCCTCCCGTTGAATGTTTTTAACCGTGAAGAAAACAAATAAACTATTTGATGAAATTAAATGAAATTGTTTAAAAATTTCCAGAATTAAAAATTTCATGCGTTCGTTAATCATAATAGAGAATAACGGAATTGGAATAACAGATTGAAGACGATGCTATTTACGCATGCGCAACCGGATGTTGAAAACCGGAAAGCTGAAAGCTGATTGCAAACATACAAGAACAATAGAGTTTTAGTATTATATAGATTGTATTTCCTTTTTTTGGATGTCTGGCATGAATGGAGACCCCACAATGTTATTGTGCCCCTTTTAATCAAAATGAAATAGACTTAGCTAAGTATTCTGGGTAATATAGTTTATAGTTATATCTCCAAAACCGTAGAAGTTTATGAGCAAACAGATGAACTAGAACTTTATACAAACTATTTCTCTGTATCACAGCTCTTCAATGTGGTTAGACAGACAAGTGCTTCTAGCTGAGATTGAAACAACCGTCTTTTGACAGAGGTTATAACTATGCCATCAGCACACGTCACGGGGCAGGGAAATCTTAAGTGTTTATATAAACACACACACACACACATATATATATAGGCTGAATCTACGAACTGCATTCAAGCCATGCAACGTCACTCATGCACTAATTAGGGTAGAAAACCCGAAACGACGTCGTCTGTAGGTATAAAAACACTTTAATATTTAAAAAATATATATATATAGGCAACATGTTTTTCTTTTAAACATATTTCATTAAATACGACGAACAATTTATGTCTGCATATTATTGCCTTTTTAATTTCCTTATGTATGTCCTTATTTCAAGCAGGAATAAGGAAATTAGAAAGGATCAAGACAAAAATATGCAGACATAAATTGTCCGTCATATATATATATATATTTGTACATTCGCGATTGCTTTGAAAGATCTTACTTTTTTGTTTTTCAAATTTTAAAGTTTGAACAAGAAATGTTGATACTTTTATGCTAAATAATATTTCTTTATTAATGGTAACATTTTCTAATCTTAAGAATTTTTCCCATTCTTACAAAGTTTTGGACACCATGTACAAAATGCTAGAAGAAATTTAAGATATCGAGCGTGAAGCATTAGAAAAGCCATCTTCTTGAAAATATAACTGACAACGTTGAGTAAATGAGTTAACTCTATTCAAATTCTTGGAACAGAAAGGTTTTGTAAATAAGTAAAGAAACGCGATTTATCTAAGTTTTGAGCAGGGGCCTAGGCTCCCTACCATAAAATTTAAAATAGTAGCGCCCATCTCATGCTATCATGTTAAAATAAATATTTGTAAATAAATAGTTATTGTTTTCAATCAAATAAAATAGATTTCTCTATGTTTTCGGACTGGAAACCCTCCTCTATTGTCCCTCCCCCCCTCCAAAAAAAAACCCAAACAAACATGATTACATGCTAGTTTTATCACCTGAATTACAGTAAATTGTGTTCAGCTTTCAAATAGCAGAAACAATAAGTAAATATGAAAAAAAATCTAGCGAATTAAATGAAAGAAAGTAAGAAATGAGTAAAGAAAAAGTCTTAGCGAACATATTTTGTTTTTCAGCCATGCAAATGTGATTGTTCATTTTTATTGGAGGTTGTTTTTGTTTTTTTTGCTACACAGACTTAAAGTTAGTGGTAGATTTAAGGGGCAGTATGTTTTGTAAGAAACAAATAAAAAAATCAAGCAGTGTTCGTAAAAGTTTCATAACTTCTATTAAATATTGTTTTAACGCAAATAGGTCACAAATGGATATGGTAATGCAAAAAATTGAATTTTTACTAATATCTCCAGAATTTGTCAGAAATATTAATTTGTTTTATGACATCTATGAATAAATTGTATTAATGCAGATTATTTAGAAAATAATGTTTTGATTTTTGTGGGCTTTTTTTTTTGTTTTTTTTTGCCACACGGACTTAGGATTAGTAGTAGGTTTAAGGGACAGTCCGACAGCGGCTTTGTTTCTGTTTAGTTCGGAGGGGAGGAAAGTCCACTCTCTCAGACTTTGCCTTGTTTTGGTTAGTTTATAACTAATCGCATGACGCACGCACCCCTACTGGGAAATGTGGACTTGACCGTGTGTCTAACCTCTTGCAGAGAAGGTAAATGAACACAAAAAAAAAAAAAAAAAATAATGTACTATTGAATATAGAAGATTGGAAAAAAAAATCTATTTTATACGACGGGGAATCTGCACATGGACTAAAATTCAGACAACAAATAGGGAAGGTGGATGTATTTTAATATAGACTAGCAGGACCTGTGTCCTGGCGTTGCCCAGGGAAAATATAACAGACTGATTTTAATTTATAAATTAAATAAATAGAAAAGAAACCATTTCACTGTAAGTAATTTAAGTGATTAAAATAGGATTTAACATGGACCTGTGTCCTGGCCTTGTGTTTGTTTACAGCATCACAATTTATATGTTAAGACTTTTTTCTCTACAAATAATTTGGTGAGTTTAGGTTGTTAAACATCCAAAAAACATTGTCCCTCCTTTACAGAGGTATAAGTTATTCGTACAAAGCTATTCTATACACAATGTTTGATGTTTTACCTTCTGGTGTCAATATGTATAAACATTGTGGGGAGCCTACCCTTGAATATCCTACATAAAACTGCCCATGGCTAAAGCAAGGTGATGTCAAGTTTAGACCAATTTAAAAATTCTGTAGGGTATTGTACAGCATGGTCGTTATCAAGAGTAGAATCTAGAAAAGTGAAAATTTGTTCCTCCCCTGCAATTTAATCAAGCAGTTGTTGATTGAAGTAGGGAAGCAAACTCACCAGCCATTGGGTCACTATTGAGATGTGTACACATGTTTGTAAATAACGTTACAGTCTTGATGTACTCCCATAAATATGACAATTTAATGCAAGCATTGAGCTCGTCAGCGGGAATTCCACATGGAATAATAGGAAGTGTTTGTCGGAAGTCACCTAATATTAAAAGTGTTATTCCATCGATCACAACATCACGTCTCTTGAGATCACGCAATGTTTTATCTAAAACCTCAAACGCTATTTTATGTGTCATTGTACATTCATCCTATACGATCAAGGAACAATTCTGTAAAACTTTAGATGAATCTGATCCTCTTTCTATTTAGCAAATTGGATCAGCATCTTTTGTTAGGAATAATGGCAATTTAAATGTGGAGTGAGCTGTCCTACCACCCGGAAGAAGAGTGGCTGCAATACTCGACACCACAACCACAGCTATTTTGCCTTCTGACCTAACTTTAGCAAGAATTAACTTAGTAACAAATGCATTCCTTTACCTCTGGGTGCATCAAGAAATATAAGGCCACCTTGCTGATCTTTTACAGTATTAACTACAATACGAAAAACATGAATTTGATCATTATTTAATTGTGCGATACCATCTCGAACAATTGATGCTTGCTCATGAGGGTGATAACTAATTTCACGCGTCCATGCAGTAATAACCGGATGTGTATTAGATCGATCAGGTGAGGTAAAACCCAATTTTGCCAGTGTATTACCATTCATCTTATAAGTCATATCTTCGATATGAACCCGAACTATATTGAAGATGTCGTCTGAAAATGTTGATTGCGTTCCCTAATGACATCTTCACTAAATGCTTCTTTGTGTGCATCCCAAAGTCGTTTTGGGTAAGACACTGCACATGTAGTCAACATGATGGCAAACAAATGTCTCAAATTATCTGCAGATTAAGATATAGATGCTTCCTGTAATGTAGCATCCCAGTGATTAACATCCTCAAGTAGTCCATGTGCACTACATGCATCCCTGAATGCAGTCATAACTAGACCATTGGTCGTTTTTAGGTCATTAAAGCTCTTTGGACCTCTAACATGGTGTAGAAGTATTCTCAAACAGAAGCATTCAAATTGATTTGGATGCACCGTGCATACCCTGCTCAAAACTTCTGTTATTTTAACGCATGGATAGCCCGGAACCGACTTACCCTGTAATCGTCGCTTGAAGACTTTATTTTGAGTGTCCCAGGTATGATAAACTGGAACTTTAGAATACAAAAGTGTACGCGCAAAAAATCTGTTTGACACAATTTGAAGAAAGCCATTAGAGTGGTTGAAGGTGGATTTGCAACTTTATCTGCTGCAGTACTTTCAGTAAAGTATATCCGCTGTCCATTTTCTAGATGGACTGACAGGTGAATAACCGGGGGATGATGTACATGTATGTGAAAGTAAAGTATTCTCTAAATGGCTTCATTGGTTGATACGTAACGTCCCGTTTCATATCTCTTCATTATGAACATTACTTTCAATTGTGAAGATAGCTTGATCACGGCTTTATTTACATATTTACAAATGTATTTCACACTGTTGCAATAATCAACATTGATATGTGCATTACAAATCTTACAAAGGAGTTTATCATATGATACAACCCATCAGTTGGCTACCGGAGCTGCTACGTTGCCAGGTAGGGTAACTGTTGTCTCAAAACCTCCAGCTACAGGGGATAGTCGTCGATATTGTGGGTAGCCATTTGTATCCAACTGAGTTTCATTCAAGGAGTGTCTGGGATATCTCTTCCTGCAGTGTCCATCTTTGAGACATAATAGACATCTGTTTATGCTTCCACATGGTTCGTGAATTATGTCGTGCCTAATGATATTATGTAAAACAGGATCTGCTACTAGATCCGGCATTTCCGCACTGATTACTATGTCAGAGGATCTCAATTTTTTTTGTTGAAGCCAAACCAGACAATGAGCATGTGGCAATCCTCTTTTCTGCCACTCAAGTGTACATGTATGCTACTATCACTCCGAAAATGTTTCCTTTTGTTAGGAATTGGATGAGGATACCTAGCTTGAGATGAAAAACTCTTGCTTTAAAGTCATGACGATCGTGGGGTTATTGATTTGGAAAGAGTTCATTCACAATCTCAGGCCATTTCGGATTGCAGGTAAAAGTTATTAAAAAAATCTGCATACACCATTGCATCTTGGGTGCGTTCATGCATATAGCGAGGTTCTCCAGTAAATGTTGCTGGTAGGAATGTCAGTTTACCAACATTTTCAGTATTGCCATCTATTATAGTCACGTAGGATGTAAAAGAAATTAAATCAATTTTGATCTGATCCATATATTGTGTTAAAAGTACAAAGGAAATGTTAAAAAGAAAAAGAATGTATTTAATTTACTATTGGACAATATATGTAATGGATATTAATGTAGCAAGTGAAGGTGGTTAATTATTACTATTTTAGTCACCTAAATTATATTTTAGAAAAGTAAGATGTGTATATCGTATGCAGTGTAAAAATGAAATCAATTCTGCTGTGTTGGTCAATAAATACTAATTTAGTCAAGTATGAATGTTCTAATACGTATGGTTTGAAGGTAACAACTACGATTTTAGTGTCTGTTAATAGAAAAATGGATTTATAGGAATATGCAATTATCAATCATTTTAAAACTCTGTGTGTTTACAGTTGAAAGAATATGTGGAAAGTGGAAATGTGTTCGTTTTTAATTCTAGCAAATACAGGAATAATTTTGAAGAAGTAATGAAAACGAAGACATCTCGCGTAGAATGTTAAATCCGTTAATCTGATATTCTCATGTTTGATTATGAATATAAACAAAAAAGAAAACTAATATTATATCGTATTTAAATAGAAATGAAGTAAAATTATGAAATGAATGAAAATGGGTCAAGTTTAACAAAGAAGCTATTTTAAGAAGAATGTATAATCATAAATTTTGATGTCGTTCTTGTACATAAGGTGTGAATGTCCCAAATTATAGATGGAATGTTGTGGTTTGGCTAATTGTTTGATTGAAGTTATTTCACAATTACGAAGGTAGTATCTGTTAGTGTAAAAATAAAGCATTAGAATAAGTATTTGGATGGAGTAAATAATTATTAGTCTAAAGTGATCTTTTAAAAACGTAAAAAAAATTATGATGTATTTATTATTGTCGTCCTTTGTCAGAATGGATTATGCTTGTCGGTGTGTTCTTTTTTAAACTGTCTTTGTATTGTAATGCAGTAATGAAATAGAGTAAGAATGAAAGAATACTATTCTGTTATTCTGTAATTTACCGGTGATGTGTGAAAGGTTAGCCTATGTAAAGAAATCACATGGGTGGTAGGATTAGTAGACAAATTAGAGCAGGTAAAAGGGCAAGCTACTTCCTCTATGTAAATTATTTTTGTGCGAGTAAGTTTTCACAGATAAAATGTAATAATTAGAGAATGGATTTGTAGTAACTTTATATTTTGTAGGAACACACAGAGGGAACCGGGTAGATTACCGAGCTGATCAGTTTAGTCTGGTGTATGTAATTATTTTCATGCTCTCGCAAAGTTACAGGGAAAAAAACAGTCTACTTTATATAGAAGATAATAGGACTTTTTAAATAGGCGTGAATATAGCTCTACTCCTAAGAAAAAGAAAAAGTCTTTGTCGCCATGTGTGAATTATAACGTGCTGTTTCTGTTCTATTCTGGAATAACCGAATACGATTAAAATTAAGTACACTATACCCCCCCCCCCCAGCTTAGAAGATGAGACGGAAAGAAAGTAAACGTTTCTGAACCGAAAACAGTTTATTGTAATAATTTCTACTAGCGGGGCCCTGTGGAAATTCCACAGTGTTTTCTACATCAATCTGTATAATTTACCGTTAATAATATTATCCGGTGGCTAGAAATATGCACATATTTTACTCACCAAAATTTTGCGTGACGGGATGGAAGTATATATATTTATTTATATTACTCGGTTGCCGGGGCAAAAGCTATCTCTTCAGCAGTCACCATCGGTCGCGACTGCCCTCTAACTCGCACCCTCCCTCCCATTTCCCTAACACCCCCCCCCCTTGTCAGGGGCAAATCTTAAATAGGAGTGTCAGATCATGACACACAAAATAAATAACACACACTCTATCGTATTAATATATAAATAATAATAAGAAGAAGAAGAAGAAATTTTAAATATTAAAAAAAAAATAATAATAAATATCGTAAGCCTGATACCGGCCCAATTGGTAAGCATTTCCGCGTCTCCTCCTCCTTCCACAATGCCCTCCTTCCATGCTGAAGCGACCGTAGCGAGCGGGGTCAGTTAATGGTTAATTATGTTAATTTTGATCTATTTAACATCTCCATTTAGTTAGCTCAGTGGTAAAGTCACCGCTTTTCAGCTAGATGTTACGGTTTCGATTCCAAGTCTCTCCGTCCAATTTATTTGTTGTTTATTTATTGCATTTCTTTAGGAGCGTGACACACGTACGTACACCTTAGCGTATTAATATATAGATTACTGAATTGATTAATATGAGACGCCATGTTTTAATTTCAATAGTTGTTTGTTTAGTGTTCATCAGCAATCATATTCGGTTATTCAAGAATTATAGCCAATCAAAATGCCCTAAAAGCAGAAACTGTAGGTTAGTAGGGAGCGACCCGTATTTAGTTAGTAAAAGTATAATAGATAAAGACAATAACAAGAAATTAAATAATGAAGATCAAAGTATCCTAGGAAGAATATTTCCCAGCATAAACTGGTAACAGTGAAAGTAGATTTCAGCGTGTAGTGAAAATTATGCCGACTCCCTGTATGTATGACTACTTTAGGAGTGTCAGGCAAGCCGGAAAAAAATGTAGAAATTACTGAACGTAAACGAAACAGATGCATGTTCTGAAAACACGCATCAATTATTGGCATGAAGCGTGACTATAGCGGAATTCTATATATATCATGTTTACAGACCTTTAATGTCTGAATGTAAACGAGGGAAAAATCGATTTTACTTTATTATATCAATACAATTTTTTTTTTAATCCAGAAATCAGAGTGTGCATATACAAACTGTTGGAGGGGAGGGCATGATTGGCCTAATGGATACTGAAGCAAACTATGGATTCTACTATTGGATCTGTTATGTACTAATATAATTAGGAAAGGTATAGACCCATAATTTCCCTTCAGCTATGGGTAACATAGTGACCCATGTACAATTAATTGTATATAATTGTTTACAATAGGTAGTGTTTTCGGCATTGACACAAAAGGGGTTTGATATGCTGTACAACTAAAATAAAAACCCTGAACCAAACAAGATGATGGCGTAGTTTGCAATTATTTTAATCAAAGTATTGGTGACTTTAAAAATATTTTATTTAAATATTTTTTATTTCTACTTTTGTTTAAGGTATACATTTTATGTTGATTTAATTAATTTGTTTTTTTATGTTGTATAAGCATTCCATTTGTCATCAGTCTGATATTTAAAAAAATCGAAAAGCCAGAAATAGCAAATATTTTAGATTAAAAAATGGAAATAACTGTTTCGTTTCTTTTCATACCAGTACTTTTTTACTTGTATTGCTTATTATCATCCAAGAAAGGTTGAACCAGCTCCTTATCTGATTCAGAAGGCATCTCCAATGAGTGTCGTCCATGCCATATGGTTTTTGATGTCTGACCTGATGGTCTCCAGCCACTCATGACCCAGCGATTGCCTCAAGTTCATTGTCAACGATGTTTTGATCTTTCCCTTTTTTCACTTTCACAAGTGTTGATGTGGATCTGATGCCACGGGGTGAAAATACATCAGCAGAACAACATAGAAACAACTAGATCCAAGCAAATGTGTATACAACAGATTGAATTTTGTTTTAGTTGCGCTCACATAAAGGGCCATTGGAGACCAGCTTAGATTTGTGTAGTTTCATGATGCAACAAAGACGGAAATAGTCAAATTATTCTCGTCGTCACAAGACTTCCATGTGAACCAGCCACATTGCAACACCATAAAACAGTTTGGATCAGTGCTTGCTAGATTTGGCACTTGGTTAACAGTTTGATCTCAGATGGAGACCAAATTTAATGTTGCAAGCGACAGAAGACGTGCTGCCATTTTGTCCTTTCCTTGACCTATGACAGGAAATTTTACCCTAAGATATTTAACTTCCTCAACATTTTTAAGAACTTCATTTTTCAGACAGACAGTAACTTTCGCTGTCAGTATCTTTCTGTTCTGGTTATGACACAAAACTGCATCCAGTGGTGTAGAGTCACTCCTTAGTACGATTTCTTCCAAGTCTACTCTAATCTGGAATCGTAGTACCTGAATTTTTTTTTTTTTTTTTCAATATACAAAAAAAAATTTAGGTATGCATATATAGTGCTGCAAGATTTTAAAAAAAATACCAAATTTATCTTGGTATCTCAATTAGTACCTGAGTTATGGCCATTCAAAGTTGGTCGGACATCACGTTTTGTGTGATACTGAACAAAAGGTCAACTTAATCAGTGTATAACTGAAGATAAAAGCTTTAAATAACTGAAAACTCTTTATAAATATAATGCCATAGTTCATTAAAAGAAATATTATATAGATGGAATTAATAATTCTTAGATATACCCAGTCTTAAACATTGGTGAAAATCACATGACGTCACAAAAATTGTGCGGGAACGATACAGAAGAGCAACTTTGACTGTTCATACAAGTTTTATTTTAACACCTAACACATTGAAACTTATTATGATTCATCACATCATACAGATTAAGCTGAATTTTTTTTCATTTGTACATCCATAAAAACCTTATTTCTAGCATGTAAACATGGCCCGAGGTCCAATTTGGCAGTTGGGCAGAAAAATGGGTCAAATGTCACCTTACCGAATTTTTGTAAAAAGTTATGCATTAAAGATACAAGCCTGAAACTAGTATACTTGACTAATTTTAGAATGAGGAATTAAAAAAAAAAAAAAGAAGTTTTTTTGTTTTTTTTAATATTGGAAGATTTTGCGGAGTTATCCAACTTTCGACATGTAAAAAAAAATAAAAAGGGATTGCCATCGAAATCTGGAAATCTGTTATAGGAAAGAAATCAGCGGTCAATTTTTAAACAAAGGTGTATTATAAATTTCTTGAAGACCTATAACGGTCAGCCAAACTTTGTCAATGAAGCGATTGAAAATCTTGTTTGGTTATTGTGATTTTTCTTTCCTCCGGTACAGGTTAAAATAAGTCATGAATTAGAGAGGCCTTATTCTTCAATTTTTTTGTCCAAGAAATATTTTGTCTTTCGCAAAGATACTTTTTCCTTGTTCAATTTTAGTCCCTCATTCTCCAACAATTTGACTTTTTTTCTGCAAGTATGTTGCGATTATATTTTTTCAAATTATAATTTTTTTTTGTACGCCTTGCTTTGAATGACATTTTTCTGTCTCTTAACTGATTTATTAAGTTTAGAAGTTTCTTTAAATATTTTGAGTTGAACATTTTCCTTGCTTCGGGTAGATATTTTCTGAGAAGCAATTTTATACTGTTCTCTTGCTGTTTGGAAATTAACAGCCATATTGAAGAGCTGATCCTGGGATTCTTTAAGGAAGTGTCGTCATCATTTTGGCAGCAATGGATGGTTGTTCTGGGGAGGCTAAATTAGGAGGTTTATTCTGAGAAGGACAATCTAGAGTTTTTTTCTTGAGATGCTCGCTTCTGAAATGGAGACATTAAAAACTGTTGCAGTCTTTCAGGGTTTTTTTTTATAGCCCTGTATAATTTTTTTACATTTTTTTGAAAGTTTATTAACTATAGCAAACAAAATTTTTCATTGTAATTTGCAGACAGGTGATTCAGCCACATTACCATTATGTTAAACGTTAGATGTTTTTTAGTTGAATAATAATAAAGTTGAAAAATTGCCCCATTTGTCGGTGATGTCATTAGGAACACTTTTGAATAGTGCTGCATCTTCCAGTTCTTGCAATAAGATTCCGATTGCTGAGAGTTCTTCAGCTACAAAATAGGCATCATATGAAGTATCTAAAAAGATTTTCAATTCAGCTTCTCCTTTGGTAGAAAAAATTACTTTAGCTTTCGTAAAGGTCCGTTGAATTTGTTCAATCAATATTGGCTTGAACAGACCTTCATATCTGGAATAAGTTTGCAGAACCAAGCAAAAACCTGAAATTAAAAAATTTACAATTCTCTTATCAAAAAAGAAATATTAAAGAAATGTCAAAAAGAATCTGAAAATATTTCATGAATTTTTTAAAGAACTGTTCTATAAACCTGATATCTTGCCTATGTAAATGATTTCATTGTTTTCATTAGTGTCCATAAAACCATGAAGGTAACAAGTCGAACTCAAAATAGACAAAACCCAGACTTCATCAGAACTATATCCAGAAGACTTAGCATGTTATTACAGGGTCAATAACATAACTCAAGTTCAACTTTCATTACCTTTTCAAAACTTTTCCCAAAAAGTTTCGCTAAATTTCTGAATAAATAAAAAGTATTCTAATTGTTATTTTAAAGAAAAAATATTTTGCTAAACTTCTGAACAAATAAGAGAATTTACCGTTATTTTAAAAATGACAAAACAAAGCGTTATTGTTTACGGAACTTTTAGTTTTAACAAAAAAAAAGTTTTGCTAAACTTCCGAATAAAAAGTATTTTTTTTCTATTTACTTTCATCCTCACGAGGGCAGAGTTAGACACAAGGTGGAGTTTTAATGTGTAGAAAATTCAGCCCCCCCCCCCTCCAAGTGGCACCGTGGATTGGGACAAAAATTTAAATTGCCTCAGTCTAGAAGCATTTCTCATTCACTGACCGAGGACAGAAAAGACTAAGTGCAGCATCAGAACAGATACTACACTTTGCTCCTAGCCAAAAAGCCAAGGAATTC
Organism: Sepiola atlantica; assembly: GCA_963556195.1. Classification (NCBI taxonomy): domain Eukaryota; kingdom Metazoa; phylum Mollusca; class Cephalopoda; order Sepiida; family Sepiolidae; genus Sepiola; species Sepiola atlantica. Next base: position 174,440,668 of record OY744516.1, read on the forward strand.
TAACTATTGCTATTTATAAACAAAAAATAAATTTTTGCTAAACTTTCGATAAACCACTGAACAAATTAAAAACAAGTCAATTTTACGGAACTTTTTACAAAAGAGTTTTGCTTAATTACCGAATAAAAAAAAAAGTATTCGAATTGTTATTATAAACAAAACGTTTTGTTAAACTTCTGACAAGTTAAAAAAAAATCATTATTACGAAACCTTTTACAAAAGTGTTTCGTTAAACTACCGAATAAAAAGTAGGTGCTTTTTCATAATGTTCAACCACCCGTTTTTCAAATATTTAAAATTTTAGTGGGGGAATCAGTTTCCTATATAATTTTAATGTAAACTGATCCCCCACTTTTTGACCATAAATTTTTCCGAAAATGTAGTATCTGTTCGACATCTCAGCGATTTTTGACACTTTACTAAAGCCGGAAGTAAATTATCTCCCTTGCAAATGAAATTCTAAAAAAATTGTAAAACACTATCATTTTTTGATAAAATCTCTTTATATTATTTTATTTATAATTATGATAATAGTACTATCAATAAAACGATACAAAGTAGAAAGGTATATTACAGATTATTAATTTATTAAAAACTTAAAAATAAATAAATATGCTAATAAGCAAAATCGAGATTTGTTTGAGTGAGTAGGAGATGCCTATATATAGCGTATTTCAATGTATTTTTATATCATTAGAATTAAATAATCCTAACATGTTTTAATGTTAATATAGTTAGGATAGATGGACAACACTTTCACATTAATTCATTTATATATATATATAATTTGATTGTTCAAATATCAATTAGGAAAAATATAATACAAAATCTTCAACCTCAAAATGTAAAAGTTAAACGAACAATAAATGAATGCCTGGTATTGACTAAATGGTTTCAACAAAACACAGAATAAGTACTTTATACCAATATTATATAAATAAAATAAGTAAAAAAAATTCAACTTACCTAGAAACTGAAATGTCCATTATAGTTTGTAGCTTACTGTTGATTTCGTCTGGCAGAGGGGGGTTGGTGAATTTCTGTTCGATGTGTTCAACTTCACTCAGGAAAAATGACAAAGTTCAAAACACAAGCTCTTTTTATATTCAAGCTGTTCGCGGTGTGTAACGATTTTTTAATTATTCCTATTTATTATTGGGTAAACCCTGCTTTATATAATGGTGTAAATGAGAAGTTTTTTTAAATTCAATTTTAATATTTTATTCACTAAAGTTTTCAACTTGGAAAGTTTTCATGAAAATTAATTTTAAATTCTATACTTCGCCTACTAAATTGAAGAATAACCTTACTTTTATAAGATGGAATGATTTTTCAAAGTTGAACAAGCAATATCGCGAACGGCACAGATGTTAAAAAAATAGGACCAAAAATTTGTTGTTGAAAAAACGCGGAACTAAACGCATTTGTCATTAAAATAGTTACATAATTCAAATCAACCTGCAAAAAAAAAAACTACTCATCGTACGGCAAAGAAAATGATATCATTAGAAAGAGGAAAGATTAAATTTTATTTATATACTAATTTCATAGATATAACCTGATAAATAGCCAAGATATCGTAAGTTAAATCTTACAAAAGGCTGGATCTACTATCGACCTGACAGGGAGAACAAAAATGGCAAAAAGCAGCAATGCACCCAACTTCAGGGATTTAGGTTGATAAACTGCCAATTCAGCCTGAGAGGAAAGGAATACATATTCGCACGGGATTGCAGAGAATATGGATTATGGCATTGCTGTTGAAAAATCTGCCAACTAGTGAAATCATCAATAAAAAGTTTCTTAAGTGGCATAATTCTCGATAGCCCAATGATCAATCTTTCAGATAGACCACAATTCTCTGTCATGGAATCCTAGGTTCCTAGCAACCCCAAATATGGCAGTTGCAGAAGTGAAGGAATCATCCATAGACTGAACAACAGAGACCCTGGTGAAAATGGGTTCCCTGCTGAGACCCACAAAAGCTGTCCAGAAACATTATCATATTGGCTTCACCGAAGTTTATGAAGCTGAACAACCTCCCTAAGACTTCTTTATTTAAAAAAAAAGAGAAAGAAATGGTAATCTCAAAATTACTGAGGTATCAGCCTGATTGACATCATGATCAAAATCTTTGTAATCCTTATAATTTACCAATTTTACCCAAACTGCACAAAAGACCAAATCTAGGGCTGCACCGATCAGATTTCACTCTGCGAATAAAACGTAAACCCTGATTGTCCTACTTTTATGTTTGTCTCAGAAATCTCGAAAATATAAATTATTTAAAGTCTCAAAGTTGAGTGATATTTTTCTTTATTTTTAATTTTTTAATTACTAAGTTCCTAACCCATAAAAATGGTAAAATATATCGTCCAGATAAATTTTTGAATAGAATCTAAAAAAAAAAAAATTTTTTAAATATGCAGATCTTAGATTGTAAGCTCCCAATAACTCCAGTCAATTTAGATGATTAAAATTGCAGTTTCCCCACTACTTACGAATATCGGAGAACTACCTAAAACCCTATCATGATGATGACATGTGTGACTTCCATCTGTTATAAATTAAGACAAAAAGTTAATTAGATTATACTTTATTTTAATGTTGTTACTATAGGAAAATGTTAAGAAATGAAAAAGTTTTATTATTATTTACTCACGAGGTGTTTTGACACGAGTCATTAGCAGAATAGGTTACGTTCCCTTGAGTTTGAGTGACAATAAGCCTATTCAGGATGCCGGTACTTTACATGCCCTTCCAATGGCGGTCTGGGTGATGTTCTCCATCTTCCTAGACTCTTTACAACCATTTTGTGTGGTACCAGCCGATGTTGATGACATTGTGTGTTTATCTATATTTTTAGTTGTGGTTATGTAGTGCTATTCTATTTCAGTTCACCTGTGGTTGGTTGGTGTCACCTGGCTATATGGGTTGGTTTCTGCTCTTTAGGATTGAAAACATTTTTTTGCCTGTTTTCATCATTACCATGGTTTGTATGGTGTCAGCTCTTTTTCAATTCTAATTTCTCCATTTTTTTTTTTTTTTTTTCAAATTTTTCTTAGTGCTTCCTACAATTGATGGCATTACCATAGTTTTCTCCATATTCCCTTCCTCTGTCAAGTTCTATGCATTTGATTTTGATTAATTTTTCTGCCTTCTTCAACTTCACTGTATAATCTCCATGCCCAGTCTTCTTGCTTGGGTGTGTTTGTCTGTTTGTATTTCCAGGTTCAAAAGGATTTCATGCCTTTCATTTTCTAATACTGGCTCTGGTTTGTGCCTGTACCTTTTGTATGTTCAAAGTGTAGTCATTTGCACTTTTCCCAGTGTTCTACCCTCCCGACCTATCCATGTCTATTTTTATATCCCTTTTGGGCTAGCTTACTGCATTCGATTGTTTCATCTCTTTATTCAGTCTAAATTGACTATTTTCTGTGGTCTTGTCTATTTTGGCTTTTATGTAGTTCATTCTGATCACATTGTTTTGTGCAGCTGTTAGAGATTCTGTTTCTGTTCAAGTTTCCTTTCCGTAATCATGTCCATGTGTTTTCATGCATAAGTCATTTGGTCAATTTTATAAATAGTTTATGTAGCTATAAATAATCAATTTCTGCCCTGCTACAACCATGTCTCACCGTCCACCAGGCAAACTCTTTAACCCTTATCCTCAAGTGGCCTTTGGGCCTTGATAAGCGGTGACCTTAATTGTATAAAAAAAAGCTGTTTCTCTTCCCATTTTTCTTTTCTTGCTTTTTTGTTTCTCATTTCACTGCACTCCGTATTATTCACATTATTACTGAATTTGGCGGTTGGAATCAACCTCTCTGTATTTTGTCTTATGTATTTTTTTAATCCTTTAATCACATTTTCCGCACCATTTTTAATACATACGTCCTCTTCCCACTTTCCTTTTTACATAGTGTGTAAGTATCATCCTTTGAATTGTCCATGGTCATTAGTTTCCTGATTCTTTGAGTTCTTCTTTTGTCCAATTTATGAAAGGTCCAAAGAATCTTACTAGCAAATATATGCACCCTCCGGTCGCATATTTTTGCTAGGCTGTCGCGTCAGAAATGAACACTCGCGTGTAAACCGATGGAGCCTCAGTCATATTTCTTGGGTGGTTGGACGTTGATATTCTTTGTTTGTGACCAAGAATATTTTTAGATGAAAATAAAGAAGAAAGAAAAAAATTTCGACCCCCACCCCGATTTTTGTATTACCCTTCCCCATAAATAGAAATATTTTTAGTTTAAAAAATAAAGGAAAAAGTTTTTGGACCCCCCCCCCCCCCTCAAATTTTTTGATTTACCCTCCCCCATACATAGGAATATTTTTAGTTAAGAAAAGAAAAAGAAAAAATGTTTACCCCCCTCAATTTTTTTTTATCCTTCCTCATACATATAAATATTTTTAATGAAAAAGGAAAACCGAAAAAGAAAAATAGTAAAAAAATCAAATACAGCGAACACGATTAGTTAGTTAAATGCTCTCAAGAAGAAGTTTACGTAAATTAAATTCATTACAATGTGTGTCTTTTTAAGTAGTAATTTTAAATCAATTTTTATTTTAATTAAACAATTTGATTCAATAAAATTGTTAAAAATCAACAATTTAAAAAACTAAATACAACGAACAGTATTTTTCGAATCGGATTAAAAGGTGTACTTTAAAATAAAACAATAAAAAAATCCGTACTCTTTTACTGTAGAACCCGTGCTGACTTTGACCATGACCCAAACCCTAACGACGGAGTCAAAGTTAGCGCGGGTCCTATAGTGTAAAAGCACCAAAAAATCAAATACAGTGAACACGATTAGTTATGTAAATGGTCTCGGAAAGAATGTTTACCTAAATTACATTTGTTAGTGTGTGTGTTTAATGACCTTTTTTTAATTAAACAATTTGATTCTAAAATCAGTTATATTGTTTTTTTGTTGACAGAAAAGAAAAAAATATCACATCTTTTATTTTAATAGATAACACATGGAATAATAAGAACAGTTTGTAAATAAAAGCTTAACAGCATAAGTTAAAGTAACACGGTAAATGCCAGCATTTTGTTTACATTTTAAATTACGCGCTCGTCTTGCGTCCATACTGATTTGACGGAGGGAGGTAACCGTTTCAATGGATTAACGTTCACTGTTCAATCAGTTGGACGTAGATGGAATAACTACGTAACTCATTTCATATATATTTATATATATATATATATATAAAATAATAAAAGAAATAATTATAATTTATAAGTAAGATTATTAGCGAGCAAAATAGCGTAAATACATGTGGAAATCTGAAGAAAACAATCCTGAGTGTATATTTGTGAATACTAATTTATTAGAAGTTGAAAAGCAATTAATTATGTAAATTGAGAAATGCGCATAGTGTTTACAGCGTTTTTTGTAGTAGTATATAATGAAGCTGGCGGACTTAGTAAATAGTGATACTACTCTGATGGAGTTTTGGCTTCAGACAGACAGATACATAAACTCCATTATTAATAGATTATTATTATTATTGTTGTGTCATGAAACTATTACCAAAGGCATGAGTTAGTGCTCAATATTATAAACAGGGCTATGAAGTTGGTAGCTAAACGCTTGACTCAGTTTCAGACTCCACTAGTAATGATTTATATATACTATATATTATTTATAACGTTTTGATTTTAAAGAGGTCAAGACTATGAATTCGTTGTTTTTTAATTTTTGCTTTTAAAGAACAAAATCTGAAAAATTAAAATAAAATAAAGCAAGAGTTGTTTCCCCTTGCAATCACTACTACTTGAATAATGTAAACAAAGATCATCAAACATTAATTGATTTTCAGTAAAAACTAATGAATATAATATTTGATTTGTGAAAATTTGCAATTTTTTTCAACTTGGGAGACAAACTATAGTTTTCTTGGTGTCAAGTAATTGAATCCGGTAACTTGATCACAAATTTTAGTAGATTACAAAGTAATCAAAGGAATTTCATAATTGTTGCAAATAATACTTGTCACGCTCAGCTTTCGTTGGACTAAAACAGTCTACACGTTATAATGAAAAAAGAAATCTGGAATCAGCTTGTTAATCTCTGGGGCAACAGACATTGAGTATAAAGATAGGGAAAGGGAATCTATCTATTACTATCTAATGACGAGCAAAGATCATGGTGAATCAAATTAAGACAATCCATGAGAGAAAATGGAGTGTAACTTACAGAACGTTGATGGATGACACAACTATTACTCCACAAGAAGGTGATAAAATTAAACAATTAGGGAAATGCAATATTTTTTCAATAAGAGAGTCAATATAAGTAAATATACAAGTCCGGCAGGTATGAAGCACAGGGTTGAATTTGAGATGGGTAAGGGCATTATTTCTTTCTCTTACCTCTCTTTCTCTTTTTCCTTTTCTTTTTCATCAGCCACGGCCAACTAGGTGGCAAGAAGATTCTGGCAAAATCTCTGTCTCCTCCTTTTTCTTAAGGGCATATAAGGGTGCTGGTCACATGACCGATCGACGTAGACTTTTGATGGGGAAACTCTCTGCGACAGGTGATAAGTACTCTTAATTAAGGTCATGACATACATCGTCTCTGGGTGGAAAGAGGGCGGTGTGGGTGTTAGACGTTTTTTCACAGGAAATGGCATAAGCTGTTTTTCTTACAGACTGGTTAAAAAAAAAAAGAAAGAAAATATAATATGGCAAAATGATCTCTGCTCGCATTAATACAATTAATAAAAATATTCGTCTAATAAAATCAATCCTAATTTGCCTACTCGTTTTATGTGACATACTTGAATGATGTAAACAATCATTAATTACAACTTTTGTGTTTCCAGTGAAGACCATGTCATGATGTCCCACATATTCAAAAAGGGACTCGGACTCAATTCAGATGGCTATATTGAGTGGCATTCCACTGTTATCAAGCGCTAGGTTGAGAGGGTGACTGCAGGAAGAACATATGTATGACAGCAAGTCTTGACTCTCTGTTACACCTTTGTGGAAACCCCAACATCTCCCCCCCCCCCATCCTATCTGATTGCAATACCATGAACTATATTGTGTGGGGCGCAGTTGAGGAAGACATTAACTGTATCGCCTGCAACACAAAGGACGAGCTCATTTTCAGGATTAAACTAGTGTTACAGCGTTTCTCGATGGACACCATGAAGGAAGCGTGCACTTGGTTCAGGTACTGTCTGGAGGTCGTGGTGGATCTTCAAGGCAACTTTTTTGAATGAGCTGTATTCGGCAAAAGATCCTCTAAGAGATGCACTTTGAATTTCGAAAATACATCAATTATTGGCCAAGATATGACTTTTTGTTTTTTTTTCTTTTTTTCTCCCCAAAAAGTGTCAAATTTATCATAAACGCCGTATAATCATTATGTCTTATTTCCCTTGGTCAGCCATCTGACGTTTTCTCGCTGCCTGCAATCTCAATCTCCAAGCTTTATGGTCTTCAAGATTCATTCCATATTTTCTTGGGTTGTCCAACTTTCCCCCCAGCCTTCCACTGCAAAGTTTCTGCATTTTCTTATCCCAGAATCGCTCCTCTCAGCGTGGCCAAACCAAGATAGACGACTGATCGCCAGGAGTTTATCAAGCTTTGGTATATTCAGCCTTGCCAACAGAGTATCAGCTGATATGCTAGGCCCACTCTAAATCGGAATTACATATTTATCTGATCATTGCTCTGCCATTACATTAACAACGGCCGGATGAGAGTCCAGCATTCACCTCCATGCAGCATCATGCTTCTAACAAAGCTACTATATACCCTCCCCCTGGTAGTGAGAGGGATAGCTCACGATATCAGGACGGGCAGCAGTTCATAGAACTCATGCCAATTTTACCCTAATGGTAGAACTAAACTCACAATCTTTTACACACATACTCACTCACTCACTCACACTCACTCTCTCATATTTATATATATATATATATATATATAAATATATATATAAAGCAGACACAAGGCATACTATTATGATTGATTTATATTTAAAAAAAAGAATAAAATAATGATAAAATCATTAACTAAAAGACTTATTTTTCAATATGTATGTAGTTAATGCTGTTCGCTTTGACAGAAATATATAACCAGCTTGCTTTTGAAAGTGTTTCTGTATATTCAAAGATGTAATCAAGTTGACATTTTGTTTTAACCATAGAAATTTTCCAGGGTTGAATGAAGAATACTGGAAAGAATAAGAATGATTGAACATTAACCTATTGTGCCAAAATACCAAGAGGTCTCTTACAGAAACAAATATTAGTTGAACGATTTCTGTGTTATCTTTATGTATTGAAAGTGTTCTTAATGTAATTTAACATTTTCTCATTTCATATAAATTACGATGGAAAAAAATACCATTTCTTACATAAAGTAAGATTCACTTTTATTTATTTAAAAAAAAAGATTTTTTAGAAAATTTAATGAAATAGTTTTCACTTTCATAAAAATTTCAGGGAATTATTTTGGAAATTAGTTGAATTGTATTTGAAGCTTTGTTTACAGAAATATTTTGATCTTTTTCAGACCCTCAATCACATAATACGTGGAACACTGTAGTTTTCAGCAACAAGCCAGGGGATGTCATTCTTTCAGAGCTGATCCCATGGCAATCAACGCAGGAGTACTTGATGACTCCTTCCAACCTGTCAAATCTTGTCAGGTCACATGCCACTGCAATGGACGCTCGGTGAGTAGACTACTTCCTTAATTTTGGCACTATGATTTTCTATTTTTAACTTACCAGCAGATTTTGTACTCACTTTTAAGTTCACTTTAACCAACAGCAACAAAAATAGTGATGTTTGCTACATTGTTATAGAATTTCATATCGACAAAAATGAAAATCTGTTTTATTTTCATTATTTTGTTTGAACAGATTTGTTATTGAAATGCTATCCATTTCCTGATAATGTACATAAATCTCTATCAATTTCTGTTCTTTATTCAAGGAACTAAAATTTGCTAGAATGATTTTCCGTAACAAAATTATCTTAAGTTGTCAGTTCTGACAAGAATTGGTTAGTTGATCAACAAATATTTCCTCATCAGCATATTTTTCAGGGAATGTCTTTCATACCAGTTGACTAAACTTTTAAATGATCACCACAGTAACATTTTACAATTTCAAATTCATCAAGTCTAAGAATGCGGTCTTCGCAATTTCATTTTTTTTTCTTGTTTTTGTTTTGCTGAAATGATTTTTATTTTTCAAAAAAGATTGTCATCAAGTTTAAGTGTCTTGTTTTGTTACTGACTGAATACAACTTCATTTTACCTTTTTATTTTTATGCATGAACTGCTCTTTATTGCCTTTACCTCCATTATGACATACCATCCGCATCTTGCAAAACTCTTGTTTGTTTTTTTTCTCTTAATCTATCAAGATTTTTTGTTTTAATTTCTTTTAACTTAAATTATTTCATTCTATGACATCCTTTTGTCAACTTTGAGTCATCATTTCCTAATTTTGTTTGACTTAAGTTAGCTAAGTTACTTTTATATCATGCTAGTAATGTATGCACATTTTCTTTTCAAAATAAAATTGTATACCTAGGGTGAAATTAAAAAAGGAAACAAATGAGCAATAAAATTTATCATATCCACAAAATTGTTTAATCAAGTTAAGAAAATGTGTGAAATTTAGAGAATTTCTTTAAATTCCTAATGTATGGATTCACATTATGTAAGTCTACATTATTAAAATGAGATCATATTGAAATTCTAACAGATGCTTACAATATATTTGTATGCATTTGTAGCAGTCATAAATTAAATTTACTTTGTAATGCGTATCAGTGTCCCTGTGAAGTGGTTTGGCCAATCAGCTTGCAGGGCGCATTGATATCATTACTTCCCTAAAGGACCACTTCAGCCCCTTTAGAAATTGCAAATGATCGGCAGACGGTTCCCTGGCACCAACCAAGACAGAATTGACTCATCTTCTCCTCTGCCTTTGTCACCGACATCCCATAATGCTATCTTCACCGAAGATAAATTCGTCTATTAAGCATCCGCAGACTTTTTACTTCTCTCCATTCTAATAAACCATTTCGTTGTTGCTGTTATAAAAAAAGTGTTGTTTTTCTCTATATTAATAAAATATAGAAATCAATTTCAAAAGAACGTAATGTTTCTGTATGGAGTAGAGAGGCACCAATATTTTTTGAGTTTAAATAATAAACAGTGCATTGATTCTTTCGAATCCATTTTACAATTCCTTTGTTTCCTTCTTTCTCTAGCTGATGAGATGTGTGAGGGGGGGGGGAGGCATAAAATGAACATTTAGTGTTGTCATCTTACCAAATGCACGTTACTTCTTTCTTCTGGTCAGAAAAAGGAACATTATTAGGAGTAAGGATAGTAGTTTATGATAAAAAAATGTATAGTAAATTGAAGTTCTTTATAATTGACTGAGAGCTTTGCTGGTGTGCTCTCTGACTTCCAAGGAATAACGGTAGGAGTGCACCAGTGCACTTTCCATTGTAGGAGTGCACCAGTGATCAGTACTAAGCCTACTCCTGTTAATGATCATCCTTGACAAGCTGACAAAAACTGCCGAAGTGGTGCTCCATGGGGGGTCCTGTATGTAGATGATATTGTTATCAGTGCAACAGAAGTAAGTACAGCATTTAACAGGTTGAAATCAGCACTTGAAAAGGAACGGCTTCAAAGTTAATGATAAAGACGAGTATATATGATGTCAAAGAGATGATATCTATCCCACACGGCAAATACCCATGCAGTGTGTGTAAGAAGATACAATAAAGTGCTGTCACACAAGATGCTCCAACCTGCCAGTACTACGTGTAGCAGATGCAGCTAATTTCTTTGCAGCATCTATTGAAATCAGACCCCCATGGAAAAAGAAATTGTTGCAGGTGTCAAGAGTCAATAAATTCACCTACCTTGGTAACACAATTGATTCCAGTGGGCAAACTGAAACTACTATAAGACAATGTACATCCACCACATGGAGTCTCCAGAAAGCTGTCGACAGTTTTACAAAATTCAGGGATCCCATTGTATGCAAGAATGGTAGCATACAACACACATGTCTGTTTTGTTTTATTAAATCCAGAAAAGGTTTTATCAATGTTTTTTGTTTTTTTTATAACTTATCAGTGGGATACAAAAAAAATGAACATATCCGTTTCTTTATAGATTTTGTTCCAACGCAATATTATACTAAAAAAACTGACCTAAACAAATTGTTAGTTGATTTTTTTTTAACATAACTTTGGTAGTAGAAGAAATAACGCCTATACTTTCGTTATATTAATATGAAGAAATAGAATTTTGGGGTGGCTAAATCATTTTTTCAGAGAAATTAAATCGAGATACACTTGTTTTTTTTTAAGAACACAGACCAATATTTGCAATAACTGACTGATAAAACTGATTTAAATGTAACTTAGATTTTTTTTAAATATTTAAGTCAAAGAAACACTGACAAACTGATTCTACTTTACATAAATCAGTTTTGCATTTTGTTTACTTTTTATTGGGAAAATAAATGTGGGAAACATCTGCATGATAGAATATTCTGTTGATTTTGTTTAGATTTAACAACAAATTATACATTTTAATTAAACTGATAAATGGAAAACTAAACTGAAAAAAACCTCGTTTTTTTAGCAGGTGAATAAGCAAAACAATCCCCATTCCCAAAAAGAAATAGTAAAATTTTATTATTGTGCTTTGCTTCAATACATATTTTTCCATTGATAAATTAAATTTAGTTAGGTATTCAAATTATCTTCTCGTAGATTTTTTTTTCTAATATATCAATTTAATGTAAGCGTTTAAAGAAATAAAATTAAACCTCTCATGAAATTAGGCTTTCATTTAATTTATCATTTATTCAAAATTAAATAAAATATTTTGTCACTAGGTAGGGATAAAAATAAGTTGAATTTACAGAACATTGAAAAATGTCATCCCCTTTAAAAACAAATGCTATGAATAATAAATAAAAATTATTAATAGTACTGTCATTGATTGTGAAACCTCATAAATATTTGTAAACATCTTCAAATCCCTCAATCCCACTCGTGTTAGGGGTTAAAACCTGATCACAGCTGACCAAAAATACATCTCACCCCTGTGTGATGGTTGATGTGGTATCACCGATTTTTAGAACGCCAAAGTTGGCGAAGAGTTTACACTTCCCTGAAGAAGACTGGTAATGTTGTGGCATCTTCATTGACCAGGCTGGACTCCTCCCACGTTGTGTTGATTGATTTAAAGTCAGTCAGGTGTTGATCAGAGAAAATGAACGTCAACTAAAGGATGAGAAATAAATAAAAACAAGCAAAGAAGAGACAACACGATGAGATATTCTTAATATAAAAATAAGAATATATTATCAGTAAAACTTGTGGTTTAAAAGTAGTTTGTTAAATGGGGGTTAATATCTCTTGTGTTTCTGGACTGGAGTTTAAATTAAAACATTTGTCTTGCTAAGTTAACTGACAGTCGGCAGATAAGTTTTTGTGTTCATGGCTAGAAGCGTTCACTTCTCCGGATGAAGTGAAATAATTCTTGTCGGGCGGGCAAAGGTAGTTTTTATCTTTGGTCTTTTTAAAAACTCTGAAAAACCCTTAAGCTGAGTAAAATCTAAATTGTCACACATATTAATTGCAAGGTTACTTGGCACTGCCTAGGCCAAATTCCCACTACTATGTTTAGAACAGTTCCCATTGGTCCACCTACCTTACCAGGTACCTGCCTCCTCAGAAGTTTCTCTGTAAATCTGTTATTGACTAGGATTTAACTCTACAATTTCACATAGGCCTGCATTTCATCAGTGCCTGGGTTTCTAGGCTTGCCTGATTTCGTCTGACCCCAGAACAATGATAACAGTTGACAGCAGTTGACCTCTAATCCCAAGGCCGTTTCTAACGCTGAAACAGGAAATAATTGTTTTTGTTTTAATTTGTAAAAAAAAATTCACAGTGCATTTAAAATTCTCAACTATGATTTTTTTTTTTTTTTTTTTTCTTCGACATATCCTACGAAATACCTACAATATATACTAGTGTCCTGATCTTTCGTAATTCTCTTGGTCTTGGCCATCTTGACACATTTGTATAGAAATATCATTAACAAAAAGCAATCAAACATTAACACAATCTTGTCATTTTGGGATGATCTATTAACTCATCATTGAGCAAATTCCCCAAAAGATCTGATTTTAAATGCTCATACTCTTTGGAGAGGTTACTCAAAATTCTCCAATGTCTGAGATTTGTATTTGTCCAAATCAGTGTATTTGTTTCTTGAGGATAAGGTTATGAAGAGATGATTCTCTTCCCCTTTGAATCTCATCATACACAAAGCATCATTGTTTGAATGGAGATCAGTTTGGCTGTGCTTATGGCTAGTTCACTTTTATTTCCTTTTGCTTTCTTTGTTTCCTGTTGCTACAAAATATGCATTGTCCATCACCACTATATTTTGTTTTAATATTTCATTGTACATTCATTAGTTGTTTAAGAGGAAAATCTACCTTCTTCATCCTTTGGTTAGGTGTTTGTTGAATACAAAATAAAAGGAAAGGAAGACCTACTTGTTAAGTTCAAAACTTGGAGGAAGACTGTTGAGAGTAATAGTCTGAAAGTTAATATTACCATGACCAAAGTGATGATCAGTGGTTGTATTGTTTGAAAGCTCCCAAAAAGAGGAAAGTTCCCCTGCTTTGTTTGTGGAAAAGGAGTCGTGTGCAATTCAATTTTTTGTGGTCCCTGTAAGCATTGGGTACACAAGAAGTGCAGTGGAATTACTGGTAGACTGAGAGAGGATAACCAATTTGTGTGCCAGAAATGTAAGACAATGGAGATGGATAAGAACTCTGATGTGGAGAAAGTATAACTGGATGGCGAATCTATGGACGTTGTCGAGAACTTTTGTTACCTTGGTGATACCATTGGAGCACATGGTGAAGCTGGTGCTAGTGTGATTGCAAGAGTTAGGAGTGGATGAAGTAAGTTCAGGGAACTTCTGCTATTACTAACCAACAGAGCATTACCACTGTCGATGAAAGGAGTCTATGAGGCATGTGTACGCAGTGTGATGTATGGAAGTCAAATCTGATCAGTAAGTGTTGAGGACATGCATCGAAAGGATAGAAATGATATGAGAATGATACAATGGATGTGTAATGTGAGTCTTAAACAGACTTAGTTCTAATTACTTTAGAGGAAGATTGAATCTGAACAGTATAGGAAGATGGTATGACCACATTGAAAGAATGGATGAGAGTTCTTGGGTTAGTAGATGTGGAACAGTTCACGTAGCAGGTTCATTTCAAACATGGGGGGGAAGTGATAAAAATGTACCTGAAGGATAAAGATCTGGCCAGAGATAGGTTACTTTGGAAGTACATTTCTTAAAGCCATCTAACACATGCCAGCATGTAAAACGGACGTTAAACCAAATATGAAGGTGATTATATATATATATATATATATATATATATGTGTGTTTGTGTGTATGTATATATATATATATATATATATATATATACTTTGTATGCCTCACATGTTTATCCATTACTTCATTTCTTAAAAAAAAAAAAAAACTGCTGATATTTGTACCTCTTATTCTCTAAATAATTGGATACATACAATTTGAGTGCAGAATCAGAAAGAACATGCAATTTTACATGAGAATGCCAAATTCTATCAATCGCTTCAAAACTAGAGGAAGGGCAAAGAAATTAATGATTTTCTTCTGAATTGGTCCGTGATTTCAAGTATTTTTTTTCCATATAATGATGTCAATTTTGAACCCAGAATTTCTGAGTTATAAATTCTTATAACTTTTGAACCATAAGAGATATTTGCATAATTCAAACAGTTTTAAGCTCCATGATTAAATAACAATAATCTAAAATTTAACAAATCAACTGGGAATGCTATTTGTACATGTTTTTCCCCTTTTGGAATTTAATATTTTGATTTAATAAAGATGTTAAACCTTCACTTTTTTGTAAATCAGAAAAAGAGGAATTCTGCTTTTTCTAGGTATTCAGGAAAAAGCAGGGTTTCTTTCTTTCTTTTAAGCAAAGACTGTTTTCTGCCAAATTGCTATTTTGTCGTCATTTGGCTCAATTTTATTTCTCTCTCTCTCTCTCTCTCTCTCTCTCTCTCTCTCTCTCTCTCTCTCTCTCTCTCTCTCTCGTGCACGCTCTCGCTCTCTCTCTTTCAGTCTCATTCAGCTTAATTTGTTTTGTTTTGCCTCACGCATACTTGAAAGGATTCACGATGTGGGTAGGGGGAAGTAAAAGACTTTTGTTTCAACAAAGAATGACTTTCTGCTCCTTTACATATGCATTTGGTATCTTTCTTTTGCGTATGCCCATCTTTTTTGTCTTGTTTATTTCCGCAAAATAAACTTTAAACATTCTTTTTACCAAATTTAAAAACAAAAATGAAGTTAAAACATATCAGTCGATTCTCCCAGTATGAAATAAAAGGTCTTGTAGATTAACACCCTTTGTTACCCACCCTCCCCAAAAATTAGATTCTACTTTTTTGAGGCAATTATGTGGGAACCCCCTGAAAGCTTGACAGAAAAAACAAAAAAAACAATTATTTTAAAATTTAGATTGGAGGACCATTTTTGCATATAAATTTAACATAAAATAATTGTCCCTCAGGTTGAAAAATTCATCTCGCTTTCAGCTTTTTTTTGCCATTGGCCATTCACATTCTTGTTTAATATTTTTGAACAATATAAAACCAATATTTAATTCTTCTTGTTCTCCTCTTCAATTAAATGATTGAATATCTAAATGATCAGTCTAAAGACTGGCCAATAGTCAGATAAAATTAGAAATTTTGTCTATGTGCATCTGTATAATAATACAGATGTAACAATTTCTACATTTGTGAAACCTAATGCTCATTCAACAAAAGAATATACAAACTAGGTGACACCAAAAACACTTTAGTTTCACATGTTAATTTTTAATCACGAATTTAAGTTCTCTATAGCTTATATTAAAATGTGTGAATTTATGATTTGATTTAAAATTGAAAAAACAAAAAAAAGGCTAAAGTTTACAAATACAATGTATTGCCAATATATGTGTACTCACAATCTATTTTTCCCCCAAATATAAATAAAATAGCAGAGGATGATCAATTATGTGCCTGTGTACACCTGCACCACCATAACCTTCTGTATAAATCTGATGATCATAACAAAAGTACTCTTTATCTCCTCTTATGGCTTCCTCTTTTTGTCTTTCCACTACTCTCTCTTTATACCTGTTTTCTTGTTAGCTTTTTTTTACCAGATATGTCTACTTTCTTTTTGTATTTTTGTTCCGTCTTCACTTTTTGTATAAATTTAAATTAAAATGTTCATTAAATCTTGAAATGCCCATGGGTTCTTTAAATCTATAAAACTAAAAGTAAATATTGAAATATCAGTTTGGTAAAAGAAATCAGTTTTTGTACTTAAATTATTTGAAGTTTAAAACCTATTTAAAATTCCCCTCATTTCTGAAGCAGATTTTTCAATGCATTTACATTTGAATATACAGGGTGTCTCAAAAAAATGTACTCACTCGTGTGTCTCAAAAAAATGTACTCACTCGTAGAATGACGAGAAAACTTTTATTTATGAACATAGAGTGAAATGAAATAGCATCGAATACATGAGACAGATGTAATTGAAGAATCATGTTCGCAAATGTTCAAACTGATGACCATTATTGTTCAAACAAAGCTGATAACGCGCACCAAGGGATTCGCAAACGTCGCGAAACATGTCATTAGGAATATCACGACAGTGTCTTTCAATTTCCAATTTCAATGCATCAATTGTCCTTGGTTTGTTGCCATAAACTTTGTCTTTTAAGTATCCCCACAAAAAAAAGTCCATGGGTGTTATTAAGTTGATTTCCTGCCATGGCTTCATTAATTCAGAATATCTGAATATCTGAAACAAAAAAAAAAAGAGTGAGTAAATTTATAATGGACATCAATTTGAACATTTGCGAACATGATTTTTCAATTACATTTGTTTCATGTATTTGAAGCTATTTCATTTCTCTCTATGTTCATAAATAAAGGTTTTCTCGTCATTCTAAGAGTGAGTACATTTTTTTGAGACACCCTGTAGAAAACTAATATAAAATATATAAGTTCATAAAAATAATAAAATTGAAATCTGCCGAAGACGTGAAACATGTTGCTATATTGCAGCGATGGGGCTGGAGCTTGGTGCATAGTGAGTGATCTATTAAATGAGCGACTCTTTCTTGAACCTTGTTTAAGAGGGAGAGACTAGTGGATGGTGCACGAGCCCAGATGTAGCAACAATACTTCTAGTAGTCATTGGAGGAAACCATGAACTGCGCGACATCAGCTTACATTGATGATATCCTGGTCGACGAAGATGTCATGCCTGTATCTAGTGTCAGGGAATATTTGGCCCGGTTTGGACTGGAATGTAAGGACCCAGAGCAGTTGGGGGACGGCGCATGCGTGCTGGGATTAATGGTCTGGAGGGAGCGCGGCGTCTTGCACTGGAAGCGAAGAAACACGGTTGAAGACGTTCCCGATATCGTCACACAAAAAATGTTCTCCTTGTGTGGAAGGCTTGTTGGGCACCTCCCGGTGTGTGCATGGCTTTGTGTGGCTTGCAAAGAGGAGAGCTAGTTCGATCACAAAAGACTGGGATGGAAAAGTGACTGACTCTCTCCTCCGGAATATGATGTGTGAAACTTAATGCAGTAAGGCAGTGATCCAGCTTGTGGAGACTGGTGTGTGAACAACCGGGAAGTGAATGTGTGAGTTGATGCCAGCTCGCTAGCAACTGGGATGGCATTGGAAAGACACAGGACAGTGTTGGAAGATGCTTGTTGGCTGCGACCTGAGAATGATGCCCAGCATATTAATTTAGCCGAACTGGATATCATGTTGAAGGGCATCAACTTGACTTTGCAGTGGCAAAGCAAGGTATTGCACATAAAGACTGACTCTGCGTGTGTGTACCATTGGGTGTTGGACACTCTGAGAAAGTACGAGTTCGCACCAGGGCAGCCAGTGAGATGCTAATTAGGAGACGGTTGAGCACACTCAAGGAGTTGGTGATGGAGTACAAGCTCTCGGTGGATGTAACGTTGGTTGCATCGATTTAAAACATGGCCGATCAACTGACGCGCGTGCCACAGCGGTGGCTTCACGCAAGGGAAAGGGGGCCTGAGCCCCTGATCGGTGTTGTACACGTAGATGAACTAGACGCGGCCTGGATCATGGCTATTCATAACGTAGTGGACTCCCAGGAGTGCGTCGCACAACTTATTTCACCACGAGAGTTTGTCCTTCAACGGCGAAAGCAACCGTTAAGTCGGTTATACAAACGTGCGTGAAATGCCAATCAATAGATCCAGCGCCGGTTCACTGGGAGAAGGGAAAACTGGAGGTGAGAAGCAACTGGCAGAAGTTGGACATGGACATTACACATTACGGTGGTTATCATTTCCTAACTATCACAGATTGTGGCCCGTCACGGTTTTCTGTGTGGAGGCAGTTGGCACGATAGCACTCGGCAAGCGTCTGATAACTGACGACGACACAGTCGGATGATTCACCCGAGACGTAAGTAGAAGCATGCGCCCCCGAAGAGGCCCACGCCTCTGAAGAAGCCCCACTTTTGCGAAGGAGCACCTGGCAAAGACGACCGTCGAGGTGTCATCTTTGATCATGAGATCAGGGGGGGAGTGTAGTGACTGCGCGGAAGGAAACAATCGTCACACGCAGGCGTGAACCCACACCTATTAAATTACGTGAAACAATATCCGCATCACGAGAGGGTTGCATTATGTAAATTAGGTGCAGTTAGCAGCGAAAAACGGTAAATAAAAGGAGGGTTTTAAATGATTGACGGAGTTAGTTTTGTGGTGAACATCGCGTTGTTCACATGTGTGTCAATAGAGAAGAAAGGAAAGAAAAGAATGGTATTTTCAAGGAACAAAGGAACAATACGGCGTCATTTTATCACACTCGGCGGTTCTATTTCAGTATTTTACTATAGCGAAGGTACACATACACAGTGATATAGTAAAGCAATTTAATGTCTGTGGGTTCGCACCTGTGTGTGACGGCTGTTTCCTTCCGCGCCGTCACTACAATTAATTAGCCATATCAAATGGACTCTGGACCTAATTAAATTTTCATTGAAAAATATATCTAGGAGTACCTTATAATGTTTATCTTAAAATCTATTGTTTTTCCAATGACTCGTATAGTCTCAGATTTTATATGAGGAACAGTTTAACATTTTGTCTGCATGCTACAAATTCACATTACTTATTTTATTTTTTTTGTGGGGGAGGGGAATGGAAAAAATGCAATTTTAACTTGGATATTATTTTTCATTTTTGTTCTTCAGAGAAATTGTTGTTTTAGAAGACCCATTGGACCCTAATAACCTGCAACACCAAACGGAGATTGTACAGAATGTAGCATACAGTGAAGATGTGGAAACTGGACCTGATTGTCACTTATCTAAAAAGCAATCTGAACTTTGTGCTGTCCCTCCTCCAAATAAGAGTCCTCGGCTCAATTCTTCTTCTCACAGCCTCCTAGGTCACACACTAACATCTCAATTGCCAGTTTTCAGTATGCAAACAGGTAATGTTACAAGTACCACACCCAACCCAGTAAGTGAAACGACCCCACAATGGCCATCAGAAAATGAAGTCAAAATCTTTCCACCCAATTTGAGTGCCAAGAATGTTAAATTGAATTTTGGGGAAAATCTTACTCGTAATACTGTTTATTTACTCAAAGGAGCAAATGGTATCGAATTTACAGCTACATGGAATGGGCAAAATTTCAAACAATTTCCCGGTAAGTTTGCAATTCTTGTTTTCTTTTCGCTTCCGAGTAAAAAAAAAAAAAAAAAAATTTTCATTATAGATCCTTTTTTTATTATTTTAATATATATAAAATAAATTAGATTATTTAGAAATGTTAACAGCAATTTCAAATTGTGAACCTATTTACTAATAGGTAATCTGATTCAGCAATTGGCAGCATCTGTTCGATGGTTAACCAAAGTTTTTTTTTTTTATAATACAAATTTTTTTAATATCTGTTTGAAAACTATCATTTCAAGAGTAATATTTCGCTATCAAATTCGAAATATTAGAAGTTTGTCTTTTCTGAGTAGGGAGGGAGCGAATTTGGGAAACTATTGATTATTATGAATGAATAATTATTCCTTACTTTACAGATAAATTTATTTTCATCATTAACAAGATGTCCACTATTTTTGGTTATCATTTGATTACTATTATCATTATTATTGTTGAACGTTGTCATTGAATTGGATATCACTGGTCCTGCCTCTACCTACGGTATCAATAGATCTAAAAACTGTTTTGGGTGTCTAAGCTTTTAATTCCAATAGTCTTTTAAAATTTTACTGCAAATCTTAATTACAATTTTTTAATTTTGAGTTTGAATCTAAATAAATCGTATAGATATTATTTTTCCCAACTACTTTAACCTTTAAATTTTCTAATTTTCTTTTTCTATAACTTCTATTCTATTAGAAATATTTTCTGATATGGCTTCTTACTAAAGCTAAAATAACCATTTACTCCTTCACGAATAATAGGCCTTTTTAACTTTAATGGCTTTTTTCACATTGTATGATTATATATGTTCCTGATTCTCTAGTGAGAGGAGATTTCACTTGTAATGGCCTTTTTGATTTTAAAAAAGATAAATGTTTTTGTAATGTGTTTCTACTTGCATGTTATATTACATCCGTTTATTCCACTTTGAATTTCACTTTATACCCGTAAATATTGTTTTCTACCCGGTCTGTACTGATTTGATGTATTCATACCACTAATCCCCTTTGTTTCTAATTTGCTGTATAATTGGTGCGGTTGAATTCTAATGACTTGATGCTGTCTGTATGCTTTTAAATTGGTGTCTATACCCTCTGCTGATGAAGAGAACCGATATTAATGGAAAAATTAAAAAAAATATTGTCTCAGAAACGATTGTACACATACTGTTATGTTGAATTCTTGGAGTGCAAATAAGTGATCATGTAACAGTTTACATTAGATCTATGTTATATATATATATATATTAGTGTTAGTGGTTACGATATTTGTTTAAAAGATTTTATCGAAGAAAAAATAAGTTTCATTCTTTTAGATTTGTTCATCGAACTTGGGTTAATTTATTTTTCATCACTTGTTCTGTCAATTTCACTCGATGAACCTACCTTTCACTTTGATGATAATCTCGATGTCCACAGGCCTCAGTTTTCCAATTGGTATGAATGGGCATTGAATCTTACTACCACACGTACAACCTACTTGCAGCTACCTGGTCGATCCAGGGTTTCACTACATTCCTTAGAATGCGGATGTAGCCATCAGTGTTCAGCCTGAGATGACATCATCTTCACAGCTGATGACACAAAAAAACATAGTTTCATTGGAAACTTTGTCTGCATGACTCTGAGTACGTCTTTGGATAAGGCAGTGAACCAACTGTTGATCTTCTGGTCTTGGCAGAAGTTTTTCTCATCGATGTCTGGCTCCAGTGGGTATTTCAAACTCGTTAATCAGCTTCTTTGCGTGCTTCAGTCGCTTTTCTTGCATCACCTTTGACAAAAATTTCTTTGTGTTGTATGAAATGTAGCAGCAGATGTCTTCATTCACCACCAACATAATGAACTTTTTATCTATGCCTTTCTCCCTTGCAATGGCATGCATTGATTTGCTGAGTTCACTGTCGATGATCTATTGAAAAAAAAAGGGTATTCATTAATTTATTCAGATGCTATTCACAAATACTAAGTATGCCTAAAAAATGTAAAGTTTTAAAGTGAAATATAACTTTTTATGTTATCTAATATTTTTTCTCTTTTCTATGAATCTACTTCTATTTAATTTTCAGAAATATTTTTTTTACTGTCAAACTTGGCTTATATTAAAATGATTTTTAATTTTTGCTTCTCTTGCTTTTAGTAGAAACCTCAACTGCAAACAGCTTAGTCCAACACATGACAGGTGGTGGTGGGGGCAACACGCAGACCACTCGAAATAGTGTTTTGCAAGGGCGCGGGGGCCTTCCTGTGATGAACTCCCGCACCCCATCGCAGTCAGATAAGTCGAACGTCATTTACAGGACCCCTCCAAGGTTGTTATCATTTATTTTTTTTACTATTAATTTTGATGAAAATTACAAGTTAATGTTTGAAAACTAAACTACAATTTTAAATAAATATTAATATTTAGAAATAAAATGAGCCAACTCTCATTTTGTCTTTGTGTTTAATGCCTTTGGGTGAATCTATTTCCATTTTAATATTTGTTTATTTTATAACTCTTTTTTTCTTTTTTTTGGGGGGGGGGTTCTAGGCATACAAGTTCAAAACCCTATCTTTTTTAATATTTTAAACTAAATAAGGATAACTAACTTTGCATAAGAATCTGAATTATTTTTATTTTCATTTTTCGTCGTCTTATCTCATATTGAGGTTAGACGTTTCATGAATGGCTTCCACGGCCTGTTGCCATCTTGCTTGTAGCGCCCACAAGTAGTATGTATTTTTTCATGGAGGTCTGTAGAGTGAGACTGGCAATTTTCTCCCATCTGATGCACTGCAGCCAGGATTGTGTCATTTCGACTTTTCATCGTTGATCACGTCTCACAGCCATACAAGAGTATAGGGTGGACATGTGTGTTGTATGCTACCACTCTCGCATATGATGGAATCACTGCGTTTTGTGAAATTGTCGATAGCTGCCTGAGGCTCTCCATGTGGCGGATAGTTGCTGGTATACTGACCGACCTCTGACGCTTAATTTAAATCTAAAGTGTTATGTTACTCATTTTTTAGTTTTCATTTGATGTTGTCAGTCTTGCAAGATTATTTATTGGTATTAAAGAGCATTTTCGGAAAATATGCATTTGTTTCATTTGTTTTCAATAATTTTTACATTTTATCTTGACTCAACATCTAAGATAGTTATCCATACAAGAAGTTGGTTTAGGGTTTTTTACTCTCAAGTTCAGATCTACTATCACTATCATTCGCATGGTTCACCGGAAAGTCTTTATAGGACACATTTGTTTATAGCACCGTCATTATTATTTGCGTATTTTAATCTTGCTATAGTGTGTTAGCTTATCTACATTTTCCATCTAAAATGGAGACGCTCCGTTCACGTACACTTACTGGTGGTAGTGGTGGTGGTGATTAGTTACTTCAAAGACTTTTTTATATTCTCGTTTGACAGAATAACAAATTAGCAGATTTGCTTAATTGTTCATTAACAATCACTTCCAGTATTCATATATTTTAATCTTTATTTAGTTTATTACATTTCATATTGCAGTTTTCAAACCATAAGATTTACGTTTAATAAAAAAAAAAAAAAAAATAAATAAAAAAATGTTGCCGGATTACGCCGAGTACATTCAGCTACTTATTTAACTTTCTTTTTTTTTTCCTCTTACAGTACCAATTTTCAGAAGATCCGACAAATATCTAGATAAGACATACCACTTTATTTCATTTCAAAATCAGATTTTTCATTCTAGGAAAAGCAGAATCTCATTTCCCAAACACTAAGTGGCCTTTAGTGTCAATAACATAATTGTTCAACAATCTTAGCTTACCTTTTTCAAACATAAACATTCATAATTTCTTTAAAAATAATTTTTTAAATTTTTATTACATTCTAATAAATATTTTCGCACAATATAGATTCTGTAATAAAATCTTTACTCCAGGCCAACGCACATTACATTTATCCATTCATTTTACTTTTTCTAGCTTCATAAAGTATTGATTCTCAAACGGGTTAAAAATATTGCAGTATAATATGTGACTTCCAATTAAACCAGGCAACAGTTTTTTATATTCTTGGCATAACAAAATACTATTCCTTCATTCTGTTGCATCTCCCCTACTTGACATTACTCCCTCCATACAGTAGCAGTTGAATGACTGGGTACTATGAAAATAAATGTTGCACCTGAGTTGATATTTTATATTTTCAACTAACCTAAAAAAATATTTTTTTTATATTTTTAATCTGGAAAACATTATTTTTATTCCTGTAACCATTTTTTAGGTTAAACATTTATTTTTTTTTAAAAAAAAGAAGAAAAAAAGAAATTCCAGCAACTTAAAGGTTTTAATTGAAAAGTATATTATAAGATATTTCATAAATATTATCCCATTGACATTCTTGACTAAAATCTTTGAATTGGATTTCAATACATCCTGAAATTTTGCACTTTTATTTTTCCCTAAAATCTGCTGCAACTTGTCGCAACTTGAATATTGAAAGGATGTTTTTTCCTTCCAAGTGTCCGCCTGATCACTTTGAATTTATGCCAAGTGACTTGCTTAATTGTCAAGCAATATCCTTGCAGCAAAAAGCAGAAATCTGGTCCTTGTCTACAGACCTTCCTTGAAAGTCTGTCACACTCAAGTGATGACCATGAAAAGGTGATCAGTTGTCTACGCTCATTTTGGAAAACACTGTCTTCATAAAGAATGCTCTCCATTAAAAATGAGTTATGTGTAGTGAGGTCCAGTAGGACTTGAGAAAAATGTTACACCTCCCGCTGTACAAAATGTGAGTGCGCTGTCAAATTTATGGATCACATTTTTATGTGTAAGAAATGTAAAAAAAAAAATTTTTAATTTAACCACTTGAACCAAAACGAGTGTGTGAGTGTCTTGCATCCAAATATTCTTGAAAGAAAAACATGGCTGCTTTCGAAATAAGAATTTATAAAAAACTTTTTAAATAAACAAACTATCTCAGGTTCAGCACAATTCTCAAGAGACTATGTCTCACGTATGCAAATTTTGGCTTTTTCTGAGAGTGTATGTAACATTACAAACTGATTGGAATTAAAACAATATAGGATTTTTTGAAAACAACAATTGAAATCACCAACTGAGGTGAGTGAAAGGCATGTATTAGAAGCAACCAGAAAGAAGTGAGAAGACGTGCAACAACATAAAGACACACAACTACAATGTATTCATTTGTAAAAATTGTAAAACTTTTTTTCTACTGTTTTGTTTATTTTTTATTTATTTTTACTAACATTGTGCATTGTCCCTCTTTAAGAGATTATTGATCTGTCTATTTTGTAGCAGACTATTTGAAATAACAAAAATATAAAATGTTTCTAAATCTTTCAACTTTTTTAGATAAAAAAATATTCATACTCTGTTAATTAAAAATAATGCATGTTTGTTGTAGGAGACCGGTAGCTAAAGTAGTTGGTGACCAAACAAAATCTGAATTGACAAATTCTTCGTCTCTCCTAACAACAAACCTGAATGTAGGCACCAGCATACAGAATAGTTCCATTGGTGAGTTGGACTTTTTTGCTATTCTTTTTTTTTTTTATTCCTCTTCAAAATTGTTCCTCATTATAGCATTTGCAGTTATAAAAGGATGAGAAACTTTCAAAACACACTAAATGTATATTCCGAAGATTTTAGTTATCAGTTTACTTTTCCTGACCTTTCAACCGTAAAACTCTGGAACTGTAAAAAAAAAAAAAAAACACACACACAAAGAAACACCTGAAAAAAACAAAATGTACCTACAGAAACTTAATTTTTTCTTTTCTTTTTTCTTAGAAAATATTTAAATGTTGATTTTGTAATTTGATCTTTCAGTTTCATCTTCTAGTAATGACTTGTCAAAAAAAGAGGAGCAGCTTACAACCAAAAAATTAATCTCTGTAAGTACTGAATAAATTATTATTGCCACGTTTGGTGACTGTGTTGAAGATAATAAATTGTTGTTGATTATATTTGCCAATTGTCGTTCTCCCCAATTTCTAGCTAGATTTATGTTATGCTGTAGACTCACTTTTTTTAAGTGAAATATATTTTCATTTAAAAGCAAAACTTTTATTCCAATGCTGAATAAAATATACAGATAATATATAAACAAACCTATAGGTGTCTTTTGAGAGTAGCACATGTATGGTCATGTTTAGTTCAAATTTATTTTAATGATAATATAAAGATTATTAAAATCAGGTAAGTTTAAAATGTCTAAGAAATTACTAAACTTAAGCCAGAGAATAGACATACATTTAGTTGTGAAAAGGTTTTTTAAAGTATGTCATCATATATTTGATGAAATGTAAAGACAAAAATATATGTCATGTTTTAAAAAAAAAAATCTGTACTGTCAATGAAATGAGAATTTGAGGTCTTGGTTCAATGAATCTTATTGATAAATAATTCCTTTGCTGTTATTTCTTTTTGGATCTAATATAAAATTAAGTCGACCTATTTCTCAAAGTTTGACAGCGATAACATTGCATTTGATAAAGTGATATTTGATTCTGCCTAGCCAATTTGTCTTTTTCTTCCTTCCATATTCTTTGCAACAGCATAAAACATTTTGCTTTAGCTTCTTTTAAAAAATACTTATTCTGGTTAGGAAGATTGTTAAAATGAAAATATTTTTTCATTTATGACCTAAACAGCACAAACTGCTTACAAAAGTAATAAAAATAAATGTCTACATTGCTCTACATGTGTCCAAATTCAAATAACAATTATATTATTTTTTAATCAATATTAATCTATTTATTTCTTAATATTACTTGCTTATCATAATAGTACGTAAAATAATTTGATTTAAAACACCTATTTAAAATGTTGTCTTTGTGAAATTTTATAAGTGGCTTTTGGTGTCATTTGCTGCCTTACTAATTCTGATTAATTGACCCATCTCATGGTAAATCTATTATTTGGAATAAAATAATTTCGTTACATTTTCTGATATTAGGTATTGTTACTATTTATACATAATTATACTTTTCAAATAATGTTCCTTCATTTTACATTTTTAAACATACCTATGAAATGAAACATTCTTTTTAAAATACATATTGATGTTGGCAAATAACATGCTAACTCTGAAAGATAGTCATTTCTATTACTTTTACAAGACAATATTACTGTTGTCTTCAAACATTTTGCTCTATAGTTGTGAAACAATGAACTGTAGCATTAGTGTATCTTCGACTTTGGAACTTCAGAACATGGGTTCGATTTTTGCATTATTCGTTTAATATTATGGATATTTAAAATTGTTATTTGTATTCCTTACATGCATAGCATAGTGGATTAAATTAATTTAAAAGAATATTTATAAAATTATACAACTTGGTGTGTGTGTGTGTTTGCGACTACATGATTTACATATTGAATTTATTAAATGAGAAGTCGAGATCAATAATCTCTATTAATAAAAATCTGTTCAGGTATCGTATGTGCGTTTCAGTAAATACAAATAAGTGCAATTTGTACATTTAAAAAAAATAAAAAACACCTACTTAATTATTTTAACTTCAGTTAGTTAAATAAAAAGAACATGAATAATAATAATATAAGAAAATGGTTCTGAATAACGCACTCTTAGCCTTTTATTATTATATTCGTACCTATCTCCACCCTGGTGCGCATGCTATATACGTACCTATCTCCACCCTGGTGCGCATGCTATATACGTACCTATCTCCACCCTGGTGCGCATGCTATATAGTACCTATCTCCACCCTGGTGCGCATGCTATATACGTACCTATCTCCACCCTGGTGCGCATGCTATATACGTACCTATCTCCACCCTGGTGCGCATGCTATATACGTACCTATCTCCACCCTGGTGCGCATGCTATATACGTACCTATCTCCACCCTGGTGCGCATGCTATATACGTACCTATCTCCACCCTGGTGCGCATGCTATATACGTACCTATCTCCACCCTGGTGCGCATGCTATATACGTACCTATCTCCACCCTGGTGCGCATGCTATATACGTACCTATCTCCACCCTGGTGCGCATGCTATATACGTACCTATCTCCACCCTGGTGCGCATGCTATATACGTACCTATCTCCACCCTGGTGCGCATGCTATATACGTACCTATCTCCACCCTGGTGCGCATGCTATATACGTACCTATCTCCACCCTGGTGCGCATGCTATATACGTACCTATCTCCACCCTGGTGCGCATGCTATATACGTACCTATCTCCACCCTGGTGCGCATGCTATATACGTACCTATCTCCACCCTGGTGCGCATGCTATATACGTACCTATCTCCACCCTGGTGCGCATGCTATATACGTACCTATCTCCACCCTGGTGCGCATGCTATATACGTACCTATCTCCACCCTGGTGCGCATGCTATATACGTACCTATCTCCACCCTGGTGCGCATGCTATATACGTACCTATCTCCACCCTGGTGCGCATGCTATATACGTACCTATCTCCACCCTGGTGCGCATGCTATATACGTACCTATCTCCACCCTGGTGCGCATGCTATATACGTACCTATCTCCACCCTGGTGCGCATGCTATATACGTACCTATCTCCACCCTGGTGCGCATGCTATATACGTACCTATCTCCACCCTGGTGCGCATGCTATATACGTACCTATCTCCACCCTGGTGCGCATGCTATATACGTACCTATCTCCACCCTGGTGCGCATGCTATATACGTACCTATCTCCACCCTGGTGCGCATGCTATATACGTACCTATCTCCACCCTGGTGCGCATGCTATATACGTACCTATCTCCACCCTGGTGCGCATGCTATATACGTACCTATCTCCACCCTGGTGCGCATGCTATATACGTACCTATCTCCACCCTGGTGCGCATGCTATATACGTACCTATCTCCACCCTGGTGCGCATGCTATATACGTACCTATCTCCACCCTGGTGCGCATGCTATATACGTACCTATCTCCACCCTGGTGCGCATGCTATATACGTACCTATCTCCACCCTGGTGCGCATGCTATATACGTTCATTCATGTTTTGTCACTTATCATGAAAAAAGAACTCATATTAATGCGCCCCTGTCGTATCAAAGAACCCAAATGGTGCCTTTGTTCCCCTGTTCATGAAGAAGAAGAAAAAGAAAACGTATTTCATAGGGCCGCAAGACTGCACAAGCCCCGAAAAGTGTTTTCTATAAGGGCACTATACTGCAGAAGCTCCCTAAAAACGTATTCCATAAGGGCACTAAACTGCACAAGCCCCCGAAAAGCGTTTACCATAGGGGCGCTATACTGCACAAAACCTTGAAAACCTATTATAATGCGCCCCTGTCGTATCAAAGAGGTGGAGGGAGAAAGAAAGGAAGGAGGGAATGGGGAAGGAAGGAACGAAAGACGGATAGAACGAAGGAAGGAACGAAGAGTGAGTGAGCTGGCCATTGAAGAAAAGGTGGTAGAAGAGAAAGAAGGGTTATAGTGGGAAGGAAAAAAAGGAATGAATAAAGGGTGATAGTGGGAGGAAAAGAAAGGAAGGAAATGGTGGGAGAGAAAGAGAGGAATAAAGGGTGGTTATGGGGAAAAAGGGAGGAACAAATGGTGGTGATGGGAGGGAAAGAAAGAAGGAAGAAACTAGTAGTAGGAGGAAATGAAGAAAGCGTGGTAGTGGGAGGGGAAAGAATAAAAGGTGGAAAGGGTGGTAGTGAAAGGGTAGGAAGCAAAGGTGGTAGTTTGAGGGGGGGAAAGAAAGAACGGAAGAAAAGGTGACGGACGGAAGGAAGAAAGGTGGGAGTTAAAGGATGACGGAAAGAAGGGTGGTGGTGGGAGGAAAGGGGTGTAGTGGGAGTGAATTTCTTCTTGCCACCCCTTCCTCTGATGTCATTTCCGGTTGAATGATTTGCATTTTTTCTCAAATTATACATAATATCATTGGGTTTTTTTTTCCAAATCAGTACATAAAAACGTTGGAAAATGGAAGAAAAAAGCTACCTACATTGGAGAAAATGGCTTCGTTGACCCCCCAAAGGATAAATTTTTTTTTCTAATTCTGATATATTATACGTCCGAATTGACGCTGTTTCAGAAAATATCAACTTGATGGTTGTCTGTAGCGTGTGACGGAAGCCTTTTGCTGACATACATACAAATGCACACACACACACACACACACACACACACACACACACACAGACGTTTGCCCTTTATAATAGAAGAAAAGAAGATTAGGCCCCCCCCCCCAAGAAATGATAAACATAATCAATATTGGCAAATTTCATTTGATTAATTTCATTCTTTATAACATGGCATTAACAATTAACTGTTATTAATGATTAAAATATATTTATTATTCTTCTCTATTAATCTTTATTTTTTTTATCAAATTTAAATTATTATAGGTTTTTTTCTTTTCAATTGAGTTTTCCATTAATTTATGCATATTTATTTTTGGAGAGACATTTTTAAGGATTCTTGTTTTTTTGGGTTTAGATCTTTTGGGAGAGCCAGTTTTAGGGAGACATTTGTAGGAAACCAGTTTTAGATAATATTCTAGTGTGTGGAAACGACACAAACAAAATAATGAGTACAAAAGCACAAGTTCACAAAAGAGATATTTTGTATATATTAGAAGGTTGAGGTCTACATAGATAGGAAAACAGAATACTTGGTCATATTTTGTGAGTCCTTGCAGAATAAGGGTGATTCATTAACTGAGATAATGAGGAAGCCTGAATCGATTGTTCAAGGGCTGTGAATTATCTACAGGTCAGAAAAATCGTAATCAAAACTTCCTCACTCAATTGCACAAATTATGTTTCATTGAAAGTTTTTAATAAGGGTTAATGTTCATTTGTTTTCATTGTAGAGAGTTCAGTGAGAAATGTTTAAGAGTATTAAAATGAATAAGTTTTTTGTTTTTTTAACAGTTGAATTGAGAAGATAGTTAAAGGGGGGATGCCCAAGGAGGCATAACAAACAAATAATAATCGATCAATCCCAAGCAATGCCGGTATGAGTCCCACTAGTTTAATATAAAATGCAATTTTTTTTTCTCAAGTGAATGACAATTCCAATCAAACTGTCATTAATCTGATCTGATTTTCAGTCACCAGCTGTTCATCTAAGGCCATCTCTACTTGTTCAATTCTTTTTGTTATTTCAATTCTTTTCTTCTTGTTGTGCTTTTCTTCACTTAGTTTTGTTCTCTCGTCTTCTTTACAGGGGGAGATTCTATGTTCCAACTGTGGCATTTATAGTAAAAACTTGCAAAGATGTGATCGCTGTAAAAAAAAGATACCTGAAAATTCAAAAATTGTCAAATGCCCACAAGTCAAAAAAGAAATAACCGTTAAAAAAAAATCTGATTTGAACTTGATATTGGATAAAAGGCAGTTTTATTCGAAGAACATTGCTAATCAAGTGTCTGCCTTCAATTCCCCAGAATCTCTCTCCAAATCTACAAGTATAGGTTGCTCTACAGACACAGTGAAATCAACTCAGTATCCCAGGCCTCGACTAGTTTCCAGAAATCGTAAAACTAATGCTATACACACTATAAAGCCTCAAGTACCAGGTAAGAACTATATTCTGTAACCTTTACATATCTATTACTAATGGACATTTGGTATCTGTCTGAAACCGAAACTATACTATTACTTCTATTAATGTACTATTGTACTATCTTTCAATGTTCAGTTTAAGGGATAGTGTAGTATCTGTTTTGTTGTCATGAGACCATCTTCTTAAGCATTATCTTCTGGGAGAGGTAGCATATGTCAACAAGAAATTGTCACAATCGGCTGTTCATTCAACACCTATATTAAATATACTAACAAAATTATGTGACCGGATGAGCATATTGTTGCTAGTATAATATATAAATAAAATGGTGTCATTTTGTTTTGATTCAAATCTTTTGAACCCTTCACCTTATTAATTGTGGCTGTATTTATGCCCTGAGTATTGTGGCTGGATGTAAAGTAATTCAAAGAGATTTTGCACATCATTATCTATATGATTTTCGCACAACTACTTTGTATTGGATTTGTTGTTTCAACATGTGAAATTATTAATCAAATCTTGAACCATACTCTTTAAAATATTTTGTATACATCCTCATTAATTTTTAATTTTTTTTTTTACAATTGTGTACTAATACAAGATGTTTGAGAATTTTGGAAATGAGGATTGATAACTTAGATTATTCGTCTGACTATTCTCATCTTGGTTCTTATTTTCACAACGTTTTGGCCAACGTAACCTCCAATCTTCTTCAGGTGCATCTTTTTGAACTTTGAAATTTTTATGTCAAACTCTGGAACCTATACAGTATTTTAAACTGAACCCTTTATTTAATCCATGTGGGTAGATTGTTCTCATTTCGTCAGCCATGATCAGGTAGAAGTGTTAATTATTTTGTTATTTTTAGTTGTAGTAAGGATTGAACTTCAACTTCCAGAAGACTGTCACTGAGAATTGATTGTTAATAAACGCTTTTAACTGTGACACCCCAGATCAGCTGAATGTACTAATTTGTTTTCATTATTTCCTCTTTTAAATTAACTTGAAACTGATTTTTAAATTAAATGTTTTCATAATATACAACCAATATATATATAATCATCATGACATTCAGCTTACATGTGGGCATATATTGGATGGCTATACTAGAAAATAAATTTGTTAATTAAACATTTCATATAAAATCAAGCTTTCAAAAATCATAAAATTAGTTCAGATCAATTAAAACATGAATTGAAAACATTGCTTTCAGATATATGGCAATATGAGGTAAATATTTAGCCAAATATTTGGCTTGAAAAATACATGGTTACGGTAAGTAAACATACGTAAATTGTTTGGGTGTAATACCAAAACTCATTTTACTCTAAATAATTTTGGTGACTGAAATAGGATTTAACCTAAATTATTTTAACTTGAAGAAAATTACTATTTTTATTCAATTGTAAAGGATCATTTATGCTTTTTATCATCCTCAAGAAATAATTTTTGTATTTTTTTAACAAAGCACTAAGTTTTCAATCATATTTTATGTTTTCTATTTCAATGATCATGCCCATTTAGTGAAATGAATAATCAGCAAGTGATTTCAGTGGGTGGTGGTTTCCTTTTGAAACAATTTAGTATCATTCTAATAAAATTATCATTAATATTATTAGTAGTTTACTTTTTATATTTCTCCAAAACACTTCTAGAAATTGCTGAAGAAAGCATACCTAAAACTTCCAACTCCAACAAACAAAAAAAAAACCCCTGGTTCAACCATGAATCCCAAACTACCATACTGCTCTGAAATTTTTTTTAATTAAATCCAACCAAAGAAAACCTTAACAGTTTTAAAAACAGTCAGGACAAAGCACAAAAAACTGTTAGGGAATTAAAAAGAACTTCCTGGCAGAATTTTGTCAACAACAAGACTAAAATTAAAGTAATCTGAAAAATGATATGAAAAATCTCAGGCAAATATTCTAGCACCCCATTAAATCAATTGGACCAAAACAATATAGAAGCCACTACCAAGGAAGAAATTGCAAATATGCTTGCAGATAACTTTGCTAAAAACTCTTCCCACCAAAAGGAAAATCCTAACTTCCAAAAAATCAGACAAAATAAAGAAAAAGAAAAAATCAACTTCAATACTCATGATAAAATGACCTACAACAAAAAATTTACCATAACGGAACTTCAGGAAACTTTGAGTGAAATTCATAACTCATCTGTAGGCCAAGACGAGATTCATTATGAATGCTTGAAAAATTTACCCTTAATATCTCTAAATTACCTCCTAAAAATATCCAATGACAGATGGAACAAAGGTGAAATCCCCTCACAATGGAAACCAGCTATAGTAATCCCCATTCCAAAAGCAATGAAAACAGACCCAGACAAACAAAAAGGAAAATTCGTAAAGACAAAACCACAAACCCAAAAACTACAGGCCTATAGCCCTAACAAGTTGCTTATGCAAAACACTTGAAAGAATGATTAATAAAAGGCTTGTATAGTACTTGGAAAAAAACAACCTACTATCGAAATTTCAATCTGGTTTTAGGAAAATCAGAAGCACCATAGATCACCTAGTGCAGCTTGAAACCTACATAAGAGAGGCTTTTACCCAAAGGCAACATGTAACTGCAATATTTTTGATATTGAAAAAGCCTATGATAGCACATGGCAATATGATATCATGAATGACCTAAATGAATTAGGCCTAAAAGGCAAACTTCCCATATTCATAGGAAATTTCATAAACAATAGAACCTTCCAAGTTAGAGTGGGAAATACACTCTCAGATAAAAAAGAGCAAGAGACAGGAGTTCCCCAGGGAAATATTCTCTCAGTAACCCGGTTTAATATTAAAGTTAATATCTTCAAAGACATTACATCAGGGATTAAAGGTGCCCTATATGTAGATGACCTCATGATCTGCTATGGATCTAAATAAACATGATTGAATGACAACTTCAATTTAAAAATAACAAAATGGGCAACAGAAAAGGTTTCAATTTCTCTAAAATGAAAACAAAATGCTTGCACTTTTGCTCCCAGACAAAGTTACATAATGACCCCATCATTAAGATCGAAGGAGAACAGATCCCAGTCAACGAGTACAAATTTCTGGGAATGATATTTGATAAAAAATTTAAATAAATATAATATATAAAATATTTGAAAAACAAATGTACTAAAGCTACACAACTTTTACGCATGCTTGCCCACACAGGCTGGGGAGTTCATAGACAAACACTCTTACATATCTACCACACTGAAATTCGCCCGATACTGGACTATGGCAGCCTTATCTATAGGTCAGCCAGAAAGTCCTGTCTAAAAGAACTTGATACCATCCACCATGAAAGCTTGAAACTGGTATTAGGTGCATACAGAACCTCCCTAGTTGAGAGCCTATATGCAGAAGCCCACGAAGCACCCCTTCAGATTAGAAGTGAAAAATTGGCTCTGCAGTACATAATAAAATTAAAATCATGTCCAAACAACCCAGCATATGACTGTATATTTAACCCAAAACTCGGAACCTTATTTGAACAAAAAAGAAAAATGATAAAACTTTTAGGCCTTAGAATGGAACCCATTATAAAAGAATCTAAAAATCCAACTTTCCTACATTGACATTTCCACTTTATCTGAAACTGAACCTTGGATCATCAGATCTCCAGAAGTGATCCTAGCACTGAACAACTTAGACAAGAAAAATACTCATCGATATACTTTCCAAGAAAAACTTCAAGTGATCTTGGAAAACAACCCTGAATACAAATACATTTACACTGATGGTTCTAAAGATGATGACAGAATTGGATGCACTGCTATCTTGGATAAGATTAAAAGGCAGTGTGGTTACTTGACAAAGCGTCACTTTTTAGTGCAGAAGCTACAGCCATATACCTGGCTCTAAAAATACTAGAAAGTAGTCGAACAGATAAATTCATAATCTCTGACTCCCTATCGGTGCTCACAACACTGAAGAACAAAAAAAAATGGATAACCCTCTAATCACAAAAATTTTAAATAAGATCACCTATATCTGTAACGAGAAGAAGTGTAAAATTAAATTATGCTGGATACCGAGTCATATCGGCATTCGTGGAAATGAAAAAGCGGATAGTGCAGCAAAAGAATCACTGAAAATATGATACCTACCAATACTAGGATTCCATCAACTGATCTTCGACCTTCTATAAACAGGTTAATCAAAGAAAAATGGCAAGAATCTTGGGATAAATGCCAAAATAATAAATTACACAAGATTTGGCCAACTTTTGCTGAGTGGCCCTTAGGCTACAAAAAGGCGAGAAGAGGTTATAGTAGCCAGACTCTGTATAGGACATACATATATTACCCACAAATATTTATTGAAAGGTGAAGAGTCCCCAATGTGTATATCATGTCAAGAACCTTTTACAGTCAAACATATCTTAATAGACTGTCAGGATCTACAACAAAGCCGAAGGAAATATTACAACTCGAAAAATCTAAAGGACCTATTTAAAGACGCAAATCTGACCAAAATCTTAGACTTCATTTAAGAAGTTGGACTGTTCAAAAAAAATTTAATCTCAATTTTTTTTTTTTTTTCCACAACAATATAAAATAAATTGACTTACCTTGGGACTTCATTTAACAACATTAGTCGGCATTAAATAACCTAGATAGCTGTTATGCCGTAAACCAAACCAAACATTGATGTTATTTATATTGTTTTATTTCTATTTCCCCCTTTTTCTCCCCTTTGCAAAACTAAATCATGTTCTGCAAAAACAAAAACAATTTTCCATTACAAAACAATCAAACCAAACACCTTAAATACATATTTGAAGATATAAAGAACTTGAAACATAAAAACTTCTACTATAATGACCGGATTTGGTATTAAATAACCCGAAAAGGGTTGATATGCCATAAAACAACCAACCCGCCAATCCAGGAGGTTAGACACAAGGTCAGGTGTGGGTTTTGATGAAAGTGTTTCTGTGGAATGAACTAGACTTTAACCCGGAACACTCAGGTCCTCAATACGTGTCGTTAATCACTCAGCTACCGTGTAGTTTTTAAAAAATTCTAATTCAATGATACTAATAATAAAATTTCAAATGTAAAATATTGATTTCAAGATGGCTGTAATTGTTTTCTGTGATGCATTGTAAAAAGTTAGTCTGAAGTTTTGTTCAATGATTTTAAAAAGTCAATTATTGACTATTTAAACAATGTAATTATAAGAATCCTTTTAATGCAATCAACTTTTGTCTATTTTCAGAAACAGTGACTATATCAGATGATGATGAACCTCCCCCAGCAGAATCATCTGAAAACCAATCAAAGCTTTCTGAATCTAGTTTGCAAGCCCCCTTAAATTCTAGTACAATGACCAATACCTCCAAATCTGACCGTCTTGAAGATGACAATGACCGCTGCGACTCTCCCATATTTCCTGCTATTTCCACAAATTTATCTCTGACAAACAGATCCAGGTGTAATCGTATGGAAGATGAGGTATATTTCTACCTTTTTTTTTTATTTAAATTTGTATTTAATCTAGTTTTGAAAAGTGTTTTATTTTAGCCTACCTGGTCTGCAAGACATGTTCTTTTCAAGATGATATGACTTCAGACATCAATGTGGAAACTTTGCTGCTGGTTCAAGAAGAAAAAAATGCACACTCTGTCTCTTAATTTTGACTTTGTAGAAACTGATTGGAATTGTTTAGGAAAATGTTGTTTTTGCACTGCCTTCTCAACATACACATGCGGGAGGGGGGCAGGAGGCATGCCCCCCAGGTTGAGAAATTCACTGATTTCAGCTTTTTTTGCCATTGCCTACTCACATCCCTGATAAGTTGTAAATCTCTATATTAATAAAATTTATGAAACAACTTTGTGTGTGTTTCTCATGATAACATAACTTGCACATTGAATTATTTTTTTTATTTATTATTAATCAAATTTTTATTTAAATTAAAGATGCAATTTTTTCATAAAAATTTTCTTAGCAAAATATTTTTCATTACTGGTCTTAAAAATTTTTTAATTTTTATTCTGTTTACACATTGCAAATGCGTTACATACACAGTTTCTTCCATAATAGTTGTTTTCCGAACAATGTATATTTCTGTCTTCGGTCATATTGTAAAGGCTCTTTTTTTTTCCACAATATTTTCAGTTAAAATGGGTTTTAGTGTTATTTTTACTTAAACCCTGTTTTAGTAGTAGAAAAAAAAAATTTACATTAATTTCAAAGTTACAAAGAACATTTGCAAAAATGCCAGAGATACTTAAATATATTAATCTTTTGGTAAAAGATTTATTTTTTTAAATCCAAATAATTTTACGCAATATCAGGTCAGTTATATATATATAAAAATCAGTCAAATTGTCAAACTATAGCATTACATCTATATTTGATTCTGCCTAGCCATTTTCATTTGTTGAAAGTTAGTGCATGTTAGGAACAATACATTTTTATTCGATTTAATTTTATCCTGCTCATATTTTTCTGTGAGGAGCTATTTTTGCTATCAGCATCAAATTTTGCTAGTAATATTAAATAGTAACACTAATGCATTCTTTCATTTATTACTACTAGATAACCGTTAAAAATTAAAAAATTTATTCCACTAGAATCTGACATGGAAACAAATAAGTAATATCTGAAAACTTTTACATTTTTCTGTGTCTAAACTATGCCTAAAGAAATACCTCATATTTGAAAATATTCACTTTGTTTCCATCAGCTATATATGATACATCAATTTCATTGAGGTTAAAACATTAACTAGCTATACGTACCCAGTGTTGTGCAGAAGTCATTCTATTATCATTTTCATTCAACAAATTAAAACAAATACAAAAAAATGTTTTTTTGTTTTCTCTTAAAAAGGAAAAAATAAATATTTTTAATTTTCATATTTACATAAGCAAAAGAAAGTGTTTTCTTTTGCTTATGTGATGCACAAAAGGGCCTACCGTAAAAAAAAGTTCATTACATAGACATTTAAAAACAAAACAATAACTTCTAGTAAAAAACGGCACCGTTTTAAAAATCTTGTATTAAAAATAGTTCTGTTAATAACACAAATATACACATAGTTTACATTTTCTAAACTACCTTTAGAAACTAAAATATACTTTTCTATTACAAAGGGTTGAGCGACAAAAAAAATCGTTTACATGATATATTTTCCATACAAAGCACTACCTCCGTTGCTTACAGAAACGACACATTTTAAATACATACAACAAAACAATCAGAACATTAAACTAACACTTGTGGACAATGCTACTTAAATTTAAAATTATAAACCAATCTAATTATTACATCTGAGTCAGGATTTTTTTCTATTTACAAATTGACAATGTTATGGACAAAATATTTAACCTGTCGTTTACAGAGAGAAAGAGAATTCATTCATTCTTATAGCATATACTACAGGTCCCGATCGGATAAAGTAATAAGAATTGGATAAAATTAATTAAAATAAAAATATCGTAACATATGACATTTTATTTTTTTCAAATTTACCTTCAATTAATAACATACCATGCAGCACTTACTATAAAACTAAGAGAGCTAACTCTTTTTGTCAGGCAATATATATTTTTTACTCATTTATATTTCTTATTTATTTATCATTTTTAATTTAAAAAAAAATTAAATGTATAAAAACCAGGTCTTCTAAAAATTTGTTACTTTTTTTCTGATCCCTCGTTTTTGCCTTTTACTAAAAATATTACAGTAGTATTCATCTCTATTGGAATCAAAATTAGAATAAGCCAAATCTATAACACAATTTTTATACATAATTATATTATATTCAATCATATTTCAAGTTTTTTTCATTGGCTACGCAATCTAGGGGAAAAAATGTACACTGAATCAAAGATGGCATCGAACGCTTTTTTTTTTTTTGTCCAATTTTTACTTCTTTCTAATCAGTGGTACCTCTTTGTAATTCTTAAGTAATTTTTAACCATTTAAAATGATTACTAATGTAAATCATATCTTTTTGTGCCTCGATTTCATTTTTTTTTTTTTTAACCTTAAAAAAAAACCTGTATATTATTTCTCCTGTTAATATTTTTGTTTTAGCTTCGAATAAGGAAAGAGATATAGGGACATATACTTCTGATTTTATTTCAATCAATTTTTGTTTGTTTTTGAATAATAATACATATCGCAATCTCTCTATTTCTTTTTAATCAGTGGATGTCTACTTAATCCAATCTAACAGAAGTCTTATTGCAATCACAAGTTTTGTGTTTACATTATAACCCTTCAAAATTCAAAAGTAATTTTTAAACATTTAATACAAATCCGATTTGCTCATGTTTTTAACCCTTTTAAACAAATGATATTTTATGTATTGGTTTCATTATTTTTATTTAACCATTAACTTGTATTTTAGTTTCTTTATATTTTTGTTTTAATGCTGAAGAGAGAGAGAGAGAGAGAGAGAGAGAAAGAGGGTCGTATACCTCTGGTTTTATTTCAATCATCATTTTGTTTTGTTTTACTAGACAATCAGATTTTTTTTCCATATATTAAACCAGCTCTGTTCGTGTGGAGACATATTGTAAGGTGAATGCTTATAGAAAAATCATTACAAGTATATTCATGCTTGCATAATAGAAATAGTGTTCAATCACATAATAGACCCCAACACTTGAACAATAATAACTCTCATGTTCTCTCTATTTCTTTTTTAATCAATGAATGTCTAAACCCACTCTAATTCATAGGGTTCAAGACTGGGAGCAGCAGTTTTATGGGTCAATCATTTTTTTCCCCCCGAGCAATGTCAGGTATCTCACAGGTCCAGCTAAAATGTGTGATATATACATTATGAAAATCTACTTCTCAAAATCAGAACAGAGCTGATACATGAAAGCAGACTTTGCACACAACATAAAGGGCTCTATATGTTTTAAAAATAATTATTATTGTTATATATATTTTATTCATGTAATTTCCATTTGTGCTATCTATTGTTTCAGCTGGGCAATGTGGTCAGTCGAGTTGGCCTGCAGCATATGGACGTGGATGATGCTGATGATGGCGTTTCTCAAGGAGACAACCCGGACCCTGCCTTCATTCCTGACCGGGTGCTGTTCCATACTCGCCACCTGCGAATTGGCATGGTGGATATCGATTCATCTCGAGAGATAATACTGACCAAAGAAAGTTTAAGCTTTGAACTTGCAGGCAAGTTTGCTCTTCCTTTTTACTATGTTTTCACATCTACCGTCTGAATCCTCTCACCTCTCCTCCCCCCATCTTATTAGTTAAGTTCAAGTAAAAGGAACCTCATTTTTGGGGTCCTTTTCTTGTATTGATGGATTTTCACTTTTTATTTCAAGAGGATTTGATACAAACTCTTCCTAGTCGCTGTTAATTTTTTTTGTTTTGCTCATTGCCTCTCAACACATTTTTGTCTTTACTCTTAATTTTTTTGTAAGAGAATACTTACATTTTTGAAAATGGAAGAATGTTATTTAAAGAAATCCCTTTTGCAATAAAATTGATCAAACATTGTATGAAGTACTGACATTTAAATCCTATAAGTACGTTCGATTTTGTTTTTTAGCTCTTAAATTTATAAATAATTCAAACCTGAGAACCGTAGTTACATGCCAGCTTTTTTTATTTACTAAATTTTTTTAAATCGATTTTTAAACTTAATTTTAGGAATTACATCTTTCTTTTAATTAAGTATTTGAAATAAATTATTAATTAATTAATGGATTTTGAATTTATAGTTTTTAACTCTCTGTAGGCACCCTGCTCCAACCCCTGAACCCCTTATTAACATTTCTATTATTTTGTTAGTAAAATAATTTTTAAATTTTATAAATAAAATAAAATGTGTATTTGGATTATTCGGACTACTGTTCTCATCTTGGATGTTATTCTCACAACGTTTTGGCCGGTGTAACCGCCAACCTTCTTTAGGTACATCTTGTTGAACTCAAGAATCTGTATGGAATTTCAAAAGGAATCCTTTTGTTATATCGTAGTAATAACAATAAATAAATAAGAACACAAAACAGGAATAGAAGGAATAAGAAATCTATTAAGAATACTTAATTACATACCATAAGTCAGTCACAAATACAGGCTCTAGGCAGACGTGCTATAAGTAGTGCACTAAGCGATTCCGTTTTGGTTATGGCAAAGGTGTCAGCTTTATAGTGACCTGACGAATCCATCCTGTCACTATGGGTAAATCCGGATCAGTCCACAACACCTTCCCCTTAAGATTTATTTCTTCCTGGAAATATGTCTTTTCCTCTTTGGGTCAATCTCTAGACGTTCTGTTGAATTTCTCTTTCTTTTCATTGAACATCTTACTTCAGTAGCAGGAGTAGTAGTAAGGTTTTCAGGAATCGGTACATCCAAAAACATCATAAAGTACCTCATGTGAGGTTTGTTTTTCCATGTATCTGCGTCTCAACTAATTTACATGCTTGTTTTCCTACTTCGAACCCTGAACCATGTATATCAGGTGTCCGATTCTCCTGGTGACAATATTGTCTTGCCAGAACATTTTACCCTTTCTGTAATTCTTAAAAAAACACTTTTTCACCAACATTAAAATGTCTGGTCTTACCATACGTGTTTTAAAATGTTTTTTCTTCGCTAGCAATAATTTGTCAAAAATAGTTTTAATTTTTCTAGCAAACATCATATCTGCCGGTGACACATTTGCCGCAATGTTTCTGTTCAGTGTGACCCTGTAAACTCTTAAGAATTGTTGGATCTTTCACTCATCGTTTACTTCACCTCCAGCTTTTCTTAAAGTCCTTTTGAAGGTATTTACAAACCTTTCTGCCTGCCCGTTACTTCTCAGGTGGTAAACGGGTGTAGTAATGTTTTACCCCAAAGTTTTTGCAAAACATGTTAAACTCTCCTGAGGTGATTTGGGTCCCATTATCTGTGACAATTTCATCATAAACATTTGTGACAATAAGACTGTTGAATTTTAGACAAATTCTTTTTTAACTTAATTCCAAATAAAAAAAATCTTGAACTTTGTAACATGCAATTATAAATCTCATATTTATTTTGCAATTTTTCTATATTAAATGATTGTAAGATTTTAGATTTTCTTCTTTATCCACAAATGGCTCATCTTTTTCTTCATTTCCTTAAAAATTGAAAGACTTGTATAATATTAATGTTCTCATCTTTTCTAGTATTATTTACTTTAGTAATAAATGAAGATATGAGCAATGTCATCTTTAAGTATATTAAAAAATACTAAGTTAAGCAATAAACAAATTGTATATATTAATGTTGTTTTTTTGGGGGGGTGAGGTCATAAATTGATTTTCAGATAAATTTTAACAAAAGTTTAGAAATGTACACATGACATAAATACAATGTAAAAAAATTTTTTTTCCAAAAATTAAGAATCATTTTCTACATATTTTGTTCCTGTGTTTTGTAAATATGCTTTTTTACTCTTATTTGCAAACATCTAATCTATGAAATAAAACAGTGGGTTGCTTTCTGACTTTTTATGCATTTCCAAATTATAGTACAAGGAATTGATTAAAAATGATTCAAGAATACAAATAATGGTAATTCTCCAGCCAAGAATCCATATCAGTCTGAATGTTTCTGATTGTGATTCATGGAACAAACCGGAAATCGCTAAAGCAGTTTACGATTCAAAGCTGCAAAACAAATGTAAAAAGGTAGACAACACAAAAACATGATTGCAGAAGCAAACTGAATTTAACTGTAGTGACAGCAGTTGTTCAATCTCCTGAAGAAAACTAATCACATTGGCCAAAAAAACAGCCTCTTGGCAAAGAAAACAAATTATTTCACCAATAAATAAAAATGTAGGGAGATTTTTCTTTTTCCGAGTGAGAGAAGGTATTGCCTGCAGAGACTAATATAAGTAAGATGGGTTAGAGTTTTAACAAAAAATTTTAGCCCTTCAAAAAAATAAAGTTGGAAAAACTTTCTCAAAAATAAAATAAAATTGATTCACTTAATGATTTGAGGAAGATTGTTAAACACATTCTTAACAGGCGGGGGATTGATCCTAAAATAAAAAAGTTGTTTTATTTAATGTTTCTACTAATTGACTGTTTAGTGACATCTTGACCATTTCCGGTCTTTTTCATAAACAGCAATCAAAAACATTTCGGCCGATATGGATCACCGGCTGGAGGAGTACGCAAATAAGATTCTCCTGAATAATGAGTACTGTAATTAAATGAATCTTCTAAGTATTCCGGATGGGCTAAGAAGTAAAAGTATTGTAAATAGACCTTTTTGTTTGGGAGTAAAAACTTTTTCTCTTATACATTCACTCCCTCATGCATAATACTAAGCATAATATTTACATTTTTTAATGACCCTTGTCGCAAACCCTTTTAAAGTGTTTGTTGGAACTGTAGGGTTGATCAAGTCAAAAAACATGTTTTTGAAAAATATTATTTAGATGTGATAAAGATAGTTCAAATTTATTCACTCAACCATGCTTTACTGAACTATTAATGTTTATTTTCTACAGATGATAATATTACATTCAAAGTGTTTCCTGTGGAGTTTAAGTCCTGTGAATGTAGTTTTGTTTATCATCGGCCAGTTATCTTCCTACACCTTGCGGCCAGCTGTGGTGGACGAATACGAGCTGTACTAAATATAACACATGATTCTAAACTTTACTTTGATCCTGAAAGTTCAGGTAAGTATTTAACTGTACAGAGCAAAAGCTTTAAGATAATATAATTTTAATCAAATCTTAAATATGTCAAAAACGGTCTTTTTTCTAAATGAACAAATGTAAATTATCCATTATTCATCAAACGACCCCAACTTAAATCACAAATACATTGTTTACCTGGAATGTATTAAATACTCTTTTTAAAATGCTTCATCATTTAGTCATTTACATCTAGCAAGTGTAACAAATATTTTTATTTGCATTGGGTAGGCTAAAAAAAAATTAATGTCAATTAAACATCAAATTTTCAGATTAAAAAAATATTGTTTGAAAATGTTATATGAGTATCTAAATGAATAAATTAAAAAAAATTTTTTTTCCATTTATCCAAACTATATTTATATCAAAACACATTAAGCTTATTTAATTCAATGATGCAACAAAATATTTTCAAATAGGCTATATATATACTGATCAGAACACTTTCAGAACACACCCAACTTCATTTGCATATTTATTTTATA
The DNA here is from genome assembly GCA_963556195.1 of Sepiola atlantica. NCBI lineage: Eukaryota > Metazoa > Mollusca > Cephalopoda > Sepiida > Sepiolidae > Sepiola > Sepiola atlantica. Next base: position 174,485,281 of record OY744516.1, read on the forward strand.
AACAGCTTCTAATAAATTAATATTTTGTATGATTCATTTGTAATTTGATTCTCCTATTTTCTTATATATACACAATATCTTTCTTGATATTATGATTATTATTTCAGTAGTACTATTAATTAAAACAATTTAATGAAAAAGTTAATTCCAAATGATAACATCCATTTGATTATTTTGAACTTCAAGTGACAACCTACATTACTTTAGAATTAATTCTTTTAAAAAATAAACTCTGCATTGAACGCAATGAGTAACAAAGTTTTTCTTTTAAATACAATCGTTTATTTTGAAAACTAAATTTGGTGATAGTGATGACAACCATTGCATTTGCCATGAAGAAGACAAAATCACCCCCCACCCCCACATCTTTTTAAATTACAAAAGAAATTAAATTCATGATTTTTTTTGTTTTCTTTAAATCTGCGTAAAATTTTTATTTTTCTGTCTTTAATATTAAAAGGACAAAGTAACTCTTTAAAATTACTCAGTATTATATAATTGTTTTATTTGACCGATCGACATTCTGCTTTATTTCGTTTATTCATTTCATAACGAGATTTTGATGGGAAATCATTTTTATGCTTATACAAACTGAAATCCCTCGACTATGAAAATCTAAAAGATCATATAAAATAAGCTTTCTGTTGTTTTTTTCCTAATTAATAAAATGTGACTATGTTCACACATAGTAAATTTCCTCAACATAGAATATATCAAATAACACCATGACAATCATCTTTTTGTTGTTTTCTCCAAATTACCGAAATGTGAAATGAAAATGACTTCCTTGTTTTACTGTATAGAAAGTTACAGCTTGATTAATTGCTGCCCAGAGGCCATGGAGTTTTTGCTAATAACATAATAGAATAAGAGATTCAGTCTACACCCTCAAAATATATTCTCTCTGGTTTAAAAGATATGTAGACATAAAAGTAGTAACAAACATGTGAGTAACATTTTAAAGAACAAATTTGATTATAAAAATAAGATTTTTTAAAATTAATCTATGTGTGCTTAAATTATAGTCATGGATTGGGGTTATAATGAAAGTACTTAGCTTTGTCGATTATAAAAGACAAGTAATTCCTCAACAGGGTCAAATATCCAATCGAGCCGGGAATGATCTGTTTTTTCTCATACTAGAACAACATCTGCCAGGATCAGTTGGATAATAAAACTAACAGGTGGCTCGCTTACAGTGCGCACGTTGTCAAGTGCTGGATGGAGAGGATGGCTGCAGGAAGGCCATACATGTGGCAGCAGGACTCCGCTTCGTGTCACACTTTTAGGAAACCCCAAGAATGGTTGTTTGAAAACTTATACGACTGTACCAGTCCCAACATCTGAAATCGCCTGATTATAACCACATGGACTATCATGTGTGGGGTGCAGTTGAGAAAGACAAACCATACCACCTGTAACACACCGGACAAGCTGATTGGCAGGATCAAACTGGTGTTCAGGTATCTCTCTGTTCAGGTTTCTGCCTGAAGG
>OY744516.1:174491774-174964274 GCA_963556195.1 Sepiola atlantica
AACAAACTTAATCATTTATACTGTACATTGATTCAAAATGGCGGCTACAATCTCTTAATTGAATCGACTTTAGACATTTCCCTTAGCAATCTACGCTTGCTTCAGATAAAATTTCATTTTATAACTTAAACACAGAGACAATTTAATACATAACACCTTTAAGGCTTAAAAATCTTTTTCAAAATACTTACAGCATAAAACAAACTGCAGTGTTCATTTTGACAACATTCAATTGTTGAAACCAATTCCATGGAAGCACGTAATATCAGTTTCTCTACGAACCTTCCGCTACTAATTAACATTAGTAGCGGAAGGTTTGTAGACAACACAAGTTCATTGTTTCTTTTAACTATCCATACATATCTAACATTAATCCAACATTCGTGTGTTCAATTTCATGTTAGGTATTCTTTCTTTTTATTGGGGGATATTTAACTTCAGACGTTTTTTGTTTCTTCTTTACATTTACCTATTATAACCGTCCATTTCATCTCTCTCTCTCTCCCTATTCATTTGCAACAATTTCTAATAGAACGTGTTTACATTTTCGCCGACTTAAATACTCACAACACACAACAGTACCTTCGAGGCAATATACATTAAACAGATACGTACATTTTTTCTGCTCACATTCGATTTAAATTAGCATTCGTTGATTTATTTAAGTACATATTTATTATCATGATTATACGTCAGTTATGAATAACGTTCCTTTGATTAATTCACAACAGTTAAAAGGCTTTGAAATCAATTTCGAACACAGACCAGCATAATATTTAAAATCATTATTTTTATTTACATTTTCTTATTCATTGAACATTATTTGATATTAATTCATACCGAACATTATTCAAATTTATTTCATAACTTTTTTTTACATACTTTCTTCAACGCTAAAACTGCTACTGATATTCCAAAAAAATATTAATTTCTATTTTTCTAAATATACTTCAACTTAAAGTACAGTAACTGTTACTTTGTCTTTTCTCTTCTTGGTCAGTAAAGGAGAAATCTTTCTAGACTGCAGCAATTTTTTTTTTTTTTTATTACTTTTCCTCTATTTGACTATTTGTCACCCAAAACATAGAGAAATCTATTTTGTTTGATTCAAAACATCGATAAATCCTACTTTAATCACCTAAATTACAGAGTTGTTTTCAAATGCTTTTTTGATGAATTAATACTCTAATACTTACATTTTTTTAATTTAATTTATATCTATCCCAGACAACGCCGGTGAACAGGTTCTGGTAGTCTTTAATATAATACATGTGTGTCTGTTTCGATATATATAAATGGTGCAATTTTACTTATAGGCCGATGCAGTTAATTATTTTCATGTAAAAGCATTATTTTGTACTTACTCAGTCATATTTTATCTCTCACGCCCCGAAAAAGAATTTAAAAATATCAAGCAGAACTTTAATTAGAACGATTTTTCCATTTTCATAAACAACCTGTATTTGTGAGCGAGCCGACATTTTTGGCTGTGAGCGGTCGGTAGAATAGACAAGGGCATTAACTCCGTTTTTATTTTTAGAATTATAAAAAGAAAGAAACACATAAGCAATAGTAATAAAATATATATTTATTAAATAAAAAAATAGCAAATTAAATAATTATTTTTACTTTGTTCACCGGGATACTTTCCACGATATAATTTTCTTGTTTTTTTTTCATATTTACGTGGTAACAGCGACCAAATATGGATAATAAAATATATATGTATTAAATAAAAAAATAGAAAATTAAATAATTATTTTTAATTTGTCCAACGGGATACTTTCCACGACGTGCCTACCTAGGGGACCCAATTTCGCGACACTTATCTGCCCTTAGTTCGCTAACCGGCCACTCCGAAAATGTCAGATTCGACATTTCATATCACCCTTATGAAAATGGAAAAATCGTTCTAATTAAAGTTCTGCTTGATATTTTTAAATTCTTTTTCGGGGCGTGAGAGATAAAATATGACTGAGTAAGTACAAAATAATGCTTTTACATGAAAATAATTAACTGCATCGGCCTATAAGTAAAATTGCACCATATAAATAGCTATTCATCTGTCTGTAACATTAAGGGAGGTAATCAATATATAGTTAAGTGAACGCTAGCATCAATCAGTATTAATATTGTTTATAAACATGAAAACTGTTTTGTTTTTTTTTGTTTTTTTTATTCAAGTAACTTTATAAAATTGTAAGTTGAAAACTAATGAAAAGTATGCCATTTTTATGGCATACTCGCATATAAAGACTATAATACCAATTTCTTTTGGTGCCTTATATATGAGGCTATAATGAATTTAAATTATTACACTTAAATATTTAAGTTTATTAGGCTAATATGTTTTACTCAATTTACAGACCTCATTTCGTAATCTTTTTTATCAACCTCTTTAATCTTCAGATGCCAGTCAACAATATATTGTGATGCTTTTAGAACCCAGCAAGAAAATAAGTTCTGTGCGCAAGGCCACGGCTGAAATCTTTCAGTCTTACCAGAAAATTCAGTCCCAAACTCTAGGACAGGACCAAGAAATTTACCGTGAAATCTTACCAGATGAGGCTAACAAAAGGTTGGCTGAGACGTGCCCCCAAATACAGCAACTGTTGTCTTTCCCTTCATCTCCAGAGAGTCCGTATCCATCTAGTCCTATTGATGGGAGTTTGGCACTGTACCCAGACAACTCCTCACCCCCCCATATGGGATTCTCTGGACCAGTTGAGAAGTAGGTGTCTAAAATAAGATTGTTTTCTCCATATTCTAATCAGTAAAAAAAGATCCAGTGTTATTTATAAAATCCATTCTTACTCCTTTTTGTATTAGATATTTTATCTATATTTTGTTTGGCACTTCTGTAGTATATATGAAGCAGCTGCCGATTAAGAAATCGAAATTGAAGAGTTCCATTTTTTTTTCTCCAAGTACCATTCATTCAGAATTCACCGGAAGTTGAATTTAGTATTTAGAAAATGGAGTTAAATGAGATTAATCTTCGAGACATTGGTAATTTAATGAACCAGCCGCAAAAAACAATAGATTTTTTACAGGCACACCGCCTGATTTCTTAGGGTTAGGGTTTTTTATTTAAAAATTTTTCACTTCATATAATAAAAAAAAGAAATTGTTAATTGTTACCCAAAAACAAATCAGTCTTGCATTTTTTTTTATGTTGTAAAAAAATCACTTCCGGTTGAATTACCTCCCTTTATTTTCAGTAGAAGGACAGAAAATCTGCTGCTTCATATATACTACAGAAGTGCCTTTTGTTTATAGATTTTCATATTTTAGTCTACATGACAGAATTCAAACAATATTTCCATAAAATAAACAATGTGTTCACTTTTAAACTGTATACATCTCAAAATTAAAAAAGAAAAAAATAGACATTGCAAAATTTATTTGAAACCTTATTTATATCAAAAGAATGAAATTACAAATCAGTGATAAAAAGAAAGGTTAAACATTCTCTATTAAATATTGTTTTACTTGTTTAGAAGTAAAAGTTCTTAAACAAATGAGAATTGATATTTCACAAAAAACGTAACCATGTCATTTTCCTTTCCCTCAGCTTGATAACATTTCCACCTCCACCAGCCAAAGGTGGCATCACAATTACAAATGAGGATTTCTACTGTTTGAATGAGGGAGAATTCCTTAATGATGTTATTATTGACTTTTTCTTAAAGTAAGTTTTACTCCCATATTATTTGATCTTTTCTTTTTCTAAGCAAATAAGACTTTTTAAAAAAACAAATATATATTTCTGAATGTCTATACAATTACTTTTCTTTTCTTATAAATCAGTGAATAAAAAAAAAAAAAGGAAAAAAAGAGTTAATTTTCTAAGGCCAAATTTGTGTCTTGTTTATAACGTTTATAAATAACTTGTTTAAAATAAATGTAGATGAAATTTTGCATAAAATATAAATGATAATCTTCATCCTAATCTTTTGACTCCTTTTACCTTTTCTTACTCTACAGGTATTTAGTTATAGAAAAATTATCTGAAAATGATCGCCAGCGGACTCATGTTTTCAGTTCGTTCTTTTACAAGCGTCTTACACAACGATTGAACAGGCATACTTTCAACAATGAACAGGGCATAGAAAGCTCGTAAGTATATTTCAAAAGTCAGTTATCAATTGTTAATTATAGTGATCAGTTATTTATTTGCATTATGAACTTCCAGAATATCTTTCATTTGAGGATGGGATTTCTTAGAGGAGCCAATTATAAATCCATAGAAAAAAATTAGAGACTGTGCATAAAAATAAGTTTTTTACACAACAAATTAAAAGAGTAATGTTTATTCTGAACATTTTTTAAATAAATAAATCTTTAGTCACAACTTTCAAGCTAACAACACTTTTGTACTTATTTTTAGGCCAATGATGAAAAGACATACACAAGTGAAGACCTGGACTCGACATGTGGACATCTTTGAAAAAGATTTCATTATTGTTCCAATCAATGAAAAGTAAGTTGTTCCTGTTTTTACAATAGATGGTTTATGAAATGTTTCCTCTCATTTGTGTGGAATGTGAATTTCATTTCTAATCATGGAAGTTTTCAGATAACAATTGTCATTATCAAATGTTTTTTGCAAAGATAAAAGAAACATTTGTTTAATAGCAAAAGAAAGAAGAAAAAAACTCATTATGATTTGAAATATGAAAAATCAGTTTGATTTCCTCTTTTCTTCAAAGAAAAGAGGAAATCAAACTTTGTTTATCTTTGAAAAAATTTGCCATGACTACATTTTGTATTGATTTCACATGGTATTATTGAAAGAAAAATAACAAATCTATGATCAGCCTAATGCTGTTTATTGACGTTTTAGTTTCATAAATATTTAAGATTTCAGCTCATAATGTTATTGAAACTTTGGTATTTTCTTTACATTATGCCATGCTTACATATTATAGTATACACCAACTTTTTTTACCTTGTAAATATGTAAATCCTTTTTTATTTCTTCTAGTGCCCACTGGTTTCTAGCCATCATCTGTTTCCCAGGGATGGAACGTCCACAGTCCGTCCGCTATTTGTTTGTTAGCAATCCAGAAAGTAGCCCTGTACAAAAAATGGTTATTCAAGCAGAAACAGTCAGTTCTTCTGATGATACCAACAAAGTAAGATTCATTCATAACCTATTAGTTTTTCATGTTCATTTATCATCTGTTTTGTGCTGGGCTACTATTAAACTGCAACTTTCTTTTTCCTTTTTTAGGTTATAAAAGATGCTGCATCTTCAACTCCTGAAATTCAAAAGGTTAGTTGTTAACATCTTACCATTTGGTTACCAAATGTAGACATGCAAATTTAAGAAAAACATCTCTTAGCTTGTTCTGAAATTTTCTAAAACGACCAAAAAGATTAACCAATTTGGTGAATCTTATCCTGTCAGATTTATTTTTAAAAATATAACAACATTTGACCCCAGGTCCTAAACTCAACAATTCCGATTAAATGTAGAGAATATCATGATTTTTTAATATTGTATTTTTTGAATATTGATAATTATGTAAGGTTCGTAATTGATTGTAATTTTGAAGTAATTTAAAAAAAAAAGAAAATGAAATTTTATGTAATTCTTAAGATCTTCTGTAAATTTGGTTAACATTCAATGGTTTCCTTTCAAATAAACTTGCTTTCTGTTATTAAACTGTTTATAAATGATTGTGAAAAAGGTCAAAACTAAATGTTGCGTCAATCATTAATGCTAAGTAAATATTTCATTTGTCATGTTTACTTTATATTATAATCTGCCCATGTTTTATTGGCCTGGAGAAAATGTTAACATTTCATTGACGTTAATTTGATGTGATACCTGGGTAAATATATTTATTTAGATCAAATTAGGAATGATGTTCACTGGTCATCCTAATATTACTGGTGTGAGTTTTCATATAACACACAATTTATTATATAAAGGATGGTTGTCTTTTCTGTCTGTCCTGCTAAACCTAAGAAACTAACCATATATATTCTGATTTAGTATAACCTCGATCAGGTTATGGTAAAAAAAAATTAGTATAATATTTATTCATTTGGGATCACCAGGGATCAAATTAATGATTTGAGTCAGGAAAAAAAATGTTCTTGTATTCAAGAAATAAAGGAAACTAACTCCATAGTTTTAAACTTACTTCCCTAAAATTATAAAAATGAAAAAATAGGAATAAAATGGTAATATATGGAATTGAATCTGAGAACAAAAGTACACAGGAATCCTTTAACATTGCCGGGGAGTGCCGGATAGCCGTGCTAGTAAATAATAAATTAAAAACTTTTAGCCCTATGCCACTCTTCAACTTACATGAAATGTACATAATGATCTTAGCGGAAGTGACCACTTCCCCATTATCCTTGAAAGTCAATGTTCCCTGCTGGAAAATAAAACTGAAACGAATTGAGAATCCAATACAACCCAAAACTGATGCAAAAGTCAAACAAAGACTGAACAAGTCACTATAATGTTATTCTCAATAGCAAAAGAAAATTTATTAAAAATTCAAAATGCCGATCCATCATTGGTCGTTGCCCTTTATTATATATTATTTTCATTTTTCGTTTTCTTGTCTCAAGCTTGAGGTTAAACGTTTCATGAAGGACTTCAACTTTTCCTGTCTGTTGCCATTTCGTTTGTGCCGCCCGCTAGGATCAGGTCGTCATCAACTGATTCCCTCCATATCTTAAGCAACCTACCACATGGCTTTGGGCCATAACGTCAATGTGGAGCACATTTTGGAGCATTTCGGATTACTGACGGCGGGCGACGTGGCCAAACCAGTTAAGACATCGTTTCTCATGGAAGCCGGTAGAGAGAGACTGGCAATTTTCGCCATCGAGTGTGCTGCAGTTAAGATCGTGTCATTCTGACGTTTCGTCGTTGACCATGTTTCACAGCCATACAAGAGTACAGGTCAGGCATGTGTGTTGTATGCTGCCACTCTCACATACAATGGGATACCTGCATTTTGTAAAATTGTTGCTAGCTGCCTATAGACTTTCCATGTAGCAGATATACGTCATTTTATAGTTGTGTCAAATCACCCACTGGAATCAATTGTGTTACCTAGGTAGGTGAATTTATTGACTCTTTCAACACCTGCAAAAACTTCTCTTTCCATGTGGATTTCGACCGGTGCTGCAAATGAAATAAGCTATATTTGACATGCGTAGCACCAGCAGGTTGGTGCACCTTGTTCTACATTTGATGGAGTTTGAGCCAGTTTCAAGCTTACAGGTGCTGCATGAGTATTTGCCTTGTGGAACAGATATCATCTCTTTAGCGTCTTTGTCATATTAACTCTGAAACTGCCCTTTCAAGCGCTGATTTCCACCTGTACTCACTTCAGTCTCACTGGGTGTACTGATGACAATATCATCTGCATACAGAATCTCCCACTATCTCTGCAGGTTTTTGTCAGCTCATGAAGGATAATTATAAATAAGAGTGTGCTAAGTACTGATCCCTGGAGCATCCATACCGTTATTTTTAGGGGTTCAGAGAGCATACCATCAGTGGTCACGGCCATGGGCGATTTGCGGTGGAGTCTGGAAACTGCATTCACTAATTGCTCGGGAACAAGTTTGTGCGTGAGGGCCCAGAGGAGAGCCTTTCTTGGCACCTTGTCAAAGGCCTTTTTCAGATTAATAAAGACGTCAAAAATCTGCTTTTTATGTTGGAGAAATTTCTCACAGAGTTGCGATAGTAGAAAAAGAGTATTTGTTGACTTCAGTGCTCGAAAGCTGCATTGTTATCCATTTATTTCGATCAGAGGGATGATCCGATTCACGAGTACTCTTACATAGATCTTCAAGTCATGCTCAAGGAGTCTCAGTCCTCTATAACTTCTGCACTGCAATGCATCTCCTTTGCTCTTGTAAAGTGGGTCAGTGATGCTATTAATCCATTGCTCTGGTAAAGTATCGTCATCTATTTTTTGGAAAATTGACAGAAGTTATCTCATGACAATCTCTCCTCCGCATTTCAGCAAATTGGTTATGCCTGACAGGCCTAGAGCCTTGTTTTTTTTTTTTATATCTCCATCGCAGCCTTGATATTCCCAACATTGGACCATCAAAAAAGTAAAAGTTGGCAAAACTATGTGAATAAACTCCTTCATTAAAACAAGCATAACCATTCTCTACAGAGAAATTTAAAAAGAAAGTATTTGTGCATGAAATAACGCAACAAATCCAACTAAATCAAAGCAAAAATCTTATATACGCATTGTATGTAAATGTCACTTGCTCCAACATTATTTAGGGACAGATAAGTGCCTTCATACTTATTTTATATGTAATAGTTCAATAGAACATTATAAATGCATTTATTTTGCTGATAATCATGATAGAATCTCATCTTTGAGTGTTTCAATTTGTTTTAACATTTATTTTATTAAATGTTGTTTCTTATTTTCAAGACCTGATTCAAATAATATATTAAAAAATTTATCAACAAAATGCTGTTGAACCAAATCTGAATGCATCATCTGCTCGAAATACAACTTATTGGGGTGCAAAATATAAAAAAATGATTAGAAAAGTTCAAAGTAATTTCTGACCACCCTATGTATGAAAACAAAGTTTTTTTTTGTTTTTTGTTTTTACAGTAATATAAGTTTTTGTCATTTTTACTAATATCGGAACAGTGTGAGTGTCATTTAATTTAGTACTTATTAGGATCAGTATCTCTAGAGAATTGATCTTAATTAGCCAAAATAAAGCATTAAAAAAAATTTAACAAAAATGTTCCCTGTAAAATTAACTTTCCAACTTAATCGTGTTTCTTTTATTTTGAATTGCCTCTCCATTTAACTATAAAAATCATTTTGTAATTTTTTCTATTTTTTAGAAATACTTCTTTTTATATGAAGCTGTATTTAACTAAACTTTTACAATTCATCTTTGTTTTCAGACTCAAATTAAAATTAGTGAATTACGGAAAGATTCTTACACAGAAATTTATGGATTCAAGCAGTGAGTCATTTTAAATTTTTTGTAACTTTTTTTATCTATTCAATGACTGCAATGACTATTTCATATTTTTAAAAATTTGACAGTTTTATGTATTGCTACAAATATTTGCTATCTTCAAGATAAATAAAGGAAACATTTTTTTGATCTATTGCATCTGTTAATGACTGCAATTATGTTAGATTTTTCAACTTTACCTCAAAATTCTTTGAAAACAATTTTTTCTTTAAAATTTCATTGAGTGTTGGCTTTTGTTTTAACCATGATCTAAAAAACAATGTTATGTGTAAGTTTTCTTCTGTCATTTGATGCTTAATGAAGCCTAAACTTTGTTCTTTCATTACAGACCTTGTATTCTAATTTTTGACTCTTTGGCTGGTCCATCCCGGACAAATGTGGTGAAAACTTTAAGAGAGTAAGGAATTTCAATAAACTTTTTTTTATCTTTACCCACCTTATATTTTCAATTTTTTTTTTTTTTTTTTTTTTGAAATTGTTATTTTGTTTTTTGCTCTATCTTGTGCACAGGTGTGAGATTCAACCTTCATTTTATCTTTTACAAATAGCAGTTTAAAAAAAATGTATTTCGGAGCCTAATCGTTTAAAATGTGCTATATATTCCGAATGTCATTCTCTAAGTCTTACTAATATATTATGATGCATGCTATATCACAAACTCTTGATATTATATAATTTATTTACTGAATATTATATGTTGTCTATCATATAGATATTTACAAGTTGAATGGGATACTAGAAAGAAAACCCCCAAGCGAGTGTTTGACAAGGACTTCATAAAAGGTGGTGTACCCAAAGTACCCCAACAGAACAACTACAGTGATTGTGGGGTGTATGTGCTGCAGTATGTAGAAAGTTTTTTCAAGGTAATTTTAATTTTGAGTCTTTTTTTTGTGTCCGTGTCTCAACTTTCGTTTCAAGTTTTTGGTTCATAAGGAATAACAATGTGAAAGGTTGCCAGAATTCAGCCATAAAATCAATACAACACATTTGATTCATTAGAATTTTCTACAACTTTTGCTACCGCAAATTTATTATCTCATTTTATCTAATTTATAAAGAGAAACTCGTCTGATTATTGGAGTTTTTGTCTTACAATATCTATATTTCGTTCTGAATAGTCATTTTTTTTTTTTTTTTTTTTTTTTGACCATGTTCTTTCGCAATAACATTGGGGGGGGGGGGGGATTTTTAAAAATTGTACTTATTTTGGCTTGGAACATTGTTAAAATGGATCCATTTTTCATTAATCACCTTCACAACATTGGCTGCTTACATTGTTAATGAAAAAGAAAAATTCTACATTTCTCTATCTATACAGATAATCAATTATTTCTTATAAATGTTAACCTGTTTATTTTTGAAAATTATTTGAATATCATAATAGTTATTATAAATAAACATTTTTTAACTGCTATTTAAACTTCTTTTACTGCAAGCAGCAGTAATAGCAAATCGCAGAGCGGGGGTAACTACTTTTTTTATAATACATAGTTTAACACTTTACTGCAGTTTCAGGACATTAACGATCTTTATAGTGAATAATAAATTTTATTTAACTTAACACTTTACTGCAGTTTCACTTTATTACCAATCCTTTTATTGCTAATGAATTGAATTTTTAGCGATAGAATTATCTTGTTAATGATATACTGAGCGAAACGAAAACAAAAATTACAGTAATAAATGTAAGAACACCAAGATATTTTATTAGTGGAAAAATCAGGCTAGAATGTAGGACTAATATAATATTAGTCCTACATTCTAGCCTGATTTTACTGATTCCTGTTAAGCATCGCAGAAATGGTGCAAACCTATTTTTTTGAGGAAATGACATATATTTGTTCTGTGTATTATCTTGCCAATAATGAGTGATACAAATATTGGTGCTTGTCCAGTGCAACGGCCGTACGAAAAAATTATTTATTTATGAAAACAATATCATGTACTTACTCAGTGGTATTTTATTGTTCAATGTTGAAAAAAGTAGAAAAAATTATCCACTAGAACTTTAATTACAAGTATTTTTCCATTTTCTATATCGTAGCAGTCACTTCAATGAGTATGCCTCCATCTTGTTCCGTTGGACACAATTCGAGGGCAGGTAATCCGAATTTTTTAAAAAACAAAAAAAAACAACTATATAGATAAAAAAATATAATAAATGAGTACATTTAAAATGAAAATAAATAAAAATAAACATAATTAAATTGTAACTGGGTTTTTTTATCTATGTAGTTGTTTTTTAAAAAATGCGGATTATCTGCCCTTGCAAATTATCTGCCCTTGAATTGTGTCAACGGAACAAGATGGAGGCATACTCATTGAAGTGACTGCTACGATATGGAAAATGTAAAAATACTTGTAATTAAAGTTCTAGTGGATAATTTTTCCTACTTTTTTCAACATTGAACAATAAAGTACCACTGAGTAAGTACATGATATTGTTTTCATAAATAAATAATTTTTTCGTATAGGCGAAGCACTGAACAAGCACCCAAATATTAAAGTAATATATAAAAATGACATGTTTTACAGTTCGGATTATGATGGAAAAACCGATTACATATATATATATATATATATATATATATATATATATAATTTTTTATTCCTATATAATTTTATTGCTAGCTACCATATCGCAGAATGGTTCTTGGCTGTAGTGTTTGGATAGTATTTTTATTGTTATGATTAATGTTATTTGATATGCAAATTACCATATCACACTGTAGTCTTAAAGGTAATATATTATAATTATTATTATTATTATTATTTATTTATGTATAAGTTGAATTATTTCTACATTTGATTATTGGGGATATGGTCGTTTGATCAGTACCACTGAAGAACCATGAATATTATAACTGTCCTGTTTTTAAATCTCCAAAATAGTTACATGGTAAACAGCTGATGATCCCCATTTTAATATTTAACGCTCAAGTTAAGGTCCCCTGTTTTTGCTTAACTGTTAGATACTTTAATCCCCTTTTTTATTTATGAATTTGCCAACGGTGGGTCGTTTTATGCAAGTTCTAAGTCTGCAATATCTTGGATTTAGTTAGTTTCTCTGGGAATTTAAACTGCATTTTTTTTTTTTTTTTTTAAATGACTCAAAGCTTCTTTAGGCTATATATATATATATATATATATATATATACAAGATACTTCATGCAAAAATAGTATATCCATTGTATATAAAGTGACTTCACACAGAACCAATAAAATGCCTGGGTTACATCGGGTAGAGACAACTAATAATAAAAATAAGTTTTCAGTTTGGTTTATTACATTTGATATTTGTTTAAATGACTGAATTCTATTCTTTAATTGAGCGAAAGTTTGTGTCTGCTCACATTAGATTCAAACTCAAATATGGAAAATTCAAGTCATCAGTTTGTGTTTTAACCAATATATACATTTTATTTCAATAAATTCATTTTTAAATCTTTTTTTATTGAAGATTAAACTCAATGTTTATTTTAGAATTGAAAATAAATATAAGCTTCTCCATTCTTCAATGTGTGCAATTTTTTCTATTCCTATCATTTTGGTTACTGTTGGCCTTGCTCAAGAGACAAGTCTTATGACATTTTTTACAATTGACCAAACTTTATCATATGGCTAAAACTATTTATTATAGTGAGCTAAATGCTACAATAAAATTAAATATGAATAACAGAGCAGACTTATTTATTAATAAAAGGATTTCAAAAATATATAATTAATCTTTAAACACTTTAAGAATCATATTTAAATGATATTTCAGTTAAATCTAATTGTAATTGAGATTAAGTGTTCATCTTGTTTACACATGGATGTGTAAATATTTTTTTAATTGTATTTATTTATATACTTATTTCCTTAATTAAAAAAAAATCTGTGCTTATGCTGTTCAGCGGCCGTATTAAAAAAATGTTTTTATAAAAACAATATTATATACTTATTCAGCCTCCATCTTCTTAAGAAGATTTTGAATTATCTGCCCTTGAAATCTTCTTACGAAAGAAGATGGAGTCTTAGTGAATGAATCGCTGTTATGATACGCATAATGGAAAAATAGTTGTAATTAAAGTTCTAGAGTATAATCTTTTCTACTTTTTTGTACAGTGAGTAAGAATATAACGCTGAATAAGTATATAATATTGTTTTTATAAAAAAATAATTTTTTAATACGGCTGCTGAACAGCATAAGCACCAAAAAATCATATAGATGGACATTAATTTAAAGGTGAAATTACTTTCATTGAAATAAATTTGTATTTTGTTAATCTCCTCAGCTGATGTCATTCCATAGTTTCTGTCAAATAGTAACACTGTAATGTCTGCAATATTCTTAATTTCTCTCTATCACGTAATGCATAAATGTAGTCATTTCACTCAATAAGTGAGTCTATTAGAATAAGAATTACCATAGCTAACCTGTTTGTCCACCATCCTCTCATTCTATTTTGATTAATACTTTCTTGAAAAATGTTTATTTGATTCTTCTACTTTTCAGAATCCAATAAAAGATTTTACCATTCCGATTCGAAAACAAAACTGGTTCTCTGAAGAACATGTGAACTCAAAAAGGATGGAGATCCAGGAATTGATCTCGAATCTAAAAAAAGAAATGGATGAAAAGAATGCCTCTAAAAGCAAAAGCTGACACTGACTTGTGTTGGCTGCTTCTGCTGCTATGGCAACCTCTGTGTGTGTGTGTATGTATGTATGTAATGTATGGGCATGCATATGCATAGCCGGTATTTAGCCCCTCTCCGCACCTTGAAAGAGGGAGGTCTAAAAAAAAGCCGGGCATGATGTTTCATGTCCACCGTGGACAAATAGATGTGAACTCTCATTCTTTTAAGTGTTGAGAATATTCGGAGGAAGAGGAGGGGAGGACCTGGTATCCAGGTGCAATGTTCCACACCCACGCCCCTGAAAAAAAAAATTCATTTATACACACGTTATCCCCCCCCTTTCTAACACTTATCTTTTTGTAAAATATTAATATTATGATGCGCCCGGCAAACACATTCTCTTCATTTGATTAAAGCCACTCCCACCATCACCACTGCTGCTGTGTCCCCCCCCCCCTCCCCTTTAATTCACTTTGGGTTTTCTAATTCCTGGCTATTTTTCATTTTTTATTTTTAAGAATCCCAGAAAATTCTGATTTTTCTGTCTTGTTCCTTATTTTTTTTTCTGCAATCCCCCCTTCTGCTCTCTCTCTTTCTCTTTCTCTCTGTTGTAATTGGTTGTGAATCCAGTGCTAACCACATTTTTTTTTTAAATACTGAAGCAGTTGCCCATGCACATTTTTCTTCTTTTTTTTTTCCTTGTTAATAAAGGAGACCTTCCTTGCGTGACAAAGTTTGCACATTTTTACCACTGGCCTCATTATCATTTCAAGCACTCAAATTACCACCACCCCCTCTTTCTCCTCCGACGCTAACTTCTCTGTCCTTTTGTTTTGTTTTGTTTCTTCCCCCCCCCCCTCCCTTAACTTCTTTGTGTCTGCCTGGCCCCTCATTTTTAACATTAATGGCTATTACCTCCTCCTCTGGATTGGATGGCAAACAACAGAACATGGTCTCCAACTCAAAATGTAAGTGTGTTGTTGTGTGTAAGGGAGGGGGGCAGGGCGCAACCCAACAGTCCTTCTCCATTGACCAAAAACAAAAATCTAAGAACACATTTGAAATGCTTATAAAAAAAATAAAATTTCCTTATTCAAGTTGTTTTGCATTCTCTTCTCTTCTTCCCTTTGTTTTACCAGTAAAAAATCTGCCTGTCGGCACCGTTGGTATATGTCGCCTTTTTTTTCTTTTCGGATTCTCAAATTGTTTTTTCTTAATGGAGATTTTATTGTTAAAAATGCGCCAAACAAATAGTTTTATTTTTTGTTAATGAATTTTGTTTGAATTAAATGGACATTTACTTTAATGTTAGGAAATGATCCGATGACCGTTGGACAATTTTGAAAAACAGTTGATTTGTGGGTGTGTAATGAACAAAAAAACAACTTGTAGAAGAGTTGAACGGAATCTATAAGAACTAGTGTACCTCTGCATTGCGGAAGACAAAGGGTGCACACCTCCTCTTTCCACCTTTGTCAATACCAACAACATTTATCTCTTCAACTACATATCACACTTCTTCGATTTCCTCTTTCTTTGCCCCAAATTGTAAAATAAATGTATATATTTGGTATATACACTTTAGTCAGTGAAATAAAAAATTTAAAAAAAAACAAAAAAACATTTCATTTTTATAACACCGACTTGGCCAATTCTTCATTCCCAACAATGCAACACATTTTGAACTTTATACGGACAATATTTACTTCAAAGGAAAAGAGAAAAACTATCAATGCTGAAGAATTATTCAAACTTAGAATAATAGAAATACATGAACTTTTGATGTATTCTAGAAAATCCTGGTTAGCTTCTGAGAGTAAGAAAAAACTTCTCTGTTGCTAATTTTATAAAATCTTATCAAAATGTTTTAAACTTGTAAAAACATCGATATTTGGAAAAGGCTCTATGGAATTTTGTGAACATAAATTTTTATTTATTCATTTTTTTTTTTTAAACCATTATACTTTTTTATATATAAGTCCCAGGTCTGACATAGATGCTGCCACTAATAAAAAAAAATTTCATACTATTTTCATAAATTCAAATGACACATGTCAAAATTTGAACCCAATCAGATTATTAGTTTATAAATTACAGTTATTTAAGTAAAACTTTCAAAGCAATGGAAAGATCTGAATTTCATGTTGATAAAGCATTGCTTTCTGATGAGAAAATACTGTTCAAGTAAAGCAATGGCTTGATAAGTGTTATTGGGGCTCTGCTCTATCAGAAACAGTGATTGTACAGACACAAATGATGCTGGACACTCAAGTCATCGAAATTCAGCAATTCTCCTAAAAAACATGAAAAAGTCCACAAACTTGGCCCATTGTAAATTGAAGTTGCGTGAGATAGCTGAAGAGTTGAAGATATCAGAAAGACTTTTATTCGCTTTTTTGTATGAACATTTGTCAATAAGAGAGCTGTGTTCAAAGTTGGTGACTCATTTGCTCACAGTCGATCAAAAACAACGTGTCGACAATTCAGAACATTGTTTGCAATTGTTTCAACACAACAAAAAGGAGTTTTTGCGTCAATATGTGACAATGGATGAAACCTGGATCCACCACTTCACTCCGGAGTCAAATCGGCTGAGTTGACAGTAGCAGGTGAAAGCTGTTCAAAGCGACTAAAGACGCAAACATCAGCAGACAAAAGTTTGGCCTCCATATTTTGGGATGCACAAGGTATTTTGTTCATTGATTGCATTCGGAAAGAAAGAATAATCAATAGCGAATATCATATAGTTTGGTGCGTTTGAAGGAGAAAATCGCCAAAAAAACAGCCACAAAGGAAGAAAAAAAGTGCTCTTTCACCAAGACGATCAACAGTGTTACAAGTCGATTGCAATGATGGCAAAACTACACGAATTTCACTTTTAATTGCTTCCATACCCATCCTATTCTCCAGATCCCCCCCCACACTCACACACACACACCTGACTACTGGCTGTTTGCAGAACTCAAAAGAATGCTCTAAAGAAAGAGATTTTGCTCTAATGAAGTGATATCGGAAACAGAAGTATTTTGAGGTCTACAAAAAAGGCACAGAATATTTAGAGAAGTGTTAGAATCAGTGTATCACCCTTTGAAACTGTTGATGAATAAAGTTGAATTTTTCCTTAAAGTAGTTTTATTAGTTAGGCCTGGGACTTATTGAGTGGTCTGTTATTTATTTATATATGAGAGAGAATGATTTGCTGTATCGCAGCTCTTCAGTGTAGTTAGACATGCAAATGCTTCAAGCTCAGATTGAATCTTGTTTTCTTTTCTATTCACTGCGTCATTGGAACACAAGCAAAAAAGGAAACCTTACTGTTTATAGAAACGATATGTTTGGTCCTAGTCTGAGTTAAAGATCTGCTTTGACGGCGAGTGGCTACTTCTTCAACTGACTACTGTCTTCTTTGCTAAACAGTTAGAGGCTTTGGGTCTATCACTTTGCAGGACATCCTGGTTGTGGCATAGCATGTGGCCAAAGAAGCAAAATCGTCTTCTGTGATCAGGGGAATCTTTGCCTCTAAATGTTGGCTGACATCATCAAAACCAGCTTTCATTATTTCCTTTTAGATGATTCATTCTTCTGCAAGTTTGAATGTTTAAGAGATAACATAATTTGGTGAAATCCTTTCTTGTTTTTATTTAGATGGTTTTGATTTTTATTTAGATTGTTTTGGTTTAACTGAATCTAATAATTAGACGGGCATCTCATATCAAAACAGGTCAAACCACCTGATGACTTCCATCTAAAAACAGCCTCGCTTAATGATTACACTATCTTTCGTAAAATTATCTCTAATAATACGCTGAGGCACTTCATGTTCGTACATACGTTATCATTTTCCTCACACATTTCAAAAAAAAAAAAAAAATGAGATCGTCCGATTAGCAAAGATGGTCGCTAAGGTGAACAATTACAAATTTACCCATTTCAAAATTAATTGTTGCAAAATTAAATTATGTCGTCCCATCTACTACAACAGAACATTTTAAATTATTTCAAAAAGTGACATTCATGTTATTGATTTGAAGAATATTTTTAGCTGACAATTATTTTCACAATTAGAAGACGGGGATATTGTTTTAAATATAATTAAATTGCTACAATTTTAAATATAGAAAAGACATATTCATTTTATTTATTTAAAGATTATTTAACTAACAATGACAATTTTATTTTTTTCCTCATAGTATTGATCCTGACAGACAATAATATTTCTTTTGAAATAATTAATATTAACTGTAAAGTATACAGATTGATTTATAAAGCATCATGAAATTTCCACAGGGTCGTGCTATTTTTATTCATAATACATTTTAGATTCTTTTGCAATTTTATTTCGTTTGTTTTTCATAAAAATAAAACTTCCAACCTGTGTAACATAACGAATTATCTTGTGTGATTGAATTTAAGTCTTCATTTATTTTTAGTACTGGTCAACTAGATTCTCAACCTGAAAGGATTTAATGAATCCAAAGACTCTTTATAAAATCTATTTGCATTGGATGATTTCTCCTAATAAAGCTCAACTTTTATATTTTAATATAGTATTAATTTATTAGCAGTTGTGTTTTAATAAAATGGAACCAATTTTATTCCTCAACTGATTGCACAACATGAAAACAGTCACAAGATTTAACATTTTTATTTCTTCATTTCAAGTCTGAAAAGATTAACAGAACAATCCAAGATGGAGACTCACTCGGCAACTGTAATCAAGCAAGACATAACTAAGCACCATCTTTATTATGATGCGTATGATAACAAATCTTTTGTATTTGGTTGAAAGGCATTTGTTAAAGAGTCTCTCCTGCTCAGTTAACCAAAACTTTGATGGCGTTTTCATTGGACGGGAGATAAAGAATGTTCCTTTGTCAGCTGCTACTCCTCCTCTTGTTTACGCTCACACGTTTCTACATTTCTCTACAAAATAAACGAAAGCAAACTGCAGTAAAAACATGAGCAAATCATCATATTCAGTTTAATGTCCGTTTTTCATGCTGGCATGTGTTGGATGGCTTTTAGGAATTGAATCTGTCCGGGTCTTTATTTATCACTCTTTCTCTTAAGTCTATTCTTATCACTTTCTCCCATGTTTTCCTTGGCCTACCCCGTATTAACTGACCCTGCTACCTCAACTGTTCTACATCTACTAACCCAAGAACCTTCATCCATTCTTTCAACGTGGCCGTACCATCGAAGTCTCCTGTTCTGCACAAATCTCCCTATACTGTCCAGATTTAATCTTCCTCTGAGGTCATCAGATCTAAGCCTGTCTTTAAGACTCACATTGCACATCCATCATATCAGTCTCATATTTCATTTCAAAATTGAATTCTAATTGTTCATTTTTTCTTGCCCAAAACAAATAATTGTGAATAGTACTGAGTAAAATTCAGTTCTAAGTGATAGTCATCTGAAGGTTGAATGTTCAATCCTCGGTGCGGGCGTTACGAAAAATTGCGAATTACTAAAGACTTCTCCCAGTCATGGCTGACGGAATGAGAGCATGCTACCCCGTGGATTAAATAAAGGGTTCCGTTCAAAATTCTGTCCAGATTCCCAAGTTCGACAGAACTATTCTCGAGTTCAAAAAGATACACCTGAAGAAGGCCGGAGGTTACAACAACCGAAACGTTGAGAATAACACTCAAGATGAGAACAGTAGTCTGAATAATCAAAATCGTACAAAAATTCAGAAGCGTTAAAGTGAATAGAGAGGTGGACAATGGTCATTGATTTATAAGTCTCACCACTATTAGCAGAATGTTAGGGTTGTTTTTGCTTTTTTATGACTTGGGGTGAATGTTATGAAAAGTAAAAGTCTGAGACCAAAGTGATGATTAGTCGTTGTAGTGTTAGAAAGAGGAAAGTTCTCCTGCTCAGTTTGTGGGAAGGGAGTTGGCTGCAACTGTTGTACTTGTAAGCATTGGGTACATAAGTGCAGTGGGTTGAGAGAGATAACCAGTTTGCAATGAATGTTAAACAATAGAGACGGATGAAAACTCAGATGTGGAGAAAGTATATTGGGATGATGAAGCTATTGAAGTTATCCAAGGGGTTTTGTTACTTTGGTGATACCATTGGAGCCGAGGGAGGAGCAGGTGCTAGTGTGATAGCAAGAGGTAGGAGTGGATGGAGTAAGTTCGGGGAACTTCTGTCATTACTAACCAGCAGAGTGTTACCACTGTCGACCAAAGGAAGACTATCAGGCATGTGTATGCAGTGTGATGATGTATAGAAATGAAACCTGGCCAGTTAGGGTTGAGGACATGTGTTGCATGGAGAGAAATGATATGAGAATGATCTAATGAATGTGTAATGTAGTCTTAAAGACCGGCTTAGATTTGGTTATCTCACAAGATTAAATCTGGCCAGTATTTTGAAATGTATGCAGAACAGGAGACTCTGTTGGTTTGGCTACATTGACAGAATGGATGAGTGTTTGGAATAATTATGGTAGCAGGGGTAGGACAAGGAAGGGATAAGAATGGACTTAAGAGAAAGAGGGATAAATAAAGACCTTGACAGAGATAGATTAGTTTGGAAGTCAATTTCTAAAAACCGTTCAACACATGCCAGCATGTAAAATGGTGAAACAAAGTGACTTAGTGTCTCTACCACAAATCCAATTGCGCATTTGGTTGAAGAAAAGATTTTTAGGCCATTTGTATTTTATTTCACTCAGTCGACTACACATGGGTGTTTCTTTTTTTATAAACTTTGATACAGCTGAATTCGTTCACTGATTTAAAACTGACTTCACATGTATTAGTCACATGTGAAGCAAATAGAAGAATTTTCTATTTGTCGAATTTGCTAAGAAAACAATGTCATGTACATTCGGCTTATCAGGTTATAAAAGCTGGATTTTATATCCGTGATATTTCTGAGAACTTCTCAAGTGAAGATTTTGGTATTGATTGTTCAAACTGTTTTCTTATCATTGGTTGTTGTAGATAGTATTTATAGACCAATTTCAGCCATCTTTAAAACCATATTCCAACCACTTAATAGATGCGAGTTCAACTATATACTAGGACACAATACAAAGTCAGTGGTGCAACAATAGGTTTAATCGATGTTCTGGTTTTGACAAGAGATAAAATTCTTAATAAAACTGAGGATATACCAAGCGCTGATATGCACAATGCTGCTGTAACAGTTGTGAGATTTAGTCACTACACAAAACAGATCTTTTCACACTCAAAATCTTCAACATCTACTACCTCTGACATATCTGTCTCTTCGACCAAATCCCATGCAAGATGCAGCATCATGGGGCTCTTGTGAAAAGGAGGCTTTGCTTGTTTGAACACATTCTTCGATTCCCTGGTTATCATTACGATTGGCAGTGCAATCATCATGGAATCTTTTGGGAAAGACAATTACATTCTCGAGATAATGTTGGATTTTTTTTTTGTCTTTTAGACATATTGTTTCAGGAAAGATCTCTACTCGCTCGCCTCTGTCTATGTCACATCGTTTACACTTTAATGTGCTGGACATGATTGGAGATGGTGACTTACCAGTTTCTAACTTATTCAGACAGCATACACCTTGGGAGCAAATTCCAATTTTCGACAGGTCTATGTATTTATCAGCAGGAAGACAGTTTTCTTGACAAACCGTTACCGATACTGGGGGTTGAAGGCCAATCTTAGAGAAATGACATTCTGTGAAAAGAACAATAGAAACAGTTAAACTTTCATATATAAAACTATGTTTTACAAAAAAATAATTTAATATAACAATGAAACGTTTATGGCATGTTTAAAATCCTACCTTCTGTGCTGTTTATTGTTGGTGATGGCATAATGTGAGCTTTGGTGGTTGTTACGGGGTTTTTAGTTGAAGAGAGCAGATTGGGTAGCCGCTCAATGCACACAAAATGGCCATTGGAAACACAGACTTCTGTCGTGAATTCTGAACTGCAGTTGGGATAGGAGTGAATACATTGGTAACCAGGTTCTTTACAACGCTGACCTGAATAATAAAATATATTAAAGGAATTGATTCTGTGCCAAAGACTCATTCCTTCAAAGTGAGAATCACATTTATGAGAAAAATCTAAAATAAAATGAAAGTCTCGACCAAATACCAAATGATGCCGAAAATAAAGAACATTATCATACGATGATTAAGTTTTCATTGAAATATAACGTCCTACATTTTTTTTTTTAAATTTCTTCACATGCATGTCTGTACTTTGTCATGACAGTATCGCACGAGAGAAACAATGTTTTTATTTTATTCATGAACATATTGATAAAAGATTTTTAAAACGTCTGATTTGTGTTTACTATCATGACACTTAGAAATAAGAAAGGAATTTTGAATCTTGTAAAATCGCTGAAAAGAAGGTAATTTATAGCTTGAATTGAAGGTAGAATTCAAGTATGATTCATTTGTCTTAAATGAAAAGAAAAATAATCTTCTCTCAATCGGTCAAAGAACCACAATTCCAATGTCACTCATCATCTCTATATTCGGTTTAACATCTGTTTACATGCTGGCATGTGTTGGACGGCTTTTAAAAATTGACTTCCAAACCAAATCCCTGGCTAGGTCTTAATTTATCTCTCTTCTTCATATCAGTTAAGTTCATATCACTCCCTCCCATGTTTTCCTTGACTTTCCCCTGTGAACTAAACTTGCTACCTCAACTGCTCTACATCTACTAATCTAAGAACTCTCATCCATTCTTTCAACGTGGCCATACTATTGAAGTCTCCTGTTCTGCACACATCTTCCTATACTGTTCAGATTTAATCTTCATCTGATGTCATCATTTTTAAGCCTCACATATAGCCATTATATCATTCTCATATCATTTCCTTCCATGCAACACATATCCTCAACCCTCAAATTTGGAAAAATCAGTTGAAATTCCGTCAATTTCGACTTTGATCGAACTTTTCATGGTCACTGGCAAAGGTCAAGGTCATATAAAATGCCAGCCTTCGGTGGCTACAATATGAACTAAGCAGCAAGTCTCTATGATGAACAGAACCAAAGTTATCGCCAATTCTATGACCTTAACTTTGACTTAGAACTGATTTATCTTTGGGATATCTAAGTTAGACCATAATCGCTATATTGACCAATTTTGGTGACGATTGTTCAAGCGATGTGAACACTAGGTTGTACACAAACTCAACTGAAAACATAACCTTCTTGACAGACGTAAAATAAAAAAGTTTTTTAAATACTTACAATTATCATGATGAGGGTCTTTTTCTACACAATGGTATTTGTTGTCTTTGAAACACAAGGAGAGTAGGGTCTTCAAATCACAATTTGGGTAAATGTTCTGACACAGAAAGCCATTTTGCTGACACAACGGACCTGAAAGACATTTATGGGTTTTTTTTTTCTTTTACACAAACTCTATGCCTTGTTTTACTATTATTACATCAAGATAAATTCAATAACATGGCATGACTGGCACAAACATCAACTATCTTTTCTTTCAAAATAATACACCAATTAAATGCAAAAAATAAATAAAACTAATTTATTTTCAATTTCAAAATTAATTTTATTGACCAAAATATTTATTTATTCTCTCTCATCTTCAGTCATCCTTCAGGCAACCTCATAATCACCTCTGCCAAGAACGTTTTATTTTTATTTTTAAATTCAATTTAATTAAACCGATATAAGAATCAGATACATCCTAAGATGGAGTATTGCTGCCACATCTGGGGAGGAACCCCTCAGAGCACTCTTTGTTGCCTTGACAGAGTTCAAAATCAACTCTGAAATCTAGTGGGGGATGATCTTTTCCATTCCTTACAGACCCTTTCTCACAGAAGAGACGTTGCTAGTCTCTCTCTACTCTATCGTTATTATTAATTCTTATCCTCAAGTGGATTTTGTCCTTGATAAATGGTGATGCATAAAAAAAAAAAATCATTAAACAAGAAATTTTATCAGTTTTTTGCACATCCAATCATTTGTCTTCTCCCTTTGCTTTTATTTTTATTTTTGTTTGAAAAATGTTTTTGCTGAAAATATTACTTCCCTTAAGACATGCAAGTATACGCACATGGTGCATCTTATTAGACTTTAGAACTTTCTGTAACTATAAAAAAACGATCTGATTTTCATAAATAAATTCTTGTATGATTGTCACCTCTGCCAAATAGGCTGTAGTTGTATGGATGTTAGCCTAGTTTTACATGGGGATTGATTCCTTTGCGGAGTTTCCAACAGTGAATTGTTCTTGATAATTTAGAGATCATCGAAGATGACTCCAGGAGATTGTTCATTACAGAGATGAAGTGTAGAATATTACAATTGGTCCTGACATGTGATGAGAGAACAACATTACACTTTCACAACACTTGAAGTTAAGTGTGAGGCCTTGGAGGAGGTATTCACTCTCCAGGTGCCGTCGATTTTATTGCTAGAACCAATAAAGAAAAATAGACATATTTTGAAAATGTATAAAAAAAACTCATAACTAAAAACAAACTTTATTTTATTATTTTTTAATTCTTCTTTTTCTTTTTCTTCATCATCAGTTTAACGTCTGTTTTAGATGTGTTGGATGATTTTTAGAAATTGACTTCCAAACTAACCTATCTTTATTTATCCCTCGTTCTCTCAAGTCCATTCACATCACTTCCTTCAACTGTTCTACATCTACTAACCCAAGAACTCTCATCCATTCTTTCAACGTGGCAATACCATTGAAGTCTATTCTTCTGCACACATCTCCCTATACTGTCCAGATTTAATCTTCCTTTGAGGTCAACCCTCACTGGTCAGATTTCACTTATTTAAATCATCACACTGCGTACACATCCCTGATAAACTCTTCCTTTGGTCATCGGTAGTAACGCTTTGCTGGTTAGTAATGGCAGAGGTTCCCTACCCCTAACTTCATCATTTAAAACTGAACCCTAACCCTTCTAATGCCATTTAATAACAAAAAGATTCAACTTTTGTTCTTCCAAATACAACATGGATCAGAGTTTGAAGTAGACATACAGATGGAATGGGATGGGGCGAGACGGGGGGGGGGGGGGCAGTGTTACCTGCAACACCTGGAATTGCTCTTATTGTAATTTGTAAAATGTGATTTTGCTTAACATTAATTGTTGAAATTGCGAGAGTTACACAGATGTTTTTGCTTTGATTTTGAGGTAGCAGGTTCAGTTTATAGAAATCCAAAAACGACATGGGAGGAAGTGATAAGAATGGACTTGAGTGAAAGAGAGATAGGTTAGTTTGGAAGTCAATTTCTAAAAATCATCCAACACATGTCAGCATGATGATTTTATTTATCTTTAAAATTTTACAAAAAAAGTTTGCAGTATAGTAAATTTCTTTTATAAAAATAAGATATGACACAAGGCCAAAATTGGGATGGGATGAGGGTTGGCTATCATCTTCTTGGTCTATTTTCAAAACTAGTTTCAGTCACCAAAATACCACATTCATTTTATAGGTAAAACGTACTTAACATTATCATTGAAGTCTATTATTCTGCACACATCTCCCTATACTGTCCAGATTTAATCTTCCTGTGAGGTCATCCCTCATTGGTCAGGTTTCTATCTAGGTATGAGCTACTCACTGTTTTCCGGGTTATTTCAAGAGCCGAAAACAAGCAAGATAGTTTCTAAGTGGGGAAAAAAAAAGGAGATTATTTGGGGATAAAAAGAGCAAAGCTGGATGGGATTCAGGGCTATGGATTGTGTGGTGTCTCCCAAGATAGGTACCATTTGGGGGGGGGGGGGCCAAATAAAATGGGAAATAAACTGATGATGATGATGATGATGATTTGCAGACAAAACAAAAAAACGTGTGATCATTGATAAAAATAACAAAATAATGAAGCCAGTAAAAACTTACACTTGTTATCATCGGGTTGTTTCTCGACGCAATAATATTTGTTATCCATAAAACACAATGAAAGAAGTGCCTTCGAATCACAGTTGGGATAAAGTTTATTGCAGGAGATGCCATCTTGTTGACAAAAAGGGCCTGAAAAAGAGATACAATTCTGTTTGCACAGGATTATCTGAAAAGTTCTTGGTGAAACATTCTTCCTCAACGAGTGTAGCCACTCCATCAAAAATGATGCAAAAAATTATGCTTCGCCAGTGTTTGCATTAATATTCATATGCATATAAAGTCTCGATCGGTGAAGTTTGAAAAACATAAGAAAGAAAATGTTTCAAAAAGAAAGAAAAAACCTATCAATCAGGTTAAAAAGAAGAAAAACGTCTCATTATGGAAATAGAGTGGAGGGTTTCTTTCTGAATTCATTTAAGACAGCGGGGGGGGGGTCTGACTTGCTATTTGCTCTCTCTTTCTTCCCACTAACTTTTGCATGATGGGATAAATATATTTATATAGATACAAATAAATAGACATTGATCTTTATTATCGAGTGGATGATTCTTTAAAAGTTATTGATTTTGGTTCAAAATCATTTTTGGAAAAGATTTTGCCTTTAAATTCGAATTCATTCTTCTTTCATTGTTTCCAAAATTTATACCAGAGAAATTGTCAATCTATTTTTTTTGTCAAAATTTTAAAATAATGAATGATTATCTAAATTAATGTAAAACTGTGTTTTTTAGAAACATGTATTTGAATGTGGAAATCTATGTGGCACCTCTCCGGGTCCCAGAAATATTACAGTAAGTATTTGGCTGTAATTCCAGAGATGAAACTGTGCTGGTACTTCTCTTCCTATCTAAGTGTTGCAGTTGGACACTGTCTTTCTAAATCTTGCCAGTAAATGAGGTATGATGATTGCTGGAAGCCAATTCACACTATGCTTTTATTCATCACCCTGATTGGAGATAATCCAACAACTCACTCAGAGATCTGGTACTTTCTAGAGGTTCTGCAAGGTTCCCCCCTCTGCCTCAAAACTTCTCCACTGGGTCGAAATTCATTCAACACCAGATGTGCCTATACTAGTATTATATTATTCGTTATATTACTATATAATATCTTATGTGTATATATATCGCAACTGTATTTATGTCAATATTTCAACAGTGCTCAACACAGTAGAGCCTAATAATTTATGATAATATAATTATGAAAATATATTGTGTTTCTTGTGAAATTTTTAGACTCAGAGAAAGAAACGATAACATTTGTGTGGTCAGCTAAAAAAAGTATGTATTTCATAAGAATTGTATCCATATCTATATTTCTGGTGGGCTGTACACACAGGACTGAAACATTTTTGTTTACCTTTTTTATTCTTTTTTTTTTTATGGAAATCGCTCCAGCCACTTGATGTAAGGAGATAAAAAAAAAATACTACTTCAAGGTCAAAAAACTAGCCAACGATAAGTGTTATGGGTAGATTTTGACCCAGAAAACAGCAATTCTTCCCCCTTTGTCAGAAACATCGCTCATGGAATGTGAGGACTAAAGGGCAAAATAAGGGAAGCAAGAGTTACGTGATTGAAACTCCATTTGTAAACAACAAAACTATAAAGATTCTCACAATTTGATTAAATATTGCTCACTTTCAAACCCTCGAACGGCAGAAAATAAAATTGTTAAAAACCCATAACTTCAGCTGCTTTCCTAATTACCGTCGATGAATTTGATTGCTTGGGGGGGGGGGGGTTATGACATCCTGGTACTTATTAAAAGGGTATCTTTGTATTATAGAACACATCCTGAAATGGATATTTCAGCTACTATATATATATATATATATATATATATATATAAAATAAATATTGCATTTTTACCCAATTTTTATTCTCATCACTTATCTACTTATACTATTGCTCTATTTCCT
Source organism: Sepiola atlantica (assembly GCA_963556195.1). NCBI lineage: Eukaryota > Metazoa > Mollusca > Cephalopoda > Sepiida > Sepiolidae > Sepiola > Sepiola atlantica. The sequence goes on from OY744516.1 coordinate 174,519,198, forward strand.
ATATCGAGCATTGACTATTCAAGATAGGATATAATTTAAAGATATAATTTTTATCTTTATTTTCCCACTTCACACACACATATTTATTTATATATATATATATATATATATATATATATAGTCTCGGAAGTTTCTCAACCATTAAAACTATATAAAAAAAACTAAAAAAAAACTTTTAAAAAAAACAAACTTATAGTCTCAAGTCTTCCAGTGGAAAATCACTCATGTAAGTCAATTTATTTTTTACAGTTATTATATTAGTTAGTTTCTAACACTATTTTAAGGGATCATCAGTTGTTTACCATGAAAAACTGTTTCGGGAATTTATATATATATATATATATATATATATATATATATATATATATATTATTTATAAAGATGAGTGGGTGGTGATTGAAGAATAAAACGATATTGTTGTTTTTTTAATAATTTTTTATTATTATAATTCAATATTTGAAACGCCCTGCGTTTTTCATCGGGAATAACTAGAGTGATGAAAAAAACGGAAATAAGGTTGCCCATGTGCAGGATATTAATATGATAAAAATTGGACGATCATGTTTTTGGGGGGTAGGGGGAGTGTTGTTTAAATGTGTTTAGAAGCTGTTATTTTTAATGGGTGTGGTATATATATATATATAAAAAATCTGTTTTGAAGATGCCCAGTGTTTAGAAAAATGTTATGTTTAATATAGTAAAATGAACTTTGCCTTTAAACGGCTGTACACAACTTTAGTACCTTTGTGTATACTCTTTATTTGGGACATGATTTTTAAATGATTTCAGTTGTCAAAAATACATATTAATATGTATTTTGAAAGTAGTTGAGCTACATTTATAAGCATCGGTTAGGAAAAATATGAAATCAGATAGAAAAGCAGATTACACGATGCAAGATTTTTTTTTCAAATTAAGGAAACATTTATTTTTTTATATTTTAATCCAAAATTTCGGAAAAACTTGCCTTTCTCAATGGCACAGACATTTAAAATAAAATTATTTTTCATTGTCGAGATCTATCGTCGTCACCGTCAAAGATACCCGATTCCTCCCAATATTATTGGAGAGACAGTTTTTTAAAAGTCCGGATAGGTGTAGCATTCAAGCTGGCACATGTGTATGTATTGAAAATAGCCGAGCTACATTTATGAGCATCGGTTAGTGAAAAAAATGAAATCAGATAGAAAACCAGATTACACAGTGTGAGATTTACTAATCAACTTATTCAATTACTGACACCCTTTTCTTTCATTCTCTTTTATTTATATGTTAACAAAGATGACTCAATAAAGTTGCTTTAAGTGTTGGAATGAGACTTTGACTTTCTATTCTACAATCCTTCCACGTGGAGTGATTAATACATTATCTAATCTGAACATTTTGCGTGTGGGAGGAAGCACTTCTGCTGAATTGTTTGTACATTGTTTCCCCGCTTTTTCATCAAAGTTTTTGACGTCAAGCTGAACAGACAGCTACGTTCCTGTCTCGCCCCCTCGACTTAAATACATTAGACCAACTTGTCAATCAGCAAAATCCCATCCATTCACTGTGGCGGTCCCCAGATGCCGGAGAGCCTTCTACTCCAATAGCTTCTTTCCTCGTGCTGCCGGCCTCTGGAACTCCCTCCCTGCTCCCTGTTTCCCCGACTGTACCGATGTGCAGAGGTTTAAAACTAATGTAAACAGACATCTCGCTAGACAGATCCCAACTTAGGATGACACCCAACACCTACACCTTAATTCTCAGTAGCCCCTTACATCTATAGTGGCGGCCTGCCTTGTTTGGGGTGAAATATGTTTTTAAAAAAAATAAAAGACTTGACGCAAGACCCAATTAATGGTACAAATGTAAGCCCCCCCCCCCTCCCCGACTCAGCGTGCTTTTGTATTTCTGGCTATTTAACTATTTCATGGTCCCTGGTTGCTTGGTTGGTGAAGCGATTCACGAATAAAACTGATATAAAATGTAGAAGATGAGTTTGTCCGTATAATCAAGCAACAACCCCTTTTTCTTCTTACCAAACGAAGCCGACAGACTGGACATTTAGACATCAACTCTTATTATTACAAGTCCCTCAAAGCCCAGAAGTCAGAAAAACTAGAAAACAAAAATTGAAATAACCCAAAAAATGCAGACAAAATAGAAATTCATGCATAAAGAAGCTCAGCATTCTTCATGCGACCAATTTTGTCCATCCGCATGATTTCTGATTGGATGATTTCATTCTGAATGAAAATTGTTTCTTAAATATGAAAGACTTTTGAAATATTAAATTTAGAACAGAACTTATTGTCTAATTAATATTAACCCCCTACCCCTGAATATGTAACATGCTTCACCCACACCCACACCCAGTAAGATTGTGGAGAGAGAAAGAGAGAAAGAGACTCACATTTTCTATACTTCTCTTCTTTTTCCACGCAGTAATATTTATCATCAGCAAAGCAGACCGACACAAGAGATTTTGAATCGCAATCCGGATAAATTTTTTTGCAATTAAAATCAGGTTCTTTACAAACTGCACCTAAAAAAGACAACAACAATTTATCAAAGACCGAAGACAATTTGACGATTTTAGCATCATTTTTGCTGTTGTTGTTGTTGTTGTTGTTGTTGTCGTCTCATACTTGAGGTTAGACGTTTCATGAATGACTTCCAACTTTTCCTGTCTGTTGGCATTTCGCTTGTGCTTCCTGTCAGGATCAGGTCGTTATAAACTGATCCCCTCCATGTCTTAAGTGGCGGGCCATCGACGTCAATGTGAGACACACTTTTAAGCATTTCGGATGACTGATGGTGAGCGATGTGGCCGTACTAGTTGAGATGTAGATAATAAAACAAAAGTAGAAGTTTATTTTTATGTTTATTTACATTATCTGTAGAACATTTTAAATAGAAAATTGATAATTTATATATACATACACAGACATGAAAGAAGTAAATAGACACCTTTATTATCAATAATAATGAAGACTGTTGTCAAAGGCTCCTGGTGGACCTAAGCAAGATAATATTGATTATTTTCCCTCGCTGATGAATTGGACAATCACTCGGTTAACAGTGGAAAATGGAATTCCGAGGTTTGCAGCGATTTGACGCTGATTAATTCCACCTTTATATCAACATATAATATGGTTCTCCTGAAACTCTGAGAATTCTTTTACAGAAAACAAAATATTTTTGGTATTTTTATATATTTCTTTTTTTAAATGATAAAAGATCATTCCCTAAGTACAATGCCCCTCTTTTAATAAAATAAGGCATTTAATTATACAAATATGCAAAGCATAAAATGAACACAAACGTTAAAGGATTTCAAACTTCTTTGCCAAAATAACAGGCCGAGAGGTCTTACATTTTTCATCTCTGACTGGAGGCAAGTGTTACAATTAGTCAGTTGAGATCGTCTTAGCTGCTAACACTTCACTGTCATTGCTCCTAGAAAATTTCATTCCGAAAAGATTCTAGCCATGGCCATGATTAAGTACAAATTCTATAAAAAAAAAAATCCCACATTGAAATATGCATTTGTTTTTGTTTATTCAAAGTTACCTGTTTTTTTATTTATACGGATTCGTCAATAATTGTCAAATCTATCAATTAGCTCATTGTGGTTCTTATATGGTACGTAAAATACATAAAAATATAAAACTAATCTCACAGAGAAATTTTCATATAACAGTTAACTGCTATATGAATTATCTTCGAACATTTACATCGCCTCCAGTAAAAGACCCCAGTTGCATGATCGCCTGGCCTCCCTCCCCCTGTTATAGGGATGGCCATGGGTTTAACCGATTTTGAGAAGTTTTTCTGGACTGAATGTAGCAGTGAAAAACTATTTTCTATATATTTCTTTTTTGTGGAGAGTTATTGCACTGATGTGATTTGCTCACAAGTTAACCAATCAGGTGACTCTGCGTAGTAATTCTCTAATGAACTATTTACAGCTTTATGTCGACGACAAGAACAGCCAGAGGCCAAGCAGACAGCAAAAAAATAAGACTTTACACTTTTCTTCTGTCTGCCATTCGGCCAGTCCAGTCAGCCAGCAAGAGAAAAATACTCTATCACTCTACCCCTTCCATTCACCTGTAGGTAAACGGGGGTCAAATGGTTGCTATCATACAATGTTGCCTACATGGAGCACACAGATATTTTCAAAGAGAAACTCACATGCATAGACACACATTCTTCTTACAGAGCAAATGATTTTTATCCTTTCTACAAGAGAACAATTTAGGCACATAACATGAATTTTGAACTGTAGGTATTATATATATATATATATATATATATATATATATATATATATATATATATATATATATAAACGTATGATGAGTCAATGAAAAATAATTAGACCTGCAAATGAAAGCATCATATTTTTGCTGTATCCAGTATATTGAGCTTTCCTCACCTCACAATAGGTCCAATTCTCTAAAAGTTACCTTTTAGTTATAAATTTTCATATATATATATATATATATATATATGCGACACTGGCATGTCGATGTTATCGATAAACAGCTGTTAGAAACTAAAATCTCATCAGGCAGAATGAAAATCTAATCTTTACCTCAGATCATATTTGGAAAGAATGAAATGCGAACGAAAAGAAAAGAAAGGAAAAAATATATATATATGTAAAAATGCAGTAGGCTGCATTTTTTTTGTGATGTATATCGGTGGCAGACGTTGCAAGTGTTAAATGCTTGGACAGAGGAAGGAGGGGGCACAAAAGAAAGTGAAAAATGCCTTTGGTTTTGTTTTGGGGCACCTCAGAGGTTTGTTTCCCTTTGAAGTGAGTTAAGTATCTCGTAAGAACAGACAATGATGTTGAAACACAAAAGTGGTGTTCAGATCGTCTCCATGATAAAGCCGCCCTGGGTAGACTGTCTGACAAGTTATCTCAGATTTAAATCTTAAGTGGCGAGAGCTTGGGTGGTCCAGTACTGACCAGGGACAAAGGACCCCAAGACATGAGAGGGGTGAGATCTGGCCCACTGAGCATGACATGAAGTTAGGTTTTTTGGAAGAGCTGGGTCTCTTAGCTAAAGGGTTGTGCTGGACTTATCTTTTTCTGGTCGGGCAAGAAAGTCTCGTTTTGCAAGTCTGCTATTCAACCTGGGGAACACGAGTTTCATTTGTAACCTCTAACAAATAAACCTGTTACTTGTTGATAAACTGGACTCATGGTTTTACTTGGGATGGGAGTTCTTGGTTGCAGCACGGAGACAAGATCACACAACACTCTTTGGACTGGCACAATGTGTGAAGATGATTACGGCCAGTGCAGTGAACGCACGAAAACATACATACATACGTGTTCATTGCATATATATATATATATATATATATACACACATATAACTAGAAGAATACCTGTCCCAGGATGGGTAAAATGAATTACCTAAACAGATAGTTTTGCAACACTTGTATGTCCTTTTAAGAAGATTAAAATCAAGATATAATGATACTAAACCTTGTGTCTAGAATCCTTATTCCAATTTTGATCAAAATCCATTACATGATTTTTATTCTAGAAAATTTTAGGCTTAAGCTTAAGGGGTCTTAAGAAGAAATCGAAATTCAGGGAGTCTTGCTTAATTAGTGTCGAATGACTACGGGTCAAATTCAATGCAAATCTGAAATATTTAAGTTTTCAAATGGGAGGTTTTTCTCATATTATGCCCCCTAAAAACCCTTTAAAATACTCCAAAGAAGCTAAAATTTGGAGAATATTTATTAATTGATGTCTAATACCTATTGTTTAAATTTCACAAAAATCAGTGATATTTGAATTTTCACGAATGGCTTCCACCTCCTCTTTTTACCCCAGTTTGCATAAAACTAAATTAAAGCAAATACAACCACATTATGGTTCCTTCCGCCTCACAGCTGTTTTCCTAAATTCATACTGACCAGTCAATTAGTTTAGGAGTGAATCCTATACATATAAATATATAAACATATGCACATACCTAACTTTATATAAATAGTGATATTTATATTTATATTAATGTTTCTGTGGTAAATACATCTTATTCCCTTCTTTCCTAATTCTATATTTCATTATAGAGTGAATCTTGTAATTCATACAAAGATGCATCCAATAGCCGTTCTTTAACTTTGTTCAAGATTCGTTATTCAACTTATCACCATTGCAGACTGTCTTTCATTGGTTTAACTGATGGTGTCTGGTCAAGACTGAAATAAGGTAGTCTGTGATAAATTTGCTGGTCTTTCAGTTGCTGTGTAACATGCCAATGTCATGTTTTTATATCGAAGGTGTTCCATGTAGACCAATTCAAATAACACCATTAAAACTGACTACAAAAGGAAGGGACAACATAAAAAGCCAACAAAGTCAACTGATATGAAATTAATTTAGGAAATTAATAACATCTACATAATAATACGTTAAGGCATTTCATTAAAAACATTGAGATCATCCGATCAGCAAAGATGTTGATTGGTCATTAATCTGATGTCGATAAGGGAAACAATTCCGCCTTTACCCATTTTAAAATGAATTGTTTCAAAATTATGCCGTCCCGTTGACTAAAATAGTACGATTTTAAAGAAATACATTTAAAAAAATAATATCCGTTTTATTAATTTGAAGAATATTTAGCTGATAATTATTCTTACAGTAAGAAGACAGAGAATATTGATTGTTTTAAAAAGAATTAAATTTCTACAATTTTAAATAAATAAATAAAGAATAAATACAGTCATTTCATTTATTTAAAGAATATTTAACTGACAATGAGAATTATTTTTACAAAAGAAGAATCGTTTTTTTCTTAATAGTAAGAGAGACATTTATTATTTTGAAAGAAATATTATTAATAGTAGATTATATATAATAGTAGATTATATATAAAAGTTGCATCGAAAAGAGAAACAAACATTATTTGAAGAAAAAGTTTCAGGCAGTGGCAGTAGGGAAGAAAAGTGGGACTAATAAAAATGACAAATTATTCATTTGAATAAATGAACGGGTTTCAATATATACGTACATGATTCTTGTGAGCTGGCAAACTGTATGAAAGAGATAGAAAGTATCATAGACAGAAAATGGATCCAACAAGAAAAGACAGCATCCATTATTTGTGGATTTTTTCAGAATAAAATGGTTGGAACGCGGTGTTTGCTTTTATACCAACTTTGTTCCATCATCGGCTGAGTTGATTTTTTCCTCTTTTTTTTTCAATTAAATAAAAGGCTTTCGTTTTGTTTGTTCAGCCGTATCTGCGTGTTTGCTATAGAAAAATAGATTTGAGACAAGAGATTGTTTTTCTTACAACACTCAAAACAAATATACATTTGAAATTCAGAATTATCTGATATTCTTGATATTATTGATAATATAAAAGAGACCACAACCAACTGTGCATACGAATCGTATAAAGTCAATGTTTGATGGTTTACATATTGATTGAAAAGGATTAGGTCAAAATTGGTACAATTGTCAAAGTAGAAGTGGATAAATCAATGCTTGAATAACGAGTAACGTTTTTGTGAATTGCAACATACAACAATGTTGATAGACCACATGGCGCAGCGGATAAAGTGTTAAGTAATAATCAGTTCTAAGTAACAGTATTCTGGAGGTTGAAGTACAGGCAATACTAAGGATATAATTTAGAATTACTTAAGACTTCTACCCAATCATGGCTGACGGAATGAGAGCAAGATACTTCCGTGGATTATAAATAGAGGGTTCTGTTCAAAATTACGTACAGATTCCCTGGTCGGACATGGCGAGTGAGGACTGGGTGGGGCCCCAGCAATCACCTCCATACAGCATAACACACCTAACACAGCTGCTATATACCATATTCCCAATAGTGAGAGGGATATCTTGCAATGTCAGGACTGGTAACAGTTCACGGAACTTACCACATGCTGATCTTACTCAAATAGTAAAGCCAGACGTGAAACCACCTCCAACACTCGACATATCCCCAAGATAGCAAAAGGTGTCCACCACTTTGAGAGGGTCGTCGTCCGTCTTCACCCCAGTGCAAAGGTCGGCAGTCAGGTGAATGTAACTGCCGCAGACACCTTCTACACTTATAGTTGCAAAGAAGTTGAGCTTATGTTGCTTTTTACTTGTAACCAGTTGAGCCATTTTGAATTTTGTCCCCCTTTGCTGACAATTCTCGATAAACCCTAAAGATGATTGTGTCAGCAGTTATTTTAAATATTCAGACCATCCCATCTGACACTAATGACCATGCCATTGTCCAAAATCATTTAAATTGACCATACTTTCCCATATTAATGCATGAAATGTAATTCAGCCGGTCGCCATGAAGATTTTTAACTGCCAATAAATTGCTACCATGTTTCATTGCTGAGTAGAAAATTGCATGTATGTGTACTTGATTAAGTGACTAGTGAGTGTATGTGTATTACTTATATGGGTTGCTATATTTCTAATGTAAATAGTATATGCATAGTCAACACAGAATCAACCACACATATGTGACCATCTGTTTCTTATCTATGTACCTGTTGTCTTCTATATATATAAATGTCAATGTCTGTGTGTGTGTTCCCTATAAAAAAAAGAAGAATCTAGATAATAACTAAAAGTGTATTCATATGTAAAAAAATTTGGGGAAGACAATGGAAGTGGTCCCGAATCTCTAAGTGCATCCCTAAGGGAGATATGAGAGCAGAACCCTCCTTAAAACTTTAAATATGTCCTATTTTGATGAAATGTAAATCATATCTATAAAATTTCCCACGGAAGACAATGGAAGTTGTCCTGAATCTCTACATATCCCTTTGTATGCTGAACCCTACCAAGGAAGTAGAATCCCCCTTAAAACTTCATATGCATACATTCAATTTTAATTAAATTCAAACCATATATATATATAGGACATTAATTCAGAGAGTTTCCCCAATTTCAGCTTCTTCTAACTATATTAGGGGGTGAAACGGAGGGCAGTAAAAAAAAAACGAAAGTAATATGATGTTCTGAACATAGTTAAAAAGGACATAGTGATCCTCATTCAATCTCAAGCAACGTCAGGTTTTCCTGCTAATACATCATACAAGTGACTTCAAAGTCACTTGTTCTGATTCTATATCCATCTTATTCAAACATATACATTAAATTTGTTTTTTTAAACAAAAATTGAATTTTACCCAGATTGAAAAAAAATCCACCAAAAAAAATCAGAGAATTATCTGATCTTAATGAAATATTCAGTATTTATTAATAAATGAATGTGAATATAAAGTATTTATTTTATTTTAAAATAAATGTAGATTTTTTTAGGTCACTTTATTGACTCCATTTCAAGTATGAAATACGTCTTATTATACCCATAGTCGAAACTCAGTGATCAGTTTTACACCCTAAAGGTGCAGATGAAAAAAAAGATTTTAAGGCAGCAGTAGAAAAATTCGGAAATTTACATTAAAAAAATTAAATGTCTTGAGATCTTTAAATACTAAATCTACCTGCCTTTAAAAAAGATTCATTGGTTAAAAAACAAATACTTTCACTTTCACTGCCCGTCCCTTTTCACAATTTATGAATTTTTTAATGAAATCAAAGTGGAACAAATAATGGGAGTGGTTGTGATCCAACGGGTCACAGGTACGTCGAGTATTAGTTAAATGCTATGTTTAATTAACACAGAATTTATAGCACATGCGTGACCATCTGTTTCTCATCCATGCACCTGTCATACATTATACAAGTGACTTTGAACTTATTTTACCACATGTTACCCTTTTGATAAATCATTAAAAAAGTTTTTAATAACGTTACAAATTGTATTTATCTCGCTTTATTCTTACCATGAAGATTTTGAACTTCCATTTGTAGAGAGGGAGAAGATATTGGATCGCCATTTTGCAGTAGGGGTTGCTGCATAGATATCCATCCTACTGACCTTGTTAGATATGAAGAAAATGGGTTACCAAGTTTTGGTTAAAAGGACAAACTTCTACAATTTAAACCGATTTTATTCAAACAGTTTCCTTACTATAAAGAATGGTTCAAAAAGAGTTATGAAAACAAAAATACAAAATAGACGTATATGTATTATAGAAATGGGATTGGGTTCAAGTTTTTTATCTCGCATCTCACCCCAGTGCTGGCGAGAGGCGAGAAAGGAAATATGGCATCTTGTCAACATAACACTCAAAGTCTGACTGCTCATAAATATGGGAAAAGGTTTGGGCGGAAGTGCTATCCTGCACAAAAATGTTCTTCCCAAACAATGCATCAATCACTCCGTGAGTGAGAACATGCAAGTGCAAAAGAAAATAGATAGTAATTATGTAACTGCTATACATTAAATTGCTACCACGTTTCATGGCTGAATAGGAAATTGTTCACATGTATTTAATTAAGTGAGTATGATTATTGAATTTAAGAATTACAGTTTTTATGGGAGAGGAAAACACAATATATATTTATATAAGCAGGGTATGATGATGTTCTCATGAAGTCTTTATTTCTGTGTCTACATAAGTGACAAAGAGAAGGGAGTAAGATGAAATCTTTTGATGACAACAGTTGAGAAATAAACCGGCTTCACTTTATTATATAGAAAAAAGAATATAGATAGTGACACGCTTGGCCTTCATTGGGACTACAAAAGCGTACATGTGACAATAATAATAAAAAAAATATAAAAATCCGGAAGTGACTTGCGGTTCATGGGTTCCAGTATACAAATAAAAGAACACGGAGAAGGGGATTCAAGACACCAGGTATAGAGTGAAGAAACAAATAAACAAGCGAGAAACAACACGAAACAACCAAATTACAGTTTGAATATAAATATTTATTTACATAAAGATAAAGGAAATAAACATACAAAGAACAAAACAAACATGATGTATAATACGGGGAAGGGAATCTAAATACTATTTTAATATAACAAGCAAAGATTGCATTAAAACATATAAAGACAGGCCATGAAAGAAAATGGGGGTTGACCTACAATATGCTGTTGGGTGGCACAAGGAATAATCCACAATAAGGAGAGTAGAAAGTGGACCTTGGGTTTACTGTCGCCAGTCTCGTAACTCTCGCTTCCTTTATTTTGTCCTTTAGTCCTCACATTCAATGAGCGATGTTTCTGACAAAGGGGGACAAATTGCTGTTTTCTGGGCCGGAATCTATTCATTTAACACTTATTGTTGACTAGTTTTTGACCTTGAAGTAGTATTTTTTTAGCTCCTTACATCAAGTGGCTTCATGCCTTGTCTGGAGCGATTTCCATTTTAAAAAAAAATAAGAAAATGTTCAATAAAGAGAAAAACACAAAGTTCTTTCTCTATAAAAGTCAATATCAATAAGAAAATGATCCCGAGAGTATCAGGCACATGAGTGGGTGAGTTCTAGATAAAGGGGTTGGTGCTACACAATCCTCGGTCAGGGTATCAAGTTGTAATCCCAATGAATGGATGAAGGCAATACTGACAAGTATCAGCTTTGGCTGATTTTCACAAATTAAATCCGCACATTCTTGGTGGCAGTTAAATATTCCCAAAATGACTCAAGGCATCAACAGTTGGAATTTATATATTTGGCATCCCTTTTCGTTAGAGCATTTCTTATAGCTCAGTTATTAAACAGAAGAGGATCAGGGGCATTTTTCCTTTTTCTTTTTTCTCTTCATCTTTGACCTTTTCTTCTTCTTCGGAGCAGATTTTATAATCCCTGTCTTTTTCTCACTTATCTTAAGTCAGTCTGGATGTCAGTCGCATGATCGAATGCGTGGGTGCATTGTACATAGGTGTTTGGCAGGTGATTGGAGCATTGCGACAGGTTACAAGTACTTTTAACTAAGGTCAGGACATATGCCATCTCGAGGCAAAAATAGATAGGGTAATGGGGTAGGGATTAAAGGAATTAGCATGCGTCTTTGCTCTTTTTAGGAAATCTTTTCTTTTCATAAACTGTCTGGACGAAAATAAAAATATGAGAAAATGCTTTTGTTGGCTCATGGTACAATTGACTAAAAAATATAGCTTCCAAAATCTTAATCCGCCTAGTCGTAATATGTAACAATAGAAAGAATGAGTATATATATATATATATATATATATAATTCACTGGTCAATAAATTTTTTTTTTACTATGCTGTCTGGAAAAAAGTAGGTGATCCTAGGTAACTTTAAGCTGCTGAATCCAAATATAAAGTCAGGACTGTATAATATGCTTTTAAGCAAGTTTTCACCGTTTCCAATAGAATTGATTGATTTTATATGAATCATATTAAGTTAAAATTGTAGTTTGCTGATTCCTGTAGATATTTTAATTACGAGATTGTATTAGCATGAACAGCTCTTTAGCACTTGAGGCAAATTTTCCATGTGATTACCCGCTAGGTAAGAGTTAGGGTTAGGGGGTTAGTGTTATGTAAGTAAAAGAGATCTAGTTAATATAGTTCTTTCAGCTTGATGTACATTTTCTTTTGAGATCTCAATTGATAAAGTTATTTATTCTATAAATTTCGTTTAACTCTTTAATTCGTTACTTGTAGCTGCCCGGAACAATTCTTACTCCTGTAACAAGTTGTACAATGAATATGGAAACATCGAACTGGAAGTGCTTGAATAACCCTGCTGTGTTCTGTTATACTTGTGGTTAATTTACTTTCGTTGAAAATAGAATGAAAATGGCCGATTTAGTAAAAACATTTTATTTTGCATATTTCAAAGTGATGCGTGGAGATCAGGACAAATCATGGGCACCTTAGTATACAAAGTTTGCACAGAGAGATTGAGACAATTGAATATCGTTCACGGAAAGGTTTAATATTTTGCGTGCCAATGGTTTGGAGAGAGCAGAAAAACCATTATGATGATTGTTACTTTTGTTGTATCAATTTGAAAGGTGTAAACTGTAAGAATAGAAAATCAATATCGTATCCAGATCTGCTAGAAGGCCAATACCACATAGTGACGATTTACTCGCACCCGTGTTCACAACCTTGCCTTACCTCCTCATAGACACGATGGAACTTGATGATCAAAGAAATTCAATTGAGAAACCGGCTGATACTGATTTTCATGCAAATATAAGCTCTCAAATTCTCAAGTCAGGAAGAATTTAGCAATTTGTTAAGAGACTTGAATCTTTCAAAGGATTCATTAGAGGGTCTGGCATCAAGACTGAAAGAAAAAAACGTATTGAAGAAGGACGCAAAAATAATTTTTTTATCGGAACTGGAAGCAAAGTTTATTCCCATTTTTTACTGAAGAAGACAATTTAGTTTAGTGAAAATCTTTTTATACAAATGGGTGTTACAAGCATGAAGAATGGTGGCTCTTTTTAGACAGCTCTAAAAGGAGTTTAAAACGGTCACAAATATTTGTGTATTCCTATTGGGCATTCTACAAAAATTAAGGAAGAATACAAAAATTTGAAACAAGTTTTGGATAAATTGCATTACTCAGAGCACCAATGGGTAATTTGTGTAAATTTAAAAAAAACTTAGTTCACCTCGAACAAGGCAAGTTGCCACTTTAGACGTGAGGGGCTACTGAGAATTAGAGTGAAAGTTTAGGAGGTCATCCTAAATTGCGAACTGTGCACCAAGATGCTTGGTCACATTAGTTTTAAATTTCTGCATGTCGGTACAGTCAGGGAAAAAGAGAGCAGGAAGCTATTGGAGTAGAAGGCTCTTTGGCATCTGGGGTCCTCCACAGTGAATCGATGGGATTTAGCTGATTGTCGGGTTGGTCGAGTGTATTTATGTCGAGGGGGCACTAGAGAAGCAATTTCATTGGAGCACATTCCATTGAAGTACTTGTAAAACAAGCACAAGGATGCAACATTGTGGCGATGGGACAGGGGCTGTAGCTTGATGGAGAGTGAGGGACCTATTAGATTAGCGACTCTTTTTTGGACCTTGTCTAAGAGGGAAAGAGTAGTGGATGGTGCACCAGCTCAGATGTGACACAATACTTCATACATGGGCGGATGGTGGCTTTGCAGAGATATAGGATAATGTCAGGTGTGAGGAGTTTTCTAGCACGGTAGAGGGAGCCCACCTTCTTTGCAGCAGCCTTGGCAATATCTTAAATGTATTTGTTACCTGTGAATGTTAAGCTGAGGAGTTTGAACGTTGAACTCTCAGATTGGATGTTATTTGCCATGGCAATAGGTGGTAATTGCTTAAGGAAAGGAGCTTTGTCTTGCATTAAATGTTACCATCCATTTATGACTCCATTCCGCTACAGACTGGGGGTCATTTTCTAAGGATTCAGCCATTACTGCGGATATGTGCACAGCTGTTTTACCCACATGATGAGAGTAGAGCGTGGTGTCATCATCAAATATACCCATCTCAGACACAATGTCATCAGGGAGGTCGTTTATGAAAATCAAGAACAATAAAGGTCCAAGGATCGATCCCTGGGGTACACCTGCATTTATGTCATGTTGTTTGGATGAACGGCCATCGAAGACAACCTGGATATTTCTTTTGGATAGGAAGGATCTAATTATATTAAATATTCGTCCAGTAATACTATATGAATTAATTTTTATGAGAAGCCCTTTATGCCAGACCTTGTCAAAGGCTTTGAATATATCAAGCGCTACCACTCTAGCTTCACCTGCCTTGTCTAGTGTATGGTATATGCATTTGGAGATGACCGTTAGGATATCCTGTAACGGAGAGCGGCCGATTGACGTAAATGCAGACACTTGTCGGCGCCGTTCAAAGAGGCAGCGTCTGGTATGCTGTGTGTGTGGGGCGAACCCGAAAACGCTCACTGACGACAAAAAAGAAAGAGGAGTGGGAGGAGAAAGGCGTCAGAAAGTCAAATAAGGTTTTTATTTGAAGATCCGGGTAGCGGTGTCGAGTGAGAGATTTATGTAAATTAAGTTGGTTTGCATGCGTTGCATTTTTTTTCAATAAGAGAGGGAAAGTGAAGATTCGGTGAGTTATGTGGAAATCGTTCTGAACGTGGGATTGGAAAGCGAACGAAAGAAAAGAATAGTGCTAGATTTTTTTATGTTGAACTGAACAACGTTTTTTTTTTCATTTGGACTTGATCTTGGCGACACCTCTGTTTAACTGTTTCGATATTATTTTGTTATTTTTTTTCTACATATCCGCAGTAGACCGTGCTTGCCTAAATCCATACTGATGGTCAGAAAGAAGTTTATCATTAACGAGGTGCCGGACTATCGCTAGATTGATTAAGGATTCAAAGGTTTTAGCGAAGAGTGGAAGTAGACTGATTGGGTGATAATTTTGAGGGTGAGATCTTTCTCCAGAATTCTTGAAGCCTGGTACTAAAGAGGCAATTTTCCAGTTATCAGGGAAGCAAGATTCGGCAAGGCATTTGTTGTAGAGTTTGGAGAGGACAGGGGCCAGTTCAGCAGAGTATTTCTTTATTACTGATCAGGCCAACATGCTTTGGAGGTGTCAAGGTTTTTTATGATGGGGTGATGATCAGGTCATCAAGTGTGGGTTGAAAAGCGGGGGAATTGTTTATTGTCCATTGTTCACCACACTATTGAAGATTTTCCAGAAATCGCGAGTACCTAGTTTTTTTGACTATATTTGAAAATGGTGAACTTTCTATTGGGGAAACAGTTGGGTTATACAAAGTATCCTTGCATTTTGTGCCCATGGGATAAAACGCAACATTGGGTGAGATTGGCCTGTGAGAGAAATTTTTTAAATTGGTGATCGTAACATCATAAATGAACCCAATAAATGAAAGAAATAAAATCATATTACCGCCTTTTGTGACATGCCGATGCCAATTTGTAAATAAGGACTTAAAGAAAAAAAGAAACTTGATAAGAATTAATCTTTCGATGGAAACGCAAAGGAAAAAAATCCTCATTAATCGGGTTATTGAAATCAAAATAAGTACGCACACGTACATGGAAAACGAACAGGCTAAACACAGTAGCTGGCTGCTTGTTTTCTTAGTGCCTTATTGTGTACGTGTGTTCATATAGCAGAGAGATCTCTGAAGAGAAGAGGAAGAATAACAAGGGGGGGCAGGGATTCACTGCTTATCAGTCAGTTGTTCGCTTTGTCTTCTTTTCATCATGGACTATCTGGAACTGAGGCGAAGAGAAGACTAGTGATTAATCTTATAAGGTGAAATAAGAAGACAGAAAAGTAAGGAAGAGACTAGATGATTTTGGCAGACGACACGTGGGGGAAGGCATGCCGAATTTTAGACATAGTCGGGAGATAATGCTGAAGCAATAAGAGATAGTGTTGAGCGGTCAATGTTTGGTCAATAGAACAGAGTCGTGTAGAGAATTTGGACCGGTAAAACATAGTCAATCAAGCGGAAAAGGATCGGATGGATGTAACAAGAGAATGGAGATTTTGGGCATCGCGGAAAAATGTTCAAGGTGATACAATGAACATCAATGAAAAAAAAAAAGATATTGTAAGAAAAGAACGATAATTTGCTGATATGAACAAGACATTTGTACAATTAAGTGAATTTTATTATGATTTGAATTCACTGGAAAATTGAAGAGATAAGTAAGTGAACTTTATTGCCGTATAAATTTAATGGACGGAACACCCTATTATTATTTCGTATTGAACTTTATTATTGTTCGAATTCAATGGAATGTTCGAAAAGATAAGTGACTTTTATTATTGCTTTGGACTCATTTGAAGGAACAGTTCATTCTCACCTGCATGGATTGTTTTATTTGTTTGTTTTATCATTTTTTTGTTGCTACAATAAATGTATTTGTTTGATTCTTGATCATTGCATCCTTGTCGATGTATTCTTTCCAATTATTTCATCTTTCTGTGTTGTGCCTCTGTTGAAAATAACATTATAAAATTCGTGAAAATTCGTGAAAATTCCCTCATCGAGCCAAAGCTTTCCAGCAAAATATAAATAAGTTATGGTATGTCTGGACCATAAGACGACATAATATCAATCTAGTCCGGCATGTAACACTCTTTATATGAAATGGGAACTGATCAAACAATTCGTCGAGACACTCGATAAAGACAGAAATTGTTTTTACCATATATGCTAAACCTTTCCGGGCTTAAGCAGTGAAAAGCTTGAAGCTGAGATATTTGATGAACCTCAGATAAGGACATTGATCAAAGATCCAACAGTCGTGAATTCAATGACTGATATTGAATCTTCTGCTTTAAAATCATTTGTGAATGTTTTCAAAATTTTCTCGGAAATCACAAAGCTGACAACTATGAAGAATTAGTGGACATGATGCTCAATGATTTGAGAAAAATTGGAGCTGATATGGGGATAGCCATCTTGATTGTTTCCCAGAAAACCTTGGTGATCTAAGTGACGAGCGAAGACAACGATTCCACCAGGATATAAGTGATACCAGGGGCGGTGGGATAGCCATATGATGATTGGTTGTTGTTGGGGCCTTCAACATGACTGTGCAGGTAACCACTTGTGAAAATCCAAAGAAAGAAGAAACCAAACGAATAAACTTAACTATGACTAGAATTTTTCTTATGTAATTGTTTTCTCTATTTAACATTCTTTATTATTAGTACAAGTTTGATTCTTTTTGACAAAAACATTTGTTTTTTCTAGCTTTTAAACTCACGCCTTAACAAAATTGTTCCTCAAAAAAACATAATCTATGATAAATTAGGAGTAATGTCTACTGTTGAAGGGAGGATATAAGCTAATACCACTAGATAAAAGGAAATTTATCTTTTTAATTTGAGGAAATAGATATTTATGCAGTTTAAATTTCATGAAAAGACATTCAAAAAATGAAATAATTCCATTTCTGGTAACCAAAAATCTGACTTGATGAGAAAAAAATGGACAGTATTTTTGGATTCAACGTATTCAAATCATTCAAAATCACTTAGCTTCCTGACAGCAAAATATGTGTTGATTCGTGATCATTATGTTTATTATTTTGGACAAGTAGATTTTGTTAAAGAGTTCTCTTAAATCTTTTTCGAGTCCTGACAATCCAACAGTATGTGTTTTACTGATAATCTTTTAACATCCTATATATATATTAGCATCTCTTCACCTTCCAATAGATATTTGTGAGGGTGGCCTTATGTGGAGGGGGATCAGTAATGATCTGTAGTTTTTAGAGTCTCGGCTGTTGGATTTTTATCAAATTTCCTTAAAGTTGTGCTGCATTTCTTCATAGCTTTTTTGTATTTTTGGTTAATGGCAGGTAAAGCACTCTTGAGCCTTCATAGGCAATCAACTAGATATGGTGTCTCACTAAAAGCACTGGTCCCCATCACCTCACTGGATTGGCATCAGGAAGAACATCCAGCCTATAAAAATCTTGCCTCAACTAAGGAAATGACTTCCAAAGAAAATTGGTCGCATTTCAGGTTATGTAGTTTAAATAATGACCTGACCAGAGATAGGTTAGTATGGAAGTCAATTTCTAACAGTCTAACACCCATGCCAACATGTAAAACGGACGTTAAACCAAACATCATGATAATGATATGATGATGATGTTAAACCAAGATTTGTTATAATTTGTTGCAAATTGATATTTTAGAGTGCTTTCTTTTGTAATAAAGAGTAGTGTTTTGGTGAACGATATAATAGGTCTTCTTGGTTGGAGTTTGCTTCAGAGATTGGCTGATTTTGACAAACTTTTCTGTACTTTCACAATTAGCTTCATGAAGATTCTAATTTGAAGTTGTATCTTTAGGTTAGTTTTGTTCAGGTATGATTGGGAAATGATCACTGCCACATGTACCTTCATGCACCTTCTATTTCAAATATAAGGCAAATCAGCTCTTTCTTGACTATGTCATAACAGGTGATGAAAAATGGGTTTCCTATAACAATATTCAACACAAGAGGTAGTGGGTTGATAAAGTTAAATCTCCACAACCCAAAACCCGAGATCCATGGAAGAAAGATTTTACTGTGCGTTTGGTGGGATACTCATGGCATTATCCATCATGAGTTTGGTTGCCGTAAGCAAACACTAAATGAAAATTTGTATGTTCAGCAATTGCAGTGTGTGGACGAAACTGAGAAAAAACGCCTAGCACTTGTCAATATGAAAATGATTGTTCTCTTCCATGACAAAGCAAGACCACACACTGCAAAAGTGACCCAGGAAAACATTTTGCAACTTGGCTGATCTGTTCTACCTAATCCACCATATTCCCCTGACCTTGCCACAACTGATTTTCACCCCTTTAGGTCTTTACAGAATGTATTTCAAGGCAAAAAATTCACTGAAGACGAACAGGTGAAAGAGCCCATCCAAAGCATTTTTGAATCAAAACTGTCTTCATTTTATTCGAATGGCATTAAAAAGTTAATTGATAAATAAGAAAAGGTCATTTAAAACAATGGTGAATATACAATTATTAAAATTTATTAATTCGGTTTGTATTATAAATATAAAATTTAAATTATTTATGAATCAACCTAATTGTATTTTTGATGCCCCATATTATGTTATGACTGTTAAAGTCTCTCATTAGGATATAAGGCTTTGGGAGTTGTATTAGCTTTACAAGTTCTGTTTCTGTAATGCTGTAGTTTGGAGGAATGTATATTGAACACAGGGCAATTGTTTTGTTTTTAATTGTTGCTGATATATCAATTACCTGTTGTGTTCATATTTAGTTGTTTATGTGGGTTTT
Source organism: Sepiola atlantica (assembly GCA_963556195.1). Classification (NCBI taxonomy): domain Eukaryota; kingdom Metazoa; phylum Mollusca; class Cephalopoda; order Sepiida; family Sepiolidae; genus Sepiola; species Sepiola atlantica. The sequence goes on from OY744516.1 coordinate 174,538,832, forward strand.
ATTATCATTTAGTATTGAGACTATATCTGCTTGATTGCATATATATAAATGTAGGCTTCATAATTTTTTATGTTTATTTCCTAATTTTTTTTAAGGTACGTTTTCTGCATATAAATAATAACAGAATGCAAGCTCAAAATTAGTAATATCAATGTTGTTAGATTGTGTTTGATACCATGAATATTTGATACCATGAATATTTGATACCATGAATATTCCACTGAAGGATGTTCTTGACCATTATTTTAAGTTTGATTATCACAACTCATACTTTCTGTACTATTGATTCTGTGGCGGAGACTTATCTCGCCAAAGCAAGAGGAGGCAAATTTTCTGTAAATATGTGTGTGGACATGGCAAACTTGCGTGGTGAACGTCCACAAATCTAAAATGGAATGACACAGTGCATGAGCCATCTGCAAAAATGAAGCTGATTCAAATATGAGATTGTTGTTTTTCAGCCAAGGATGAGAAGGTATAAAAGAGGTGGGTTTTGGTTGTGGGTCAGTTTGTCTCTGAGAATGCTGAAGACAAGAAGTTTTGTTCGGAAAGAGAAATAAACAGACATAAGGAAGAAGAAAGACGAAGATATATGAGGTCTGTCTAAAAAGTATCCGACCTTAGGCCAGAAAAAATATTTCAAATACGTGACGGGGTTGGGACTCTAATCCCCTTCAAAGTAGGCCCCTTATGCTTGGACACACTTAGCCCACCAATCCATCCACTGCCTGAAAACACCTCTGGAAGTCTTCTTTTGGAATGGTGTTCATCTCCGCCATCGCGTTAGATTCAACAGGTTTTTGGAGAAGATGTGATGTGTAACACAAATTAAGGGGTGGTTCAACCGATTTAAAAATGGCTGCACATCAGCGGAGAGTGACTAGCATTCTGGCAGGTCCCAAACTGCTCGGTGTGCAGCTGTTGTTGTTGAAAGGGTACGAAAAAAAAGAGATAATGCGTAACGCGATGGAGGAGATGAACACCATTCCAAAAGAAGACTTCCAGAGGTGTTTCCAGCAGTGAATGGATCGGTGGGTTAAGTGTGTGCAAGCATAAGGGGCCTACTTTGAAGGGGATTAGGGTCCCAACCCCGTCACGTATTTGAAATATTTTTTCTGGCCTAAGGTCAGATACGTTTTAGACAGGCCTCGTATATATATATATATATATATATATATATATATATATATAGAGAGAGAGAGAGAGAGAGAATCCAGTTAGCAAAGTTTTCTTTGACAATTTATAGATTCTGCTCATTTAGTTTTAGTTGTTTTCTTTTCAGAATCTTTTTTTCCATTCAACTTTTTGTTTTTGAGAATCCTTAGAATTTCTTTTTGAAAAAGAATTTTGTTTGATCTTGGTATAAAGCTTTGTTTTCAATTGCATCCGTGGACAGACACACACATCAAAAATGTAGTATAACTGTCTTACATTTAAAAAAAAGAAAAGAAAATTTTCTACCATTGATTTTTCGGTCTCATCTTTTGTTGCCGTCACTGTTTAGTCAAATCTGGTCGATATTTTTGCTATTAATAGTCAAAATAACTTGAACCTCTTTAAAAATGTAAACAATGTTTTATTACAATGAAAACATAAAATCTCATCATGATTTATCTATATTGATGAAAAAACAAATAAAAATAATGTTACAAAATTAGAAAGAAGTTTTTCATTAAAAAGAAATTTCTCTCTTTTCTTTTCTATTAGGTTTTCAATAAAAATAAGCCAAATTATTATTATTATTATCACATTGGCTGAAATAGAATTATCGTCTTTGGTTTTGGTTTGTGAAAGAAGATTTAATCCATTTCTGTGACCTTTGATCCATTTCTTTTGTTGGCTCAGATTTGCATCTAAGAATGTCTTTATTAGATATAAGGCTGCCAACCAGGGAAAAGTTTGCATAGATTTTTAGGGTCCTGAGCCTCTTGAATCAAGTGATTTATTTGTCCAGCTAAAGACAATTGCACTCCGTCTTCAATGCCTTGTAATTTCTGCTGAAGTCGCAATAACACACGTTTTGCTACTTTATTTAAATTTGTTGACTTGTCTGAAAATAAATAAATAAATAATAATAAATTTAAAAAATGAATAAAAATGAAAAAAATAATAATACAAATTTATGAATCTATTTTGATTGAACAACTAGGTGTTCATACCCGCCGTTGCCCGGGAGTTAAGTTAATGTAGTTTTAATAATGGATGTGGAATAGTAAAATAATTTAAAGTCAGTAAAATAGAATTTCACAAAGAATGGCTGATTTGTTTTCTAAGAAACGGAAAATCATCCTAGTGAATATAATTTAATCACTAAATTATTTGTTGTAAATAGTTTTCTTTTATTTCATGAAATTAATCCATAAAATGGTTGATTTGTTTTAAAAGAAACGGAAATGCATTCTAGTCAATTTAATTGTCTCCATAAATTAATTTTTGTAAATAAGTTATTGTTTTTAAATAGGGTATCTATTTACAATTTAGAACTGCTGTGAGAGTTTTCAACTTGAGAAGTTTCCCAGACTCTTATCAGAAAGCTTCTCTATACAAATGATGCTGACTTTTTGGTGAACATGGAGGTTAATATGCAACACTCATGAACTGCTTCTCAGTTTTGTACATAGCATTTCATCCTACAATCAGCCTCACAAAAACTAAAGCAATGTTTACCCCTGCATCTGAGGAACTGTACACTGATTCTAATATCTTGGTTCATGGAATAAAGTTGGAAGTGATGCATAGGTTTCTTTAACTGGGCAGCACACTGTGAAGAGATGGCTCATTAGATACTGAGATACATCGATGCATCCATAAAGCAAGTGTGGCTTTCAGAAAAAGATTGGAAAAGAAAGTATCGGCAACTCATGACATCAACAAATATACCCGCGTTTGTTTGCATGTATAGGACATGTGTTCTGTACACTTTTCTGCAAAACATATAAAACTGCTTGAGTATTTTTTAAACCGTACACTCAACATCAAGTAGCAGAACAGAACTCCTTCCACTGAGATCCTTGTCAGGGAAAAATGCCCACGTATTGAGTCTCGGCACGTGATTTGCATGACGAATGATAGACTCCCGAGGCAACTATTTTACGGTAAGCTACATCTTGGAAAGTATTCTCAACACAAACCGAAGAAGAGGTACAAGGTACAACCTCAAACTCATGAGGCTTGATGTAGGCAACTTTAAATAGAGCTAAGTGGAGAGCGCATATAAGAGACAGGTGTAAGGCTTCTGAGGAATATTGTCAGGAACAGGAGTAGCGCAAGCTCCAGAAGGGTGATGATCAAAATCTAGATATAAACATCAACGAGTACTTTTCTCGGAGACTGGTTACGTGAATCATTTGAAAAAGTAAAATCACCCAAATATTTCCCAAGATGAGACAACCTCCATGATGTGTAATAAGGTCTGCAATTCCAGCTCTGAACTTAAAACACATGGTTGTACACAGATGTCAAAAGACAACCTGATAAATGCTGTAGAAAGTATGGTGTTTGTCTGCCACCTTTGTTATAGGCAATGCAGATCTGCATCAGGTCTAAAAAGCCACCTACGAAGTCATGGATAAGGAAGAGATGACAGTAGAGAAGTGTGATGAGACTGCAATCAACTTTTAAGATATAGTAAAGTATCATCATCATTATCATTAATGTGAATCATCATCGTTAAGGTTTTAAAACATCATTTGCTTCTTCAAAAAAAAAAAATCAGTTAAGTTTAACATAAAAATGATCTCTGTTTTCTTCTAAAATTTTTTGATAAGCCTTTAGCCCAACATTCCAATTTACAGAATTTAAAACAGGGAAGATTATTTTACGTTAAAATTACATGCTCCCTTTAAAGATTAGACAGTTAAGCCTTGCAAAAAGCAATCGATATTGTAATCAGGAGATTTAAAAATAAAAATGAAATAAACATTTTAGAGGGAGGAGGGGAACTCTTTGAGAAATATCAACTCCAGGGTGATCATTTTACGTTATACATACATAACAACCACCCACACGCACCTCCTAAAAATTGAACTTTTTTTTTAATGTATAATTTGAAAATTTGGTGCTTAATCGATAGTAATGTAAAGATATTCAAAAAAAAAAATTTTAATTGTAGAAGGGAGGGGGGGGGGTGAACTTTTGATTTCATTATCATAAATCCTTTGAAAAATATTTAATTGGATTCAATAAATTTATTAAAAAAAACATTAACATCGAAGATAATTTACAGATTTTCTTTTCTATAGTTTACATAAAAAGTTTTTTTTGAAATTAAAAATAATTAAAAATACTATTTACTCAGATTAACATTCATGTATTCTGTAGTTTAACTAGCAAAAAAATAGAGGGATCATATATTTGTGAGCAATAATAATAGTAACAGGTGTTTAAGTTTACGAGATAAGGCATTAGTAATATTATTAGTAATATTATTAGTACGGCTGCTCTACTTCTCATAGTATTGAGCAATTTAGAAAATTTATCACATTTAGTATCTATCTTTATTTATATAAAGTTAGGTATGTGTATATGTTTATATATTTGTATGTTTAGGAGTCACTCCAAAACTAATTAACAGATCATTATGGATTTTGAAACACAGCTGCTAAGTGTAAGGGTGGTTAATGTGGGCTATATTTAGTTTAATTTAGTGTTATGCAAAAGGGCTAAGGCTAGGGTTTTGTGTGAATTCAGATACTTCAGATTTTTGCGAAATTTTCATAAATATTTCCTAAATTTCAGTTTCTTTGGAGTATTTTAAAGAGTTTTTAAGAGGCATAATATGGGCACAACCTCCGATTTGAAAATTCAAATATATCAGATTTGCACTGAATTTGATCCATAGTCATTAGACATTAATTAAGCAAGATTTCCTGAATTTCAATTTCTTCTTAAGCTTCCCCTTAAGCTTAAGCTTTAAATTTTAAACATTTTTCTAGAATCAAAATCAGGTAATGGATTTTGATCAAAATTGGAATAAGGATTCTAGACAAAGGATTTAGTAGCATATATATCTTGATTTTATCTTTGTAAGGGGACATAAAAGTAGTACAGAAGTGTTCTGTTCTTCCATGATAATTAATTGTAAAACAATTTTTACCCGAATTGCTTGACACGTCCATATCTGAATCTCTGCTATTCGTTATATAAGGGCTGTTGTTGTTGTTGTTCTTTTTGTTGGTGTCTCGTTGCTGCTGTTTCTGTTGAAGCTGATGAGCTTTAGCTGGGGACAATGTCCAATTGCAAAGTGGGTCATAGAGCAAAACTTGTAGAATGGTCAACAGGGATTGCTGGTTGTTGTGCATCACCAACATTGTCTTCTCACAACACCTGCAAAAAACAAAAAAAAACACAACAACAGAGTTGCTGCTTATGTTCTTTCTTATGTAAAAAGACAAACATCATCATTAAAAAAATGTCCACGTGTTTAATCAAATCTTCACTTTACATTACACATGCCTTATAACGAGTCAAAATGCCATTATCTAATTGTCTTTGGATGACAGACATTAGTGCCAAAAGCTATCCTTGTTAATACAATTTCCTTATAAAATTCTCATGATTTATTTTAATAAAATTCAATTCCAAGCTGCAAATGGTATTCTCTTCTTTTTGAACCATTCATTTGTAGATTTCACTGTGTGACGCTAGAAGATGAATTCTCCAAATTTTTGGAAATTATACTTTGTTTTATTTGCAAATAAATTCGTCTATAGTCAAATGTTATTTATCTTTATCCATAGTTTATTTTCGTTTGTCTCTTCGATGTATGCAAAAAAAAAAAAATTAGCCAAAACACAAAAACAATAACAAAAAACAAATGGCTGCAATTACACCAAATGGAAAAAAAGGAGTGACACCTTGCCCCTGCAAAGACAGACAGAAATTAGAAAAAAATCTAATAAATTGTGGATGTTGCGAGAAATGGTATCATCCTAAGTGTGTCGTTTTGGATGGACTCACAAAGTCGATATGTGAAAAAATAAAGGAATGGAGATGTCCAAGTTGTTTTGAATTTGGAGGAAAAATAAAATAAAATTACTGGAACAGGAGAGGAGTAAAAGGTATGAAGAACGCGATAAAAAAAGAAATTACGAATTTCATACTGGAGATAATAAAAAAAAATGAGTTGTCTCTTTTTTTTGTTCCAAGAAACTGTTTGTTTCTTGGAACAAAAAAAAAATGAATAAAACTTGGGCTGATATAATAAAAAAGGGTCAAAAAGAAATAATGGAAAGTACATAGGAAATGGCATTTAAAAAAGTATGAACATAATAGAAACAAATATTTTAGAACCAAAAAAAAAACATACTAACAACGTCATAATTTCTAACATGAAAAGAGAAAAAGAAGAAAACCTAAATGAAAGAGTTTTCTGTTTAATAAATAAAGAGAAGAGAATACCACTAAAAGACATAATCAGAACGATTAAACTTGGAAAACAAGTTAATAACAAATACCGATTGATAATTGTCACACTAAGACATGAGGTAGATGCAAAGTGGTCGCACAACTACAAATTTGGTAGAAAGATACAAAATGAAAGAAAAGAAATTACATGGATAAATCCAGATTTGACGACAACAGAAAGGGAAGCTGCTTTCGAAAAAAGAAAGAAATAAGAGAAAGAAAAGAAAATAGTAAAATCAAAACCACTGAGAATCAAAAAAAACAACGAAAAAATTTCCAAGGAAATCTATTTAAACGAGTAAAGACAAATAGAGAACATTTGAAAATACTGTATACTAACGCAAACTCATTGAGAAAAAAAATAACGGAACTAAAATTGATTGCTAACAAATATAAAATAATTTGTATTACAGAAACACATTTGTCTACGGGGGTGTAGAAGAGGCAGAATTGGCAATACCAAATTTTAGATTAATACGAGAAGATAGGAAAAATAATACAAAGTTTGGAGGGTCTGCTATTTATGTACATAATGCATTAAAGGGTTCTAGATTGGATTGGTTTGATAAAATTGAATCTTTGGCGTTAAGAATAATCAATGCTAATAACAGAGTTTTCGTCGTAGTATGTATATACAGATCTCCAAATTTTTCCATAGAGGAAAATCTGATCATGCATGTATTGAAATCGAAGTTAAAATGAAGGAAGAGTTTGATTATATAAACAGAAAACAGAGGAACTGGTCTAAGATTACAGAAGATTTTGTGTCAGAGAAAGGAGAACATATCGATTGGAACAATAGCTTGAAAACATCTGATGTTAATAAAATGTGGGAGGAATTAAATGGAAAGATAAAATCTATAATAGAAAATATTCCAGAAGTTGTTATAAAATTCTCCAAGCAAGAGGATTCATTAGAAAAATTACCTTGGGACAGTAATCGTCTATCTCGTAAAAGGAAAAAAAAAGATAAAGCTTGGAGTAAATTTTGAATTATACCAAGTATGGAATATTATCAAAATGCTGTAAGATAGCAAAATGAATATACAACACTAGTAAAAGAAAAATTGAAACACTAAAATAAGATTGTTAGAAATATTAAATACAACTGTAAATCATTGTTCTAATATGTTAAAGCAAAAACTAAAATTCAAAAAAGGATGAGTACAGTAAGAGATGATGAGACAGGGGATTTAACAGACACATTAGTAGAAACAGCTGGTGTACTAGCAAGGTTTTTTAAATCTGTTCATTCTTTTGAAGAATTTGGTGCACTACAGGAGAGTTGTTATGGGGAGGATACAACAAAAATTATGGATGAACTAAAAATAGAACCTAATAACAACACTATTACTACCAAGTTGGATGTTAGTAAAAGTATGAGACCTGATGAAATTCATCCTAAAATATTGAAATACTTATCAAATGAAGGCTTTATCAATGCAATAACCAATTTTTTTAGGAAATGTATGGAATATGAAGAGATTCCATATATTTGGAAAACAGCTATAGTAATACCGCTACATAAAAAAGGTTCGATACATTTAAAAAGTAATTACAGACCAGTTTCTCTAACATCTATTTTGTGTAAGGTATTTGAAAAAATAATTAGAAACCACATATTAAATTTTATAAAGGATGATATAAATTGTAACCAACATGGCTTTGTCCATGGTAAATTAACATTATCTAATATTTTGGAAAGTATTGGCATTATAAATGAATATTTGAGGGAGGAGGATAGTGTGGATATCATATATTTGGATTTTAGCAAGACATTTATCGTTTACTAGTGAAAATGAAAAATGTTGGTATTACTGACAAAATGGTAAATATTGTGAAGGAGTTTTTGAAGGATAGAACTATGAAGGTAAAGGTTGGTAACAATTATTCTGAATCACAGTACATATCCTCCGGTGTTCTGCAGGGTTCAGTATTGGGCCCCTTTGTTGTTTTTGATATTCATAAATGACTTACCTAATAATATAAATTCAAAAATAGAACTGTTTACTGATGATGTTAAACTACTTGTGAGACCTTTATCAAAGGAAATAACACAGATGGATCTAAATAAATTATCATATTGGGAGGACATTTGGAAATTGGGATTTAACCTAGACAAATGTAATGTACTACATGTAGGATCCAGGAATGTGGGAGTTGAATGTGTACTAAATAACAGAGAAATCAAAGAAGTAGATGGAGAGTGCGATTTGGGAGTGGGGTTTGATAATACATTTAGGGCAAATAATCATATTTTGACCATTGTATCAAGGGCAAATAGAATGATCGGGTGGATGGTTAGGAATATTATTTCGAGAGAGACAAATGTTGTGTTAAGGATATATAAAGCTCTAATAAGACCTCATAAAGAATACTGCACACAGGCCTGAGCTCCAGCGACTAGACATGGAAATTGGAATGTAATATTGAAACTGGAAGGCGTACAAAGAAGGGTGACAAAACTAATAAGTAAAGTAAAGGAGTGCAGTTACAGGGAGAGATTGAACAAATTGGGATTGACTACTTTGCTGGAGAGAAGAATGAGAGGTTATATGATTGAGACTTTCAAGATAATTAATAGCATTTCTAACTATGGTGGACATTTTTTTAGTATTTCTCCTAGATCTGGAAGGTTATTGTCAAGGCAATTTTCAAAAACTAGATCTGTTAATCAGTTAAGTTTTTTTGCTCACAGGGTAATATGCTTTTGGAATAAGTTGCCAGATCGGATTAAGAACAGCAATAGCGTGGATCAGTTTAAGATGAGGTTGGATGAATTCAGAGAAAGTGGTAGGAGGGAGAAATTGAGGAGGCACTTTTGGAAGTTGTCAAATGAAATATTTAACAGAATTTGATCTGGATATCGATACTGTACTAAGAGTTTAATTTATTTTTTTAACAGTTGAATTGAGAAGATAGTTAAAGGGGAGATTCCCAAGGAGGCATAACAAACAAATAATAAAATAATAATGATAATAATAATAGGATATGTTAAATATTTACTATCTCAATTTTTTTAATTTTAAGCTATAATAAAAGTTATGATTTTTTTTAATAGAAAAACCATTAAAATATCGTTTTGTATTTTTGTGGGACATCCCATGTCAAATTATTAATGAGCTTGAATATTTTGTTTATAATATTGATTGAAATGAAGCAAAACTGTCACTGAATGTTGGCGACATCTATTACACCAATTCAGTGAAAAATTATTTTCATATTTTTCATTCAAATTTGTTTAAATTTTGACAGTTTATTCTTAATAAATCACTTCATATATAAAAATAATTTGATAGTATTTCATTGTCAAACCAGATTATCTTTGAAATGTAAAAGTTTCCAACATTAAAGATTGTTATATATAGTAACAAAAGAATTTTAAAAAGCCACTTTTTAATCAAGAAAATTAATGAATACATTCTTGAAAAACTGTATTAAAACATTTCATACTTTGTTGTAGCAGCCTTTGCATTCATTTTGGTAATAAACAAATTAAATCACAAGTTTTTGGTGGCACCAATGCACACATTTCTGTGATGACTCGCTTCAATTTTTCGAAATTTTATGGATAGTATTTTCTTGAAAATTCCCTATAAATTTTCTACTGGATTTAAATCTGAGCAATTTGCAGGCCAATACAGAACAGTTTCCTCTTCTTCCTGAAGAATTGTTTTGTGGATTCCACTGTGTGGGGTGGAGAAAGTTCATGCAGAAAGACAAATTTGTTGTTCTCAATGAATAAGGAAATGATGTAGGACTTCCTGATAGACAGCAACATTAATCCATCCTTCCGACACCAGTGATAGATATGCAACCCCACACCATTACAGGCTGAGGAAATTCTACACTTTTTTCATTCATATCTCTTAATGCAGGGAGACCAAAATCACTGAGGAAAATACATAATCTTGATTCATCACTGAAGATGAACAGTCTCCATGGATTAACAAACCAATTTTAATCATCTCCAGCCCATAATGCACACTTTAATTTCTGTTTAAATGTTAGTAGTGGTTTAAAAATCAGTATCCTGCTATATGAGCTGATAGAGTCTCTGGAGTGTTGTGGATCGGAAAACAGCTATACTAGAATTATTTCAGGCTTTGGAAATTTCACAACAATTGGCAAAAATAAAGATCCTATTTGGCTGATATTCATCTCTAGCTGTTTTCTTGAGTTTAGAATCACATTCATATCAAATTTATCTTCAAGATAGCAAACTGAGATCGTCCCATCTTGACAGCTATCTCTTTTTGAGTCTTGCCAATTTTTGACAACACACGAATAATGGCTTTTTCTGTCTCCAAGATATTGTTAACTCCTGCTATTCATGATACTGGATGATAATATGCTGAACACAAAAGGTTTCACTCTTTTTATACTAAACTTTAACACTGAGAATACTTATGAAATGACCTCATAATCATTAAATAAATCTAAATTATCAAGTAGGTAAAATGACATATTATTTACACATATCGAATTGATATACTGTTAAGAATAAACTGTCCAATTTTAAACAAATTTGTGTGAGAAATATGAAAGTCATTAAAAAAAACCGGAATATTCTATTTCACTGAATTGGTGCACACATATATATAAATATAATTTCTTAATTCACCTGAAAGTAAGTTTGAAACATATTGGCATTTTAAAACTTTACTATTCTTGCAAATTTCAATAGAAATGAATAACAGGATTCAAGACTTACCTACGGAAGATTCCCTCGACACCAGACACACCCATACCATCTACAATGTCTCTTGTCAGGCGGAAAGGAACCGTTTCTGGAGTCGGTAGAATTCTGCCTTGTTCAAAAGCCACACCTGCAATTTCATTTTACATTAACATTTTCATAGAAAATTATTAAATAATCTTCTTGTTTCATTCCCCCCCCCCCTCAATATTTATTAAGATGGCTGCTAAGAAGGCACCATTTGTAAGAGTATAGGTACCATTTTACTGTGTTATTTTTAAAGGAGGATGCATCAGTTTGAGAGTTAAACGTTTAAGTTTGAAACATTATATTTGCCCCAAAGATAAAAATGAAGCAAACATTTTAATTTTTAAAAAAGTTTGAGATGTTTCAGTTTAAGCTAAAAGAATCAGTAAATATCAAGGATGTGACTGTTAGATTGGAAAATGTTAACATGTTTAGATTAAAAATTGAAGAATGTCAACATGTTTAAATTGAAAACTGATTTTCTTTTTCTATTAATTGACTGCTCTTTCGTATCTATCACTATTTATTGTGTTGAAGAAACTGCTTACACCATCTCTTCCATATTATGCATGGCAGTTAAAGGGACATGACCCTACAAACTCAAATTAGCGAAAAGAAAAAACAATTTAAACAAAATGACAATGAAAAGTAAAAGTATCAATGAATTATTTAATTCCCAAAAATCATAAATAATAATAATAAAAAAAAAACAGAAACCCGGGCTGAAATATTTTGGCAAATTAAAAAAAAAAATGAAAAATAAAACACCACCACCACCACCACTACCACCACGACGAGGATGATAATAATAATAATAATAATAATAATAATAATGGAATCCGAATATTTGCCAAAATATTTAAGCCCAGCTTTCTGAGTTTATTTTTTAATTCTTGACTTTTGGGAATTAAATAATTTGTTAATATATCTACTCTTAATTGGCACTTTGTTTATAATGTTTTTTTCTTCTCGCTTGTATTTCAGAAAAAGCTAAATATTATTTACTATTTAAAAAATTAAATTGGCACACCAAAAAGTAAACAAACATTTTTTTTATTTCTTCAAGTAACATTCTCTTTGTTTTTTAAAGTACGACCCATATTTTTTTTAATATATCCCCCTAAAGGCTTAAAACATAAATAAGAACCCAAACAAACAAAAAAAAAACATTGTTTGTTATTTTAATTACTAGCGAAAAAAAAAACAACAATTTAATTAGTGATAATTGAAACTGATCGATGGCCTAGCATGTGTGACAGACATTGGAGAATCAGCAGCAGCTGTCTCTGGCCTACGAGCATATATAGTAAAACCTAAAGTCTGATGGAATGATATCTTTGAAGTACAAAAATTTTGCAACTATTTGACTCATCATGGCTAAGATCAAAGTGTAGTATCTGTTCTGATACTACGCTTCATCTGTTCTGTTCTCCGTCAGTGAAGGAGAAATCTTTCTAGACTGAGGCAATTTAAATTTTTGTCATAATCCAGAGTGCACCTTTTTGGGGAGTTTAAGTTTCCCAACATTAAAAACTGACCGTGAGTCTAACTCTGTCCCTGTGGGGAGGCAAGTAAATAGGTTTGGTAGTTTGGTAGTTTTGTTTTACGGCATATCAACCCTTTTTGGGTTATTTAATGCCGAATCTGGTCTTGTTTTCTTCTCTTTTTTGTTTCTTTCCCCTTTTAATATCTGTTTCTATTTAACCCATAGTTGGGACCCTAACAGGTACTACCACTCCGGGTCAAGGTGGACCTGAGAGCAATGGTAATTAAGAGGAGGCTCCACATTCCCCAAAGTCCGTAAGCCGGATCTCACCATCGGATGTAGTTTAAGGTCATATCCAGGACCGGGAGTAGGGTAGGAAAAATAAAAATAAAAAAGGGGAGGGAGAAAGGGAGAGGGGCTGTTGTTTTTGTTTTTGGTTTTGTAGAACATAATTAAGTTTTACAAAAAAAAAAAAAAAAAAAAAAAAAAAAAACGTCAATGTAGGTGAATTTCGTCTCAGGGAGCCACAGGGCAGCCTGATCTGGTATCACCAGCAAGCAAGTAAATAGGGACAAGATAAAAAATAAATAATTTTTTAAATTGTAAGGAAGATAAAATTGAAACAAATTTTCACCTTAAATGTCTTCATAGGACAAAGATAGAATTCAAAGTAGAAGAAAAAAAAGCAGGAGGGAAGTCATGTTACTTACCAAGATCAATATGAACCAGTTGTGCTGTTTCACAGTTAATCAAGATGTTCTGTACATGTCGATCCCCAAGACCAAGAATAAATCCCACTGAACAAAGAATGAGACAAGCAAAAATTAATATCGTTTGTAAAAATATTTGATAAAAACATGAATTGTAAAAAGTTGTGAAAAACTCACCAATTGAGTTAGTAGCAACACTTTTTATATAGGCTGTCCGGCATTCATACCATTTGACAGGATCAAAGAATTTTTCAAAGAAAAAATGGCGAAGAACAGGATGAAAGTTTCGACAAATCTCCTCATAAGCTGATTCTTTCTGTTTTGTTGTAGATTCCTGCAAGGACAACACATTTTGGTTAGTTTTATAATATTCATTAAAAAAATTAATTGCATTTGGTACTTTCGTGTAATTCTCCTCTTTTTCATAGAAATCTTTTATTTTCTTATTTCAAATGTGTATATCGATGAATATCTCGTATCAATGTGTGTATCGATGAATATCTCGTATCAATGTGTGTATCGATGAATATCTCGTATCAATGTGTGTATCGATGAATATCTGGTATCAATGTGTGTATCGATGAATATCTCGTATCAATGTGTGTATCGATGAATATCTCGTATCAATGTGTGTATCGATGAATATCTCGTATCAATGTGTGTATCGATGAATATCTCGTATCAATGTGTGTATCGATGAATATCTCGTATCAATGTGTGTATCGATGAATATCTCGTATCAATGTGTGTATCGATGAATATCTCGTATCAATGTGTGTATCGATGAATATCTCGTATCAATGTGTGTATCGATGAATATCTCGTATCAATGTGGATATTGATAACTATCTCGTATCAATGTGGATATTGATAACTATCCCATATAAATGTGGGTATTGTAAATGATCTGGAAATGTAATGTGCTACATCATGAATCAATCAGATTAACTCTAACCTATCTGACCGCCAATCCAGCCAAAGTAACTAAAGTGAAGTGTTGCGTGTTATAGGATCACACTCAACCATGAGGACTTTGTTACCACCAATGGCCAATAGGCGGACCCTTTTAGAGTGGATATTACACCTCTGTATAGGGATGCAATTGGCATATTTTTGGCCCTAAGCGATAGGGAAATTTTTTTTTACTTTAAAAAATTTTTTTATACAATGAATCAATAACTAATTATATAAAAGTAAACATTAGATGAAAATTTAAGAAAAAATGTTGAAAAAAGTTAAAAATAAACAGATACACTTTTATTGCATCCTTAAGATCTATTTTTATTGGTTTCTAGCCGATCTAAGGTGGAATCGAGGGAGCACAGATTTTGATGTCAGATCTGTCTTGGGGTCGGAGAAAAAAAGAGACCGATTTAAATTTTTTTCTCTTTTTGTATGCACACATGATGACTATATCACTTGACTTTTAAACTTGTTTGTTATTTTGCTTGTGAATTCTGAGACTCCACATTCACACCTTTTCTTTGCTTGAATCTGCATCAATCTCCTTGGTGCTTGCAGCATCACATAATAAAAATACCACATTTTATTGTTGTGTCCAAATAAACATAAAAATTAAAATGATGACAAGTTTTTATTTTTTAAATTAAAATTTTAAAAACATCTTTAGTATTGACAAACTATTTTTGTTTTCTACGGGAACCTAGGAAGAAGCAAATGATTGAAAACTATTTTTTTCTTACCAAGAGTTTTTTGCGGCATTCTGTGGCTGACCAATCATTTGGTCGATAACGTTGATGGGCACCTTTTTCCTTACCCACTAAATATTCACCAAGAGGCTGAGTTCCTTCACACCATTCCAATAAACCACTTCTCTGAGATAACGGAATCACCTTCAATAAGAAAGAGAGACAATAGCTTTTTTTGTTCACTTCCAAATTCAGAATCATTAGTATTACATGACAAATGAACAAAGCATTCTTTGTAGGTATTCTGACGCAAATATTTAGAACTAAATACTTTGGTGATTGAAACATATTCTTTATTAAAATAGGATGTTTTTTGATTAATCTACTATTACTACTACTACGTCATCATCATCATCATCAGGTTTTGGTATTTAAGGTGCTGCGAGTGTCCCAAACTCGGGGTGGGCAATACCAGGCAACATCTCACGCCTGCTTTCCATGTGGTCCGATCCATAGGGTTGATACCAATCATGTTGCAAGCAGTCAAGTCACTTCGTACGCACTCTAGCCAGGTTTTCCTATGTCTTCCACACACTGGGTATCTATGCGTGTTATTAAGTTGATGCAGGAGGTGGCACGCTGTACATGACCAAACCACCCGAGATGCCGAGCGCATAAGATATCCCAAATCCCACCAATACCAAGCTTCTGATAAAGCATGGCTGAAGGGATTCTTTCCTCTAGTTTGTTGCAACAACCAGCCTCCCAGCAAAACGACAACACTTCTTGTGGACCTATAGTTGCACTGGAAGCACCCACACCTCCGTGACAGTGACCCACAGGAGACTGAGACCATCAATGGAGATAAGTAAATTTTCTTCTTCATGTTGACTCTCAGTCCTTTACTCTCCATGCAAGTAACCTAGAGTTGCACTCCCCCAGGGAATCCATGATAACCACAAGATCGTCTGCATCATGGGCTGAGTACAGAGCCCTGATGGACCTAGCCTACTTCTCTTCATCATGATTCTGAAGGCATTGTCGAGTGAGTTTCATGTGGGTGTTCCATTAGAGATCCTGTATAATAATTATAAAAACTTATAGTAGTTATCCCAAACCAAAATTTTATTTTCATTATATCTAAAAACTTTCAATGTGGGAACATAGATCTTTGCATGAAATAAACAATGATACCCAATTTATTTTAGTAGTACAATTAGCCACTAAAATATGTTTAAAGTTAAATTAGAAAATTTGTTGTTTTGTGTGATATTGGTCCAGAAACCAATTTTCACAGTGTATAACTAAAAATGCAATCTTCGAACAAGTGAAAAATCCTTACAAATGTAATGTCATCTAATGGTAAATGAAAGTTAATAATAATGGAAATAATAATTATTGGATCTAACCAGTCTAAACATTGGACAAAATTCTGTTGCCCCCCCAACCCTCGAAAAAATGTTAAGAAATGATACGGAAACAGACTTTGACTGTTCATATAAGATACATTTCAACAGATAATACATTAAATCTTCTTAATATGATTCATAGCACATTATAGATTTAATAGTAAATTAATGAAAAAACCCTCATATTTGAACCACGTATAAATAAATGAAAATTGATCTATTATCAATTTTCATTTATTTATTCTTTATTATAAACATCTAACACATCACTGTTATTTCTACATATAGGACAGATAAACACGATACCTGTGACAGGATCACAGGTAAAATAAGTCTGAGCCTGGTGTTGCCACATATACAAACAAAATTATGAAAATATGACACTAAACAAATATAAAAACCGTGGGGCCCAGAAGGTCTAAGTGTTATGATTAACAGGGGCTCTTTATTTATACATCATATTGACGAGTGATCCCTTTTCTTTAAGAGGGGACAATCATTATATGCATAAATACACACAATATTGTGCACACCAAATTTAAAAAATGCCAACATTTTTACATATAAAAAATAAATTGCCCTTTACCGAAAATAGTAACCTAACTTGAAATAGCCTGGAAAAGAAAACTATTAATGACACGAGAAATAATTGCATATTTATAAAGAGGTTAAACTTTGTTTACATCTAAATTTGATCAAAATAACCCCCAAAAATAAACATATTGCAAGTTGAAATAGAAGGAAATTTCAGTATATCTACTCGTTTGCACACTCTAAACTAGACTTGTTTGTGATACCTAATTAACGCTTATTATTTAACGTTTTACTACTATTTAATCACCAAATAATATTAATTATGTAATATCTTTTTAAAAAAAGTTTTTATCTTACCATTCATATTAAACTTTAATTCTTGTTTTTTGCTTACGTCATTCAGTCTGTAGAGAATTCTTATTGCTTTACTTTTGGACTTTGTCCGTATCAGTAGAAAAAAAAAACCAATGTCAATAAAAGGGTTAACTTACTGACATCCGATGGTGTTTTATGTCATTGCAATGCATGATTGATCCTTTACAACAACTATAAATGCACTTGATAAAAGGAAAATATATCAGGCCAGATAAAGAGAATTTAGTAATTATAATGAAGAAAGTAAACAAATTTTATGATCAGAAAAAATGTAGGTGTCCTCAACAAAGTTTTGGGGTTTTATCCAAACACAATACACACAAGTGGACACAAATACTTTAACTCAATTATACAAGCTGTTTGGAAAATCGATGGTATAACTTTCGGATTATGTTCTATATATGTGTATAGGTCTGGAAAAGCTTGGTTTCCAAATTATAGGCCGTTGAAACAAATATTCTTTATTATAAACATCTACCACATACATGCACTGTTATTTCTACATATAGGACAGATAAACACGATACCTGTGACAGGATCACAGGTAAAATAAGTCTGAGCCTGGTGTTGCCACATATACAAACAAAATTATGAAAATATGACACTAAACAAATATAAAATCCGTGGGGCCCAGAAGGTCTAAGTGTTATGATTAACTTTTGATAATCAAAATTGGGAACCTGGTCGGCATCCTGCGAAGGTTGACACTTCTTATTTCAGGTAATAGAGTATAACAGACGAAATACAGGTAAATAAATATGATCAGCACAAACCAAAGACCGCACAGACAAAGAAATGGATTACAAATGAAAATTAGACTAGTAAAGGAGTGCTATTACAAAAACAACCCCTACACGAAGAGGCGGCTTTACACGTATAGAACATAATCCCAAAGTTATGCCATTGATTTTTCAAAACACCCTGTATAATAGATTGTTTTAAAAGAATTTATCCAGCTGATATGGTTAAACTTTTAAATAAATAACCAGAGATCAGTTTTCTTTTTGTAATTACATTTTGGCAATGGCAAGTCACCTTGCCAGTTAATAAGAGAATATTAAAGAATGTGAAGTTTACTTTGTAGGTACAAATATTCAATTGTCTTTTGCGGGCATCCGTATCATTGTCCAACAATTTATTGACAAGGCCAAACACTTGCTGCATGACTGCATCTTGTCGGAGGTCATCACGACCCTACAATAAAATTTTAAAGATTAAAAAAAAATTGAAGACATAAATAAAGTATTTTGGCGGCAATGATAAAACATTTTTATTATTTTATTTTAGTTTTGCTGTTGCCACTTCATCGAATGAAAATGAAACTTTGCATCAGCACATTTGAAATCTGAACAACGTTAAGCAATGAATTAAAAAACAAATAAATAAATGGCAACACTAGATCTGATAGGATTTGAATTTCATATAGGAGATTCCATAGTTTACGATAACATCCATTAGGCCATGCACGTTCATGTGTGGGCCAAGTTAAGTTTTCTCACCCTAAACATGGGTCAGGGCTCTAATTATAGATTATGTATATGTACATTCATATATCACAGAATATATATATATATATATATATATATATATATATATATGGAAAATGAAAAAAGGAAAGCCAAAAAACTATATTATTTATGTATTCATCAACGTTTCGTCTTTATTGTGAGATTTCCTCAGGATGAAAGAAAAATGCAGAAAAAATAATCATACAATTATCAATTTTGATTTGCCCGAAAGCGGCGAGTCTTGACGAGACTATGAGTGACAGAATCAAAAATTGAGAAAGGCAATTTGGCTGTGTCAGTAGCAGCAGTTCAATGGAATTTTTAGGAGGTGGGGGTAAGTTGGTTGAATATGAGTTTATTATCTTTAGCCTTGAAAGAAAGATATTGTCTGGATCATAGTGTTATAACGAGCGTAGGGGCCGGTAGTAGATGGGGGAGTATGAACTCATTGTCACGTTTCGAATTAAAAAGGAGGAAAGAAAAATAAATTTCTATATGAAAGTAAATGCATGAAAAATTTAGAAATGCAAATTCTGATGAAAACCGAAAATGTGGTAAAAAAGGGGAGAAGAAAGAAATAATATCTATTAATTTATTTATTTATGTGTGAAAGTATTTATTTATTCCTATTTATTTAATTATTTGTGTATCATTAATTAATAAATATTAAATTATTTATGAGCGTATAAGTATATGCATATGCAATATGTATATATATATATATATGTGTAAGAAATGGAAATCATATCTGAAGAGGACACAAAAGTGTTGAGACGTCACATCCCATATATTAGCGACTTTCCGCTTTGAAATCTCCATAAATAATACAAATGTAATATTAAGTGTAAATGTCTACTGGGACTAAATAATATTTTGTTTCAGAATTTTTAAGATGAAGATTTGATTATTTAGATTATTCTGACTACTATTCTTATCTTGGTTATTTCATAACGTTTGTTTTTCTTTTGGCTTAATTATGGCGGTAAAAGTTCACTGATTTCTTTTTTTAAATATCTTGAATTTTGTTAAGAGAATGTATGCTTTGAAATGGGCAAAAACAATTGTTTGAATTAAAGTGCTTTTTTTAAACAAATTCGGAACATTTATTAAATTATTATATTCCGAGCTCTGGTGGTATGTACACTATTGAGCTAATATCCCAACTTTAAAGGAATTTACATAATATTAATAACAACTTTATTTGAATAAGTAGCAATAATTATGGTAATAGCGATGTAATTATAAAAACAATATTCAGCTTAAAAGTAATAAAGACAATTTTCTTTGCGCACGTTCAAAAAGGTAATAAAAAATCGGATTAATAAATACAAAGAGAAGATTTGAAAGAAATCTAATTAACAGAGATCATACTGATTACAAATCCTTTTTAAAACAATACAAAATCGGTTGATAGAATTATTTAAAAAAAACTTTTATGGTTAAAAGTCATATCATTAGTACAATCCAGGCACCAGTAGTTTCTTTAATAACTCTTAAAAGCTTATCAAAGAAAACAAAAGGTCCAAAAGGATTTCCATAAATACATTTGCCCTGATTTTCAGTGGTTCTATTTTAGTCCAAGGACAGAATTATAGTTCTCGTTGTATATTAGCGGTTGTTTGGATAATTCCTTTGGAATCCTTTTTTAATAAGTTTCTAAAAGGTCTCTGTGGGCACAGAAAAGGTCTTTACAGATTGGATTTGGCAATTGTTTTATGAATATGAGAAGCAAAGAGAGTATACATCTCTCCAAAATTATCATTCAGAAGCTTGATTTATATCTAGACAGACAGACTAATTGATTTAGATATAGAACTATATAAATTCGTTGACCCCTATTTTAGCTTATTATGCGATGACACTTGTTAGGAATGTATTGTGTCTTACCTTCACCAATTGTCTGTACTTTAGACCATTGGAACCATTGCAGAGGATGATTTTAGGCAGGTTGATTCCCCCTGCAAGTTTAAACTTTGGCTCAAAGCCAGTCACATAAGGAATTTCAGCATAAACCCCACTCGGGTCAATCTACACGGAAGAAAAAAAAATGTAAAAAAAGAAGAAAAGAAATGAAGATAGTTAGAAACATTAAAACCAAATGACACAGTAAAAGAAATGTTTACAAAAATTCTTATGGTTTCATTTTTTTTTATCTAAGCACAAACAGATAAAAAATGAAACTTTTGAAGAAAGAATGGGGAAAAAATCTATAAGTTGAAAAATTAAGATTACTTATCATATTCGGTTTAACGTCTATTTTAAATGTTGGTATGTGTTGGATAGCTTTTAGAAATTGACTTCCAAACCTAATCTTTAGCTAGGTTTTTATTTATCCCTCTTTCTCAAGTCAATTCATATCACTTCCTCCCATGTTTTCCTTGGCTTTCCCTTGTGAACGAAACCTGCTACCTCAACTGTTCTACATCCACTAATCCAAGAACTCTCATTCATTCTTTCAATGTAGCCATACCATTGATGTCTCCTGTTCTGCACACATCTCCCTATACTATCCCGATTTTATTTTTTTCTGAGGTCATCATGTAACAGGTACCCCACTCTCATTCGTCACCGTGTCATGGAGCCAGTTATAAACATGGTCTCCACTCGTGTCTCTATCTCTGTGCTCACGCCTCTGGTTCTCTACACAGATATCTTGCCAGACCGTGAACACTCTTTTGGCCGTGATCGTCTAGAGGTTAGGACCCCACGTTGTGGTCGTGGTAACCCAGGTTCTATTCCTGGTCACGGCACCAAATGTAACAGGTACCCCACTCTCGTTCGTCACCGTGTCATGGAGCCAGTTATAAACATGGTCTCCACTCATGTCTCTATCTCTGTGCTCACGCCTCTGGTTCTCTACACAGAGATCTTGCCAGACCGTGAATATCGTAGTGGCAATAAAAAAAAAAGGATATGTCGGTCGAAATTCCTCCAGGTCCGGATGATGATGATGATAGCTGGCTTTGTCGATCTCGTCTCTGTGAAGGCAAGGTTATTCAAGCAGAACAAATCAACGATAATAATGCAACAACTCAGCGATTTCTTTTTGTATGAAATAATTATTAACAAGATAAAACAATTGTTTTTAAACGTTGAATTAAAGGCTACCTTTCGATAATGTCTTTTTTACTAAACTATTTCGTCGTCTCTCTCTCTGCGTGTGTGCGTATCCATTTACAACGATTATATTCACAAGTTGTACTAATTAAGTCATTACTCTATGTTTGGAAAACGGTGGTTCTTACTACGCACGCCTGAGAATCGGCGGCGCACTTCAGCCACGACTGACTGTGCCGAGTGCCCAGCTCTAACTACTGACTTGCTTTCTTGCCGGTCTCTGTGGAACTGATTCTGAAAACCTTTCTCTTACCGAAAGGGTGTATTTCATACCCTTTCCTTTTCCAACCTATTTCTCTAGTCCTTTTTTCTCTCTCGGGGGCTGGGGGAGCGGCGGCCCCTTTTCAACGATTCAGATAAATGGAGTTCTCTCTTTTAGATTTTATTGCTATTATGATAAAACAATTATTCGCTTTCTTCTCACTGTCTCCCAAGTGTTGACCTGTCATCAGCCTATCAGTGATTAAGAGATCATGACCAAATTCTGAGGCAGCACCTGGTAAATGTGTCTCTTTGTCCGGTGATAATTGAAAATGACAACCAACACGCTTTTTGCCAGACAACTGACGCCATTTCTTTTCCCGGTTTAGATGGTCGACTTGGGTTGAGTATACATACTAGCCTTATATCTCTACTTTGTTTCTATGTAGGGCCTAGCATCATCACCAAGATGCATACTGGTGCGCCCCTGTGGGTGTCCGATCCCAGTCGGCCTCGATTGCTGTGTTATAATCAGATCTAAATCTGTCTTTAAGACTCAGATTAAACATCCATTTTATCATTCTCATATCATTTCTCTCCATGCAACACATGTCCTCAATACTCAGTGGCCAGGTTTCATTTCCATACTTTATCACATTGCGTACACATGCCTGATAGACTCTTCCCTTGGTTGATAGTGGTAAGTAATAGCAGAAGTTCCCTGAACTTACTCCATCCACTCCTAATTCTTGCAATCACACTAGCACCTGCTCCTCTTTGTGCTCCAATAGTATCACCAAGGAAACAACAATTTTGGACAACCTCAATAGCCTCACCATTGATATATACTTTTTCCACATCTGAGTTTTCATCCATCTCCATTGTTTTACATTTCTTGCACACAAATTAGTTAAGAAATTGACTTCCAAACTAACCTGTCTCTGGCCAGGTCTCTAATTATCCCTCTTTCTCTCAGATCCATTTTTATCACTTACTTCCATGTTTTCCTTGGCTTTCCCCTGTGAACTGAACCTGCTACCTCAACTGTTCTACATCTACTAACCCAAGAACTCTCATTCTTCTTTCAACATGGAGAATAAATTATAAGAATAAAGAAAAAGAAAAGATGAATAACCTATTTTTAAGATTGTTATTGATTAGAAAGCAAAACTCTTCTGTGTTTCGTAATATTTTAAAACATTGAATTTGTTTCCTAAATTTTTAATATTCTTTAAGAAAATGTTATTTGCCCATTACAAGGCAGTTGCTTTGTAACTGTGACAATATAATTAAAGTTCTATGATGATAAGCAAATCTTTAGTGTTTGCATGTTTTAGAAATAAAAGTCTTGTAAAAGACATCCTTTTCTTATGCATTAGTCCCGAGGTATGGCAGGATTCGATGTTTGTTTACACTTGACACAATCACAGGCTTGGTTTGGGTAAAGGCCGGTTTTACAGGGTGTCTGCCCCTCTCATCATCGGCTTTTATCTTGGTCGCTTCCCGGCGACTTTGAATGCAAAGGCAAGTTTTGAGACGGTGTCGTTGCTGGCCCTCAACACATGTCCAAACCATCTAAGCCGCCATTCCCTCAATTGGTGTGATACCGTAGCGTTTTTGGATATCCTCAGTGCAGACAACAATCTGGTAGATCTTCGCCTTTAGACAGTCACTAATCTTGTAAAATACATCTTTCTTATCAACATTATATCAATAAGATTAGTACTAAAAAAAAAAGTGCAACTTACAGGAATGTCAGTGGTCGTCACAGCAACATGACATAGATTTGTCAGTTTGGTAAGGAGCAGGGAAGAAGGTAGTTGAATGGCTTCTACAAGAGAATCAAGTTGAAAAATGAAGAAAAGAAAAGGAATTGTAATGGTGGAGACAAAGAAAACATGTGAAATTGAAATATTGCAATAGAGGAAAAGCCAGTCTGAATCAACCTTCATAATAATTTGTAGGATAAAGCAATTTCCAATTAAATTTATAGTGGTGAGTGGTCTGTATCGATGTTCATGCCAAAAATAATGATCTGAGTTTAGTATAATTTTAAGATCATTATTTGCATCGTTTTTCTTTGGATAATTGTTCTTGTCAACAATGATATTTATATTCATACTATGTTTCGTACGATGTGCCCTCCATCGTACTTCAGTTGTATGAGTGCATTTATGCGCATACCCAGCATTGCCCAGTAATGCTTTTACTTGCAGTTTTTTTTATACTATGCCGTTTTTTTCCACAAAAATATATTTTTTGTTCCATAGGTAAGTAACTCTGTATTGACGAATACAGAGTTACGTCTGTTTTTTAAGATAGCGTCCGTATTAAAATAATTTCGACCCCGTAAAAGTATTTTCTGGAAGCAATTAAATCAAATTTTTACATAAATTCAAATCCAAAATAAAGTATCTTCTGGAAGGAATTAAAGCAGATTACATTTTATTGTTCTTAACAACATACTGCAACAATCAACCAAAAGAATTGAGCACCAGAATCAAATATTGATTTTGTAGAAAGAAAGCTATCAACGACAAAAAACGAGAAAGAGACTGACTTTACTTTATATATTAGACTTAATTTTTCCTGTATTTAAAAATGGTTCTTGATTATTTGTGTATGTTGATGTTTTGTACTATGGACTCATGATTGTGATATTTATTTTTAAATCAATGAATGTGTGTATATGTTGAATATTTGGTCGTCAGAGGTGTGTATTATCTCATTATACACACCGTGGCTGGTACTCTTCATCATCATAGCATAACTGTTGGCCCAAGATGTCTCTATGTTTCTCTTAATACAGTAATAAACTGTCTAATATATCTCTCCCTCTAATCTCTGTAACCGTATTGCCACTGTCCTAAAACTAATAAATCCTCCATAAAAAAAGTCTCACACGGACACATGAGTCTTTGTTTTAATGGAGGATTTATTAGCTTTAGGACAGAGTTACAATACGGTTACAGAGATCAGAGAGAGATATGCATTAGCCAGTTTCTTACTGCATTAAAAGTGAGAGGCATAGGGACGGCTTGCGCCACCAGTTATTGTTAACTAACAGTGTTTGCCTGCCCCAACCCCATTGGGGTTTTGAGACAAGCAGTTTTTTCGTGATCGCTTCACTCTGGTAGGAAAGAGGCAGAAAATCACTTTTTCAGAAATGATGTCATATTCTTAACTTCTGCTTACTTTTTGACTGCTGATCGTCAATCATTTCCCCCACTCTATCGTTCATTCCCTCCACTTGGATTGAGGATTTTCATTATGTAACACATAACGTGATATTGTAATTCACATGAAGTATGGCATGAAAGTCCTTAAAAAGAAATAACAAGCCACGCGTGCGTGGTCCCCCTCTGTATGTGACTCGATGTGGCGAGTGTAAAATGCAATAAATTTGGGCAATTTGGAGCATTTTTGACCCCCTGGGGGCGCGAACCAGAATTTTTCTGAGATCAAGGATGCTCATTTTATATCCAGAACAATTGCCTCTACATTTTGCCCAAGTTTCAGAAAAATTGAATGGATGGATCAAACGTTATGGGAGAAAAGGGTCATTTTTTGCCATTTTGGGGGCGTTTGACCCTCTGGGGGCGCGAACCAGATTTTTTCCATGGTCAGCGATACTTATTTTCTATTAGGAACAATTGCCTCCACATTTTGGCCAAGTTTCAGAGAAATTGAATGGATGGATGAAAAGTTATGGGGCAAAAAATGTCAATTTTTGCCATTTCGGGGCCTTTTGACCCCCTGGGGGGCTAACCAGATTTTTTTTCAAAAAATCGGAGAATGTCACTTTCTAACTTGACCAAAGTTACAACTTCATGCAAAATTTCAGAGAAATTCAATGGATGGTTGCGGAGAAAAATCCGGACGGACGGACATGCCTCAAAACATAAGTCCCCCGATTTTATAAATCGGGGGACCAATTAAAATACTGTTTATAAGAGCGCGTTTTTGTCTCACTTAATAGAAACACTTATGTCACGTTATGCATGACTGTTCATTAAAATAACATGATTGGATTTAATTGTGGAGGAAATACCAATTATTATTATTTTCATTTTTCGTCTTCTTGTCTCATGCTTGAGGTTAGATGTTTCATGAATGACTTCCAACTTTCATTTCTGCCGCCCGCCAAGATCAGGTCATCATCAACTGATCCCCTCCATGTCTTAAGTGGCCTACCATGTGGCTTTGGGCCATCAGCGACAATGTGGGACACACTTTGGAGCATTTCGGATTACTGACATGGGAAACGTGACTATACCAGTACACAGATAATATAAATAAACAAAACACATGAAGTCTGCTAAACTTGTTTTCATTGGGATTTTTTACTAGTTTTTAATTAAATCATGGAGGTAAAAACAATAAAATTTATGCGAATCACATTTTTAGCAATGAATTCATCGGAATAAAAAGTATTTTATTTAAAAAATACATTTTGAATCAATTTTATTCTTTGATATTTTTTTTATTGTCAATAAACAAATCTTATTTACAACAAGTGAATTTATTAAAAAGAAAAAATCGAAACCGATTTAAAATTTTTTTTTTATAAACTGCCATTTTTTTTTTTTAGTTTATATTACAGATATATTCTGCCGAGTAAAATCGGCCTCTTCGGTGTAGTTAGATCAGATGTTAATGTTTAATAAAACATCATCGCATCTTAACATGCTTTAAAAGGTATTTTGATTTACCTTACCCCTTGTTTTTAAAATTTATTTGGATGCTTTAAAAAAGGTATGAACTCCTATATAAATACATATCCACGTGCTGGCGTGATTTCATACGAGAAAAAAAAAAACACCATGAGCCGACTACAACATCTGAGACCGGCAGACCATTAACATCTGATCTAACTACACTGAAGAGGCCGATTTTACCCAGCGAAATATATCTGTAATATAAACTAAAAAAAAAAAAATGGCACTTAATAAAAAAAATAATGAAAAAAAAAATCGGTTTCGATTTTTTCTTTTTAATAAAACATCATCGCATCTTAACATGCTTTAAAAGGTATTTTGATTTACCTTACCCTTTGTTTTTATATATATATATATATATATATATATATAAAGTCAATGTTTGTGTGTTTATAGAAATCAATATGTTTACAATTGGAACATTGAAAATAAGTTTCAATAAGGGTTAACTTTTTCACAGAATCTAAAGACACCATTGAAATTTTCCTTCTGAGGTTACTAGGTGAAATTATCGGTTAGGTCCATAAAATAACTGAAATATATTTGAACGTAAAGAAATGAAATTCATTTTTTAAAAAATCTGTTTTCTTCGTTTCATTAACAAAAATACAATAAACCAAATATCTCAGTGAAGAATGTATATAAAATAATTTAAATAATTATTTTTATTGGTATTTTTAAGATTTAAAATAATTAAGTAAAAATGAATTTGATTCGTTAAAACACTTTGCCGTTTTTCAGCTGTCCGTAAGAAACGCATTGTCAACAAGTAGTTTTTTTTACAAACACCACCACGCTCATTT
Organism: Sepiola atlantica; assembly: GCA_963556195.1. Taxonomy (NCBI): domain Eukaryota; kingdom Metazoa; phylum Mollusca; class Cephalopoda; order Sepiida; family Sepiolidae; genus Sepiola; species Sepiola atlantica. The sequence continues at coordinate 174,566,473 of OY744516.1, forward strand.
TTTAATTTAAAAAAAAATTTTTTTTTTTATTACTTGACCTCATATTGCAAATGTTATTTGAACTTTTTTTTCAAGGCAAAAATTGAAAACATGACTTTTGAAATTACTTTTCTTAAGATACCTTCCAACCAGCAATATATCTCCACACCTAAATACCACTACAATATATGTAGGTTACAAAGATCACACATTTTGATAATACAACTACAATGGTGACATCATTTCCTGTTTGCATAGAAACTTAACAAATATGATGCATCTTTAACTTACTTGTTTCTCGCTTGTATTTCTCCACATCAAAATTAGCCAGTTCAATGTATGCGCCACATAATGTATTCATGTCTTTCACATTTTGTGCAATTTTGGTGCTCAACAGAATGCTGATCATCTTTTCAGCAGCTTTTACACGTTCCTTAATAAAATGGAAGAACAAAAAATAACATCTAACATAAAGTTATCTTGTCGGATTTTCTAAAGTCAGACCCAAATAGCTTATAAGCTGACAAATCAAACTTTGCTTTTAGCAAATTTTCACATGTTATTAGCAATATAATAACATATTTTGTTAGAATTTTTTAAATTTTTAAATTACTTAGTCCAGCCAAGACGACTGGTAATATGAAACATTTTTAAATGATTACCTAAAATTAAAAATCATCAAGGGGAATGACATATTTTAAATCGAAGAATATAAAATTGTATTTCTTTTTCTGTATAGGTTTTAAAATGTGCAAACAAAAAAATATTAAAAACTACAATAACTTCACTGTGACCGGTACAGCTAGTTGTAATCATTTCCCAGATGTTAACGTTTTAATAACATTCATTAACAATTTCAGAATTAGAACACACTTTAGAATAATACATTTTATTAGGCTTCTATAATAATAATAATAATAATTGTTCTTTTCATTATAATCCCCAAAACAGATTTACATTCACAAATGCAATTTCTTTATTTTGAACCATTTTTTTTATAAGTAACATTAATTTAATGAAGAGAAACAAATAATTTAGAGATCATAAGCGCTAGCAGAGTCTGAAACTTATATTAAAACTAATGTCTTGTTAATATATCTTTTGTCTAACATACATATATATATATATATATATATACATATATACATATATATATATATATATATATATAATTATATATATATATATATATAATTATAAAACTCTACGAGTCATGCTTGTTTGCATCCGTACACACTTGATGAAGTCACAAAAGGTATTGTACATGCTGGATGACGCTACAAAAGTCATGGTGCACACTGAATGATGTCACCCATTAATACAGAGTGTAGAAGATATTCATGATGTCACAAAGAGATGATGTCATCCATTAGAACAGAGAGAGAGAGAGAGAGACACACACACACAATTAAAGGGAGACTGACGAGACGTAGTGGGAGGAGGGAAAAAGAGAGAGAGAGAGAGAGTGAAGGGGATGGTAGAGCGCATAAAAAATGAATGATTGTTATCAATAATAATTAATTGAAAATGAGTTAAAATTTAAATAACGAATGGTAGCTTTTGACTACATCATAGATAGACTAGATAGATATCATCCCGACTCAAGTGTAGAAAGGAGAAGAGAGAAAGGAGGAGAGAAAAAGGGGGGGAGGGAGAGAAGAGAGACAAGTTGACGGGTTGTCCAGTATATATATATATATATATATATCAAATTAGAGGCAGCTTTTACTTACCAGACTGTTGGTAGTGTTCTGAGGAGTATTTTCTTTCTTTCCGTCTTTTCCTGATGTTTGTAGAAAATCATCATCTTTGTGTGCATTTGCCAATGCCATCACAATATAAAGCGAATGATGAGGATGGTCTTGTGTCACCTGCACAATAAGCTGTTCAGATGCATAATAGAAAAAACTGTGACAACGTACTGAAAGGTCATGCGTGATCCAAAAAACAAATTACTTTAATTATGTCGGTGAGCCAGAACCTTAATAAAGCAGCAGAAGGAAATATAAGGAGGAGGGGGGGGGGGGGAATCACATGACGTTTTTTGAAACTGATTAGTTGGAAAACAGAGGTATGCAGTGTAATGGGTGTGAATGACGGTAGAATGTTGTCTCAGTGAATGGACCCAACAGACTCAAAGAAAGAGTCATATTGGATAAAATAACCCAAGGAGATTTTCTGTGAAAAATGGAATGATCAGCAGAAAAGAACGAATAATAAAAACATGAAAAGAAATGTTAATGACCGAATCAAAAGACATAAGAAACAAAGAGGAAATATACGGACATCAGATCAAAACAGTTAAATCACCCGCTTAACCCTTTCCAGAAAGTACCTGACTTACAAGGATGCAATCCTCTACCTATATAAGAGTCCAGAGTTTCTTTGCAAGAGCTTTGTGACGAATGCCCATAGCCCGCTTGGGAACACTGATCATCTTGTGGTAATGATTGATATCACCCTAAAATCTTGTCCTAAAGTTGAAGAGCTGTTGCTTAAAACGATGAGATACTTTAAGATTTTAATTTCATCAGAGACCACATCAGAGACGCCACATGGAGTGGAATTATTTTCTCTCCCTGCTAATCAATGTGCAAATGAGGCAACTGAATGGGTCAAAGCAGGCGTTGATGCACATGTTCCCATGAGAAAATTATACAGCCAGCTCCACTCTCCACAATGGTTCATTTCGAAATGTGCAGCTGCTATTGCTCAGAAGCAGCAAGCATTCCGACAATATGGCCGCCATAAGTCTACTACGAATAGACAGAAATTTGTAGAGTCAAGAAATAATCATAAGACTGTGATAGCTGAAGAAAAGAGAAGGTATACAAAGATACCCAGAAAATACATTCAGTCGCAGAAACTAAGTTCTCGTGATTTCTGGAAAATCTACAATAGTGTGGTGAACAATGGGCAATTAACAATTCCCCCGCTATCAAATCACAACGATGTCGTTTGCACGGCAACTGATAAAGCTGAACTACTTGCCCAGTGTTTCGCCGTAAACTCCACTTTGGATGCCGCAAACCACTCCCTCCCTAATTTTCCACTGCAGACGGAAGCCACACTCGATGACCTAGTAATCACCCCATCTCATGTCATGGACATCATAAAAAACATGTGGGCCTGTAGCAGTTTCCTACAAGCCACCATTTTGTATAAAAATCAATGACTTCTTAGCTGCCTGCTGATTGGTTCAGGCAAACTACTTCCTCCTTGGCTTGACCAATCATTGACCTTCTTTTAGGCGAATCTTGGATGGCTAGCATAATTATATAAACATTCGACCGCCATCCGCCTGTTCTCTTTTACTTCTGTGGCACAAGGCGACACTTCTCTCTCTTTCCTTCTTTGGCACTGTAAAACACACGTCCCCACTTTCTGGGGACGCAACAGACATTTTCCCGGGCCTTTGGCCCTGGGTTCGACTTCAACAAAATGGCTACTGCCTCAACACATAATTGCTTACATGTGAACTGACTTTCACAAGAGTGTACAGACACACATACTTGCATACAAATATGGATGCATCCTGACACTGTAGCCGGTGTACGAACATTCAATATCATGAACAATTCTCTTTTCTCCACTGGGGAAATATAATAACGGGAAATTCCTTTACTTTTGTCTTCGTCCATACTTATAGACATACTAACCTCTTTCTCTTTTGTTCACGTACTAACGAAGACGACCCAATAAATTTGTTATTAAATGTTAGAATGAGAGTTTGTCACTTTCTATCTAACAGGCCTGATCTTATACCAGTAATAATAATAAAGAAATGCTCTTGCTTCCCCAATAGCTGGAAAATTGCCTCTGTGGTACCAGTCTTCAAGAATTCTGGAGATAGAACTGACCCTCAAAATTATCACCCAATCAGCCTACTCCCGATCTTCGCTAAAATCTTTGAATCCTTAATCAATCTAGCAATAGTCTGGCACTTAGTTAATGCTAAACTTCTTTCTGACCATCAATATGGATTTAGGCAAGCAAGGTCTACTGCGGATATCCTAACAGTAATCTCTGAACGCATATACCATACAATGGATAAGGCAGGTGAACCTAGGGCGGTAGCGCTTGAGATATCGAAAGCCTTTGACAAAGTCTGGCATAAAGGTCTTCTCATAAAAATTAATTCATATGGTATTACTGGATGAATATTTAATATAATTAGATCCTTCCTATCCAACAGAAAGATTCAGGTTGTCCTCGATGGCCGTTCAACATGACATAAATGCAGGTGTGCCCAAGGGATCGATCCTTGGACTTTTATTGTTCCTAATTTTCATAAACGACCTCTCTGATAACATTGTGTCTGAGATGAGTATATTTGTTGACGACACTACGCTCTACTCTCGTCATGTGGGTAAAACAAACGCGCACATATCCGAAGCAATAGCCGAATCCTTAGAAAGTGACCTCCACTTTGTAGTGGAATGGGGTCATAAATGGATGGTAACTTTTAATGCTGCTAAGACAAAGCTTCTTTCCTTCAACAACTTCAAGAAACCTCTTCAACCACCGATTGCCATGGCAAATAAAACCCTACCTGAGAATCCAACGTTTAAACTCCTCGGCCTAACATTCACAGGTAACATGAATTGGAACAAATACATAGAAGACATTGCCAAGGCTGCTGCAAAGGAGGTGGGCTCCCTCTACTGTGTTAGAAAACTTCTCACATCTGACATAATCCTATATCTCTACAAAGCCACCATCCGCTCATGCATGGAGTATCGTTGCCACATCTGGGATGGTGCATTATCCACTAGTCTCTTCCTCTTAGACAAGGTCCAAAAAAGAGTCTCTAATCTAATAGGTCCTTCACTATCCACCAAGCTCCAGCTCCTGTCCCATTGCTGCAATGTTGCATCCTTGTGTTTGTTTTATAAGTACTTCAATGGAATGTGCTCAGATAAACTTTCTGCTCTCATGCTCCCTCGACGTTAATACACTCGACCAACCCGACAATCAGCTAAATCCTATCCATTGACTGTGGAAGTCCGCAGATGCCGGAGAACCTTCTATTCCAATAGCTTCTTTCCTCGAGGTGCTGGTCTTTGGAACTCCCTCACTGCTCCCTGTTTCCCCAACTGTACCAACATGCAGAAATTTAAATCTAATGTCAACAAACATCTAGTTGCACAGCTCCCAATTTAGGATGACCCAAAAACTTTCACCCTAATTCTCAGTAGCCCCTTACGTCTAGAGTGGCCTTGTTTGGGGTTACTCAGTTAAAAAAAAAAAGAAGCTTCCCGTCTGTGGAACACATTATTGTAGGACTGCTTTCCTGCAGATTACAATGTAGTCATCTTCAAATCCAATGTCAACAAATGCTCGTCATAAACCACCTCATAAGTAATCAAACTTAATTCATACCAGTGATCAATTTTAATACTCCTATAGTGTTCCTCATCTTTTGACTGAGAATCCTTCTATCTCGTTAAGCCTTATCCTCAAGTGACTCTTAACCTTGATATTTGCTGACCTAGTAAAGTAAAAAAACATACCTCACTCACAAAGAAAAAATAAGACTTGTTTTCTCCCCTTTCATCACTAGTAGTTGATTATTGGTATTCTTCTTGAACCATCTATATTCAATGGACATCTTTTTGGGGAGGGTTAATATTCAATGTTATATAAAGTTGTATTTAAATTTCTCATTCGTTGCTTTGTTATCTTTTGTCATTGTATGAGTCCCAATCTGTTTGACAAGTCCATGTATATTTTGTTTATTAAAATATATGTCATCGCATGCTACCCCCCACCCCCAGCTAGGTAGAAAGTTTATACCCCTCTCAGTTGGCAGGCGACAACTGTTGACACTTGACTGATCCAAATTTGAAGAATAATGTCTAATACAATTACAGGAAAAAGAAGTTATAACAATAATAATCAGATAATTATATGTAAGTACAACAGTGTATATCAACAGAATTACAATCTTGATTAACCAGTTTCAAACATTAATGCTATTATCATAATTGGATGTAAAAATTTGATTATTTGCATGCTTTATGACATATCACCCTTTTTAAGGGTTGATTCATGTTGAAGCGCAATACATATTATAAATAATTCATTGTATACAACTAATTGAACACAAGTTACTTTTTTTTACTCATAACTGAAGGGAACCTGCAACAGGTTCATACCCTAACCCCAACAAGTGTTATATACATCCACTAGGACTTGAACTTAGCATAGTAGATTTCATAGTCCGTGATAGTCGCCATTAGACAGCAGGTCTGAATTTAGGATTTCATAATGTGACCCAACTACCTCCGATGGAACTTAAACCCGCTACACTGTTAACCATCACACCACTTGCATATCCAATATGGATCGAGTCTGTAATATATTTTGAATACTAAAATAAATGTTATTCTCAAAAGAATACCAGAGAAATGACATAAGAATATGATTGATGCGTAATGTGAGTCTTAAAGCCAGGCCTAGATCTGATGCCCATTTTCATATCATCTTTCTCCATGCAACACATGTCCCTAACCCTCACTGGCCAGGTTTCACTTTCATACATCACCACACTTCGTACACATGCCTGACAACAAATCTTTTCTTACTTTGTTGAGGCTCGTGTAGAATGAGGTTTCTTGACAACTCATCCTGGCAGCCAGTTGATACATAAGCGGGAGAAACTTGGACGTCTTCAGGCGGCTCAGTCCTCCTTTCTAAAAAAAATAAAAATACAAAAGATTGATCAGGTTTCATAGAAACATATAGAAACATAGATGAATTCTGGTAGAAGGACATGAGTCGTCCTATGGCACCAGCTCCTTGTCTTCATCGTTGTATGCGTCCAGTGATGACAGCAGCCTTATAATTGAATTTGATTTCTTGGTCAATCCAGAACTTATCCAACCGCTTCTCAAATATCTTTACAGTTTCGGCTTCAATTACACTTGATGGCAATCTGTTCCACAAATCAACACAGCGATGGCTGAATGAATATTTTTTCAGGTTCAAACGTGCCTGTTTCTTGTAAAGCATCTGACTGTGTCCCCTGTTGCCCACTCTTGTACTTTTTCTAGTCAATAATTTATCAGCATTGAAATCATATTTTCCAGAGAGCAATTTATAGCACTCAATCATGTCCCCACGTATTCTTCTATATGCCAAACTTGGCAATTTCAGAGCTTTCAACCTTTCTTCATAACTCTGATCGTACAGTCCTGGAACAAGTTTAGTAGCTCGCCTTTGTACATTTTCTATCATTTCAATGTGTTTCTTTTTATATGGTGCCCACACTTGATTAGCATATTCAATATGAGGCCTCACAAGCGCTTTAAACAATATAACCAATGAACTTCGATCGAGGTATTCAAAACATCTGCGGATTAAACCGAGAATTTTGTTGGCTTTGTTTACTTTCTCTTTCATGTGTTCTTCGAAATTTGTCTATTACAACACCAATGTTTCAACAACAAAATGCACACAACCAGTTTCAGGTTAAACGATTGTTTTATATGCCACAAAAAATATGTCATTAAGTGACAACAACCAATCTTTATCCTCTTTTCTCCTTATTGGAAATGACCTTTAAATCATCATTTCTTTTTTATTTCACAATTCAAGTTAACAATTCAACCTATGTAAGAATCAGAAGTGACTGTTTATTAATGTGGATAGAATTTATTATTTCAAACTTCCTGTCAAGATTTTATAATTATTCAGCTGTAATAATCTTGTATCATGGTAAAAAGGAGTTTGTGGAACCCCTGTTCCAGCAGTAATAGCAACAACAACAACACCAGATGCATGATCTCTGAAATATTCAATGTTTATTTGATTGAAATATTTCATACTGATTGGTCAATTAGTTCAAAATACTCAATCTAGACTGGTTGCCTATACCGAACTTCAACCAATCAGAAAAAATCATTTTTAGAAACCAAGCATCTGTTTGCATTGACCATATAAGCAAAAACCCAAACATTGTCGCTAGTGAGAAACTCAACTTGCCACAGGAACCCTTGTTGGTCATAAAGCTACTACACAGACTTCTCGCGGGAAACAAACTCTGGCCATAAACTCTTGGCTACCGGCATCTCAGCAAACAACACAAGCCACAGTCATGTAGTATTAAAATATAGTGACAGTTTATACACAGTCTCATGAACTCACTAACAACAAATTCACGCATTAAAACAACACTTTCTTCGTCTAGACCCTTTGAACGTTTCTTAACTCTTTACTTTTGGTTGCTCAATAAGACATAAATAATGTTAGTATATAGTATGGTATGAGTAGACTTTGTTGTCATTACTTTTGATAATCTCTTATCCTGTACAAGTTAAATCAAAGAATCCAAAATCTAGAAACGAATTGAAGATTACAATTTAACATTTGCACCAAATCCTTTAATAAATACAATAAAATAAAATAATTACCTGTAGTAAGCAACTAAGGTCATTTGAATGTGAATTCTCAAACCATAGAGAGATTAGTGTGAAAATATGCAGGTCATGGCTATCTCCGTAACGGAGACACTTGATAAAATTGATAACAGCTCGTTTTAGAAACTCGCTGCGATCCTCATGAGTTGCTGAAAGTTCAGCTTCATCAATAGCAGATTGCCGTTCAAGTGTCCTCATGAACCGAGGACAGCTGGAAAATAAAAATCACGAATAAAAAACTTTTTAAGACCAGAAAAGACACAAAAATAAAAGAAAAAACACATCTAGTATTTTTTTTTAAATAGATCATGTGATCAAGAGAAAATGCCACAAATAATTTATGAAATTAAACAGAAATAACTGCTAGAATTAAGTGAATTTAATTTGTCATCATAAAAGTTAATGACTTATTCAACTTCAAAATACAAAGGATTACAAATATTTTTTTTGCAAATAATACATAATTATATGAGCATGTATAACAATTAGACATAAATATAAAAATAATTATAGCCAATATGAAATGATTATTCTTCTAGGCGTAGTGGAAGATTATTGCAGGAATTCAGGAATTTAACTCTAATAAACAAAAATGGTGTACAAACTCTTTTTCATTTAGATTTTTCAGTTCTTGGACCTCGTGCTGGGCTTTCATCATGAGTTCCTTTTTAGCTTCAAATGTGGTCGACTCCATGTATTTACTTATGTTTATATACTGAGTGTGGGAATAACAGGCCAGAGAGAGGAAAGCATCTAATGGTACAGAACCGCTTTGAGAAGCTGAGGCTTGAAGCAATGACACAGCCTGGAGAAAAGAACATATCACAAAATTATTATTCAACTTACAATAAATTATAATTGAATACAAATATTATAAACAAAGTGTTTTCTTTTCCATATTACAACAATGATTGTGCCTCACACCAAATAATGGATGAATAGAAAATAGTGAGTGACCTCTCAAGCTAGTTGCATAGAATATCTGATGCAATGATTTTTGAAGTTGTGTATTTTATGTTTGTTTGAGTTGGTCCCCCCCAAACATGAGAATTGACAGAGAGTAGGTAGAACACAGTTCTGTATCAAGAGTGGGGATACATTCACTGAACATGAGCAGTGACAAGCTAACACTATTGGTAAAATGTAATGTTATAATTGATGCCAACTTGTTTAAAGAAAATAAAAAGAATGTATTTTCATACTTTTGTTCATCTTCAGTCACAACAGAAAGAATAAGATCCAATCAAAGTAAACAAAGGGACACTCTCCTTATGACATTACACAATAATAAAAACAACAACAAAAAAAGAAACTGGAGAAATATTATAAAAATTCTACTTACCAATATTAATAGCGTTTTTATTACTTACATTATGCTGTAAATTGCTAATTCTATACTAATGAAGACGTTTTATTACTCCAATGTTAAAAGAGGCAGTGAATACAAATATTTGCCCCAGCTTTGAAAATTTATATGCCAAAAAGGGATTGGATATTTAGAATGATCATCCATGCATATTAATACATTTCTACTTAAGTACCCACCACTGATGATGACGATGATGATCAATTTAGTAAAACTATATAAAGGGATGTCATTTTTAAAGATTATAGTTATAATATTTCATTCAGTATAGACAGGTACTTAGTAATATTAATGTAATAACTGATAAAGGAAAAACATATTTTAATCTAAGTAAGAAAATAACAATGATGGTCCAAACTTCAAAAGGAAACCCTGTTCAAACAACACTGACAAATTTCCAACACCAATGCTTTCTCTCAGCTGTTCAAAATTCGAATCCCTGTCTGCTTTTAATCCGTCTTTTTAAAAGTCAGTTGGTCTCTACACATGCAATTTAGTACAATGTATTGTACAAACCAAAATCAGATGAAAAATAATAAAAAAATATGTTTTTTTTATACCTTTTCCAAATAGGATTCAATGATAATTCGTGGGTTTTCAGAACGCGTTTCAGCCAACCAATTGCCGTATGTATTCAAAGTCATAGAATACAAGCCTGCGATGTTGTCACTCTCCCCACTTGAGTATTTCTACAGAAAAGTAATAAAAAAGAAAAAAAGAAAAAGAAAAAAGAGTAATGGATGGAGAACAAATTAGGGTCAATTTTGAGTTTGAAAGCAAAGATTTCATATTTTTGTATTTCAAGGGGTTTGACATTTCTTTCTTTTCTTGCTTAACAGATGTCATAAGATTTTCTTATGAACAATAAATTATTATAAGATTTTCTTATGAACAATAAATTATTATAAGATTTTCTTATGAACAATAAATTATTATAAGATTTACTTATGAACAATAAATAGATTGCAGCTAAAAATTAGCACACATCCAATATCTTGGAAACTTTCATAAGTTTCATTTTAAATACCTAAAAAAAAATAATATACCAAAATTAAAATCATCCGCCACTCTATAATAAAGATCAATGTGTATTTATTTATATATATATATATATATTAATAAATTGATTACACAGAAGTAGAAAGTTTCTATTTATTCTTTTTTTGATCCAATTTTTCCAGTGGCGGAACTCACTATAATTGCAAGTTCTTTCGACTGGCGAGAGTTGCCCTCAGGCACATGATTATGTTACAAATTAAAATTGGTGAATTTATTAAGAAAGTCGATTAAAAACGTTTTAAAACATTTTAATATTCCTTCCCCACCCTTGTTGATACACGGTTGAAAGTAGGTTTATGCGCTCGAATGAACAATGCTTTGAGGATAGGGAAACGAAGGTTACAGTTTGAAACAGTGAGAATAGCAGTGTTTTGAGTTAGTATATTACGGGAAAAAAAAAAGACTACTGATTTTAATTTGCAACATAAACATGTTCATAAGGATGACTCATGCCAGTCGAAAGTGCTTGCAATTATGGTGAGTTCCCGTTTACACTGGAGCATAACATCAGACCGCTGGTTCGCCAACTGGAAAGATTTGATCAAAAAAGGAATAAACAGAAGTTTTCACTTCGGTTTAATCAAACTTGTATCCATGAAAAAAATGCTACCAAAATATACAAATATTAATAAACATATCCATCCCATCACACAAAATTTAGTAAGTAAAAAAACTGCCAAACGAAACCATTTCAAGTGTTTAAGAAATCCTTCACTTTATTTCCATAATGAGACGTTTTCTTTCTTTTTTCTTTCTATACTAGTTGATATGTCTTTTCTTTCTGTTTTTCTTTTTTTAAACTTTCCGGTTTGCAACGTTTTCTTTTTTTTCTTTCTTTTAAACTTTCCAGTTTCTTATTTTTTTTAAAATTTTTCTGACAGTGATGTTATTTTATATAAATATGAATTTTAGCACAAACACTAGCGAAGCATAATTTTTTTCCTGCATTTTTGACGACTGGTGTACACTCATATCTCTATAACTATATACAATCAGTGTTAAGTCCTTTAAAGGTTATCCTGTGATCAGTGGAATAAAAGTTAATTTCAGAATAAATATTTTGAATGCTTACAGGGAGACATCAAATTATTGCTAGAAATATAAGAATAAAATGGCTTTACCCTTTCGAGTTGTTTGATAAGAGTTTTCATGAGATGTTTAGCTATGGTGTGCTCCCCTTGTTTCCAAAGTAACATGGATTCTTCCATATCTATCTGCAGTGATATAGATTCATCCATTTTGTACTCATCATTAAGCCTCTTTAATAAATGCAAAGATCGTTCAGCAACCTGAAAAAAAAAAGAAGAAAATGGTGTATATCAATATAAATACATAATCAAACATTTGACAAAATATGAATATTAGATTTAAATTTAAAAATTCATGTAAACATTTACTTTGTTGCCGTACTATTCTAAATAATCTTTTTCAACTGCCAAATTAAAAAAAAAACTATATTAGGAACATCAGGAAGTTTCATCGGATGTCCTGCTGGCTTGGCAGATCAAAAGAGCAGGCTCAAAGTGTTTTAAAACATTTAAAAATTTTTTTGAATAATGAGCACTAAATACTCTGTTGACAGACAGGATCTTCCACGAATGCACACCTCTGATCCTCGGCAAAGTTGCTGCGCATATCAATGCAATCTAGCTAAAGTGACCAAAAGATCAGCGACCGTCTAAAGTCGAAGATTTACAATCACTTCTGAGTTCTGCTGCCACACGTATGGCCTTCCCCGCAGCCACTCTCTACACCCAATGCGTGACAACAGTGGACAGCAACTCAATATAGTCATCTAAATTGAGTCCAAGTCCCTTTTTGAAGATGTGGGGCAGCATGACATGGCGTTTGCTGAAAACACACCCAAAGATCATCAGTTTGAGGGAACTTGGTCTTCATGACGCACGGGACTTTGTACGGACACTAGTCTAATCATCTGTTCTGTGCATTATGCAACTGGTCTAGAGAAGAACCAGAGTGTTTTACACGCTGAGAAAGATCCAGTTTTGACAAAAATACTTGTTAATTGAAAAGTGCTTGTACCTTGAAGACATGATATTAATGACAAAACAGAGAAATTTTCTTTGCAGTTCAAACATGGAGGCCACATATGTATGAAGGCATAGAAATGTCATCAAAGGACGTTTGAAATGAGCACTGTACAAAGTTAAAAATGCCCAGTTTTCATCAAAGTTTCATATTTAAACAATTTTTTTAATAAAGGATGGAGGACTGTCTGAAATATTAAAATTATACTAACACCTATAATTTACATGCTTTTATGTTTTTCATAAAACAATTGTTTTTTGATTTCTTAAATGTGAAGAAATGCATCAATTTTAGTTGAGAAATACATTATATCGCTATGTATATAAAGTTAAGTATGTGTATATGTTAATATATTTCTATGTATATGATTCAGTTCTAAACTAATTAACCATCATGAATTTTGAAACAGATGTTGCTAATAGTAATGGTTGGTAATGTGAGCTATATTTAGTTTAATTTAGTTTCATGCAAATTCAGATACCTCCAATTTTTGTGAAATTTAAAAAAGGCAATTAATAAATTTTCCTCAAATTTCATTTTCTTTAGAGTATTTTAAAGGGTTCTTAGGTGGCATAATATGGGCACTACCTCCCATTTGAAAATACGAATAGTTCAGATTCATATTAAATTTGATCCATAGACATTAAACACTAATAAAGCAATATTTCCTGAATTTCAATTTCTTTTTAAGGCCCTGTGCATTAAATTTTAAACATTTTCTAGAATCAAAATCCTGTCATGAATTTTGATCAAAATTCATGAATAAAGACTCTAGACATAAAGTTTAGTAGCATTATATCTTGATTTTAATCTTCGTAAGGAGACAAAAAGTGGTGCAAAACTGTTCTGTTTGTAGAATTAATTTTACCTGTCCTGAGATGGGCATTTTTCTAGTATATATATATATATATATATATATATAACAGTATCAAATCTGTTCTCCTGTTGTAAGATAGTATGATATAACAATTTTTTTTATTACCTAAGTCTAATTTTTATTAAAATTTGCTTTAAGTATAGTATTTATAATTAGTTGCGTCACTTTAATATTCTTTTGAATAAATTCTTTTCTCATCTAATAAAAAATTTGCACGAATGAATAAAAATCAAATTAAGAGTAAAACTAAGTATTGAATACAATGACAATAAAAGTGAAAGCATTTATTAAAAATATCTACCTCGTATTTGTTCGCATTTCTAGCAGCTCTGATCAATTGTTTATACTGTGTGCACAAACCAAGTAATACAGAATTGTGATGCTGGTCCAAAACTTTCACATGTTCTGACAACAACAAACATTGCAGTTTCTGAATAGGTTCCACATACTCAAAGTCAGCATCCCAAACTTGCAACTGCAAATTCCATTTTTCCAGAATCGCATTGAAGTCATCCCTAATAATAAAACAAATAAAATATTTTCTCAAATGCTATAAAAATAGTTTTACTCATGTTTTTTTAAAAGTTCTCTCAATTTACCATTAATGTAGAATTTTAAAACTTATTGACATTATAAATTAGTTGGAAAATGGCAATACATGATGAAAAAACATAAAATATTTGAATGAAACAAAATGTTTTTTTTGTAATAGTGTGATGAACAATAGACAATCGACAATTCCTCCGCTATCAAATCACAACGATGTTGTTTGCACGGCAACTGATAATGCTGAACTACTTGCTCAGCGTTTCGCCTCTAACTCCACTTTGGAGTCAGCAAACCACCCCCTCCCTAAATTCCCATTGTGGACTGAAGCCACAAATGGATGGCAACTTTTAATGCCGCAAAGACAAAGCTACTTTCCTTCAATTAACTACAAGAAACTTCTTCACCCACCGATTGTCATGGCAAATAACACCCTACCTGAGAGTCTATCATTCAAACTTCTCGGCCTAACTTTCACAGATAACATGAATTGGAATAAATACATTGAAGACATTGCCAGGGCTGCTGCAAAGAAGATGGGCTCCCTCTAACGTGCTAGTAAACTTCTCACACCTGACATTTACTTATATCTCTACAAAGCCACCATCCACCCATGCATGGAGTATTGTTGCCACATCTGGGCTGGGGCATCATCCACTAGTCTCTCCCTCTTAGACAAGTTCCAAAAAAGAGTCGCCAACTTAATAGGTTCATCACTATCAACCAAGCTCCAGCCCCTGTCCCATCGCCACAATGTTGCTTCCTTGTGCCTGTTTTACAAGTACATCAATGGATTGTGCTCTGATGAACTTGCTGCTCTGGTACCCCCCACAATGTAAATTCACTAGACCAACCCGACAATCTGCCAAATCCCATCCATTCACTGTGGAGGTCCCCAGATACCGAGGAGCTTTCTACTCCAAAAGCTTCTTTCCTTGTGCTGCTGGACTCTGGAACTTCCTTCCTGCTCCCTGTTTTCCTCATGGTACTGACATGCAGAAATTTAAAACTAATGTAAACAGACATTTACCTGCACAGCTCCCAATTTAGGTTGACCCCCTTCCCCCCTCCCAAACTTTCACCCTTTTTCTCAGTAGACCCTTACGTCTACAGTGGTGGGCTGCCTTGTTTGGGGTGAACCATGTTAAAAAAAAAAAAAAAAATTAGTTTAGAAAAAGAGTGAAGAAAATTGTTCAAGTATTACACTCCCCACCCCCAAAAGCATGCAAAAATAAGTGTGTGTGTGTGTGTGTGTGTGTGGGAGTAAAGAATTAGAATAGAATGAAGATTCAAAGTTTTATTCAATATAAATCGTTCATAAAATCTGTCATCATGGTCACTGTGCCAAAAATGAAATAAATGCAGCATCATAGAAGAATGATTGAATCACAAATAGACCAACTTTTCGACCACTGTAGAATAATAATAACCAACCATCATCATCATCATCATCATCATAAGAGAATGGATGACTTCCTTACAAAGGAAAAATACTAAATAAAAATAAACAAACAAACAAGAAACTGAGGTATGAAAAAAAGAAAAAGAAAAAAAAATTAAACCAATACCCAAATCAAAATTGCTATAGCGCCCAACTCTACTTGACATCCTGTGTAGATGGGTACTTCATCTATGAATGAAATTGTTTTGATCATTATCAATAATGATCTAATAAAGCTGAGCACTATTTGTGAATTAATTCATAAGGAACTGTTCTTTCAGACTACAAATTCAGTTTTACAAATAAGTCAGATTTCAGACACATAAAGGAATACAAAAACTGAATTTCAATCACATGATTTTGTCAGTGGTTATTCTCCCATTTGTAAAAATGTCATATCTAAGCTATGTATTTATGCCAAATGCTTACCTGTCTGGCTGCAAAATAAGAGAAAGTTGAGAGAGGCATGCCAGCTGACTGAGAGCCTGGTACAACGGACTGTAACTCTCTAAGCTGTTTACTCGAAGGCTCTGCATCACACCCAGCCTGAGGAAAAGTGATAAAAAAAATAAAAAAAGAAGAAATTATTGCAATTATGATTTTCGTTTCTTTTACTCATCTACTTAAAAAACAAAAAGCAAACAAACATAAAGCAAAGTCATTTATAATATGTATTTTCACTTTTGGTAAAGTCTGCTAATTAAAATAAAAATAAAATAAGAAAATATTTGCCCACAATATTAGTTCTATTGTTGTAATTTTGTTCACAATCTCCAATAAAATAATGTTGATTTTCCCCGTGCAACTTCAGCCATTATAGGAAAATAACCGAACACTTCCTATGCAAATCTTTAACACCCACCACTTACAGCAATTCCTAAAGCATTTTTCACAAAAATATACTTACATTTCGTTCTCGTTTACACATTATTACATTTAATCCGACTAAACTGCTTCCCTCAAATATGTACTCCGACAAAGAAGGTAGCAGAGAATTTCATTCTCCTGCAATAAAGTCCTCCCATGAAACTCACAAACACCGGGTCATTACCTTCATAGGTATAATTATTATTAAGCCACCATTTATTATTTCATTTTTAACTAATACTATTTCTTACATACAACACTGAGAGAGAACTTGAATGCTTACAGGAGAGAACTTGAATGCCTACTAGATGTGTCTAAGGTCTCTCTGTACAGTTTTTTTTTCAGGACAACCTGACATGAGGATACTTCCGTCTACAAGTAAACCCTGACTAAATATTCAAAATAACATAGTATTTGAAACCCAAATAAGATCCCCTCAGTATGGCTAACCAACACTGGCTTATACGAGGAATGGTGGACCTTCTCCAAGTGATGTTGCCTCTAGTAACATCACTAAGCTGGATACTCTATCAGACTAGATGAATTCTTGTCCTGGTATCCGCTAAGAGCAAGAGACCACAAGAAAGATATACTATAACATAGTTAACTGGTCAATTGAGAGGAAATTAATGTTCTTTACTTCTTTACTAACTCAACGTTTGACAGGTAAAGGAGAACTTTAGTTGAACACTTGGATATCTATGTATCTTATATAGAGATTAAGTGTTAACCCCAGGAACGGGCCCTTTTATTTCTGAGAACTTTGACTGAAGTTAAATGAAACAAAAAAGAGAAACACTAGATTTAAAAAATAAATAACAACACTCCCTGATTTTCATTTACATTCTACCTGGCTTCCTGAATTTAATCAAGCAATAACGGAATATCGAAATGGTTTCATTTCAGCAGTACCATCTAGCAATTCATTGAATCACTTTTCAGAATACTGGAATGAATTACCGAACAACTCAAATCACATTCAAAATGGCGTCTTAGCCTGACGCCTGTAAGTTATTTTAAAAAATCAAGTATTAAGATTGTTTTATTTAAAAAAAAAAAACCAAACAAACAACAAAACCAATATTTAAGTTTCATTGACAGCTTTCTTTTTAAACGACCGGTTTTGTTTAAACTATAACAAAAAAGTAAATCGATTATTATCTTTTAACTATGAATTCTTTCTTAACTAAAAAAAAACAATCAACTATTTTCATTTTTATTACATGAAATAGAAGATGCCCTTTTACAAGATAATCTCTTAATAACTTTTAAATACTTTTTATTAAAATAAAAACAAATAGAAAAACGTTTAATACCTTTTTACGAATGTTTTTTTTTTACCTAAAACAAAACTGATTACTAATTACTGATTCCATATCCTCTGAATACTGACTATTCCTGCCAACACTGAACCAAATCAGTGCCACCACCAATAATAAACGGAGATGACCCAGTAGGCCCCACATTCAAAAGTAACTGATTTCTGGTAACTATGTCAGTAATGTCTCAATCTCAATTTTTGTTGATGTTTTACAAACCAAAGTTCTTTTCTTCAGAAGTAGGAGATGAGACGACTTTATTATAAAAAATTCAGTAAGTAAACCAGTAGCACTTTACAATGCTGGAGAAAATAAAATAAATCCATTATACCCCACTCCACCCTACAAATAGAGGGGCATTTTTTTTGTTTTTCTTATGCAGTGAAAAAACTTATAATTTTTAAAATAGGGGAGGGGGGAGAGAAGCTTCATATATATACCATAGGTAGATCTGATTAATCCTGTGAATTTTCTCTTGTTCAAGTTACCACCATAGATCAGTACAAGCAGAGTCACATAAACGAAATAGGTATTCACAGGGATACTGGTTTCGGCTGCTTAACAACCATGGTATTTATGAAAATACTATTATTAATAATATGTAACATCGACCAAAAATGACAGAAAATTCTGGAGAGCGGCTTTTAACATTGTGGAGTCTGTTCGTGTCGGATCGTGGAAGGTTGGGTATGGAATTTCTTGAGTTAATCTTTTTTCCCGGACAACGCCAGGACACGGGTTAGCTAGTAATATAATAAATCCATGTTAACTACATCATTTAAAAAAGTCTCAAGCAACCTCTTTTAATAATGACATCGACAATGAGAAAACCGAAGAAACACTCACTAATCTTTACATCTTCACCAAGCTTAAAATGAACAGATCTGAAAACTAGATATTTTTTTTCAAAATGGGAAATATATGGAGTGCAATCTAATAATAATATTTTGCACATTTTAAATTAGAAAGGTTGCTTAGCAAAAGCATTTTTGAGATTAATTAAAGTACTAATATACCTGTATGTATATTATATACTTTTAATGATAAAATTTATAGGTAAAGAATGTCAAGCCGGTTTGACTTGATTGCAGAAAGTACTGTTCAATTTTCTATGAAAATAAGTTTTGATTCACTATGGAATGACGTACAGAGAAAAAAAATGAATTTGAAGGAAATGGATTTATTTGAAGATTAATTAACTGATTACTAAAGAAAAACGTTTTTACCTTAAGACAAAAAGAAAATACACTTTTTCAAAGGTCAACTTTACATCCATACAAGTAAATTATCGGGAAGGGGGGGGGGTCATTCTGGAAAAGCACCAACAAATAATTTCATAAACTATTACAACAGATAAAAAGATTAATTTATTTGCAGGCTATGATGCGAAACATTTATTACTTGAAGGTATTCCATAATTGGAATTGAAATAATAATTTATTTTGTTAAATGTGTCTTGAAGTATATTGATCGCATTGAACAACTAAAGATTTTTTTTGTCATTTTTTTGTCAGATAGTGCCTAAAAGGGCCATAAAAACTATTACATGTATTATTGGTCATTTTGCTTTGACAACTGAAGATTTTTCTGTCATTTATAACTATAGCAGTTTATTCTAGTTTGAACATTGATGAAAAAATGCAATGTTTTTGTTAGTCATATTCAACGTTTATACATTTAAATTGGAAACCTCCTTTTTACAATTTAAAAAAATTTCCAATTTAAGAAAAATCATGAAAAAATTCAAGTGAATATTTTCTTTTTGGTTTATCACATTCATAAAATTGCATAAGAGCAATAGCTCATTTAATCTTTCCGGTTTTTCTTAAGTGTAAAAATATAAAAGTTTTGTTTGGGAATTTTTGATATGAGGATTGATAATTTGTATTATTCGGACTACTGTTCTCATCTTGACTATTATTCTCACAAAGTTTCAGCCGATGTAACCTCTGACCTTTTTCAGGTGCGTCTTGTTGAACTCGGGAATCTTTATGCCGAACTTGAGAATTTGCACAAAATGAATGGTATGAGGAAAACGTTGCTGCATAGATATCCATCCTGTGGACTTATCAGAGTACCATAGTTTGGTTATAAGGACAAACTTCTAAAATTTAAATCAATTTTATTCATACACAACGGACATGGTCGGGAAAGAGTTATGCAGACAAGAATACAAAAATATGTTCAGTCAGTAGATATACTAGAAAAATGAGTTAGAGTCTGGGTCTTTGATCTCGCCTAGCCCACTGACTGTTTAAAAAGTGTGGGAAAAGGTTTGCTGGAGTGCCCTCCACCCCACCCCCATGCAAAAGGGCTGTGACCAGACAACATATCAATCACTTTGTGAGTGAGAACATGCTAGCGCAAGAAAACGGGCGTAACTTTGAAAATCAGGCAAGATAACTTTATATGTTAGAAGAAAAAAGTAGAAGCTAAAAAAGAAGAAAATGTGTTGGAAATAAAACGTTTTTCAACTACAGCCATTTATTTAAATGACATTTAATGCTTACCCATAACGATACTAAATCTCTTTAATATCTTTAGTATAAAAATGCCATCAAATACAGATAAACAAATAAAACTTAGTTAAAAGTTATGGGGATCAATTTTATCAAAAGCATTTTTTAAATCTCCTATAGATTACTCAATGACAACCATTGGGTAACCTATAAGAGATTTAAAAACTACTTTTGATCAAATAGACCCCTTTTAAAGAAAGATATAAAATCCAAAAGACAAAAACTACTTACTTTGCTGCGTGGACTGCTTCAATGGACAGGTGAGTTTGATTGTGAGAGAGGCTGGCCATTGCAACATATAGAGACTGGTGATATTTACAGTGATCATTCACTCTGAAAAAAGAATTACCGAACAATTGGAGAACAGTAACATTTGATAATACAGATCACTTTAACTATATTTTTTCAGAAGCAAGAGTATATGTGTACCGACATGAACACAGTCAACTTCCATATCCAGTTTCTATGGTATCATCAACATGCATTCTACATTTAAATATATGCTGTCCGGAATGTAACTCGGAACTTGCTACACTATATTACTAATGCTTGTTGATTAGTTCATTAAAGCGTGTTTATTATGTTAGATCAAGTGTTGTTTATATTCTTAAAATATTAATAAACTAATTTAATCTTCAAATAATACTGTATTAATCAATCCGAAAGCTTAAAAAAAAAGGACATCTAAACAAAACATGGATAAAACACTAAAGCCAACAAGACTGGATCTCAACCCTAACTCTCATACAACATCTAAGGAATGAAAACACTGGATAAGAATACTGAATAATTTCTTTGATAAATAGGGTGACAATGCCCCAGATAAGTTGTATATCATATGAAGTTTGCGACTATATAGAAGAATGTATTGATTATTTGGTTATCAACGTTTTAGAAAAACTTTATGTTAAGACACCTAATGAAATTTTTGCCTGGCATCTACTCGCTACTCGTCAACAAAAATCTGGTGAATCTCTAGGTGAATTTGTACAAACATTACGATGTGTAAGCAAAGATTGTGCCTCTGAAACAGTAACTGCCGATCAATATCGAGAAGAGCGGAGGAGAGGATTTATTTATTAACAGTTATTATTAATATGGTAAAGACTAGAAAATAATGTCATAGATTTACAATCTGCAAAAAATCAGGCTTAGTACAAAAAATCTGATTCTTACAACTTTTCAACAACAAAAATATGTTTTGCTAATGCTACTACTACTACTACACAAGTTAAACGTAAATAGCCACATTACTCTATCATATAACAAAAAGTCAGTACCCATGCATAATATAAAATATTATTGCTTTTGTGTGATGGTGTGTAGATCCAAGCCAAACAAAAGCCTTATCTCACAGATACTGGAACAACAACGTAATCTTTTATCATGTAATATCTTTGAAAGCATTTCACAGGCAGCTACTAAAGTTTCTAACAACAAACATTCAGGTAGCTCAGAAAGTTTTATATATGAAAAAATTGCCTTAAAATTTAATCTGTAAAAAGAGCCACTACATAAAGAAACTTTGTCACCCTTGACTTCTGGATTTTGTGTTGTGGATTTGAAACTAAATAACTATTATAAGTTTATTACTTTTAAAGGATTATACTTGGCCAGGATTTCTAAAGACAACATAGGTTTTTTCAGATAAAATACGTAGCACCTAAACTGGATGTTATGATATCAGGGAAAATTCTATGTGTGCTCTCTCAGTTGCTTCTCGTTTCATTAATTTATCTCCTAGATGTAAACAGATTGCTACCAAAACATTTTGGAAGGGATGACAAAGACTTAATTGAAAAGGAAATAAACAGCCTGTCATAACAGGATATTACTGAGTCTAATTTGTCTCCTTGGATAGCTTGTTATTGTTAAAGACCCTAGCAAGAGGTATAGGAAAAGATTATATATTGATTATTTGGACCAAGACTACAATAAGGACCCCAGATCATCAACACAAGACGCGGGACATGTTTTGGAAGTCACCGGTTGACCTCGCAATACACGTGGTCTCTATTTACAAAACACTTGTAAATAAATCTTTTATTTATTTTAATAAATGCAGTATATTTCGGAATTATTTTTTCTTTTAACATGTTAATATTTATTTTAAGTTCAGAGAGTCCATAAATAAAACAAATAAAATATTAACATGTTTTCTTTTAAAACATGTTTTTGTGTCACTATTTACTTGCCTCCCCACGAGGGCAGAAATGGGGGGGGGGGTCAGTATGAAATATTTATCATCGTACTTAAGTAATCTTTCGTTTTGTAGGGAAAAATAAAGCTTCCCAAAAAGGGGCACTCTGGATCTTACCTCAGTTTAGAAGGATTTTTCCATACTACACTTTGCTCCTAGCCCGAGGAGGCAAAACGGAAGATTACGCAAGTTATTTTAATAAATAAACGAAATATATACGCTTTTTAAAAAATCGTCTGACTTGTAATCTTTCGTTTTGCCTCCCCACGAGGGCGGAGTTAGACTTCAAAAATCAGTTTCTAAACGGAAGCAATTTAAAGTTTATGAAGCTTTTGTCCTTTTTTTGTGTAAGCAACAAATGAAATAAGATTTAACAAATACATAATTTTATTTACAAATCTTTTTATAACTTATTTGTTATTAAAAAACAAAACTTCGCTATTTACTCGCCTCCCTACAAGGGCAAAGGTAGACATAAGGTAGGTTAAAATTACCTCAGAATGAAAATTAAAGTTACCTCAGTTTAGAAGGATTTCTCTATCACTGACCGCAGATAGGAATGATGAAGTGTAGTATCAAAAAAATAGATACTACACTTTTGCTTCCCCATGAAGGCGGAGTTAGACTTCAAAAATCAGTTTATGAAGTTTTTTCCTTTTTTTTCTGTAAGCAACAATTATAAACAAATAAATAAAACTTCGTATTTGTTAAATCTTATTTCATTTGTTGCTTAGAGAAAAAAAGTACAAAAACTTCATAAACTTTAAATTGCTTCCGTTTAGAAACTGATTTTTGAAGTCTAACTCCGCTCTCGTGGGGAGGCAAAACGAAAGATTACAAGTCAGCCGATTTTTTAAAAAGCGTATATATTTCGTTTATTTATTAAAATAACTTGCGTAATCTTCCGTTTTGCCTCCTCGGGCTAGGAGCAAAGTGTAGTATGGAAAAATCCTTCTAAACTGAGGTAAGATCCAGAGTGCCCCTTTTTGGGAAGCTTTATTTTTCCCTACAAAACGAAAGATTACTTAAGTACGGTGATAAATATTTCATACTGACCCCCCCCCCCCATTTCTGCCCTTGTGGGGAGGCAAGTAAATAGTGACACAAAAACATGTTTTAAAAGAAAACATGTTAATATTTTATTTGTTTTATTTATGGACTCTCTGCCTTAAAATAAATATTAACATGTTAAAAGAAAAAAAAATTCCGAAATATACTACATTTATTAAAATAAATAAAAGATTTATTTACAAGTGTTTTGTAAATAGAGACCACGTGTATTGCGAGGTCAACCGGTGACTTCCAAAACATGTCCTGCGTCTTTTGTTTATGATCTGGGGTCCTTATTGTAGTCTTGATCCGATTATTCTCAGACAAACAATCAATTCACAGAATTTGATGACTATCCTCTTCCATGAATAAAAGAGATTGTAAACAAACTGGCCAACTATGCAGTATTTTCAACATATGATCTTAAAAATGCTTATCACCAAATTCCATGTAAACCCCCAAAAAATAAATTCACAGTCTTTGAAGCCAATAAAATGCTCTATCAGTACTGTAGAGTTCTGTTAAAGGAAACAAATGATAATGGCCATTTTTCAGTAAAAAGAATATTTAAAAAATACCTTTCTTTATCCCAATAATATCACAATAGCTGGAAAAAAGTCAAGAAGAACATGATCAAAATGTACAACATTTTTCAACAGTGATACAAACAAAGAATTTTACCTTAAATGAGACAAAAACAATAACTCTGTAACATACTTGATTTTTGGGTGGGTAACAGAATAATCAAACCCGACCCAGAAAGGCTTCAATCATTATAAAAATTAGCTGTGCCTACTAACATAAATTCCTTAAGGAGAATTGTTAGCATATTTGCTTACTATGCAACGTGGATTCGATAATTCTCAGATATAAGATTCAACCATTAATCAAAAACAAATATTTTCTGATGAATAAAACAGCAGTTGATGCTTTTAAATCATTAAAGAAACAACTAGAGAATGTCAGACTGCATAGTATACAGAAAGATATTCCTTTCATTGTTGAGTGTGATGCTTCAGTTGTACCTATTTTTGAGACTGAACCAAAAGGAAGATCTGTGGTCTTTATGTTTCAAGATTTATAGGTAAGTGAATTGAAAAGGAAGCAATAGCAATAATTGAAGCTGTTAGAAAGTTGAACCATTTTCTTGCATGCAAACATTTCGATATAATAACAGACCAACACTCTGTAGCTTTCATGATTGCTAATCGAAAAATTAAAAAAAATCAAGAATAATAAAATTTATCTAATCAATTAGAAAAAGTGTGGCTCCCAACACACTAAAAAGAGCATTTTATGCCTCTATTACACCATCAACCCGTAGTGATTTACATCGAGGACTGTGTCATCCAGGAGTCACTCAAATGCTGCATTTACTATGTTAAAATGTTTACCCTTTTCTACAGAAGAAGTAAAGATATGTTCTTTTTTTAGGATATGTGCTGAACTTAAACCCATATTTTTTTCATTCTAATAATGGAACCCTAATCAAAGCCCATGGAACGTTTGAGCATTTATTTTAAGAGCTCCTTACTATCAACTTCTCGTAACACATAATTGTGGGCGAATATTCACATTTCCCTTTTGTTTTTTCTTGCCAAAATAAAAATATGTCACCAGTAATAACATGCCGTGACAAATTATTTTCCCTAACTGGTTTTCCAAGTTATATTCATTCCAACAGAGGGGCATATTTTTTGTTCCAAGAAATGAAAACCTATCGGTCAAATAGGGGTATTGCATCAAGCAAAAATATCATCCTATTGGAAATGGCCAGATTGAGAGGTACAATGGTATAATTTCGAAAACCATTAAATTAGCCTTAAAATTAATAACCTGGGAACAGATACTTCCCGATGCTTTACATTCCATCAGATCCCTACTATCAATTTCTACTAACTCTACACTACACAAATGATTTTTGAACTTTAAACAACGTTTTTCTTTTGGAACATTCCTACCAATTTGGTTACTAAACTCCGGACCAGTACTTCTTCGTCGGTTTGTTAGAAATAAAAATGTCTCCCTTGTAGATAAAACATGAAGATGGACAGAAAGCAAATGTATCACAAAGACCTGGCACCATGTCCAGTATCTCTAACTATGGATGACAATACAGCACCTTTGAATAAAAAAAACACCTATGGACCCTTTGGCAGAAAAAGAACAATACCCAACTGTAATAACATACATTATAGAAGATCCCCAAACTCTATGTCGATGAGAAACAGTAATAAAGCTCCCTCAGCATCTTCACTTATAAAATTACGAGGGGAGAATGACATGAACACAGTCAACTTCCATATCCAGTGTCTGCGGTATCATCAACATGTTTTTTACATTTAAATATATGTTGTCCAGAACACAACTCAAAATCTGTTACACTATATAATTAATGCTTAAACTATCTTGATAATTAGTTCATCAAAGTTTGTTTATGTTATATCAAATGTTGTTTATATTCTTAACGTGTATGATTCAGGAGCAGGAGACATATATGAAACAATAACAAACAAAACAATGCCAAAAAATAACGCATCAGTAGTCCTTAAAACTCTTTCTAAATTGCAATTTATTCTGCAGTCTTTTCATAAACATTTTTAGAAAACGATTTTTATACAACATTTCCAAATATATCATTTCTTATGACCTCACTCCAAATTTTATCCTCACTCAATGAAATTGATAACTCACCGCGAAGGAACATTTAAGTTCCACTGCCCAGCCTGCCATGCAACTTCGTAACGTAATTCTTGAAGATCTGAAGAGATGGACAGAGCATTGGTATTCTCCATACTGCTTAAATATGACTCCAATACATTGCTCAGACCATACTTATGTAGAGCCTACACAGATAAGACAAAAAATGAATATTAGCACACTTCATAATCAGGTATGTGAGTAGGCAATGGCAAAAGATGCTGAAATCAAGATGACTCCCTCCCTCTGTGTGTATGTGTGGGGGGCAAGAAGCAGGAAATCATTCTTTTGATGAAGCAAAAAGTTATCTACCCCCCCCCCACACACGTGTGTGTATATGTGTGTGTGTGGAGGAAGAGGGAAGGAGACAGGAACTCATTCTTTGATGAAATAAAAGTCATCTACCCTCCCCCTCCTATCGTGAATCGTTTGAAGTCTGAGCTTCCATGACAAAATTAACCTTTTCAATTTTCAGAGAGAACTGTCATAAGAGGGAAAAGAGAGGCAAGACAAGACGGAGAGTGACAGAGAGAAAAACAGGAAAAGATAAAGAAAAATAAAGTGAAGGAGAGGAAGAAAGAGAAATAAAATTCAGCTTAATAGTGATGGGAAATTAAGGAAGCAAGGCTCTAACGATTTGTAGAAATCCACTTTTTCTTACTTAAAAAAACGGATTTTAACCAAAAACCAGTGAACCATGGAAGTCCCTAGCGATGTAAGTGATAATCTGCTTTTTCTAGATAAAAAAAGCGAAGAGCTCATATCCCTGATACTGCTTAAATATGTTTTGAAGAAGCGTACTAGTAGATGCAGATGGTAGTGCATTTAGTTAAGTGGCACTATTCGGCTATGAAGCAGTTAGTAGACAGACAAGACATTGCTGACCGAGAGAAACGTTTTCAGAATTTAGTTTTTAAAATGGCCATATTTCATTTTAATTAAAAAGTTAATACAATTTATATTTTAAAGGTTTCAACTTTCTTATTGAATGTATGTTTAAACTGTTTTGCGCAGATGACAATTGTTATCAATTTCAGAGGTAGCCTTCGGGTCATCGTTTGATTGGTTGATTTAAGTCACGTGATAATTTTAAAAAGTTAAACAAATTTGACGATAAAATTTAACTAGCTTTTAAGTAAAAAGAGAATTTTTTAGAGATACTTTTGATTTAATAAATATTACTTTTTCAAAATTCCAGACTGTGTTTCAGTTCTAGTTTTATGGCTCTTGGTGGTTATCTGGTAAGGTTGTGCAATGGCCTACCAGTAATTTAAGCTGTCCTAATTCTGACAGTCAAAAGATGATTTTGACCAATTCAATGGTTAATTTGCCAACTATTTCAGATGGAGCTTTGGTCTAAGATTTTCTTCTTTGTCTAGGCTGTTAAGAGTTTTTACTCTTATATTTAAACTTGCTGATGTTTAAAAGGATTCTGTATCATTTGCCAGGATATATTTAATAAGATTAATACAAATTTCATTTGTCGCAAAGAAAAATTTTCATTGTTGGACTCTTCAACTAGAGTTTTACCTTCTCTAGTTCGTAATTTAAATATTGTAATGGATTGTCATGTGAAATCCAAGTATTTGGGTATTGTTACTACCCTGTATAAATTGTATCTGTCTGGTTATTGGATCAATAAATCCAGACAGACAGTTAAATCTGTTATTTCTTGTTGTCCATGCAAGAAATATAATTTAATGTTATTTAAGTATCTTAAGGTTACAAATTTACCCAAACAGAAATCGATAGTGGTTCAGATAATATGAATGCAGCTGTTGCGAGTAAGGAAACTAATTCTAGCCCTCGAAGAAGAATTAGGAGAACTTGTGAAATCAATGATGATTATCTTTGGTGTTGAAGTGGGAAAAGATGTTTCCATTTTATTTTTATGTGTGTGTATTCTGTTAAAATACTATTAAAAATGGTATGACCTTTTTGTTTACTTCTAGCGAAGATAGAATCTTAATCTCTCATGATATAGAATTAAGGAGAAATTTTTCTTTTTTCTTTCTTTTTTTTGAGTTTCAGAATTTATTTTTTAAAATGGCCATATTTCATTTTAATTAAAACGTTCAGTAAAAACGAAACTATGTACGATTTATATTTTAAAGGTTTCAAATTTCTTATTGAATGCGCAGTTAAACTGTTTTGGATAGATGACAATTGTTATCCATTTCAGAGGTAGCCTTCAGGTCATCGTTTGATTGGTTGATTTAAGTGATAATTTTAAAAGACAAAGAAACAAATTTGACAATAAAATGTGAGAAACTTTTTTCGCTAGATGGAATCTGGGCGTTGAATCGCCAACACCTTGTTTTTTCATCTCCGTGGATATACTCTGAGCTCACGTTAAATTAATTTACTCTCTTTATGTAAATAATAATTAAAAAATATATTGTAATAGCTAATGAGAAGTTGTCGTCTTAGTTTTCAATGTGAAATTATTGATCGAAAGTGTCAATTCTGGACTGCAAACAAAAGTCTGTAGAAATTGATGACAATTTAAAGTTGTTTGGAAATCCCAAATTTTAACTATTAGTTTGTTGAAAAGAAATTTATGACAACTGTCATTATTTAAAAGGCTATATTTGGAAAACTGAAATCAGATATTAGCCAAAATTTAATTTGAAAATATATCGGAAATGAGGATCCAGAATATTTTCTGTTTGGACAAAATCACCAATTATTTAAAGATTTGTGGAAAATATCTGAGAAGACTTCAGAATATTTTCTATTAAGTCTAAATGACTAATGATTTAAAAGATCTAATGAATTTAATATTTGTTTATCTGAAGGATAAACAACTAAAGAAAGATTTAAGTCATCGTATTTTTAATTTGAGGTCTGCAGTCAAAAGATTTGGATTTTAATATTGTTATGACCCTGTAAAGGGGCCGGAAGGAACACCAACTATTGAAAAAAGTATAATACAACAAAGAACAAGAGTGGTTGTACGTCAGTGTTGACTGCCAGTAGAGACTGGTGTGGTTCCAACACTGAGAGGCAGATGCTCCCAGTATTTATGGTGAGTGGAAGAGTCCAAGTAGTCTGTTATAGGTAAGGTACCATAACACTCCCTCCCAAGCCTTACCTCCTCAGAAGTCAACAGTATCGTTTCCTTTTTGTATTCCCGCTATTCTCAGGCTGCTTGGAGTAGCTGTATGTCGAAAGTGTTGTATCTGGTAACCAAAACATCTTCCTGAGGAGTGCTGTCGGTGCCTTCTGATAGTCGTCCCCTAATTTGATTTAGGTGTCTCTTATGAGAGAACTATATACCTCTATCAAAATAAGATTTTATATCCTCCAGGCTTTTAATTCTAGACTTCTGATTTTGGAGCACATCTTTTAACTTTGAAAAAATGTCTTCTTTGCTTAGACATTCAACTTCAAGACAAATCACCTTATCTTTCATAGTCTTTAGCTCTTTTAAGACATTTTTGAGTTGCAACTTTAGCGATTCCAGCTTGGAACTATGAGTTCACTCTCTTTAACCTTCAACTGGTGATCCAAAGAATTTGACTTAATTTCTTTCAGTTAAGTGTTAGCTATTTACAGTGTGAATTTTGTGTCCTTACGTGATTTAATTTCTGCAGACAATTTATTGAGTCTATTTCATACGATTTTTAATGGTTGAAATAAATCCCTCCTTTAATTTTTTTGATTCGGTAGTCTGATTTTTTATTTCTGGCCAAAAATGTTGGTTGGCCATCCTCATAGGTTGAACTTCGGCAATAAGTCTGTGCCAAATAAATTGTTGGTATTTTTTAATATGAACATTTTTACTTTTTTGATAGTTCTGTAATGTTGGTAATAATTTCACCCTCAAATTTGATTTTTTCACCAGTCACTGTTCTGGCTTTTTGGTTGGTTCTTAGCATGGTCGGTTTTCCCAACCTTCTCCATGTATGCATGTTGATAATTGACACGTCTTAACCAGAATCCAATTGTAATTTTACATTTTTATTTAGGATTTTTACCTGTACATATTTTCTTATAATTCTGTCATCCTGTTCATTTGTTTTTGTGGATTTAACCAGAGTTTTATTTCCTCTATTCGTTCTGCATCTTGTGTGTGACTTGATTACAAGTTAGACAGGTTTTAAAACGGTATGGCCAATCTGTTACCCAATGGAGGGATTCACAACGGAAACAGGGGTTCGATGGTAATTTATCCTGTATTTTATTGGCTGGCTTGTTTTTGCAGAAGCGTGAAAATAATCCCTCTGTTTGTTTTGAATTGTTTTTGAAAGAGAATTGAAATGTGTTTTCTGACGTACCTTTCAATGCAATGCCCAACTCTTCAATGTCTTTAGAATTTTGTTTAACACTTATAAATCTCTGGCAGTCTTCGGCTATTTTCTGTAATGCTAAATTTGGTTCACTTTCTAACTTGTTCAGAACCCTATGTCTGATTTCTGCGTCTTTTCCTGATACAAGTCCTTGCGCGAAAATTAAACATTTAAAGTTATCCGCACTAAGTTCAGATAATTTCAAATCATCACAGTTTTTATTAACGATTGACGCTAAGTTACATAGTCTTCGCCATCTTTTTTGACTAAATTCAGACACTCCTACCGTTTGTGGAACAGAGAAGTCTTAGGGCTAAATAATTCTGTTAAAAGATTAACAGCTTCAGAAAAAGTCAAGTCGGTCGTTTTTCAGGATAAAATATAGTCCACGAATTTGGTATGTTCGGTGGTGCCTAATTTTCAGTGCAGTAGGCCAACTTTTTTAGAGTCTGCCTAATTTTCATAATCTATTTTGTACAGATCCTCATACCTTCTAAAATATGAAGCAACGGTTTTATCCTCGTCTGGGAAATAAGTGAAATTGTCAAGTGCACTCCAAATGGCATTCTGCGAAAATGCATTTTCGTTACTTTGACCCCTATGCGATATTGTTTGCATTAATACTTCAATCTTTAAATCGGTTTCTCTTTTTTGTTCCAGAAGTCTTTCTTCGGCTTCTTTTTTTTGTTCCAGAAGTCTTTGTTTGGCTTCTTTTTTTTTGTTCCAGCAGTCTTTGTTCGGCTTCTTTTTTTTTGTTCCAAAATTCTTTGTTCGGCTTTTTTTTTGTTCCAGAATTCTCTCTTCTGTTTTTTGTAGCCTTTCGTCTGCTTCTTTTTTTCTTCTAGAAGTTTTTCATTGGCTTCTTTTTTTTGTTCCAGAAGTTTTTGATTTTATTCTCGTAGTTTTTCGTCGGCTTCCTTTTTTTGTTCCAGAAGTTTTTGATTTTATTCTCGTAGTTTTTCGTCGGCTTCTTTTTTTTTGTTCCTGCACCAGCACCCTGCAGTCTTCAACTCCTGCAACAGCACTCTCCTCGTGCACCAGCACCCCGCAGTCCTGAACTCCTGCAACAATACTCTCCTGCTCCAACTGCACCAGCATCTCCAACTTTCCTTTTTCCAACAGCCCTTATCAGGGCTACAAACTACTGCGATATTTATTTAAACAGCCCTTATCAGGGCTACTCCGACAACTACGGCGAATTTCCTTTTTTTTCCCCAGCTAGCAAACCACAAAGGTGCCCTGTCAACTCTCACCAACGACACCACCCCTCTTTGGTCCAGTTTGCTGCCATCTAGAGACATCACTCCTTACTGCCCAGTCTCTCCTGATCCAGTGACGTCATCACAAATCTCAATTCACTTCTTGTTGTTACCATTTCCTTATGGTAAATACACAATACCTTTTTTGAAATTGTTCACCAGTGTTTGTCCTCTCTTCTTTGCCATTTGCCGTTATCTTTGCCTGTGTCCACACCTTTTCTTAGTTGTGGGGGCTGATTGAACGATCAACCACCTAACCCCAACTGGTCGGTACCCGCAACAAATGAAAATGTCTTGCGCAATTTAGCAAAAATATTTTTTTCAATGTTCAAGTTAATGAAAGTGGTCTCACATTTTATTTTATCGCAGCTGTTTTGTTAGGTCATGTGGGATGGAAAGTAATACTTCTGCCCAGACATTGTATAAGTGTACACAAGAACTGGCCAAAGTATATTGAGATGATTCATCAATGATCTCATTAATTAATTTAAGATTCGAAGTGCACAAAAAGAAAGATATGTTGAAAGGGTCAAATCTGCATTATATATAACAAGTACTGACTCAGTGGGTCACGGATGAAATAAGATACTACCAAAAGTCTCTAGATCTTGCTTGTTAGGTTATTATCTTGCTTTCTTGTCACCGTGCACACTGGATGACTGTACAAAAGGTAAATAACATAAATAAAGGGCGAATGATAAGAGAAGTAATGGGAGGAAGTGAATGATATAAATAGTAAGAAGAGAGCAAGGAGTGAGAGAGGGAAAGAGAAACGAGTGGATAAAAAATGAATGATTATTATCAAGAAAGAAATATGCATGTTTATTTGAAAATGGATGATGTCACAAAATGAGCTTAATTATTTCAAAAGATGCCATTTATCTTTTATGATATCATCCATTTTCAAGTACATACGTTATTTATCTACCTCCCACTCTGGCCATTAAAAATTGCCTGGGCAGTCCCACCGGCATTCCCCGGTAGGGGCGCCTCAGGCGATTAGCAATAAACTAACTCTTTCTCAAAGGGTGAGAAGGCAAAGCCTGGGAGAGTGGACCTCCTAGAACTGCACAGGACAAACCCATAGACCGGCGTAAATCAAGCCCCGAAGGCCAAAACAATACTGTTCTATGGCGTGCAGTATCCATCGGAACAGATACTACACTTTGATCCCGGCCAAAAGGCCGAGAATAAATACTTTATTGTAAAAACATGATTATTGACCAATGTCAAGGTTAAGAAATTCTATATTTAATAACATATATAACAAATAGGGACCTAACAGGTCACACGTATTATTTAAACTGTTTGAATTTAAATTGCAGATATTGCTGATTTTAAATTGTAAGAATTTATTTACTTATGTTTTTACATAATTAAATTATTTCTAACATTGAAACGATCCTTATCTAAAAAGACTGTATAAGAGATACTTACATTAAGCACACCATGCTGCAAGGTTGGTGTTGGTTGGCTAAGGGCTATGTCATATGACACAGCAGCCCGACCCCATTGATTCTCATGTTCATATGTTTGAATCCTTTAAATAATTGGAAAAAAAATTTTGCTGCAATTTTATTGTTAGGAAAATTTGTATAAGTTATACATTCACAGAAACAGATCATACATGATCATTCACAAAAGACCAACTGATTTTGTAGGAAGAAAGTCGATCGATGATAAAGAAACAATAAAGAGACTGATTTTACTTTGTATATTAGATTACTTTTCATGCAAACATTTTTTTAATTTATGAAATACAGATAATCAAAATTGCTTTTCAATCAACTGTTATCCTTACAAAAAATTTATTATTTTGATGTTTTTTAGTAGTGTATAATCTACATACTATCAAAAAGTTATGGTGTTTTTGGAGTTTGTCTGTTCATATGCAAATAGAAACATGATTGGTTAACAAAAAAGGAATAGGCAAAGTACACATTACTAAGGCAGTGATTTTTATGATATCAATATCCGAGTTTGAATCTCATGTAAGTCTAAAGTATTTTTTCTTAATTGGATCCATGTTTTATGAATTAAAAAAATTAACATAAAAAGAACATTACATAAATATTTTTAAAACTAAATGACCTTTTTTGTTGATAATCTACAAAATGTAGCCAAAAAAGGTATTTGGCATTAGTTCAAAGCAAATTATTTTTGGTTAAAAACATAATTTCTAATGGCTTTGTCTAATAAAAACAATACATAAATCCATTCATCATAGTTACTTACTCTCTCAAGCAAATAGTAAGTAGCATATTTTTTTTCATGAAATTTCAAAAAAAAAATCTTCGTACTGGCTATAAAGGAGTAGAAGCTAGGTAAAGATGTAAATTGACATGCCCAGGTACTGTACCAACACTGCTCAAGAAGTGAATATAAACAAGTATGAAATATAAAAAAATAACATAATTTTATGCTAGTTTTAGATATTAAAAGAATACATAACGTTTTATTGAATTATATAAAGGAAAATCTGGTTCTTCTTGTGGGTCCAGTTGCTTGTAAGTTTATCAAAATTATCAATGACAAAAGGATGAGGATATTATCATCAGGAGAAAAAAAAGTTGTCAGGCGATCATTTTAATATGACTTACCCAAATGAAACATTTAAAAAAAAATGTCAAACAAGCATTCTCCTTCTGCTGCCAAGTCAACACCTTAACATCTTCAAATTAATAATTACAATAGGAAGTTAGGATTAAAATGAGATTATCTAGTTGATAATGGTTTGCATAATTTCAAAGAAATTTGTTAAATTCAGTTTTATATTTTAAGTATAACAGTATATCAAAGTAACGACAGGAATATACAAAATTCTTTCCTTGTTCTGACAATATAATAATCAGAATTACAAACATACTTTCAAAGGTATATTTAAGATATGCGTACCTAGAGGTTGAATCCGAGAGTGTACCAGCTCCACATCCATATGGTCCATCTGGGTCACCAAGTTCCCTGTATGCTTTCAAAAGGATTTCTTGCACAGTCATTTTTGGGTCAGAAGTAAAGCATAAGGTTAAGCTGTCTAAAAAACAATGGCTTCTTGGATCCGAATTGCTATTAGGAGTGTTTTTTTCTTCAGAAGATCTACATTAAAGTGAAAGATATTAAAATGTACATTTCTTATAATCACATAAATGCCATCAAATCTGTGAAAGCAAAATTAACTTAATAAATATATATACATGCAAAGTTAGAGATATATTAGAACCAGGGTTGCAGAGTCAAACTTGTAAAAATGCTAGGAGTCGGACTCGTAAGAATAGTCGGAGTCAAATTTTTTAATCTCCGAAGAATCAACAAAGAGTCTGAATAATGGAAGACTTTAAAATAAAAAGCCAAAGTTGAAGTTGGACCTTATACCCTGCAACTCTGATTAAAACAGTTGTTGGCGCAATTCTGAGCTGTTGAGATTAAACAGTCTTCCGATTTATCTGTAAATATATTTGTAATCATTCAAATGGAAATGTTGAATAACTGTTCACTGTTTAAAAATAATTTTTAATCTTTATATTTTTTGAAAGTCTATAGTTCGAATAAACAGAGAGAAATAAGTAAATGGTGGACATGAAAATGTGGAAAGAATGAAATAGAAAATCATCATCATAAAATTCTCTAAACTGGAGATCTATTAGAAAATTTAACTGTGGACAGTAATTGAGTATCTCGTAAAAGAAAAAAAAAGATAGAGCTTGGAAAAAATGTGTAGTCATACAAAGTATGGAAAACTATGAAATCACTATCATGAAAACAGGATTGTTAAAAAATGAAATACAACTGCAAACCATTATTCAAATATGTAAAAATCAAAAACAAAAAATAATTAAATACAACTGCAAACCATTATTCAAATATGTAAACAAAATAAAGGATGAATTAAAAATAGAACCTAAAGACATAACACTATTATTATTCAAGTTGGATGTTGGTAAAAGTATGGGATTTGATGAAATACATTCTAAAATATTGAAATACTTATAATCAAATGAAGACTTTTTCTTCTTCTATTCATTTAATGTCACTTTGTTCAAGTGTCAGACATTTTCTGATATTATGCAAGCTCACTCTCCACTTCTCACGGTTCAACAGCTCAGCAGTCTCCAAATTCCAATCACTTGCTTTCAAGTTTTTCTGCGATTTAGGACATTCATGCTTCTGCAATGGGTTATCCAGGAGGATGAACGTTCCACATGATCATACCAGTGTAATTGGTTCATCTTTAGGATAACCTCCATGCTGGACAAGTGTAGTGCTTTCAGCAAATCCCCTGACCTGATGTGTTGGTTTTGGTCAGATTTCACATTGCAGATCCCTCTATCATTGCACTGCAGACGGGTGAGAGAGGACGGGGCGAGGGTTCAGCATTCACTGCCATATGTCATGATGCTCCTGACGCAGCTGCTATACAACTTACCCCTGATGTAGAGAGGGACAGCACATGAGGTTATCAGAGGCAACAACTCACGAAATTTCTCCCAAGCTACCTTCACTCTTGTGGTTTTACTGAGTTCACATCCACCACCTGCACTCAGCATATCTCCTAGATAACAGAAACAATTTACTACCTACAGGGTACTGTCATCCATTGACATCTCTTTGTGAGGATGACCGTCAATAGGATATGCTTGTCCCATGCATCTCCTACACTTGAAGTTAAGGTTCGGGGATAACTTAACCTTCAGGTCACTGCACTTTTTGTGAATCCACAGTCAGCACAGGTTACAATGTATTGCATTGCTTCTAACACTCTTCCAGCACACAGAACAAGGATAACAAGAATCCCTAAGGTAACGTAGACCAGAGCCACACACCATCACTTTGGTTTTAGACAAATTCACCCTCAAACTTTTGACCTCCATACCGTTTTTCCATATTTCTAAGGACTCGGCAATGATAACTAAGTCATCAGCATAAAGTAATACCCATGGACAGCCCAACCGAAACTCTCTTGACAGTGCCTCCAAGACTATGATGAAAAGTAGAAGGCTAAGGACAGATCCCTGGTGAACTCCAACCTTGACATTGAAGCTATCACTGTAAGTGTCATCCACCCACACTTTACTACTACTATTACCAATGCAATAATTAAATTGTTTAAAAAATTATCGAAAATAAACAGATTCCATATATTTGGAAAACAGCAATTATAATACCGCAAAAAAAAAAAAAAAATGGTTTGATACATTTAAAACATTAATTACAAACCAGTTTCTCTTGCATGTACTTTGAGTAGTTTAAACAAAAATAATTAGAAACTACATATGAAATTTTATTAGGGATGATATAAATTGTAATCAACATTATCTATTATTCTTAGAAAATGTTGATATTATAAATGAATATTTGATGAAGGAGGATAGTGCGGACATTAAATAATTGGATTTTAGCAAGGCATTTGATATGATATCTCATTATCATCTACTTGCAAAAATGAAAATAAAAATGGTATTTCTAATAAAATATAAATGTTGTAACGGAGATTTTTACAGATACAACTATGAAGCTGAACATTGGTAATAATTATTGTGAATTGTAGTAAACCTTTTCACATAGTCGAAAATCCCTTTCCTCACAAGTTTTTAACATCTACATGACATGGTGATGCCACGGCAGTTGGTACAAAGAACTAACATTTAATGAAACAAAACCTATTCATTTACTTTTTGTCCAGTATTAACCTGGGATGGTCCCTATGGGGACAGAGCTGTCTTATAGTATCATATTGGAACCATTGTTGTTTTTTATATTCATAAATGATTTACCTAATGATAACAATTCAGAAATTGAACTATTTGCTGATTATGTTTAACAGAGATGGTTCTAAATAAGATGTCAGATTGGCAAGATGCTTGAAAATTAAAATAGAAAAATATTAACTTCTACGTATTGAACTAGCCAAACTATATGACCATAGGGAGGATATTTTAGCTAGGCTGCTGCGTCTCTTCCTCCTATGACTTAAGAGTTCAACAGTCAACCGAGCGGGTTCAGTGAATTGTTTAAGTGAGTTAATTTGAAAGACTTTCATAAGTTCAGTAGTTTGCGGTTTCGATTCCCAGTGTCGGCGTCAAGTTTCTTTATTTATGTAAAATAAGTTTCTTACGTTTAAAAAAATTTCTGTTAATGGACAGACAGACATCCACACAGACAGAGAAAATCTCCGTTATAATAATTGACTATAAGGTCATTAGACATAATGTGACATTTTGGAAATGAAAATAATTAGGTGCCGTAATGAGTGAAACAATCAAAGTATGATCCAGTCGAATAAATTATCCTTTTCTATCATAGAACTATTATTCGACTGGATCAAACTTTGATTGTTTCACTCATTACGGCAACTAATTATTTTCATTTCCAAAACGTCACATTATGTCTAATGACCTTATAGTTAATTATTTGTTACAAATTCTGTAACATTGATCTATTGGCCCTTCCATAAACCTTGGACTTTTGGCTAAGATCAGAGTGCAGTATCTGTTCCGATAGATATTACACTCTGTAGACCGGTACCGTCTTGGCCTTCAAGCCTTGATTCCGCCGGTCTGGGGTATTGTCCTGTGCAGTTCTAGAGGGTTCACCCTCCCAGGCTTTGTCTTCTTACCCTTTGAGAAGGGGTTAGCTAATCGTCAGAAGCACCCCTACCAAGGAATGCCGATAGGGCTGCCCAGGCATTTTTTGTAGGCCAAGCGTGCTAATCCTAATGCGCTTGCTAACCACACCTAACCATGTCTCTAGCCTCCATGAGAAGAGCTAAATAAAAATACTTTGATCTGAGGTAAATAACTTGACCCATTGACCGTTTATCTAAGAGCAAAGTGTAGAATCTGTTCTGATGGTACATTTCTTCTTTTCTGTCTTTGGTTAGCGAAGGAGAAATCCTTCTAGACTGAAGCAATTTTTATTTTTGTTCCAATCCAGAGTGCCCCTTTTGGAGGGAGCTGGATTCTCCCCACATTAAAAACCGACTGTGTGTCTAACTTGCTCAGTGGGAACGCAAGTATAATACGAACATTGGTACAAGGCCGAAAAATATTAAAACTAAAATGTAGAAATAACATTACTGAATCGAACCAAAAAAGAATTGTGAAAAAAGGAAGCCAAATTCTGAATTCACGTACAAAGAATATTTGTCGCCTTTTGTAAACAAATAAAAAAAAATCACTAAGACAAATAGTTATTTCGTTTATTTCAATTTTGTTGAATATGTTTTATAAAAAATAATTTTGTTGAATATGTTTTATAAAAAATAAATAATTAAAATTCAAATAAATGCTTTGATTAAAATAAAGCGTTAAAAACAAAAAAACTCCTTATTTACTTGCCTCCTCACGAAGGCAAATTTAGACACGAGGTTGGTTTTTAATGGAATTAAAATTCAGCTCCTCCAAAAAGGGCACACTGGATTGGGAACAAAAAAAACAGTTTATTCCTATTTTAGTCACGTAAAATATTTGGCGCTTGTTCGCAATACTCCACCACACGTTTTTCTCAACTTTTTTACTGAACAAAATTTTCTTGGAGGGGGTTGCGTTTACATAAGGTGCAGAGCTCCAATAATACCTAACAATTATTGGAATTCCTGGCCTTCAGACTGGGATCAAAGTATCAGTCCTGCCCTTGGTCAAAAGAGGAGAAATCCTTCTCGACTGAGGCAATTTTTATAGGTTAATTCCTATCTCAGTCATGTAGATTATTTAGAGTGAAATGGTTTATTTTTACTTTTTTTTAAGCTAAAAAAATATGAACTTGACTCATTATTTGTTCTTAGCTAGCCTCTTTCTGAATGTTTATAAAGATGGCGACTATATTTTTCTGATCGACTTTTCATTTTAATTCCTTCTTTGCAGATAGTTTTTCAGGCTGTTGAAAAGTAATCACAACAAAAAGTACAATTTGAATTTGTTTTTGGGAAAAACTGTGCCAGGTAACCAAATTAAAAAAAAAAATAGGATTTTGAAAGTTAAATTTTATTTAATTATATTTTATGGACATTTCTGAAATACACACAAGTATCTTCATTCTATAACAAAACAAAATTGGTTAATTTAAATATATTACAAATTCACATTTTAAACAAATTAAACATAGCGATGACGTATCCAGTACAGAATATTGCTGAAAAATTCTCGAAGTGGATAAAAATAAGGTGCTTCTACAGAATTTGAACCGAACCAAACTGACTCACGGTCGAATGTTTTTTCTGGAGTGCCATACAGGAAGATGAGAATATTTAGTGCCAATAATACAAATTCCTAAGTGAATTTGAAGAATTTAAACTCTCATTCTGAAAGAAATAGAGGACCATATCGGCCCGAATGTTTGTGATTTAAGGAAATTATCGAGCTGTCGCCGAACAGTCAATTAGATTAAATTTAGTATCTGACATTACATGAGACAACTTTTTCATCTTTTCCCTGACGTAAGGTTAACACCCTACCTCCTTCTGTGTTAAAAATGTGTTTAATCGTTTTGGTGCTTATTCTGAATAGGGTTAAATAGAAAATTCCCACTCCGTCATGACCACCATATCTGAAATCGGAAATTTCGACCGGTGTTAGCCCCCCCCACCCTTATTTTTTTTGGCAAATAATAAAAATAAAGGTTCAACAATTTAATAATAAAAGCAAACTGTTTGTTATAATTGGAATTTTTAATTCTTATTTCGAAAATATTTTTAAATAGTTTAATAATTAATAATATTATAAAGTAACAAACAATCTACCAAATAATAAATTCAAACTGTTTCTGGTGTTTATTTAGATTTGGGTGGGGGTTAGCGTTAGGGTTAGGGTCATGGTCAAAGCTAGCATGGGTTTTAATCTAAGAAAGTACCCTGTTTTATATAAATGGAATTTTTTTCTTAACAAAATTAAAATATATTTTTCTGACCTAAGTTCTATTCCGTGTACGATAAAACTTAGCATTATAAGAAAAAACATTAAAAACCCTAAATTGTCTTTTTTTTTAGTAAAACATTGTTTAAATTTTTAAAAATATAAAGGAGGGTGTAATATAAACCTATTTCACTCTAAATAATTTATGTGACTGAAATAGGAATTAATTACAAAAGTAGTTTTTTTACCTTTTCACGTGTTGTTGTTGAAAATGGCGAGCTGAGCAGATAATATTTTTCCTGACTTTAAGATAAAAATACTCTTGTACCAAACTTTGTAAAAACGGATTTTATTTTTAAAATAATTGTAAATTCAATAATAAAGAAAATCAACTATAATAACAAGTGTGAATGCTCTGACTTAAATAAAAAAGAAGATAATTCTGGGAAAATGGTATTGTGAGGAATGAACGTATATTATAAAAGTGGAGGTAATACCTGGGAGGAATGTATCATGATGAATGAAAATATACTACACAGAATTAATAGACCGGATTAAATCAAGTTATTTTTTAATGAAAAAATAGGATTTCATGCCTGAGAGCATGATATCATGACAACGAAAGTTTACGTAAGCGCCTGTACAAAAGAATCAAAAGTTTACGGACGCGCCTCTGGTGTAAAAAAGCATCGAAAGTTTAGAGACACAGCTCTGTTGTTAAAAGAATTGTAGTTTATCGAAAGTTTTCGGACGCGCCTCTGGTGTACAAAAGAATCAAAAGTTTACCTACACAAATAAGCGTAAACCGAAATAAAAATAAACAATGACGATGCCCTCCCCCCTCGCCTCTCACAATGACGTAATTTCCGGAAGAATGAGTTTGCAGTTTTCTAAATTAATACATTGAAGTTTTCATGTAATTATTGAAACAGAAAATCTAAGTATGCTTTAAAAATGCGATCGTTTTTGAATAAAATGTCTTTAATTAATTGTATTAATAATTTTTTAGTAATATTACTATCGAAAAACATATTATAAATACATATGGAAATTTGGCAATACCAGTTATAACTATATTTCCGAATATTAATTTATTAGAACTTTAAAATAAATTATGTAAATTCAAAAAAACGCATGTTGTTTGGGCCAGTTTTTGTAGACTATATATACAACCTGCCAGAATAATATATCAGTGAGATTACCCTTATCGACAGACAAAATGTTGTTTATTTATTTATTATTTATTCTAAAATAAAGGGTTAAGATGTGCCCTAACGTATTTTTTATTTTTACAAAAATTCTCAGCAACGAATAGACAGAAATCCTGACATTGTGACAGAGAAAGTCTTTGTTATACTATAAGTAGATTTAGGAATATCAAAGTTAAATATATATTAAACAATATAGAGACAAAAAAAGTAAATGAAAAATGTGATTTGGGAGATGGTTTTCATGATAAATTTATATTTTGTTTATTGTATTGAGAACAAATGGAATGATTAGATGGATGGTTATAAATATCATTTCAAGAGAAACAAATATTGTTTTAAAGATATATAAATCCCTCATAAGACCTCATATAGAGTATTGAACTCAGGCTTGGTCTCAAGTGTGTAGACTTGCGGGGTCAGAAGGTATAAGGTAAGATTCCTAGAATTCAAAATACCCAAGTCTGACTCTTTATTTTAAAGTCTTTCAACATTCA
This sequence comes from Sepiola atlantica, assembly GCA_963556195.1. Taxonomy (NCBI): domain Eukaryota; kingdom Metazoa; phylum Mollusca; class Cephalopoda; order Sepiida; family Sepiolidae; genus Sepiola; species Sepiola atlantica. Next base: position 174,608,964 of record OY744516.1, read on the forward strand.
GAATGTCTGTGGATTCCTCGGAGATTAAACAACTCTAGTATTCTTACAAGCTCGACCAAAATCTGACTCCACAACCTTGGTAGACATAGTAATTGGAATGTAATATTGAGATTGGAAGGCACACAAATAGTGTGTGTGTGTGGGGGGGGGAGGGGCTCCATATCCTATTATCTCTGGACTCTAGAAACTTTCCTAAAAACCTTAAAATACCCCAAGTACTTTATATTAAACAACAGAAGAAAAATCCTCAACATTTTCCACAGCAAAAAAGACATTTCCTCTCATTCTACCAACTAACACACACAACAAGCACATATACATCGCCACAATTAAATGTGGTTTTAAGACCGTATAATCAACTTCTCTCACAATTAAGAAGCTTTTCAACAAACATAAAAACACATGCACCATCCTTGCAACACATGTACACCATACTATGTAGAAATTGCAACAATTTGTGCATCAGATACATATATATCCATAAACTATTTCTCATCGGGTCTTGACAAAATTTGGTATGGGAGACCAGATAAATTAAAAAATAATGAAAATATTAATTTCTCATCAGTTATGCATAGTCGTGAAGGTGGCTATTTATTCTAATCCTCATAATTCTCAAAAGAAATGCAAAAACATTTTGAAAGAAGACGTTTTCATTTCATTAAAAAGGAAATTGGGATTCCCTTTTCTCTTTAAACCTGACATATGAGGAAGAGATAAATCTATAATTTGTTGGGTCACTCAAACAAACAAAATGTTGATAATTCTTTGTGAGATGTTTTGAAGACCACATTTAATTTTGCCCCTCATTCTTTAATTAATATCCATTTTCTTATATTCATCAAAGAAGATGAAGAGTAACTTACTGTTTAGCATACCACCAGATTTCAGTATACAAAATGGCTGAGAAATGAGCTGAACAAAAGTTGGCTGCGTTTGCAATATCACTGTAGTTGAACTCGAGCCAAAAGTTATTATTCCAGGGCGTCAGGTTGGCAGCTGAGTGACTGGTAAAATACAAAAAATAAAAAGTTAGTATTCAAGGGTCAGCCTGCATTTTACGTATTGATTAAAATACAAAAAGCTTTCTCAATTTTAATCTAATGTATTTTTTCCTCTAAATGAACTATATAATTCATATTTTTAGTTACAGATGTTTACCTCCTCGGCCAAGGCAGAGATTATGTTTTCAGTCGAATTTCTTTGTCACTATGTTTGTGCACAGCCTTGTGTCCATATCGCTTGACAAATCGTTACCAAACTTAGTCAAAATATAGTTTATGGTCTAACTTAGAACCAATTTAGTTTTGAAATAACTAATTCAAAGGTCAAGGTCACAAAAAGGTGAAAGTCGCACTTTTAGTGATAACTTCAGTTTTGTTACTTGGCCCATATCGTAACCAATGACGTCTGGCATCTTATTTGACCATTCGATCAAGGTCGAAATTTTGATGGAATTGCAACTGATGTTCTTTGATAACAGTAACCAACATGCAAAATTTTAGCCTGGTCAGGTAAATAGTTTTTGAGTTATCAACATTTCCATGGCATAACTTGAAGAATACTTCATACAATATGGAGAGTAGGGCCAGATTAGACTTTGGCTCATCCGTACGTTGTCAGGCTAAAGTATGCAGTCTCACGAGTGACTCATGTTCTTGTTTATTAATTATAACTGTTTATCAATATAATTTATTTTTTATGGCACTTTAAAAAAATAATACTGAATCTAATTTTAAACTAGAAATGAAAAATGATCAAAATTAAATAAAATAAGAAACATTAAATACTAATTAGAATTCATTTAATTAGAATTCATAAAAAATATGATCATTATGAGTGAAAATGTTTGATAATTTAACATATTTTCTTGTAGAAATAGATCTTTAGTATAATATCCATTTGTATTTTAATAAAATGAAAGATGGAAATATAATACAAACCGACTTTTGGTACTTATGACACGTGGTTGATGCCGAAGATATTGAACAACATCAAGCATTTTTTGCACAGACTGTTTATTCATACAGATCTTTACATTGTTACCTACAATAAAAAATATCTAAAGATGCTTTATTGTATTCAATCAAATTTTTTTGTAAAGTCAAATTCACTAGATTCATTTGTTTTCTTCGTGAAGTTTACTAAATAAAATTTGTATAAAAAAAGTAACTAATATAATTTAAAATAATATAGCCAATATGATTATATGAAAGAGTTAAACTTTATGTAGAGATCACATCAGAAGTAATGAAACCAGATTTTGCAGGATAATTAAATCAGAGAAATGCAAATATAAGATTTGAGTGTTTAAAATTCTTTTGTGATATAAAAAATCATTTGGTAAAATTTGTAAAATTTTATATGATCATATGTTTCATATTTGTTTTAATCTTAAATCTCTAATATCAAGATTAAAACTGATTTCACAGACTAGTCATTAACAAAAGACGTAGTTAATCCTTAGCAACACTAGTTGCTATCAATTATATATACAGGATTTATTTTTGTACAAAGTTAACAGATGTTTGCAATGCATATATTATTAAATAAACTTTCACTAATATTCTGTAGATATTAAACAAATCATTGACCCAATAATATTTTCTAATTACATCTATTCCTCAAATATTATTATCTATAATATAGGTAATAAAATTACTGCAATTTTGATATCAAACAATGTTTTATGAAAATCAGGTCGATATAATTCTTATCATAGAATAAACAAAGTTTTAAATTGTGGAGGTAAAGTGACAAAAATAAAATATTTTTAAGGTGATTTTTTATCAAGGAAGAACTAGTGTTGCATTTCCTTTTTAGAAACTTACAAAACTTTTAAATTATTTGTCAAATTGAAGATGAGTTTATAACGATGAGGGAAAAGGGGTATCCATCTTCATTATAAAGTTCGGCTTTGATAGAAGGTCCATCTGAGTCCATATTCGAAATAAGTAGATAGAAGGTCCAGCTGACTCATAGATGAAATAAGTAGACGACAACAGACGACATTGAAAGTTAATAGGGGTATCTTTCAGAATGATCAGTACGCTGAAAACGCTCAAAAAAACAAATATACAACAAATAAAAGTAACTGTCGTCGATAAAAGTTAATTTAAAACTGACCTGTGATATTTGTTTGTATTTTTAAACCGTTCCAACTGCTATTTAGTAGAAATCAATAGTTTTATCACGCGAACTTGCAAAAAAAAAAAAAAATGGCGCTTGCTCGTAAGACGCCATATTGTCTAAAGAACGAGTAAAAAATGAACAAGAAATGTTTTTTACATCTAATAAACCCCATTTATAGTACGTAAAAATACAAACAAATATCATAGGTAAGTAGACAAATATCTCTTCTCGACGTAGGTTAAACTCACTTGTTGCATATTTATTTTTATAACCCCGTTCTCATTAGTTTTTTAGACCCCGTCCGCGACTGTACTGATCATTCTGAAAGATACCCGTTAATAGAAATACCTTTTATATTGACTGTGCTGAAATGGAATTAAAACAGCTAAGAATCAATCTTTACAAAAAGAATCCAAGTATCTTTGTAGATTTTATCTTGTTGCTGGTGAGTTGGAAGAATCAACGACAGAATGTCTGGTCAGTAAAATCTCGAAACTCCAACTGACTAAAGTGGGAAAAACGATTTGCATGGGTAGCGTAAGAAATAATCCAACAAATTCCTGCATTCTTATGCCAAGACATTTGATTGACCAATGGGCCAATCACCCAGTAAGTAAACCTGTCTATTCACATCAAAAGAAAATAGTACATCAAAATATGTGACTGCTAAAAGCTAACACTTTATTAAAGAGTTAACTGAAGATGTTAAAGGTAGTTCTATGAAAAAAGAATAGTTCTCACTTACCAGAATGAAGTAAATTAATTTGGCTGTTGGCGTGATGTTCAGTAAAAAAATGGTTGAAATGCCGAGTGAGAATTTGCTCATACTCCTTCTTTCCACTGACTAAAATATTATGGACAAGATAAGGAAGAACCAATTCACAGAATTCTGCCTGCAATTAACAGAATAATTTTTATTTTTCGTTGGGAAGATAAAATCGATAATCAAATGAGATTTCAGTTTTTTTTCTATTGTGTTATGCGTGTCAAATCATTTATAACTGATAATATGAATCAATATTTAGAGGTCATTTAGTTTACATCTAGGTGCAGCATTTCCTTTCTATATTAAATTATATTAAAGTTATAATATTTTTTATTAGTTAGAAAAACAAGAAATTGTTATCTATATGATTAAATGGAATTCATCTTATTATCTGTATGTGTGCCAGGTTAAAACACCTCAAACTAGAATATTTACACCAAGAAAACATTAATGCAGCTTCTGCATACTAAGGTTTTGTTGAAAAAATCTCTACACTTTATATGAGCGAAGGTCTTTGCAGATGAAAAATATATGTAATAAGATTAGAAATAAACAAAATAATGTGTCCACATCATTTCAGCATTTCAAAAGTTAAGGTAGACAAAAAACGAAAATATTTTAGAGGTTTTACTTCTGAATTTGTACATTGCTGATACAATTTTGAATATAATACAAGTGAAATATATTTATTAAAAGGCTAAAAATACTTTTGAGTAAAAAAATTACCTCAATAGTGAACAGAAGTCAGCCATTTTAATCTATTAATAAATGGCTGACATGCTTACTATTGTGACACGTCAATTCAAAACTAATTTTGAAGCCTTTAAAACTGACATTAAAAGTAATTAGTGGCTGGAATTAAAGTTTAAAGACAAAAGTAAAGTATTATGGTGTTTCTGTGATCCCAAACCAAAGAAAAACATTAATTTTCTCATATTTCTGTCATATCAAAGAACCTATTTTTCTCCATAAATCTGTGGTAATTTATAGATGTTGCAATGATTTGAAAATTGCAGACTAAAACCAAAGTCTTTGAGGTTCATTTAGATTCAGAGAATAATCAAAGTGATACAAACCTTAACATTGCAGATTGGTTCTAAAACTTGTAGGATTTCATCTTTCACACAGCCACTATTAATCAGGGCACATGTGAGAGTCTTTATCCACGCTACATGGTCATCGTATGATGGATTCCATAGGTTAGTGTCATCAATGTTGACATTTACAGCAGAAAGTTGGACAGAATCAGAAGTTCGTTTCTAAAATAAAAAAAATAAAAACTTTATTAAATGTAAAATTTAAGCTAATTTCCTAATATATGGTTGTTTAGTATGTACAGTGAAATGGATTTAAGTATTACTCTCAAATAACTTATTTTTACTTCAAATTATGTTTTAGTAAAAAAACATAAGTTAGTTATAACAACTTGACTGATATACCCGAAATGGTGAATAAAAATTGGTCATATTTGAAAATTCCAATATGGAATCTTGATATTTAGGAGAAAATTGCAAGGGAGATAAGTATTTTATTTATCTCCTCTCCAGGAGGTTAGACACAAGGTCAGGTGTGGGTTTTGATGAAAGTATTTCTGTGGAACGAATCCGGCACACCCAGGTCCTCAGTCCACGTCGTTAACCACTTAGCCACCGTGAAATTTAAGGGAGATAAGTATGAAATCATAATTCTAACAAAAAGAAGTAACTCAACCCAACTTCCTTTATCAAAAATAAAGAAAGAAGGAGGGGTAACATCAAAGAGAAAATGAAATAATTTTAAGGACAATATTCTAATTTTATTTGTTATATTAAGAGGTAGGTAAAAGTTTTGAGGATTTCGTTTAATAAAATACTGGTTTTCTTTTGAATATTTAGAGTAGAGACTCTAAAAAAGGGCATTATAGTTTTGTAACACAAACACAAAATTAACGTTGTTTAAAACAGTGAAACTCGAAGCATCTCTTCCTGGCACTTTTACTCTTTATAAAACTACATTAAACTAGATTTGGGCAGCAAATAATATTTTAGACAGGTTTTGTTGTATAAGACAGACAAGGAACTCTTTAGTCTTTTTTTTTAGTAGCTTTTAATGTGTTCTCATATGTACTGATTTAATCACTTACTTCCAGACCAGATAGCATAGAAGAGAACAGGTAACCAATTTTAGTTTATTTTTCACATCTTTTATAGTTTGCGTCAGTATTTGTAATTTTCATTACTGTTGTTGACATTTAATCCCCTCCTCCTCCTAAATTAACGAAATCGTCTCAACTACTAATAATGTATCCATGAGGTGAACCCGAATTTAGATTCTCGATCCAAGTCAAGAGATACTCGAGCTTACACTTAAACTTGGAAGTATATATCACCTGTTAGCGAACACGTTATGAGATTCATGCAATATTCTTATAACATGCACAGAGTTTGCTTTTTTTAAAAAAATCAGATTTTGTCATTATTCATTTGAATATAATTTGGCCTCAATAAAACCGTAGAGATGAAGGCCCCGAAACAGTACACATTCTCTCCTGATGGCTGCTAAAAACTAATGTACAATATATTTTTCTAAAACTACTCAGTAGAAATGATAATGATTAATGGTATGCAGAGCATTTTACTGTCCGCTCACTTACTGCTTCAAGCAATTTCCTTCCCTATTCAAACATAAATCACAAACATTATCTTTAAGAAGATTCAGTTTTCTTTTCAGTTACTAAACATTTTTTTGCAAAACAATTTGAGAAAATAAAATATTTTCTAACCTTCACAAATGGATGTAGATAGTTGAAGAGGAAGTCAATTTGTGAGAGATAGTTTTTGGAGAAATCTTTGCCTGTTTTTGTGGTGAGGATACTGGAAATAACTTTGCTGGCTGCCTGCACAGTGTTTAAACTGAAAATATAAGTAAAAAATCAAGTCAACTCAAAAGGAAAAACAATACAGCTATACTATTTTATGAAGGAACCTTTTAATAAATACCAGATCTGTTTAAAAAGTAACAGAACTATTGATGAGAAGAGGGATAGGTGAACTGTGTTATGGATTGTATTAAGATTTAATGTGTTAGCTATTGAAATGAATATTATATCAAAAGTCAAAATTGTGCTTTCTTGTCATTTTTATGTTTTTTCAAGAGGTAATGGGATTTTGCCCACTGTTTATCTAATAATTATTGTTTCCATTATGAATAATTTTCATTTATCACAGGACGATATTACTTTTGTAAGGAATTTTCACTTGTTCACAGCCTGCATTTTTAATTATACACCATGGAATTTGGCTTTTGGACTAATAGCACACAAGATGGCAACTTTTCTAATTTCCAACAAACTTTGAACGGTCAAAATTCGGTGGTTAATTGTGCTATCAAAATAAATTTGGTATCATTGTTTACATCTTGCAAAGATCTAAATAGCAAAATTAATTTTTTTTTTTTAGATATAATGAAATAAAATTTTGTGTTGGGATACCGAATTTCCTTGGAGGAAATTTGAGAGTCTTCCTCAAAAAGAGTATTTTGCAAAGAGGTGAAGTAGGATTATTTTATCATAAAATTTTAAATGATCTGTTGCTTCAGATGTTCATGTGTACATCCATTTTAGAATGGATGTAAACATGAACCTCATTATTAAACATCTATATTAATAAAACTGATACAACTTCATGTGTCTCTGTGTGTGGGGGTATTTTTGACATCAATGAACCTTTGATAATTGTACATTGAATTATAATTTTTACGATTAATCAAATATTTATTGAAATCAGAAATACAATAGCATAAAATAAAATGAAAATCCCCCCCCCCCCCCGAATGCATTTCGATTTCTTCATAAACAAGTCAGTCATTTTAATCTTTTGTAAATAGTTGGAAAAAAACAAAGAATGAATTACTTCGTGACTCATCGAAATTTGAAAAGAATTTTGAAGCATTTAAACTGTCGAATAATAAGTCATTTCTGGCTTTAAAATTCTTAACAAATCCTCATGTATTAAATGTTTTGGAAGCTATTTAATAATTTTATAAAGAGAGATTAAAACAACATTGCAATAACAAAGTTAGTTTTAGTTTTAGAATAATTTTGTTGAATTAATAATTTAATGACCAAACGATACCGTAATAGACAACAAAACATTAGCATGGCTTTTCTCAACCCGAGCTGGTGATCTAACAGTGAGATGCTGTGAAGCAAACGAAAGAAGAAGTCTTTCAAAATCCTATTTTCTTTTAAATAATTTGTTATTTTTACTATTTTTTATATTTTTACTTGATTTTTAGAGGTTTTTTAAAATAAAAACAACCATGATACACTAATGATACGACAAAGAAAAATAGTTATAATGGTATCATTATCCATAGTTTAATAAATTTACTAAGCTATAATGGTAACTTTATTTATAGTTTACTAAATTTTATTTTACTTAGTAAAATAAAACACACAACAGTTTTATATTTAGCAATAAAAGATTTTAAACACAAAACTTTAGTTAGGTAATAATGGAGTCCAATATAACTCTCCTTCCTTTTCAATCTGTTATATTATAGCGTTGTTTCAGCTGCTGTCGTGGCCAGACCATAAAGCACACCATCACCTATCACCAAAGAAATCTACCTTTTGAAGGTTATTATATTCAAAATCAAATTACAAAAATGTCACCTACTAACCATGAATCTACTAAGTATTGATTTAGCCAATAAAAAATCCAAAAGTATTTCTGCTGTGAAGCGTTGGACTCAAAAACACGAGATTGTTCAAGTCGGGAGCCATTGTGACTATGTTGAGATGATGATGTCCAAGAGGCCAATTCAATAGGGCCAATGTCTCCAAGGCAAGTGGCTGCAAATTCTGCTACATTTCCAGATTGGCTTTGGACAAGATGTGCCAATTCCTGTACAAGCTGACACACAATATTTGCTCCATGTTCTGCTGCTGTGAGAGAAAAAAAATGATATTGCTTGTCAGATGAAACATTCTATTCAAATCTTTGGAGGCAAAAATTTCAAGTTCAGTTAGTTTTCTCTTGTGAAAGAACAAGGTGAATATAGCAGAAAATAAACAAGATAATTTAGTGGTTCTTTACTGCCATGAAAAAAAAAAGGGTGTTAATCATTATCATATTCAGTTTAACGTCTATTTTACATGCTGGCATGCGTAAGACAGCTTTTAGAAATTAACTTCCAAACTAACCTATCTCTGGACAGGTCTTTATTTATACCTTTTTCTCTGAAGTCCATCATTATAACTTTCTCTCATGTTTTCTTTGGCCTACCCCTGCCAACTGACCCTGCTACCTCAACTGTTTTACATCTACTAACCCAAGAACTCTTCATCCATTCTTTCAATGTGGCCATACTATCTCCACACATCTTCTATTCTCCACACATCTCTATATACTGTCCATATTTAACCTTCCTCTGAGGTCATCAGATCTAAGCCTGTCTTTAAGACTCACATTACACATCCATTGTATCATTCTCATATTATTTCTCTCCATGCAACGCATGTCCTCACTGACCAGATTTCACTTCCATACATCATCACACTGCATACACATGCCTGATGTCTATCTTAATATTTTGGAAATAGGCCAATTTTTAAAGCATCAGAAATAAGGTTCTTGAAGCAGCCATTTTAAAATAGCAAGCTTTTCATATTGTAATAGTTTAATACTGAGGTAAGCAAGATTGTGACACCTGCAATCATATCATGTAAAAAAAAAAAAGCTAACAAAAACTACTTTTTTGTTCTCAAAATGCACCAAGATTCTAAGAGTTTATCAGAGGACCCACCCGAATATTGGCCGATCTAAAAATAAGACAGTTTTTTCATGGCAGAGTAAGGAATGATAAAAAATTCAACTTTGTTCATAAATCTATTGCCATAATAAAACTTGCATCACCAATAACAAAAGAAAGTTGATTAACAGAAAGTAGGCTTTATTGAAAACACAAATGAGACACAGTGAAGTAAACGCAATTCAGAAATAACTGACAATACCATACAGGCTCTGTAATGTTGAATTCTTTGATAATCTTTTTGTTTTTGACAAAAAGAGGAATTTACCTAACTTAGTAGGGATGAGAAAAAGGGTAACTGAAGATAAAATCAAGAGAAATATAACTGGTTTGAAGCCCAGTGGTAAAAGGATCTTAACTGATTAGTGCACAGTGGCCTATATATATATATATATATATATATATATATATATATACACACACACACTAATTGGTCACCACTTATCAAGGCCCAAAGGCCACTCGAGGATAAGGGTTAATGAGTTTTGTCAGATGGACGGTGAGACAACACCTTGAGGATTGGTAATGATGGTTGATCTGGGCAAAATTTCATTAATTAAAAGGACGACTCAACAAGAATTTGTTAAAATTGGACTTGAAAACGACAATGTTGTAATCAGGTGGGAAGCAGCCCCATGGTATTGTGTTCCACAGGTGAGTAGTTCTTGGAAAGAAACTTTTCTCATGCAAGTTTTAGGTACACAGAGGAAGAAAGGAAATTTATTTACAGTGGTTGTAGCTAGATGAGTTCTTGTGAATGTCTTACAGGAGGGAACCATAGATTGGAGCTCAGTCGAGCACCTACCATGAAAATAACGATAGAGTAGAGAAAGACTAGTAACTTCTCTTCTGTGAGAAAGAGGCTGTAGGGAAGAGAATACGACATCCCCTACTAGATTTTGAAATCGATTTTGTACTCTGTCAAAACAGAAAAGAGTACTCTGAGCCGCACCTCCCCAGATGTGGCAACAGTACTCCATCTTAGGACATATTTGACTCTTATACAGGGTAGAAGATTCCGTCAGGAGTGAGATACTTTCAGGAGTGGTAGAATGATCCAAACATTTTTTCAGGTTTGGAATGAAGGTTAGTCATAGAAGATTATCAAAGCAAGGGACTTCCTTAAAGAGAGAGCCATTCATTTCAATTAGGGCTAAGTGAGGATCCAAGCATTTGTGGTGAAAGGAGTGAAGCTTGGTTTTAGATTGATTAAAAGTAACCAGTCACCTCTTTCCTCATTGCACTACATGCTCTAGGTCGAAAGGGAGAGAAACAGAAACATCTTGATCATTAATGCTCTTTGAAGTGTTGCCATAGATGGTTGCGTCATCTGCATAAATGTAAACGAATGATCTGAGAACTCCATTCGGATTCTATGTTCATAGTACCAATCATTTTTACAGAAAATCATATTCTGGCGTTCGTGTTAACATGTATAATGATATTATTTATCATTCATCATTAGACGGGTCCATAATTGATAAATTCACAATTTTGTTCCATGAATGGCTGCGCTCCCACGTCTTTACATTTGCTGTATCAGCCAGACATGAGTGAATAAATCTAATTTTTAGGCGAATTATATTCGGTTTAAAGACTCAGAAGTAGTACCTTGTGTCAAATATAACCTTTCTTTTCGATTATCTGATGGATATCAAATTATGAGTGTTGCTCTCGTAAAAAATAAATTATTTTGGTCAAATACTGAATGATATTTCACCGTTGAAATGTAACGTCTTATTTTAGATTTACAGCTATTGATTCAGTGGGTGCATTATTTATACATAATACAGTAATTCAAATAGGGAATGTGTACACTTATTCTGTCTTCACCATCATATATCTCTATATCAAGTTAGGTATGTGTACATGTTTATATATTTGTATGTACAGGATTCACTCCTAAACTAACTAAGTGATCATTGTGCATTTTGGAACACAACTGCTAGGTAGGCGTAACGAGTCGCATATTGAGTATATTGAGTTTAATTTAGTTTAATGCAAATTGCGATAAAGAGGAGGTTGAAGTCCTTTGTGAAAATTCAAATATCTTCAATTTTTGTGAAATTTTAACAATATGTATTAGACATCAATTAATAAATATTGTTCAAATTTCAGTTTCTTTGGAGTATTTTAAAGGGTTTTGAGAGGGCATAATATAAGCACAACCTCCCATGGAGGTCACTTTCTAAGGATTCAGCTATTGCCTTCGATATGTGCGTGTTCGATTTGCCCACCTGTCAAGAATAGAATGTGGTGTCATCAGCAAATATACCTATCTCGGGCACGATTGCATCAGGGAGATCGTTTATGAAAATCAAGAAAAGTAAAGGTCAAAGTATCGACCCCTGGGGCACCCACACATTAATGCTATGTTGTTTTGATGTATGCCCATCATAAACAACCGGGATCTCTCTATCAGCTAAGAAGGATCTGATTATATTAAATATCCGTCCAATAATACTGGACAAATTTATTTTCCTGAGAAGACCTTTATGTCAGACCCTGTCAAGGACCTTGGATATATCAAGTGCTATCACCTTAGTTTCAACTGCCTTATTGAGTGTATGGTATATGCATTTAGAGATGACAGTTAAGATATCCGCAGTAGAACTAGATTGCCTAAATCGATATTGTTGGTCAGAAAGAAGTTTAGCATTTTCGAGATGATGGACTATTGCTAGATTTATTAATGATTCAAAGATTTTAGCGAAGAAGGGAAGGAGACTTATGGGGCGATAAAAAGTTTTGATCAGTTCTTTCACCAGAGTTCTTGAAAACTGGTAACACAGAGGCAATTTTCCAGCTATCAGAGAAGCAAGATTCAGTAAGGCATTTGTTATAGAGTTTAAAGAGAACAGGGGCCAGCTCAGCAGAGAATTTCTTTATTACTATAGCAGGGATAAGATCAGGTGAACAGGCTTTGGAGGTGTCAACGGTTTTTTTTTGATATCCTGGACATGGGAAGGGGTGATAATCAGATTCGCTAGTGTGGTTTTTGTTCGTGGTGGGAATTAGGGAGGGAGTGGTTTTTAGAGTCCAAGGCGAACCGTTGGGCAAGCAGTTCAGCCATATCCATTGCCGTGCAATCGACATCATGATGGTTGATTAGTGGGGGGGGGGGGTTGTTGCTTGCACATTGTTCACCATACTATTATAGATTTTCCAGAAATCACGAGTTCCTAATTTCTGTGACTTGATGCGTTTTCTGGTCATCTGAGTATACCTACTCTTAGCTACGGCTATTACACTCGTACAATGGTTGCTTGATGCTATAAATCTTTGTCTATTTGTAGCTGACTTCTGGCAGTTGAAAGAGTGGAATGCTTGCTGCCTATGCGCAATAGCAGTATCACAGGTTTAAGTGAACCATTGCGGAGAGTGGGGCTTACTATAGAATTTCCGCATCGAGACAAATGCTTTGACCCATTCAGTTACCTCCTATGCGCACTGTTCAGTAGGGAGAGAAAAAAGTTTAACCGAAAGTGCATCTCCAATGAGATCTGAGGGATTCCCAATCAGCACGTTGGTAATATCTTGCCGTTTTAAGTAACGGCGCTTCGGTTTAGGGTCAGAAGTTTATGGTGATAGCATTCTCGAGTGGACTATGGGCATCTTTCACAAGCCTCAGGCAGTGTTATCAAGAATAGGTTGAGAAGTGAAACATGCTGGTCCTCATGATCTGGGGGGGGGGCAGATCGAGAAAGTGATGGTTTGTGAAAGGGAATATGAAATCGAAAAACTATGTGTGCTGTTACCAGCTGGGTCTGTGTAGCTCGATAAACCAGCAAATAACTGTGGTGGACAGTAAAATCTCCAAATACATAGATGGAGCACTTAGATCCAAGAAAAGTGTTACATCTATAGTATTGGAGATGTAGCCAAGTAGGGTACAGACCTGGCTTGAGGGAGAACGCTAGAGAAATTATAGGTAACTAACACTATGTTGTAATGTTAATCTAAAGCACATGTAGGCTTGATCTTCAGATTCTAGACTAAGTTTTCTAGCCAAGGGGAGGGTGTTACGGATATAGATTTCAAGCCCGTGCATATGTTTGTCAGAGTTTTTATGGTCTTGAATAGAATTTACAAGGTTGACCCAACATAATACTTCAAATTGTCTCTGTTAAAAAGAATATCAATTTTATGTCGAATGATTGCAAATATCAATTTATAAAAACAGAAGAAAAGAAAATGATCGCACTTTTACACTGGTCCAATAAGATCTTTAACTCAGATGTGCGACTGCTGAGCTGACGGTGTAGAAATTTCAAACCTTCTTCACTTCGGATATCTCCGCACATTAGAATTTCTTGGCCGTTCTTCAGGAAACATTCAATTTCCTGCCAAAGAAATAAAGTTTGATTTTTATATTTCGGATTCAAAAATCGATTTCAATGTTATAAATGTATATTTTAAACATTAATTATCATTTGTTTATCTTCATTATTAGAAAACACAACTTTAATGAAACAAAGAAAACTGTTGAGTTATAATATCTACAGAAATATGATAAAAGTTAAATGGATTCTGCTTCAATACATTTTTGAATTTTATATATTGATTCTATAAACAGTTAATTATTTATGGACGAAAATGATAAAATCTGGTTTTTAGAACTTCAATTATTGTGAAGTAAAAGTTAATAAAAAAAAAACAGGTCTTAAATTGTCAATTAAAATAAGCCAAGCTCTTACAACTGTAGAATTACTAATACTTGTATAATTCAAGGTATATTAATGACATGACAATTATTAATTGAATCTAAAATTTAAATTTTTGACATATATGATTCATGATGAAGTATTGGTTCTGGTGCATATAGTATTAAGGATCACCTTGGTCTGGTATAATGATAGAGAAAGAGAATTTATATTCAAAGGTTGGTGTGATACCCGGCACATTGTAAGTTCACTGGTAACATTGGTATCCTTAGTTCTCTTTAGAAGATAATTTTAAGAGAAGAATACTATTACATAATTTGAAGAGTATCTGCTTTGAGTTGTTCCAGTTACGGAGTGGGAGATTTTGGAAGGAGTTAGAGTTGTAAGAATTGTAGAAGTCGGAGCTGGAGTCGGGATCAGATTTTTTAATCCACCTTCGATTATTACTGAATATTGGAAGATTTTAAAATAAGGAGTTGGAGTCGGATATTTTGAAATTCTAGGAGTCGGAGTGTGAATATTTGGAATCGTCAGAGTCAAAGTCGGACTTCTGACTTCGCAACCCTAGGTGTTAGGTCACTAGATTAAATGAGTTTCTTTTTCATAAGTGGGTCAGTTTGGTGCTTGCTTCATTTACAATCCTGCACAATGAAGATGCTTTCTGCTTATGACCAAAATGTGGTTTGGTTTGATTGTTTTGTTTTAAAGCATATGTACCCTTTTTGGGATAATTTAATGCCAAATCCAGTCATTTGATAAAAGTTTATATACTTCAAGTTATTAATATTTTACAATACTTATTAAATTTCTGTGCAATTTGTTTCATAGTGATTTTCAAACATTAACTTGTATTTATATATTTACTTACTTTGATATTATTTATTTGTCAAACCTTTAAATTTTTCAATAATATACCCGCTGCTTCTAAAAAGAATATTATATTGTTAAAGATATTACTTGTTCGCCAAAATGTTTCTCTTGTAGGGACTAGATCACTGTATTCAGTGAGAACATGTTTTATTTTGTATCTACTCTGGAAGTTTCTTCTTTAAACAAGTAAGAATGCAGAATTCTTATGTGAACTATGCAAAGTATGGATAGTACTATAACTTCTTTTAGGGTTCTTTTCTAGAGCTTTGTTTCTATTCTCTTAATCTAGGTTTCCAAGAAATTGTTTTGTTTGCATATGAGTTGATGTTAACTGTTGCGTCATATGCAAATTATACACATTTATAAAAGCAATAACCCCAATACCAACCGGCACTCATAAATGCTGTTAGCTAGTCAACATCTACTCTTGAAGATAAATGCATAAAAACAATGGTGTTGTTGATTGAACCGAAGCATTTATAGAAACACAGACCAGATGTTCTGCAGTATTAGTCGGGATTAAGAAATTAAAAGACAATGAGATCACAGACTTATTTCTCACGTGATAGTCTGTGAAGCTGTAAAAAAGATATTGACAATGACATACCCACGAGAACTAGAAAAAAATAACAAAATACAAAGAAATTGTTAAAATAATTAAGAAAATTAGTAGAGAAAATAAAAAAGTATATGGAGCAATTGCTTAATGGCAGAGAGACCTTTAAAGAAATTAGACACAGACTAACCTTAGACAAGGGTGTAATATGCAGTGGAGATATAATAGTACATCCACAAATCCTAAGAAAGAACATATTAAAGAACATACGTGAACTCGTATAATATTAACGCAAATTACATGCATGGTGGCCTGGATATTCAAAAGTAGAGGATTATATTAACAGATACTCAAAGTATTTTAAAATATTTTATCAAAGCAAAATTCACTTGTAGCCCAAAGAAAATAATCATGGATTAGGGTTCACATCATATAGGTGTCAAAAAGATATAGGATTTTTATTGATTTTAGTGGAATTATTTTCAGGATGGGGTGAAGTAATCAAAGTCACAGATAGAAAAGCCATCATTGCAGAAATGGAGTAGCTGAAACGATAGTCATCAGAATTTTGCAATGAGAAGTTATGTTCATGGCTAAAACGTATGGAATGAATCCTGTACAAGATACCACCTACCCCTCTTGCAATCCAATACAATTGCAGAGAAAATGGCACAAACTGTGAAAAGGAGATTAAAGGCATTCTGCCTGTTTAATGAAAGCATAGAAGCCTACCTTTTCAGATTGCTCCTAATTTACTGAACAATTTCACATACAGGAAAAAAGCAAATTCCGTGTGTATAAAAGGGAAGACAAATCAGATCTCTTACAACAATGTCATTTTCTACAGAAGAAAATGTTCAAAATAGAAAAGATAAAAAATCAAATCCAGAAAAAGCAAAGTTTCTATTAAAAAAGAACATAACACTGCAATATTAGAGAAAAATAGGCAGCACATACGGACCAGTTCAGAACCAGAATGGAACCGGAAGATATAAAAATGGAGGAAGGGTCAGAAAATGAACATGGAAAAGGAAGAAGAAACTCATGTATTGATAGTGAAACAGAGAAACATAGAGAAGAAAATGATCTAGAATCACAAGAAGAAATTGACACATAGAATCAACTTGGACCTTGATCAGCCATAAAAAGAGACCACAAGAGACATATAAAAAAGAAAACAAAACAGGTCCCCAAGAATAATCAGAAGCACAAGAGCAACCAAAGACATAGAACGAGTCAGGTTCAAGTAGATGCAGCATCATATACAAATTACACACTCATAAAAGCAATAATCCAATACCAATTAGCATTTATAAATGCTATTAGCCAATGGACATCTACTCTAGGAAATATACACATCTAAACATTCACAATGTTTAAAAACTAATATTTTTATGTAAGATAAATTAATTGATTTTTAGATGCATCCACACATCTCTATGAGAGGTTCTGTCTGTCAGTCGGACTGCCATGCTTCAGTTAAAAATGTATTCATTTACATTGCTAAATGCACACACTGAATGTATTCATTCTTATTGTAGATACTTTCAGCCATCTCTGTAACAAGCTCTGTCTGTCACACTGAAGTTTTGTTGATCTATCACATTTTCATTGATCTGTTACAATTAAGTTTGAAATAGCAATTTCATTTTTCTAAATGAACTGATTGAATGGATGCCTCTTAGGAATATGTTCTTGTTATAAAACTTAAGCATACATTTTCTGTGATTTAAACATTTTGGGGAATATAGTAAAAATCTTGTAATTAAATACATATTTATTAGTATAAAAGCATAAGAAATCACTTAGAGGACAGCTTTAGAAATTATAGGCCTACCTGAGCCAGAGTGAATTCTCCATCTTCATATTTGATAGAGTTATGTTTATCACATAAGGGACGCAATACTTCTGTGTCCGGGAAAGGGTCCAACAGCAGAATTCCAGATTTTAACACATCACTGTTTTCTATTACCACCAGTTTCAGTAGACACAGAACCTGTTAGGGATTCACAAATAAAAACATAAAAACAATCGTTTTAACATTTGATTCTGTAATTTCCATTTTGTGAATACATTTTGCACACCTGTGTAAAATGTTACCTAAAACTGTTCCATGTCAAGAAAAAATTAAATTTTGTTTTCGCTCGATTTTATCAATTTTATATTTAGCCCGGTCACCGGTTTCTGTTTTTATTACTGATATCAAAGAGGGAGTTGGATCAGATAGCTCTTTCTCAGTCACAACTACTCTTACTGCAACCCATTACACTGTAAGAAAATATGGAAGAAATCTAATTAGCATAATCCTTTTATATTACACTGTGTGTTCTCTCACTTCAGATGTATCACAATGCCAACCTAACAATAACTGGCTAATAAATAAAAACTATAACAAAAATACTTCTGATTATTAATAATAAAAACATCCAAATATTTTTCTTCCAAAACAAAAACCTGCTAACAATGCTATTTGACTGAACTAATTAAATAGATCATGTTCTCTTTTTTTATGTATTCACTTTTAAAATAACATGGTGTTTTGGCTCCATGAGCAGACAGAAGATGATGGCTGCTTTTCCTTTTTGCTTCCTGTAAAAACATATTTATAATTTGTTTAACACCAAATTATTTCCTTAAAATTTGGATTCCCAATAATATATTTTCCTTCATGCAACATTTCCCTTACAATTATATCATACTTGATTGACTTTGGGGAATTGTTTTGAGTGACATCTAATGCTAGGTGTGTTCGTTCATCTATATATATAAAACTCAATGTCTGTATGTATGTGTGTGTGTTTGTGCCCTATAGAAAAAAAAGTTAGAGAATCTAGATAAAATCTAAAAGTGTATTCTTATGTAAAATTCACTGAGAAAGATAATGGAAGTATTCCCGAATCTCTAAATGCACACCTAAGAGGCTTTTGGGTCAGATTTCGTTTTTTTTTTTTTTAATTTTTTTTTTATAGCTATTTTCAGTTTAATTTCAATTTAATCATGTATTAATTTAAATAGAAAACAGTTATATTATTTAGTAATTTATAAAACAAACTGCCAAGCCCGCCCACTCCTTAAAGAAATTCAACCGGAAATGACATCAGAGGGAGGCTACAAGGGGGGGGGGGGAATAACAATTTATAGACACTAATTCTGGGGAAATTCTGGTAACGGTCTTGAGTCTGTCAGTATGAAACATGTTCTAGGAAGGAGGATATCCACTCTCCCAGGCTTTACCTTGATACCCATGTCATTCTTACAACTAATCCGGAAATGACGTCATAGAGGGTTGGAGGGGGCAAGAAGAAATTCAATATCCGATTCATATACAGAGTACTTCTCCAATCCGTAACCTTTCGCTTCTTTTGTACAACAGGGGCGCGTCTCTAAACTTTTAGCTCTTTTGTACAACAGGGGCGCATCTCTAAACTTTTAGCTTTTTTGTACAACAAGGGAGTGTCTCTCAACTTTTAGTTCTTTAGTACGACAGGGGTGCATCTCTAAACTTTTAGAGAAGAATCAGATGGGAAAAGGGGAAAGAGAGGGTTGAGGAGGGAAGGAAATAATGGGGACGAGGGAAAGAGAGACGACTAGAGAAAGGAAGAGAGATTGAAATTTTTATATAAAGATGTTACACACACTATTTAATTACTACTACTTTGTTTTTTATTGCCTAGGGCAACGCTGGGTAGTCCTGCTAGTTTTCTTATAAATCTAATAAACAAAACCAATAATAAAAATATGTCTGCATCGATTGCATTATTTAAATACATCACATGCTTTTTTTAAAAATTTTGTTTGGACTGCCTTTTCTTGTTCAGAATAATTTTTTTTGCATAACAAACATTCAACTATTTCTATTTTATCTTATTTTTACATCAATACTAGGTGAAAAGATTTCCTTTTTATTTACTTTCAAAAACGACCTTCAAAGTCAATCATTCATTTACTAATCATTAATAATCGCTTCATCTTATGTAAGTCTAATATTTACTTTTCATAGATTTATCATATATTAATCATTCTTATTTCCTCTGTAGACAGCAGACTTAATTTTCATCTTAACATACATTATTAAACAGCAGTGTTCGTGTTATAAACAATCTTTGACATGAATTTGGAAGAATTTTAATTTAATTTGCAAAATCTGAATAATAAAAAAACAATTTACATTAAAAACTCCTGGGCAGTGCCAGGTATGGACAGCTAGCTTTAAATATAAAACAAAAGTAGCAATTTGTTTGTATTGAGGTCCTGATCTGAATGTTGAGAGAAAATTGTGTTTTTTTTTAAATTGAAATGTTTACCCATTTGTGGGTGATTTTTATACATTAAATTGATATAGGATAGTGACCCCTATCTAAATAATTATATTTAAATTATTATTTTGCAGATATTTTTCCAGGTTCTTTACATGTAATTGATCACTAAAAAAAATAAAATCCCATTTTTTTTTTTGTGAAAACACCTGAGTTAAAGTAAAGAATCAAAATTTACCCATTAAAGAAACATAATTTAATAATTAAAAAAATAAAAATAACTTTTCGCTGTGGGTTCAGTTTTAAATTTTATGTAAAATGATATATTACTAACACCTTTTTTTAACTCTTATTTTGAATTATCCACTTACCTGGGCAACACAGGGAAAAATGCTGACCAGGTGTTGTCCAGGACTATTTTAACTTGTAATATCTTCGAAACAGCTCTTTCTAACTCCTAAATATATAAATAATTAGACATTAATAACTGGCATTTCAATGGGTTTTTTGTTATAAAAAAGACTTTGTATAAACATTGTTGAAGTCAATATAAAACTAAAACTGGTGGTATTTTATAAATAATAAGTGGCAAAATTTCTGATTTGTTGTCCTTGCAAAAAACAAAATGTTTTATCTTTTTTTTAAATATGGATGAAGAAAAGTTGTAATTTCTATAAATTGCATTGAAAAAACGAAAATAAAAAAGGAAGGAAAATTCTAGAAATTACTCAATATAGTAACGTGAACTAAGTCAAAGTGTGCAGTAAATCAGACAAAAAGTAATTAGATATCGTTCGAGATTCAAACTCAAATTCCATCTCTAATAACACCAAGACTACGATGACAAGTATAGAAATAGTAAATCGATTTAACATAGAAATGAAGTTCACTCCCTTTCCACAAACTGAGTAGGAAACTTTCCTTTTTTGGGGAGCTTTCCAACACTACAAGCACTGATCATCACTTTTGTCTCGGTAACATTCACTCTCAGACTTTTACTTTTCATAGCCTTCCTCTGAGTCTTTAACTTAACAAGTTTACAAGCAAATACTAAATCATCAGCATACAGCATTTTTTCCAGACAACCCGTACAAAAATCCCTATCCATGCTTATCTTGCTACTCAGTTATTCTCTCAATCAATTTCAAGACCTGATCCATAAAATTTAAGCCTCTGTAATTACTTCTATCTAGTGCTTTCCTTTTACCTTAGTAACAATTCACAATTGTATTAAGTTTCCAATCTTTGGAGTAACCTCTTTTTTCACGATCTGATTTATCAAGTTTGTGATCATCTCAATGCCTGTTTCTCCTGCAGCCTTCAATATTTCTGCAACAACGCCTGAGGGTCCACCAAACTTACCTTTCTTCATCTTACTCAGCTTTCTGTACCATTTCTTTCTCAATTCTTATAGCAGAACCAGATACTGCTTCTGCAACTTCTAGATTTTCATGGTTCCACGAAAACTCAGTATTCAACAATTTCTCATAGTGGAATTTCTAATCATCCCTTTTATCCTGATCCTTTGTTGCTAACACCCCGCTGTCATTTCCAATGCACTTCTCTCCAACAATATCCATATTTGTTTTTGCCATCTGTTTAGCAATCCTGAATACTTCATTCTTTTGGTCATCTTTGTAGAACTATGCTATATTGCAAATACCATGGTACAGCAATAATAAATAAAAATTGGCTAGTCAGAATCAAAGTTTGATTTATCAGCTTAAATGCTATTTAGGCCCAACTTTTAAAATTTGACAGGATAACTTTATATGTTAGATATTATGTACATACATGTTAACTGAAATTAAATCCAGTAGAATATATATACATCATTTGCATTATGTATTGAGATTATGCATAAAAAATATTCCATGCAAAATTGGATTACTATCATTCTCACTCTTTTTCTCCTGACCCACTGAATTATGTTCAAGATAACAGTGATTATTATTTCATACCTTTCTGTAAACTGAAAGTATGAAATGGCACAAAAGGTCAGTAATCGAAACTTGACATTCTTATTGTTGATGCCATTTTATACACAAATAGAAGAAAAAACAGTAAATGTACATACATCTTCACTGAATGTGAAACCAGTGGCATATGGAAGCAAAGCATGGATCACTTGGGGAAGGTATTTACAGAACTCCTGCAAAGAAATAAAATAAACAGTTTAAATAGATAGTTTAACATATTTTAAATCAAACAAATTAAAATAGAAAACCTCATTAACAAACTTAATACCATCAAGCACACTATAAAATTCACTTATGAAAAAGAACATAATAACTCTATCACTTTTCTTAGTTATCCTTCTTCACAAAAGCAACAACGCACTATCATTCTAAGTCTACCACAAACCAACAAACATAACTACATACATTTTTTCTGCCACCACTACTCAATAAAAACAGGCCATATAATAGGACTTTATCTCTAGATCCTTAGAATATGTAGCCCCCAATATCTGTTGGACAAATTTAACATAATAAACATCTAAAAATCCTAAAATACCCTAGATACTTTATCCTAAATGCCAGAAGAAAGGTCCTCCACATTTTCCACAACACAAAATACCCCCTACACCTGTCACCCTACCCACTAACAGACACAAGTACCTATACATGGCCATAACTAAATATTGTTTTAGGACCGTACAGACCATATCTCTCACTTTTAAGAATCTTTTGAACAAACATAAAAACACCAGCACTACCCTGCGCTACAAGTGGGTATATACACTATATCATGTAGCGATTTATACAATTTCTACATTAGTAAAACTCAACACTCTTTTAGAAAAAAAATCTATGAATATAATAGATCCGTGAAATTTGATAATACCAAAAACACCCTTGTTTTTTATATGCTTGATTTTAATCATAAATTTAACTGTACTTAGGCCACAATAATAAAATTTGCACACAGCATTTCCACAAGCACCTCACTGAAGCAATTCTAATTGCTCACTTAAAATATAACATCAAACAATTTATTGCTTTAATAGCAACACTGTTTTTTTTACATATACTATCATATATACCATCCTTGAGACCATACAGTCATAAGAGAATGAAGTTCATTTAAAAGTGTTTACCTGTGGGCAGGTGATAATGGCTTTTTTGCTGATTGTCTTCACTAAACATAAGGCTCGAACAATTGTGTCCTCCAAATAACCCAGGTCATGGGAACATTCAACACAGCTAAAATTAAAGAGGAAGAATGTTAAATGTCTAAATTACATGATAATTTGATAGTGATATATTTAAATACAAGAGTTTTCTCAATTAACAGGTCTAATGAAGAGACTATATAATCTTTTAAGTTAGTATCAAGAAACCAGTTGTCATGATTAGTATGCTAGTAGGGAGAGCTAGTGACTTACAAAGATTACAGAATACTATTTTATTTGCCACAAAACAATTTACACAGATGTAACAAAACAATCTATTTTGGAATATAATTTAAAATATAGGCAATTTGGCGATATTGAATTATCTTACCTAGATGCTGCTATTCCAAATTCGTGGCATGGGCCACCATTCATGCACTGTTTCTCTTGTATGAAAAACAACGTTTTAAGTTTAATTTAGACGGTTTCAAACTGATATAAATTATTTCACACTAAAAATAATTAAATTAAAAAAAAAAAAATCGATTTTTTTAATTCAAATTATTTCATTGTTTTTAGTAATCAAATAAAAATTCTATTTTTACTTGATATTTAATTTTCATTTCAAAAATTATTCCAGCAAATTTAAATAAATTTTTATTATAAAATTTTACCCGAAAAAGATTTTATTTGACTTTTTAAAAAATTATAACCATGTGGTACAAGAAAAACAGTGCACTGATTGCGGCCCATGGCCATGAATTCGGAATAGCAGCATCTAGGTAAGATAATTCAATATCGCCAAATTGCCTATATTTTAAATTATATTCCAAAATAGATTATGTTTTGTTACATTATATTTTGTTATATCACCGGCAATTTACACTTATTTACATTTAAAATAAAAAATACACATCAGTCAATATCAGTTAATATATTAGCATATATTAAATTTACTCATAGTTTAATTGTTGATTTTTTTAGTTTTCACATGTTAAAAATACTAAATCCATTCTATGCTAATCAAATCCAGAAGACAAACTCAGTTGAATTTTTCTCACAGATTTTTTGCATTTAGTTTTCTTAGTTAACGTGTAGACTTATCTACTTTAAATAATAAAAGTGAATATATTTTTTTTCAGCTGAATCCATATTCTAAATTTTTGCATTATGGCAAAAAATATTATTTTATAGAATATCACAAGTGTAATAATTTGTAAACAAGTTACTAAAATGATTATTATCTAACGAATATATGCATTTTGCAAATAATTACAACCTTTTTCGATGATTTACAAAAATACAACTTACTTTCATATTTTATATGAATATAATCTGCATGAAGTAAAGAATATGCAGTTTTCCCCATACATGCCTTCTCATATTTACATTTAATGAATAGGCTTGTAGACCAGTGGTCCACAACCTTTTTATAATCGCGGACCGGTCAACGCTCGACAATTTTACCACAGCCCGGGAGTACTTCAAGGTTGTTGTTTTTCAACAGCTGAATGAAGTTATCAGTATGAACTATCAGATAAGTCTGCTGCATGTTTGTGTGGCCACTTAGACTCACACGCTCTCCTCTTCCTCTCCTCTTCCCCCATCCCTCTGTTGCTGACCACTGCCCTAACGTTCTCTGACTGTCGTCGCTATGGTAACCCTTAAAAATACCTTTAAAATAAGATGCAGATGCACCACAAAAACGAATTGCATGAGAATTTTAATTCATCAGAACGCTAAATTAATGGGAGCTTGTTTCTTTGCAACGAGACAGTCCCATGGGAGACAATGTCACCCGAAGTACCAATTGATCCACGGCCCGAGGTTTGGGGACCACTGTTGTAGACAATCAAATATAATAATTTTGATACATAATGTTGGCTCAAGAAAGTCAAACATTTGTCAAAAGAAAATAGATTGCAGCTTGTTATTGTTAATAATTACTCAAGTAATATTTAAAAATACTGAACGTAGAACTGTAAACTAGTACATAAGTTTGATTTTGGCAATACAAAATATAATATTTAGTTAGATTTAAAGAAAGAAATTTATTGGAATTTAAAAAAATATATTTATTAGCATTTAAGGAAATAGATCTTATGTTTAAGGCATCAAACGTAAGTATTTAAAGAGATACGTTAAGTCGTATTTAAAGAAATAGATTTATTAGTATTTTTATTAATATTTAATAAAATAGATATCCCATCATAGCCAGATATCTGCTCCCTCTACTCTTATAAATATCCTGGAATTTATCTATCTATATAATTATAGCATTAAAAATTCTAGGTCTTTTTTTTTTATTCTAATCGCGGACCGGTCTTATTTACAGAATAATTATAAAATATAAATAAATAAAATAAAATAAAATAAAATAAAATAATAATAATAATAATAATCATCATCATCATCATCTGTCCCTACCCAGTGTTGCCCGGGCGTCTTTTTACTTTTCTGTTTCAGGAACCAAATTTTAATTTTGGTTGTTTAAATAATTGTTTGAATAATAATAATAATTACCCCCAGATAGGAATGTCTCGTTGCAAAGAAACAAGCTCAGGGCTCCCATTAAAAGAATTGCTACACAAGAGGTGGAAGAAATGGAGAGAAACAATAGGTTAAAAAAAAATTAGTGCCCTCGATGGGAATTGAGCTCAGATTCGACACTATAGCAGCCTCTTGTCTTAACCACTGTCGTAAGGCGACCTGTTATAAAAACAGTTAAGTTCAAATATGAAATTGATAAAATAGATTAGAAATAAATGTTGTCTATTTAAGCTGAAAACCATATGCTTGTATTCTAGCAGATTCATGTATATTGCTTGTGCTTGTATTTAAAAAGATTTTCAAATCAATGGAATCAAGAATCAAGCAACTCTACTTTATACATAAGTATATGCCATCAAACATGAGCATTATAAAGGGTGCAAGTCCATAACTCTACCTACATGAAAAAAAAAAATTAAGAAAATTGTTTTTATGATTTACAGAGTGAAGATATCTTACACCAAAAATCATGTAAATTGATCAAGGACCTTTTTTTTTACAAAAGAAAATCATTTTTAAGCGATTAATGGGAATTCTTTTTTTTTTTTTTTTTTCATGGCAATCGAGTTATAGACATGAAGTTTGAATTATTTTGAATAATATTATCTTTCCGAAATTCAACCGTATTACTTTTCAAAAAAAAAAAAAAAAAAAATGCAAAAGTTTGAATTATTTTGAATAATATTGTCTTTCCGAAATTCAACTGTATTATTTTTCAAAAAAAAAGAAAAATATTGCAAGTTTTAATTATTTAGAGTTATCTCCCTTGTCCTGCAAATATTTCAAACATGGCGTCGATAGATCGACACTTGTCGTTTAGCCAGAAAATTAGATTTTCTTTTGTAAAAAAAAAACCAAATTATTTTATTAATTTACATAATTTTTGGTGTGCAATATCTTAATCTCGTCATGAGTACATACATCATAAAAAATTTTCTACATTTTTTTTTCATGTCGGTCGAGTTATGGACTTGCACCATTAAAAGAAATCTATTAGTATTTACGGGAAAAAAAATCTTAATTATATACCATCAAATATGAGTATTCAAATAAATATATTTATTAGTATTTAAATAAATAAAATTATGGAAATAGATTTAAGGAAATAGACTTATTAGTATTTATTTATGACATGACACATGGTAGCAAATATTCAACTAACTAGACTAATATTTAGAAAAAACACACAGAAAAAAAAGATGTATTTAAAAACTTGAAATAATTTACTTACTCAGTGATTTGCTGTGCTAGGCGTTTAATGGTATGAAGTAGACGGTAGATGACCTCCCGCATAATATAGTCTCTGCAACCACCCAAGGAAGTGTTAAATTCTTGTAACAGAAGATTCACAAACAGTTCGTACCTACAAATAGCACGATATTGTTCTGAAAGATGGGTACAGCTACCCAGGTGCACTGCCAAGGACTGTAAGATTTTCTGAAAATTTTCCTGTGAATTTAAAACAGTAATTTATTTTTAATCAAAGTAATATTGTATGCAAATTGTATGAATTACGAGAGAAGGAGTGATACGAATACATACTGGTGCTTTTGAAAGGACATAAATGAGGGACTTGTCAGCAGATGAGGAGCTGCCATCTATGAAGCTAACAGTTAAAAACTTGAGTGTTGCCATGATAACATCGTAACTATAGAAGGGAGGATTTGGACTCGGATCAGACACACTAAAACAAAAACAAAAAATTGATTCATAAAATGGAAACATAATAGAGTAGGGTTAAACATAATAGAGTAGGATTAAACATAATAGGGTAGGATTAAACATAATAGAGTAGGATTAAACATAATAGTAAACATAATAGGGAAGTATTAAACATAATAGGGCAGTATTAAACATAATAGAGTAGGATTAAACATAATAGGGTAGGATTAAACATAATAGGGTAGGGTTAAACATAATAGGGTAGGATTAAACATAATAGGGCAGTATTAAACATAATAGGGTAGGATTAAACATAATAGGGCAGTATTAAACATAATAGTAAACATAATAGGGCAGTATTAAACATAATAGAGTAGGATTAAACATAATAGAGTAGGATTAAACATAATAGAGTAGGATTAAACATAATAGGGTAGGATTAAACATAATAGGGTAGTATTAAACACAATAGGGTAGGATTAAACATAATAGGGTAGGATTAAACATAATAGGGTAGGATTAAACATAATAAGGTAGTATTAAACATAATAGGGTAGGATTAAACATAATAGGGCAGTATTAAACATAATAGGGTAGGTTAAACATAATAGGGTAGGATTAAACATAATAGGGTAGGATTAAACATAATAGGGTAGGATTAAACATAATAGGGTAGGATTAAACATAATAGAGTAGGATTAAACATAATAGGGCAGTATTAAACATAATAGGGTAGGATTAAACATAATAGAGTAGGATTAAACATAATAGAGTAGGATTAAACATAATAGAGTAGGATTAAACATAATAGGGTAGTATTAAACATAATAGGGTAGGATTAAACATAATAGGGCAGTATAAAACATAATAGGGTAGGATTAAACATAATAGGGTAGGATTAAACATAATAGGGTAGGATTAAACATAATAGGGCAGTATAAAACATAATAGGGTTGGATTAAACATAATAGGGTAGGATTAAACATAATAGGGCAGTATTAAACATAATAGGGTAGGATTAAACATGATAGTGTAGGATTAAGCATAATAGGGTAGGATTAAACATAATAGAGTAGGATTAAACATAATAGGGTAGGATTAAACATAATAGGGCAGTATAAAACATAATAGGGTTGGATTAAACATAATAGGGTAGGATTAAACATAATAGGGTAGGATTAAACATAATAGGGTAGGATTAAACATAATAGGGCAGTATTAAACATTATAGGGTAGGATTAAACATAATAGGGTAGGATTAAACATAATAGGGCAGTATTAAACATAATAGTAAACATAATAGGGCAGTATTAAACATAATAGAGTAGGATTAAACATAATAGGGCAGTATTAAACATAATAGGGTAGGATTAAACATAATAGGGCAGTATAAAACATAATAGGGTAGGATTAAACATAATAGGGTAGGATTAAACAATAGGGTAGGATTAAACATAATAGAGTAGGATTAAACATAATAGGGTAGTATTAAACATAATAGGGTAGGATTAAACATAATAGGGCAGTATAAAACATAATAGGGTTGGATTAAACATAATAGGGTAGGATTAAACATAATAGGGTAGGATTAAACATAATAGGGTAGGATTAAACATAATAGGGCAGTATTAAACATAATAGGGTAGGATTAAACATAATAGGGTAGGATTAAACATAATAGGGTAGGATTAAACATAATAGGGTAGGATTAATGAAAAAATGAGAAACATTTTTAAAAAGTGATTTAGATAGTGTTCAAATTATAGTTAGAATTATTAATAAAACAAATTAGAAATCTGAAATAAAAAGAAAAAGACGGAAAAAAAATTATTAACCTTTGGCTCATTTGGCATAATGGTTAGTGTACGCTAATTGGTTGGGAGACTAGGGTTCAATCTTCGGTTGAGTCACACGAAAGACTAAAAACAATGGTACTTGATTAAACACTGGTCATTATGAGGTGACAATCAAGGGTAAGTGGAGTAATCCTGGCAAAGGACCCCCCCCCCCCCGACACACTTATTTTGGTGCAATAGCCAATGAACAAGGAGCTTTTGGGTTATCCTTGACTATGGTCGACCACTTTATTTTACAGCAGACATATGTTATATACACTTTGGGATGGCTTATTAATGATGATTACCCTGATTTTATTAGGTGTTTTGACCCCCTCATTCACAGAAGAAACATTAAAACACAAAGCTTTATTAGGTTCAATAGTGAATGGACATACTGATATGCGCACCTCTAAGAAGAGATATGTTCATCAAATGTAGAAAACTGCTTAAAATGAATGTGCCAAGGAAAATAATTTAGTTTGATTTATGGCAACATGACTACAGCAACATATGTTTCATGACAAAAGCTGTTTATTACTACTACGTAGTATGGTAAACTAGCAGAAAATCGGGGCAAAGAAAAAATACCCATATGGTTAAAATCTAAAGGAACAACTCAGTTTTCTATAACGTGTAAAATTTCGCACTCAGGTGGAGAAAGTGGATAAAAAACGAAACGGAAAACAAATACAGGGGGGGGGGGGTCTACTAATCTCTCTCATGTCAGATTAGCATTAAATCCAGATTCTTTTTCCATTCGCTTCCATCTTTTTTTCGACTGCTTAATGGATTTTCCTTGAATGTTTGTGTGAAACGACAAATGCATAGCACCCTAAGAATATAAAATCTAAAATAAATTTACTAAAAGCAGAATGCATTAAGCATGTCCAAAGGTTTTGAGTGAAAATGTTTAAAATCAAACAGCATTGGTGTAAAATATTGGAAGGTACATCAATCATTAGGTAATTATGTTCATAGAGAGATTTATCAGGTAAACGGGATGCGCCGCAGACTGGAGGGTCAGCAAGGTTCAGGCGATTAACCTTCTGGGACAATCAGTAAACATGGGAAAAGAAAGTTAGCAGAAGTGATGGAGGACGACGGATATGAAGCAAAATCAATCAGTCTGGATAGAACATGCGCCATGAACAAACATGTTTGAGATGCCTTAAAATGAGATTGAACAAAACAATGCCCCTCCTCCTCCTCGTTCTATCCTTCTTTCTTTGTCCAACTTGATGTTTTACAGCAATTGCGGAATAAACTCATCTTCTTCTGTTAAGAATGTGTTCTTTGATTAATTGACAGATCATCTTTTGTGGTTGTCGTGCCAACTTTTGATTCCAGATCAAGATTGTCTACCGTCAGGCAAGATCACTATTAGACGCGTGAGCATCAAAATGCTGTGGGAGAGCAAATAGAGTTTTAACTGTTAGTTGGCCAGCTGGCAACGTGTGTATCGGAGTCCTCTGGACGCCTTGCATATGTAACACTGGAAACATTTACACACATCTAATACAAAACACATTTTGCAGAAACAAAATTCATTTTAAAATTTATTATTGCAATTTATTGTCATAAACTACTTCTCAAAGTGTTGCTACAATGTATCTTTATAAACACAAATCGATACGGCTTCATTTGTTAAAACCAAATAATATAAGTGCTGTGGTTGCCACTAGATTTTTGTAGATTACTAGTTGTAAAATCAACAGGTTTGTTTTTGTTTTCCAAATTTGTTTTATTTAGCAACAGGTGATCAAGTCACTCTTAAGAAAATGTTTTCAAAAGAAAATAGTTCATACTGTATAAAAGAAATCAACAAATTAACGTTTATGATAGTAACATAATGATTTGTTAAATTAAGGAGTTAAAATAGTCAGAAAAGTTTGCATATTCAAGGCATTGTGCCTCTCAAGCTTTAGTTATTCATTATGTGATATCATAAATCCAATTGCTTAGCTCTACTGTGTCAACTGAGAGAGTAACACACGTTTCCATCAAATTATATATAGTTTTGCTTTATGCAAAAATTACCTTTTTTTTTGATAATTTTAGAGTTTTTACATTTTTTCTACAAGCATATTGTTTTGTATTTTCTAAACTAAAGATCAAGTTCAGCTTTATCTATATACTACTAAAACTCTGTGGATCTTGTTTGTCTCTCTGCACACTGGATGATATTATAAAGCGATGACATCATCCACTTAAACAGTTGGAAGACTCAAGGAAATCCCTTCATCACTTCAAAAAAATGAAGATGTCACAAAGGGATGATATCATCCAATAAAACAGGTTGCAGACATTGGGCAGAGATCCTTTATGACGTCATAAATGCTGAAGTAACAAATGGATGATGTCATCCATATTAAAACAGAGAACAGAGACGACCCGTGACCCTTGGATAGTGATTGTATATATATACTAGATGAACTATCTACACCCAGCGGATCTCGTAAATAATAAAATTGGGACTTTTACAAATGTACTTGTTTCCTTTTGATTTTAAATATCCTTCATGGAAACAGCCACATGTTCCACATCCCATGTGTTTGATAGAACTTTGTCTTGTGTGATCTGATGTCGCTTGCGTGCACATAGATTTTGGTAATCATTTTCTTTGAAATGTGTGTGTATATGTAGACTGATGAAAGTTTTCCTTGTGTGTCATATGAAAGCATTCTTAACATAACTTAAAAGCAGTTTGTCACTTCTTCCGCACAACAGGACTCAAGCATTACAGTGTGTTCACATTATAAACAAACACGTGTTTGATAAAAGCGAGTAGAAAGAAACAAGATTTACTTGGGTCGGTTGCGTTTCTCTTCAAGGCACAACAAAATTTCAACAACTTGCTCAGAAAGGCGTTTCTGGATGTTCTGTTCAATGTCCTGAAATAAAAATGGAAAATTGTTTGACTCGTTCATATTTACACAATCAGAATTATGGATTCTTTTTGGGTTGTATCCAAAAAACAAAGTGAAAGTTTATTTGCAATAAAATTTATATCAATAACTATGTCTCACATCTCTCTCTAGACAAACAATTTGAAAACTAAAGTCATTAATATAAAACAAAACATATGAACTTGAAGCTAGTGGAGGAAACGGTTTGTTGTTCTCTTCTTCATGTGTCTTTGAAGCATGAGGTCATCTGACAGTTTCCCACATTTTTATGCAGTCCTTTGTAATAGTGTTGTACTCTGCAAGATCTTTCAAGCTACACCGGTTGGACAGTAGGGGGCAGAGCAGGCAATGTTGCATCGTATGGTCCTCCTCTTCACATTCACAGATGGTTGGGTCAGTTTTGTAACCCCATCTATTCATAGCAACTTTTGATCTTACCAACGTTAACAAAACAGGTCACAGGTCATCTAGTATTATATTAATAATCAAATGCCAATATATAGAATATAAACAAGTTTTTACTGCTTTCATTTTGATTTTCCATGTTTGGTTGTAAAACAAAGTTTCTAAATAAGGTGGCTTGGGATCTTCTTCTTCGCGCGTCTTTGAAGCATGAGGTCATATGACAGTTTCTCACATTTTCATGCAGTCCTCTGCAATAGTGTTGTACTATGCAAGATCTTTCAAGCTACAATGGTTTGTTGATCAATGGAGACTTCTGACTCAGCAAAAAGCAAGCCAGTAATCCTGGTTTAGGATTCTGTACTGTGGGTACATGAGTTCTTGGGGCTTGATATAAATATTATCTTCATTGTGGTTCAAACAAGAAAAGCATATCAGTTGGAGAAGCATGGTGTCCAACCGTCACCGTGAAGACAAAAAAGAATATAAAATACAACTGATATAATGCAAATGATACAACCATATTGTAACCAGGTTGGATCAGGCCTTTCGGATCTCTCATCTAGCCATTACTAACCAGCAGATTATCATCACTCTCAACCAAGGAATGAGTCTATTAGGTATTAAACCTGGTCAGTAAGGGTTGAGGACATGTGTTGCATGGAGAAAAATGTTATAAGAATGAAACGATGGATGGGAGTCCTAAATACAGGCTTAGATCTAATGACCTCAGAGGAAGATTAAATCTGGACAGTATATGGAGATATGTGCAAAACAGGAATTCGATGATATGGCCACATTAAAAGAATGGATGAGAGATGTAGAACAGTTTAGGTAGCAGGGTCAGTTGATGGAAGAAGGCCAAGAAAAATATGGAAGGAAGTGATAAAAATGGACTGGAGAAAAAAAGATAAATAAAGACATGGCAAAGATAGGTTAGTTTTGAAGTCAATTTCCTAAAGCTGTCCAATGCATGCCAGCATGTAAAACAGGCGTTAAACCGAATATGATGATGATGATGATGATGATGATGATGATGATGATAGTTTATTTCAAT
The DNA here is from genome assembly GCA_963556195.1 of Sepiola atlantica. Lineage (NCBI taxonomy): Eukaryota > Metazoa > Mollusca > Cephalopoda > Sepiida > Sepiolidae > Sepiola > Sepiola atlantica. The sequence continues at coordinate 174,642,531 of OY744516.1, forward strand.
AATTACAAAACTGAAATTTACTAAATGACAGTACATAAACGCTGAGCTAGTTTTCTGAAATAAATCTAAAATTAGAGTCGTGATAAACTATAAAATATTCAATCTACCTCTTTAGAAATATGTCTTAAAAGCAGTTTGTAGCACTTAGAGGAAGTTGCAACTTTTTTCTCCATTTTCTCGTCATTTACTTTGTAATGCTTGACAGCAAAGTATGGCAGAATGTGCACCATTAGTTTCAGTACACACAGCCGTAACTGTGTAACTAGCCACTGGTCACCCATTTGGCTGATCAGATTTGCCTCAATATCAACGTCATGTCTGGTCAGCATTAAGAAGGGAAGGCAAACTTTGGAGAATTTCCTAAAAAATAAAGTTAAAAACAATATTAGCATTGACTTTGATTTAAAAAGCCAATTTAGTCATTGAATTATAATTTTTGTTGTTATTATCATAACTAGCAAATATATGTTCCCTCCGTTCATATATTTTTCTAGTAAATTAAAAAAAAATCAATAAAAACAAATCTCAAGGATAAAATATTCTATTCATTTAAGTTTTAAATCAATAGAATATTTCATCCTACTTTTAGATTTAATACAAAATTATAAATATTAATTACATTAATAAATGAAAAAAATTGATAAAACATGTACATTTTTTAGCATTTTACATTTTTTATATTCTACAATATATATTCTACAATTGCTTTTTAAAATGAATATTTATTACAAAAGCCGAACAAAACAAAGTTAAAAGAAATCAAGTCAGTGAAAAATAAAAGAATAAAATAATACCAAACTCTACTGGAGTTTTGAAAAAAAAAATCTAAATTAATGTATGTTTCTTATTATTAACTACACTAGATTTTCACCGAAAAACATCTACAGAATACTATTTTTTTAATTAATAAATTTGTTTAAATAAATCTAAAAGAAATATGAATTAATGGAATGAATATGAATTCAATTATTGCATAAAATAAATTTACATTGAAAAATAAGTCTTTAAAATAAAAATATCTTAACGTTAGAATTTATTTATACAAAATGATAAATGTAATGTAAAAAAACTGACTGATAACAAACTGAACTAATAAAAGAACAACTTTTTTAACTGGGCCAATAAGTACTAAAAAGTAGTTTATTTTATTTTGACATATTTTAAAACTGTTGATTAAATTTAGGGTAATTGCCTGTTTTATGTTCATAAAATCAAAACAACATCAAATTATTACTGAAGAAGCGAGAAATAAAGAATTTAAAAAAGGGAGATGCGTGAAAGAAAGAATAAAAATAAAGACAGAACTAAAATAGAAAGAGGAGAGAAAAAGAGTAAACAAATAAAAAGAAACTGTAAAACAAACAGAAGGGAAAGTAAAAATAGAGAGATAAGAGTAAAAAGAAAATAGAAAGCAATATCTTGTAAAAAGATATATACTAAGAACTGTAAGTACTGCTGTTTCAATGTTTGTCACATATTTCTTTATTATTACAAATGTATTAAGTACTATTGAAATAAATACTGGAAAATTACCCCCAGAATATATTTTAATATCTCATTATATATTAGTAAACAATTCAACCATCCACCCGTAGTTTTCATACAAATCCCTAGGTCAATAAGCCATAGATCAGTCACTAATTCCAACAATATAAATATATTCAACCAACACAAAAATGAATACAGCTTTAAAAACAGCTTTAAAAATAGCAGATATAATGATAAATTAACAAACAACAACATAAAAACACCTAATAGAAACAAAATATAATTTGGTTCAACCTGCCTTATAAAGGAGAGGTAAGGAAACAAATTGGCAAAATATTCTTTAGGATAATAGAAAAACATTTCACTAAAAACAATAAGCTATCAAAAATTACCAATAGGAATAGCATTAAACTTAGTTATTATTGCATAAATAATATGCAATCAATAATAATAATAATAATAATAAAAAAAACAGAATAACAAAATAATAACAGTAATAGTGGTACTAATGTTATTAATTTATTTACCTCCTCTCCAGGAGATTAGACACAAGGTTGGGGGTAGGGGGGGGGGTGGAATCTGAATCTACCGTTATGTTATAACCTGGCAAGGGGAAGAAGAAAGAAAAGAAAAAAGAAAGAAAAACAATTATAATTTTTATATGAATGTAAAAGCGTGGAGATTTTAAAAAAATATTTTGAAATGCAAATTATGATTAAAGATAACAAATTTTGGCATAAGGAGAGAGGGGGGGGGCGCATCATACCTATTAGTTTAAATATTCAAGTGTGAGTGTATTAATTTATTCTTATTCATTTGATTACTTTATTTGTGTCTCATTAATTAATAATTTTTTTGCAATATGTGGAAATATGTATAAAAGTGGGTTGGAAATAATATAACTCTTTAATTTATTTATGTATGAATGTGTTCATTTATATTTATTTAGTTAATTATTTGTGTATTATTAATTAATCAGTAATTATTTAAAAGTATTTATGAGTATACAAGTGTATGTATATGTAATATGTGAATATAAGTAACCTCGTAAATTAGGTTATAATCAATAATAACTTGTAAAGAAAATGGATGAACTATCAACAGTACAGTTTAACAGATTTATTAAAACTAAACAGAGAATGAAATAATGAGTTATATTGCCGCTGTACGCGAGATGAAATATTAACAGTCTGAAGATCGTGGTCTGTTTACTTTCTCTCCAGCCAGGACTCCATTTCCAAGGGCGATAACTCTTAACTCCCGAAATGGTTCAAAGGGGCGTAACTCGTTTTCGTTAGTTGTCCTAACAGATTACTTTATTTGTGTCTCATTAATTAATAAATTTCTTGCAATATGTGGAAATATGTATAAAAGTGGGTTGGAAATAATATAACTCTTTAATTTATTTATGTATGACTGTGTTCATTTATATTTATTTAGTTAATTATTTGTGTATTATTAATTAATCAGTAATTATTTAAAAGTATGATTATACAAGTGTATGTATATGTAATATGTGAATATAAGTAAAACATGAGGAGGTTAGAACATAACGGTAGATTCAGACCCCCCCCCCCCTCATCCCCCATCTACTATCAGCCAAGCCCAGCTATGACATATTTTGACCCAGACAAACTCCCTAGCAAAAAATAGACATGGGAAGCTAATAAGTTCAAGCCATCATCCCATTCACCTCATGTCCTTTGAAAGAGACAGACTACTGCTGATAACGATATAACCAAAATCATGATTTTCATTTTTTGCTTGTTTACATCTACTGCCATGCTGAAATTTGGATATTTTCTTACAAATCAAAATTAATATCTGTATGATTTTTCTACATTGTTTCTTCATCCTGAGGAAGTCTTTCAATAAAGACGAAACATTGATGAATACATAAATAATATAGTTTTTTTTTTTTTTTGGGGGGGGGGGGGTTCCTTTTCCATTACATCGGATCATTTTATCTCCATTTTTATTCATATATATACATATATATACATATATATATATATATATATATATATATATATATATATATATATATATATATATATATATATATATATATATTTATTTTAGCAGTATTTACCCGGTGTTGCCTGTGCAAAGATATATTGCTGATTGGAAAGCTGTTTGGGGGGAGGGTAATTTAAAATATAGTCATGTTTACAATTTTTGCCTAGAAAGAAACATTAAAATATAACATTTGTAATAAAAGGTCAAGTAATAAAAAATTGTTAGCGCAGTGATGTTCTTAAAAGAAAAATAACATTTGTAATAAAAGGTCAAGTAATAAAAAATTGTTAGCGCAGTGATGTTCTTAAAAGAAAAATAACATTTGTAATATGAGGTCAAGTAATAAAAAATTGTTAGCGCAGTGATGTTCTTAAAAGAAAAATAACATTTGTAATAAAAGGTCAAGTAATAAAAAATTGTTAGCGCAGTGATGTTCTTAAAAGAAAAATAACATTTGTAATATGAGGTCAAGTAATAAAAAAAAAAACTGTTAGTGCAGTGTTGTTACTAAAAAAACTTTCTTACAGACAGCTGTAAAATGGCAGATATATTTAATGAATTGAAACAAATTCAAATTATTAAAAAATAAAAGCAAATTATTTTAAATCTTAAAAATACCAATAAAAATAATTATTTAAATGTTTAAACCTTTTTTTAAAAACATTCTTCACTGGGATATTCTTTCTAGAATTTTATTTTTGTTTTATGAAACAAAGAAAATCTATTTAAGAAAATAATTTTATTTCTTTACATTCTAATATATACTTTACTTATACGTTTACTAATACGTTACTTAACTGATAATTTCCCCATGTAACCCCAGATGGAATTGAAGGAAAATTTCAATGGTGTCTTTAGATTCTGTGAAAAATTTAACCCTTATTGAAACTTATTTGAATGTTCTGTTAGCATATCAATTTCTATAACACACAAACGATGGAGGTAATGGATTAAAAGTTTAGTGAATAAAGTAATCTATCTAGTGGCAAAGAGGGAAGCAAGAAGAGCAGTATACAAAGCTAATAAGGAGGTTGAGCAAGCCAGATTTCCTATGAAGGGATGACTAAAAGAATGAAGTATTCAGGATAGCTAAACAGATGGCAAAGACAAATATAGATATCGTTGGAGAAGAGTGCATTCGAAATGACAATGGAGAGTTGGCAACAAATGAACAGGACAAAAGGGATGCTTTAAAATGCCATTATGAAAGATTACTGAATACTGAGTTTCTACGGAGCCGAGAAAAACTAGAAGTTGCAGAAGCAGTATCGGGGTCAGCTATAAGAATTGAGAAAAAAAATGGCACGTAAAGCAGTGAGAAAGATGAAGAAGGATAAGGTTGGAGGTTCCTCAGATGTTCTTGCTGAAATGTTGAAGGCTGCAGGTGAAACAGGCATTGAGATGATCACAGACTTGATAAATGAGATCATAATAGAAGAGGTAATTCCGATAGACTGTGAACTTAGTACAATTATCAACTGTTACAAAGGTAAAGGAATCTCTAGATAGAGGTAATTACAAAGGCTTAAAATTGATGGATCAGGTCCTGAAAGTGATTGAGAGAATAATTGAGTAGTTTGTGGTAAGGGAGTCAGGTGCAACTTAATTTTATGTGGTACATGCAAGCATTGGGTACACAAGAAGTGCAGTGGAATTGCTGGTAAGTTGAAAGAGAACAACCAGTTTGGGTGCAAGAAGTGTAAGAAAACAGAGACGGATGTGAACTCAGATATGGAGAAAATATGTGTGGATGACAAAGTTATTGAGATTGTTCAGAAATTTTGTTACTTTGGTGATACCTTTGGAGCACAGGATGGACCAGGTGTTAGTGTAATAGCAAGAATTAGGAGTGAATGGACTGAGTTCAGGGAACTTTTGTCATTATTAATCAGCAGAGTTTTACCACTGTTGACCAAGGGAAGAGTCTATTAGGTATGTGTACACAGTCTGATGATGTATGGAAGTGAAACCTGTCCAGTGAGGGTTGAGGACATGTGTTGCACGGAGAGAAATGATATGAGAATAATACATTAGATGTGTAACGCAAGTCTTAAAGACAGGCTCAGACCTGATGAACTCATAAGATTAAATCTGAACAGTATATGGAGATTTGTGCAAAACAAAAGACTTTGATGATATGGCCACATTGAAAGAATGAATGAGAGTTCTTGGGTTAGTCGATGCAGAACAGTTGAGGTAGTAGGGTCAGTTTGGTAGAAGGCCAAGAAAAACATTGGAGGAAGTGATAAAATTGGACTTTAGAGAAAGCGAGATAAATAAAGAACTGTCCAGAGATAGGCCAATCTGGAAATCAATTTCTTAAAGCTGTCTAACACATGCCAGCATGTAAAATGGACATTAAACCATATATGATGATGATGATGACAAACATTAACTTTTATATATACAAAAGAAGATAGAAAAAAATAGATATTAGCACGGATTACCCGGTGTTGTCTGAGTGTCAAATATGTTGAACATAAATATTAACTTCATTGATTATGGTCTATACTGCAAATGCAGGCACTAATGGGTTGTTGCAACAGGTAAATAATATGGGTGACATGTTAATTAAGTATAGAACACAAAACTTAATATCAGAACAGTTTTGTTTTTTAATCAAATATGGCACTAATTATTTTTCTAACTCATGAATTTAAATTAAAGATATTTTTACATTTTTGTGCCCGTTCAATTTTTTATATTAAAGAAGTTAAATATTCTTTATTTTATATCATATTCATGCTTTATATTAAACAAGTAACCAGAGCTATATATGCTTTATTGAATACTAGCAGAACTACTCGGAATTGCCCGGGGGGTCAGAGACAAGAATATAAGATAATTTTTTTTTTAAAAGTGGGTGTAATAGGTCTCCTTTAGACTTGTTTCACTCTCGCTCTCTCATGTTATTTTTTTTAACACACCTTTCGCTCAAACTGCTTCTCTAATTTATACACAATCTTTGGAAATGCTTAAATATAATAGAAAGAAAGGAAAAAGAAATAATAATCAGCAGCTGACAGTTTGACTCAATTTCAGCGTTATTTTTCAATTATTTACCAGTAAGATTGAAAGAATTTTTACCCCCAATTTGGTCCATGGTGAACCAAGCAAATGAATATTAGAATATTTTTTACCCTAACCAGCTTGAGGATTGAATGAGGAACTCCTATGCCCTTCTATTCCCATCCTATGAGACCAGATTACCTTTTTTATTCTTACTTTTACATTTTATAATAAGCTAAATCGTAGTAGGAATTTGTGACATATTTTCTTTTTATGATTGTCCGGCACAAATGCAGACCATACGATAATGTTGTTGTACATATTTATCCAAGTACTCTGGTTAATTTAGGGGGTCTATCTTCAAAACCCTAGAAGGATATTTTGATGCATTTTCTTTTTATGGATGTCCAGCACAAATAAAGACTCCATAATATTATTGTACACCCTTTGATCAAAATGAAATATACATACCTGAATACTCCTTGTAATGTAGTTTCAGAATATATATTGTTATGAGGTCTATTACCAAAACCCTATGAGAAGTTTGTGATGTATTTCATTTTTATAGACATCCAGCACATATGCAGACACCATAATAATGATGTACACCATTTGATAACACTAAAACATACTTATCCAAATACTTTGGGTGATATGGTTTCAGAATATATATGGTTATCTGGGAGTTTGAGACTTATTTCCCACCTGGCGTTGTCCGGGATTTAAAATTTTGTTACTATTAAATGTTTGTAAATACCTTTCTATTTCAATAAACGTCAGCATAAAAAGAAAGAAGAAATGATAAAAGTTAATGATTTTCTTCAATTTATATCAACTTATTGTACTGTCATTCTTTTATTACCTAATAGAATAAAAAATGATATGGTGAAACAAAACACCAAAGGAAAACTCCGTCTGTGTAGAGAATTCACCAAAATGGATCCATTTTGGTGAATTCTCTACACAGACTGAGTTTTCCTTTGGTGTTTATTATTTTTGACAAAGGGAAGTTTCTTTTTCCCAAAATATTAAATAAATGATTTTTAATAATCATCCAGACAACACACAAACAGCCAACATCACACTTGCTGTTATGTAAGATTTTAAGAAAAAATAGTAAGTCCCATTTCGATTTATTATTTTTGTTCCTCCCAGCTTACAACCTACCTGGCACTTTTTAAACATACTACTACTATTCCCAGCAATGCTTCAAGCAAACTACCATACATATATATATATATATATATAGTATAAATTTTTATTTATACAAACATTATTGGTTACATATGTGCATACATGTTTCGGTTGTACTTTTCACAGAAAGTCAACCTCTTCAGACCAAAGAAGACACTGGAGTTTCAACGGATTTACATCTACAAAAACTAATACAATATGTGTACTATATATATATATATAAAAAAGCATATGTATTTGTATTTAAGAAGAGAGAAAGCAAAAAATCAATTAGATGTTCATGTTATCTATGAATTCAAAGAATATTCATTTGAAACCTAAGAAAATGATTGAATTGTAAGAATAATCTGGAATAAAAAAATAGCCCAAGTGTTACCATAATTGCAAGTGAATATTACCAAAAAGAGACAACAACATTACTTACTTGTAAAAATCTGTTTCTGAGGAACAATTAAGAAGCTGATAAGGAAATGTGGCCATGCCGAGGTTGTTGGTGAGCCATTTGTTTATTAAAAAAGGGAGATGACTTATGATAAGATCTTTAAGACTGGAATATTTCAGCTGCTGGACAGTAAGAGAGAGGACCTATAAATGACATGAAAAATAGAAATCAATGAATCACACGTTTCAAAAGAAAATACTGGAATTCTTTAATTCAGGATTATAGAATAATCTCAGGAAAATAGCAGTGCCAAATAGTGTAGATAGAGACGGATGTTGTGGTTGTCACAGCTTTTACATTTTCAGGAGCTTTGTATTCAAGAAAAAAAAATCTTGTTTCATGACTTAGAAAGTGGCTTGGTCAAGATTAGGTTCAAAACTTAAAACTGACGTTACATCTTTCGTAGCTCTAACAAAAGACGTCTTGGAAGTGCAATTCAATTTTCTGTTAACAGATAAAAATCATAGTTTGGAGTCAATTTTTCTAAATTTAGAAATCACTCTATACATCATGGACTCATTTATAGTAAAAGATGTTTTTTTTAAGTTGAAAATAAGCAAGAATGAACAGAAAATCATCATGAGACAAGACTAAATAATTTAAAAACTAGTTTATATCCGATTCTTGAACAGGGTTAGTACAGTAACCTGGGTATATTCGTTTCCATCTTTACTTAGCTGCTACGGTTTTATAGCTAGTATGAAGAAAAATATTTGTAAAATTTCATGAGAAAAAAATATGCTACTTGGTATTTGCATGAGAGAGTAAGTAGCTATGATGGATATATTTATGCATCGTTTGTAAGCAAAAATAATTCACTTTGAACTAATGCCAAATACCCTTTATGTATACTTTTTTGCGGATTATCAAAAAAAAAAAAAAGAAGGTAACTAAGTTTTCAAAAAAATAAGTATGAAATCTTTATTATGTTATGTTAATTTCTTTAAATTTATAATCCAGTTAAAAAAAATCCTTTAAACTTACATGAAATTCGAATTCAGGTATTGACATTGTAAAAACTACTACGCCTATTCCTTTTTTGTCAACCAATCCCATATTTCTATTTGTGTACTAACAGACTCCAAAAAACACCATAACCTTTTAATAGTATATAGATTTATATGTGATTGACATTCCTGATATCATAAACTAGTTCTTCCATGCTAAACCTAGAAATTGTTGTTTATAAGATATTATGCGCTATTTAAAAAGAAACTTGTATTGTTTATTAAATTGCTCTGACGATGATGCTCAAAGATGAATGAACCACTTGAGTAAATGTGTTAACTTATTTTTTTTTTTTCACGTTGAAAGACTAATGTTTTGTTTTGGAAAGGATCTCACCCTGGAATGTGTGACAGGACCTATCACACGAAGTTAATCCGGCACTGCATGATAGGTAAGTATTTTTAGAAAAGTTATATTTAGCTTGTTATATTTTCATCCAGGTTACATATTTTGAAAAATATTCAAATAGGGATGTGAGATACCCTTTCATTTGTGTGTAAAAAAGGCAGCACAAAAACCAACAACTTTTTTCCTAAACAACTCCAATGAGGTTTAATTGAGAATATAAAAATTAGGAGAAATACAAAGTGTGTGCATGTGGGAGGGAGCAGGAAGTCATTCTTTGATGAAAAAAAAAAGACATCTAGTTCCGCTACCCCCTTCAGGAATTGTTTGTCTTAGCCTTCATAGCAAAATTAACATTTTTAGTTTTCAGAGAGGACTGTCGTAAGAGGAAAAAGGAAGGCAAAGCAAGACAAGATGGAAAGAGAAAAAACAGGAAAAAAGAAAGAAAGCTAAAACAAAAGAAAGAAAAAAGAGAAAGAGAAATTAAAAAAAGGAAAAGAAAGAGAAATAAAAAATAAGGAGGCAAGACTCTAGCAATTTGGCAGAAATTAGCTTGTTCTTATTTTTAAAAAAAAAACGCATTTTGATCAAAAAGCAGAGAACTGACATCCATGGGAGGCAATTTAAGCGGAAATTTGCTTTTTCTGGATAAGAAAAAAAAAAGCAGAATTCCGCTAAAAAGCTGAGATCTAAAAATTAAAAAAAAGATTTTTTCTAGAAGTTTAATATTTATTGGGAATATCAAAGAATAGGAGACACAGAAGTTTAAAATAATTTACAGAAAAAGAAATGAATTCTGAAAAATCATACATTTTGTACAGCGGCAACTGTGATATCACTATTCAGCTGGATGTGAGAACAGCATGTGAAGATGGCATTACGTTCACATAGTCGACTGCTGGTGGCCACGCATGATAAAGCTTGAAGTAAACTTGCAATCCGACCACATCGTTCATCTTTCTGCCGATCTGGGGAAAAGTCTGCTAGCTGAAAGAAAATTATACATATAACATATAACTAGAATATTTTGAAAGTTGTTTTTTTTTTTTTATTAAGGATAAAGATTTTTATTGGATGAACCCCCATGTAAAGAGAATGACTAATCTTTTTATGAGTTGACATTTGAGAGTAGAATTTCCTATTAGAATTTAAAAATTATTTTTAAGGTAGATTTTTTCTGATCTGTTTGTTTTATTTTTCTCTTGTTTTTTATTAAACCATCTTTGCCAAATTATTCTTCAGCTTTTATATGAAAATAACAGAAAACGTAATAGATGAGACTTACAATATGGAACATGATATTGACGTCTTGTACTGCATCAAAACTGCACTAACGTGAAACTGTTCGATTAATTTTGTACCATAAGTACAATACACTGGGAAAATGTTAGTCACTTAGCATCTTATATGGACAATGTGAATTAAGAAAATAGAACAAATATTTGTTTCATTTTATTCAGAAATGCCAAATAAATAGAGAAAAAAAAAACCACAAACAATGGATATGATTGTGTTTTTTGCCTTTGATCAGCAATGAAATTAAAGGCAGGAATATTGACTATAAAATGTTTATGTATTTTTAATACTAATGAGTCATCACTTATCACGTCCCAAAGGCCACTCAAGGATAAGGTTTAATGAGAGTGTCAATTGAATAATGAACAATACTATAAGATGAGTTCTTGCTATGATTTTACAAGGGGAACCAGAGATTGAATTTCTGTTGAGCACCTTCTATGAAAATAATGATAGAGTAGAGAAAGACTAACAACATCTCTTCTGTGAGAAAAGGACTGTAGGTAGGAGTAGAGATCATCCTCCACAAAGTTGGCTTTGTACTTTGTCAAGGAAAGAAAGAGTACTCTGAGCGGCACCTTCCCAGATGCTGCAGTAGTACTCCATGTTAGAATGTATCTGATTCTTATATAGGTAGAAGATTGCGTCATAGGTCTGGTACATTCTGGAGCCGTAGAATGATCTCACCATTTGTCCAGCGACCTTAGCAACAGAAAACAGATTTACATTTAGCGATATTTCTGAGATGAGGCAATTACTTTATTTAAATGTTTCAGATGTTTTCATTTTGGTTGTTGTTATGCTCATAATGAGACCTTCTTCTTTCGTTTGCTTCACAGCATCTCACTGTTAGATCACCAGCTCGGTTGAGAAAAGCCATGCTAATGTTTTGTTGTCTAGCGTAGCTATGCCGGCTCCGTCGTTGGGTGGTCAATGTTTAAGGCATGACTCGATGATGTGGTCTACTGTCTGTTCAGAGTGACCACAGTCGGAGACAGCCGAGTCCCTATCCTTTCATGGTCGCGGCGAAATGGCCGACACCTGTCCTGAGGCGGTTGAGCATTGTTCACTGCTGGCGAGGGAGGTCCATGCCTGTTAGGTTATCCGGGTCCTTCACAAATCTGTGCAACCTTGATTTATCTGCTACCTGCCATTCCTCCGTCCAGCAACGTTTCAGCCAGATTCGTTTTGTGACGTCACCGGGTGTTGAAAGCAGGAGCTGGTGGGCATGCTCTGAGAATGGGCGTCATGACTTCAGGCGAGCTCGTGGAGGGGGTCTCTGTGGCGAGCTTGTGGAGAAGGTGATCCTCATCAATAGTGGCCTTTCTTGACAGTGCAAGGACAGCCGCCTCACAGCGCAGGGTTGGTGGTGCGATGCCGGCGAGAATCGAAAGTTGGTTGATTGGTGTGGCGCGCAAGCAGCCAGACACTGTGCATAAGGCGGTGTTGAGCGTTATGTCCAGCTTCTTGACATGGGAGCTCCTGCACCAGGCTGGGGAGTAGTACTCAGCGGCGGATAAGACCAATGTCTGGGTAAAGTGTAGATGTTTTTTAAATGGTATGATTATATTCAAAGTGATAGTCATATAACTTCATATATAAAAGAAAAGTAGGTGCTTGTAGATAGACATGTACAGGTGAAATATGGCAGTTCACAATAAATTAACAGGAAAACTCTTTGATATACTTACATATCAGACAAAAGTAAGTATCTACACAAAAGATTACGGAAAATTATCAAGTAGAATTTCAATTAAAAAATAAAAATGAGTTTTATCGTATATTTTCGATTCTCTATTGATTCTCCATTCTCAGTCATGTAAAAGGGAGAACAGAGGAGATAAGTCAGTAAAATGCGTTCGAATCAATAGAGAATTGGAAATATACGATAAAATTGATTTATATTTTTAATTAAAATTCTATTTGATAATTTTCTGTAATATTTGGTGTAGATACTTACTTTTGCCTGATACGTAGGTATATCAAAGCGTTTTCCTGTTAATTTAGTGTGAACTGACATATTTCACCTGTACATGTCTACCTACAAACACTGAAGAGTTACCTGCATGTTAAGACAGTCCTCTGTGCACTCATACACCTTCTGAAATGTTTCCTCTTGTTGCTGCCGACTTAATGGAGATGTTCTTCCGGAATTGTCTCGTGTACGGAATAGACTGGCATTTATTTTATGAAACAAAAGAACAAAAGCTGAAAATATCTACATAAAACAAAAAAACAAAAGCAAACACAATCATCAAATAAAGAATATTTTCCTTTTTAGAAAGAATGGAGTATTGAAAGATTATTCAACTGAGTTTTTCTTGTTATCAACAGATATTGACCGTTTAGTTCTTTCCCAATTTATAGACATTTTATCAACAAATTATTGTTATGAGATTGTAACAAAATACAATATTAAGTGTTTCAACTGATTTTTATCTAGTATATAAAGTTATCTTGTAGATTTTTCAAAGTCAGACTAAAATAGTAATTTGCCTGACATATCGATACTTGATTCAAACTAGCTATTTTTTTGTTTCTCTCTTCCATCATGTTATTGACAGAAATATATTTATTTTGCCTCAGTTTCTTTCTGAAAATTGTTCATTATAAAAGAAGTAACACAGATTTCTCCCTGAAGAGTAGTTTCCCTTGGAAGTATTTAAAATTCTCAAGTATGTTTTGAAAGTTAGTGAAAACGGGAATTTGGAAGTCTATTACTAGACTCTAAACGTTAAAGAAAAAAAAATGGTTCAAATCCTGTAGAAGCACCAAAAACCTCTGTACAACTTCGAGCTCCAATAAACGAAAATAATTCGGCTCACAGCAAAATCTCATTGACACTCACTTCTACCATCTTCAGATCTTCTCACTTCTGCCTTGTCCGTTTTCTCTTCCCTTTTTATTAGAAGATTTACTCTTTAACGAATCAAAAAGAAACATAATTTGCTGGCTCACTATTTGTCGTCAATGTGAATCTACTTATTATTGTGCAGCAACCAATGGATTCATTACTTTGAGGTCGCGAGTTCAATCCTCACTAGAAAACTATGAAGCCAAAACTTATTTCCTTTTCCATCTGCAAGCCAGGCAAAGGCGGAACCTTTTACTGCGGGGATGAAGTAAGTCGGGGCCACCTCCACCGCTCGATTCTGACTCAAGATCATCACTTCCGCCACAGTTATTTACATCCAATCTCTATTTACATAAAGTTAGGTATGTATATATGTTTATATATTTGTATGTACAGGATTCACTTCTAAATTAATTAAACATTCATTATGAATTTTGGAACAAAGCTACTATGCGTAAGGGGTGGTAATGTGAACTATATTTAATTTAATGTAGTTTTCTGCAAAGGGGGTAGAAAACCCTACATGAAAATTCAGATACCTCTGATTTTTATTGAAATTCTAACAATAGATTCTCAATTTTCAGTTTATTTAGAGTATTTTAAAGGGGTTTTAGGGGGCATAATATGGGTACAACCTCCTATTTGAGAATTCAAATATTTCAAATTTGCATTAAATTTAATCAATAGTCATTAGGCACTAATTAAGCAAGATTTCCTGAATTACAATTTCATTTTAAGACTCCTTAAATTTTAGACATTTTCTAGAATCAAAATCACAGAATGGATTTTGATCAAAATTGGAATAAGGATTCTAGACATAAGATTTTGTATCATTATATCTTGATTCTAATCTTCATAAGGGAACATAAAAGTGGTGCAAAACTGTTCTGTTAATTTTAGCCGTCCTGGCATAGGTATTCTAGTATATATATATATATATATATATATATATATATATATATACAGTATATATATATATATATATATATATATATATAAGTGAAGTATTAACACAGCATGACGTCGCTAGCTATATATGCATCATTCCTTTCATTAAGTAGAACATTCTCTTGACGTTAAGCCGCCGAAATAAGTGTTAAAATTACCACTGTTTATTTAGCTATTCTGTGTTGGCCGAGTGGTTCTAGATGTCGGGATTTGAATTGTAAAAATACTTGCAGCCCGGGGTTTCGAATCGCGCGACCAGTAGTGAATAGTCATATCTCTATGCTGATGAGTCCCGATTATAAAGGACGAAACATATATGACATAGATAATAAACAAAACAAATATTTATTTTATATATATATTATAATATGAAATGAAATAATAAAATAAGGTGTCAATCAAATTTTATTATAATTCAAAGTTCAAAGATATTAGTTGACGCTTTATCTTTTGTTGGATTACTTTGTATATATATATCATCATCATCATCATCATCAACCGGTTTATTTGTTGAATCAGGCCACAATTAATCCTCTGATGAGGGTGGGGCCTGATTGTCTAGTCTCGAAATCTAAGTCTTCCTCTCCACTCCTGTCTTTGGCAAGGCTTGATGGAATCCATACCCATGGCCTTCCTATCACGTTTGACTACGTCCTCCCAACTCAACTTGGGTCTGCCAGTGGTGATGTTCTCTGCTGGCACATTCAACTGTCAGACTTTAGCAATCCAGCCATCGCTACGCTCAATGTGACCCAACCAACGCAGTCTGTTCTTTTGCATGATGTCCGCAAGGCTTTTCAAGTCGACCTGTGAGAGCAGGGATTCAAAAGAAACGTACTGTTCAGGCCTCACCAAACAGATCCATCTGACAATTGCCCTGTCATTACGGTGCAGCTTCCTTAGTATGCCAGCAGAGACAGCCCAAGTTTCTGAGCCATACAACAGCACACTTCTGACACATGAGGAGTATACACGCCCTCTCGTAGTTGTTGACAGGTGTTTGTTTGTCAGGATTGGTAGCAGCTCTCTAAACTTTTTCCAGGCACACTTGCAACGTGTAGCTGCCGCGAGTTCACAGCCTCCACCTGATGACAGCACATCTCCAAGACAACAAAAGTCTGTCACTACTTCCAGCTTGTTGTCACCAGTATCCATCTCCGTCAGTGGTCTGCCATCTATTGGTCTTACCGTGCCGGTGCAACGAAAGCACTTAAAGTGAGGATCTGCTTTGAGAGAGCCCTTTATGCCACTGCACCTTTTGTGGACCCAACCTGAACAGTGAGTGCAGATGATTGAGTTGCTGCCAGTTCCTTTCAGACATACAGCACACGGGTATTTTCCTGTTTTCTGTAGTAAGCTGAGGTTTGGACCTGCGATCATGACCTTAGTTTTACCCATGTTGACTCTGAGACCTTTCTCCTCCATGCTACTCTTCCATCTATCCAGACGTTCCTTGAGTGACTGAAATGAAGTATCAATAATCGCTAGGTCATCGGCATATAGCAGCTCCCACGGGCAGCCAGTATGGAATTCCAGTGATAGAGCCTCGAGTACAATGATGAATAGAAGGGGACTTAAGACAGATCCCTGATGGACGCCTACTCTAATCTCAAATTCGTCGCTGTAGCTGTTACCGACTCGTACCCGACTATGTACATTGGTGTACATAGACGTTATCACCTGAACCAATCACTCAGTAACACCCAGCTTTCGCAGGGCCCACCAGATGACCCTTCTGGGGACACGGTCAAAAGCTTTCTCCAAATCTACAAATGCCATGTACAGTGGTTTGTTTGCTGCTAGATGTTTCTCCATGACTTGGCATATGATGAAAATTGCATCTGTGGTGCTCCTACCAGGCATGAAGCCAAATTGCATATCAGCAATCTGTATTTGTTGTCTGATCAGCTGTTCAACAACTCTTTCCAGGACTTTCATGACCTGATCAATGAGCTTGAGTCCACAGTAGTTACCTCTGTTTAATGCATCGCCTTTACCTTTGTACAGACTTACTATAATGCTGTCTTCCCATTCCTTAGGTACGCATCCTTCACTGATGATGGCTTCAATCAGTTCATGCACCAAACTGGCCCCTAGTTCACCGGTTGGTTTGAGCATCTCAGCAACTATACCAGATGGCCCAGCTGCTTTATCAGCTCCCATTTTACGGATTGCTTCAGTGATCATCTCCTGGGTAATGGGGGTACTAGGACCTTCTATAGGAGGTTCATAAGTCATCTCATCTCATGTAACCGTATTGCCGGTCAATCGATTTGAACCCCGAACTAAGAAATTAACACTTCATGGTAACTGCCAATTTCATAAGCAAAATGGTAACAGACAGGAAAAGTTGGAAGTCATTTACAAACGTTTAACCATAAGCATGAGACAAGGAAAAAAATGAAAATAATAATACACCAATACTTATATATAGTATAAAAAATATATATTAATATTTTTTTCTAATTACCTTGAAATATTTCTGGCACAGTAGAGACGAACTTCAAGGGATGTATCAGATAGATAGTTTGGAAATTGTTTCCACATAGGCACATTTTCAACATCAACGGTAGCAATTGTCCAGTCACCATGAGGATCATTCTGTCCGAAAATGCAGAGGTTATAATTCAAATTTCAGTAAATTCACTCTGAATTAGAAATTCAAGTATCACTAAAATATAAATATCTAATGCCAAAAAAACAACAAAAATAAATAATAAATGGAATAAATTAGTTATAATACAGGTTTAGTTTGTACTAGCTTATTTATATTTAGTGAATGGTTTGGACATAATTCTGTTGTCTTTAGGTATAACCTTTCTTTGACTACCAAATGTCACAATATAATGAAACTAAAAGGCTGGAGTATAAAAGCCAAATAAAATACTGAACAAAGTTCGCTACTTTAAACATATATTAAAATAATAAACATTTCATTCATAAGTTTGTTGTAAACACGAAACAAAATTTTTATTATTTATTCATATAGATAAGTAAACATTAACATTTTGGTAATTCCGATACAAATTTATTTATTTTTTAAATGTGACCATAAAGAAAGGAAAAGAAAGAAGAAATCAATTTGTCTTTTCATTTGCAATTATAGATAGAAATATATAGTTAATTACTTGTTAAAAATCAAGTCGGTCCCTCTAAAGAAAGGAGCATTTGAACACAAATGCTAAATATTTGTTTAGGAAATAAAACAATACTGCGAACAGAACTATTTTTTTACATTAAAATCAAAACAATCATTGAATTAAAAAACAATAACAACAATTAATAAAATGTCCATTTTCCAAACCAATATATAAATTAGTTAACCTTGCAACTGGTATTGCATATACATAAACAGTATATAAAAAAGATGGTGCGTTTATTGTGTAAAGTTGAATTAACTTGAAATAGGGCATTTTGACTTTATCGTTAGTGTGAGAAATGGGCCCGGCTTTCGCATTTATTCATTTAGATTAGCATCTTAAAAATAAAGTGGTCAACAATAGTCAAGGGCGATCATTAGCTACTACACTGAAGTGTAGAGGAGGGCACCACTCCTTTCCCAGGATTACTCCACTTAGTCTTGATCCTTCACCTTATAATGCTGAGTGTTTAGCAAAGGGACATCAAGTACCATTTTTTGAGTCTTTGGTATGACTAGACCGAGGATTGAACCCCGGTCTCCCAGCCCATTAGCGAACACTCTAACCATTATAGGCTGATACATTTTAAGTTTATATGTTTATTAATGACAACGATTTTGTAGATACCCCCTACACCCTACCCTAGATGCAATGACCGTGAAAGGATTATCTCACAAGGGAAATCAGTTTGTTTATTCTTTTCTCTTAAAGTGTTGTAATGTTTTTCTATATAGATCTGATTAAATTATTGTGATGTGCTTTCTCAGAGTATTGCAACTCTCTTATAATTATAATTACTTATGACCAGCCGGTTTAATAATACCCTGAATTTTCATAGCCTTATTATGTTCACATTAAATAAGATTAAATGAACTGCATTCTTGACATATAATGCACAGTGAATGTTTGAGATTTTTGTTTACTACTGGAGTAATGGTTAGGGTTTAATAAACTTGAAATAGAAAATTCAAGTTAAAGAAAATCTGATGAGAATCTTTACCTGGATAAAAGTAAGAAGACATTTGGCTACGGCAAGACGGACTTTGCTGTGATATTTTCCCTCGTTTTGTAATAGCCTGTAAAATAATAACAGTGACAGAAATTACATTTTCAATGATTTTATTTTAATGCAAATCAAAGTTTCTTCATGTTTGAACATTCGGTTTAATAATGTTACCTAGAAAATGCAAAATCCAAAGTAAAGATATAATTTTTCCTATTCTTTAACTTTTGTTGGTTCCTGTAAAGGTTGATAGAAAAAACAGCATTTTGCTCAATGGTTCAGAAACATATATGTGAGTTAAGAAAGAGAGAGAAAGAGAGAGACACTTTCAACCATCAAAACAGTGAGTGTTTAGTGAGCAACGGAATAGCATACATGAAAAATTACTTCAAACCAAGGCAATCCTTAATACAGGCCTGTATAGCACACATGTTTATTCTCTGATGGGAGGAAGTGGGAGGTATTTTTTGGGGATTTTGTCAGTCACAATCAATGTTAACATGGATGGATATCAGATATCAATTGAATCTTTAAAAAATTTTTAAAAACTTTTTACCATCGTAATTCTGCTATTTAACAATATTGAAGTAAGTATAAATAATAATTTATATAAATTTGCAATATTTTATCTTTTGTGTAAAAAGTATAAACAACATTTTTTGTTCAAAATATTCACGAATATTTAAGAAATTTCTCAGAAAATAAATGTTCATAATAACCAATATCTTTATTATAGAAATAAAAAAATTGTTCATAACGAATGTTTTTATTATAAATATAATTTGTGTTTCCTTCATAACGTATATTTTAAAAAGTGTAGTTTGTACTAAGGAATATCGGTTCAATTGTAAAATAAAGAAATTTGGATTTAGCTTGATATTCACCTAAATGTTAGATAAAATGAATTCTTGGTTTAAACAACACTTCTTTGTAATGTATCAAGTTACAGCCATTGGGTGAAGTTTTGGATTGGCCCTGAGGGCGCCTTTGTGGTAATTGTTGTTGTTGTGTTGATTATAAAAGGAAGAGACTTTAACAGATCGGCACTTGGTTCAGTCTTGAGACTTAGTAAATGGTGCAGACTTAATAATTGGCGACGAGGTAGTAGAAGAATATGCGAGGAAGGGATTTGGAAGATTAACACCAACATGTGCTGGAAGTTTTTAAGGAAAAAAAAAAGTAAACACACTTATTGGATGTGTTCGGAGTTCCCAGAAGCATAAAAAAAAAATTAAAAAAAAAAAATAAAAAAATGGCGTTGATGGGCAATTTACGGGAATGGAACGATGTTGAGGAGTCCTGGATTAACTACATTGAACATGTGGAGTTTTTTTTTATAGCCAATGATATTGAGAGTGAAGGGAAGAAAAAGGCGATTTTATTATCCGTTATTGGTGCAAAACACTATGCTGTGTTAAGAGGTTTAGCAGATAATCGTCTGGAAAAGAAAACGTTTGATGAACTAGTTGGGCTGATGCAGAGACATATTAAACCAGCACCTAATGTGATTCATGAAAGATTCTTGTTCAACACGAGGGACAAAAGGGAGGAAGCGTCTATAAGTGACTATGTGGCCGCATTAAGGAAAATGTCCGAACACTGCAATTTTGAAGAGAGGGTTGGTGAATACATACAGGACCGCTTAGTCTCTGGAATTAAAGATGTGAAAATCCAGGAACGCCTACTAACCGAAAGGGATCTAACGTTGAATCAAGCTATTGAAATAGCAGTGTCAATCGAATCAGCCCAGAAATATTCTATATCAATGCAGGAAACATTTCCCGATTATGAAAACCCAATACACAAATTACCCTTGAGACGGGAGTGTTACAGATGTGGTAGTACCAGACACACGGCAGATAAATGTACATTTAAAAATAGTGAATGTTACAGATGTCATAAGACAGGACACACCCGCAGAAAGTGCAGGCAGCAACAAGGTAAATTCTTTAAAATAACTAAAAAGAGCGATCCAATGAATGTGGTGGATGAAGACCAGACAGTTGAAAAAGGATTCACTATGGAAAGGTTAAATCTGGATGAGAGGGAGGTTCGGCAAGAAAAATTGAATTTATACAATGTTTTTAACTTGCAAACACCACCGGTAAAGGTGGAGCTGTTGTTAAACAAAAAAAAAGTGGTCATGGAAGTAGATACAGGAGCATCTTGTTCGATCATTAGTCTAAAAAAATTTAAAGAACTGGGCAGGATTCAGGATTTTAAAAAAAGCACAGTAAAACTGACGACATATACTGGTGAAATAGTAAAACCTCAGGGGACAACAGTTGTAGAGGTATTACATGAAGGACAAGTGAACTGTTTACCACAACTGGTTGTGAAAGGAGAGGTACAAACTCTACTGGGTAGAGATTGGATGAAGAAGTTAAAGCTGGACTGGGAAAGGCTGTTTTGTTTAACAAGGGAGAACCCATCGAGGCTTAAAAAAATACTTACAAAATATGATGCCTTTTTTAACGGAGAAATGGGATGCCTGAAAGACTTTCAAGTGAATATACCCATTGATAAAGAAGCCAAGCCCAAATTTTGTCGAGCCAGGTCTGTATATTATGCTTTGAGAGAAGGGGTGGAGAAGGAGTTAGACCGCCTAGAAAACCAAGGCATTTACAAAAGAGTAGAATATTCTAGATGGACTGCACCCATAGTGCCCGTTGTTAAAAGTAACAATGGGGGGATCCGAATATGTGGGGACTATAAGCAAACCATCAATGCAGCAGCTCCATGTATCAGCTACCCTATTCCTCGACCCGAAGATATATTTGCCACACTGAGAGGGGGTGAAAAATTCAGCAAACTGGATTTAAGCCACGTCTATCAGCAGCTGAAATTGGAGGAAGGTACCCAGGAATTGTTAACTGTAAACACACATAGGGGTTTGTACCAATCCACAAGGTTACAGTTCGGGGTGCACAGTGCTACAGACATTTTTCAACAGGAGATGGACAAACGATTGAAAGATGTTCCTTTCTGCAAGGTACGAGTGGACGATATACTAATTTCAGGTCCTGATGATGACAGCCACTTAAAGAACCTAGAGAGAGTATTACATATGCTGAGCATAGCTGAGCTCAAATTGAAAAGAAGCAAATGCGAATTCCTTCTTGAGGAAATAACCTATCTAGGGTTCAAGGTTAGCAAGGATGGTACAGCTCCTCTACCAGAGAAAGTGGCTGCGATGGCAAGAGCCCCCACACCCAGGAATGTTACAGAGTTGAAAGCCTATCTTGGGGCAGTAAATTATTATCGCAGCCATTTACCAAATTTGTCCACACGACTTGAGCCACTGCACAGTCTAATGAGGAAAGGCACAGTTTGGAAGTGGGAAGCCTGCCAACAAAAAGCTTTTGAAGAGACAAAGAAAATGCTGTGTACAGCACCCCTTCTGACTCATTTTGACCCATCTAAGCCCACACTTGTACAAGTGGATGCTTCTCCTTATAGCTTGGGAGCTGTGTTGGCTCATAGGATGGAAGATGGCAGTGAAAAGCCAGTATGTTACATCTCCCGAACGCTCAGATGCTGAACAGAATTATGCACACATTGAAAAGGAAGGGCTTGCCCTGGTTTTTGCAGTGAAGAGGTTACATCAATATCTGTTTGGAAACCCCTTCATGATGTTCACCGATCACAAACCGTTGTTGGGTCTATTTGCAGAGAACAAGCCAATTCCTGCTATGGCAGCTGCCCGGGTTCAGCGTTGGGCTCTATTCTTGGATGCCTATAATTACAAACTAGATTATCGAACTGGAGCCCTCAATAGTAATGCGGACTGTTTGAGTCGTCTTCCACTGGAGGCTCAGGAAAAATATATATCTAAATCCACTAATGAAATATTTATGATGGACCTTGTGGAAGCTCCAGTGAAGGTTGAAGCTGTGAGAACAGAGACTAGGAAAGATCCGATCTTGAGTAGGGTATACAAATTCACCATGAATGGCTGGAATGGGGTCAGTTGGAGTGAACAGTTAAAGCCCTATTTTAATAAACAGGAGGAACTGACCTGTGAAGATGGCATGTTACTGTGGGGAAGCAGGATTATTATTCCTCCTAAGTTGAGAGGAAAAGTTCTGCAGCAATTACACCAGACTCATGTAGGCATTGTGAGGATGAAAGCATTAGCTAGAAGCTATGTATGGTGGCCAAAACTGGATGAAGATATTGAGTGGACCGCCAAGGGGTGTGAAAGTTGTGTGCTAAATCAGAAACAGCCCAACAGAACTCTGATTCATTGTTGGGAATATCCAAGTCAGCCCTGGGAAAGAATTCACATAGACTATGCTGGTCCAGTTTTTTGACACATGTTCTTAATAGTGGTTGATGTCTACTCCAAATGGATGGAGGTTTGCATAATGAAGACATCCACTGCTACAGCTACCATTGAGAAGTTGAGGGGAATATTTGCGACTCATGGTTTGCCTCTGCTGGTTGTGAGTGACAACGGCCCTTGTTTCTCCAGTGATGAATTCAGGAGGTTTTTAGAGGCAAATGAGGTTAAACACATATTCACAGCTCCTTACCATCCCTCCTCCAACGGCCAGGCTGAACGCAGTGTGCGTACATTCAAAGAAACAATGAAGAGGATGGACAAAGACACAAAAACATCTCTTGAAACAAAAGTCAACAGATTCCTTTTTAACTACAGGACAGCTCCACACACAGTAACTGGGGTTCCTCCAGCTGAATTGCTGTTCAAGCGACAATTAAGAACAGCCTTTCATCTGTTACAGCCAAACAAGTTTAAGAGCAGGGTGTATAACTACAAAATGGAGAAGGGTACTAAGATCATGACACCGTGCCGAAATCATGGGGTGAATGATCCAGTCCTTGTGAGGAATTTTGGCACTGGTCAACGGTGGCTGGAGGGCATCATTACGAAGCAGTTGGGTAATGTCAATTTTGAGGTAGAGACCGAGAGAGGAGTTACACGGAGACATTCAGACCAGATAATTAAAAGGACAATCCGGGTCCCAGAGGAGAATGTGACTGATATGAATGATGCCGCAGAGGACACGGTGACAACCAGTACAAGGGAGTCTACTGAGGAACATTATGTTATAAAGTATATAAAATTGAACTTTTATGTTAAATTCTGACATATCTCCTAAAAGAAAATTGTGGCATTTTTGTTATTTAAGTACATTTTGACTTCTTTAGTTTTGCTTTTAAATTCGTTAAATTCCGTTAAAACTAGTTTATTTGTGTAAAAAAGAATATCCAAAGTTTATTTTGTGTTAAAAAGTTTGTTTTTGTGTCTAATAAAAGTTTAAAACATTCAAAATATTTTGGGTCCAAAAAATAAAGAACACTTTAAAAAGTAAATTAGAATTTTATGTTTTAAAAAAAAATGAATGTTACTTGTTGACTGTCCGACATAAGAAACAAAAACAGAATGTAATTTTTTAAACTGTTGTTGTTATAGTAATAATAATGATGATGATGATGATGATGATGAAAAATGTAATTTATTAAAAATATTATTTATTATAACAAAGTTAATGTCAGAATTTAAATCCAGTAAACTTAATTTGATAATTTTACAACTGTTCTTTAAAATATACTGCAACATTTTTAGACAGGGATCAATTGTACTATAGAGTGCGTTGGATTTTGTCACTCATTTAGCTTGGCATTCACAAAAACTTAGAATAAAATTGAGGGTTGCTGTTAAATTGTATTTTTTGTCATGAAATAAAATTTAAATTTACTTTTTTTTGTTTAGCTTTGAACTTTAATTCAATGTTTTAATCGCTGGTGGCCATTGCTTGTTTTTGTTCTTTTCTTGTATCAAAAATATTTTCACAAATTTTATTACACTAAAAAAAACTTGACACAAATAAACTTTCTAGAGAGACACCGGTTTTAATGATTTACAAATGTTTTAATCATTTAATTTTTGCTTTACAAAGCAAAAATTAAATGATTAAAACATATTGTTTAAACAAAATTTCATGTTTCATTCTTTTGAACAAATAAAATAAAAGGGATAATTAATAATAATAGTTTCAGAGTTTCTTGTAAATTAAGTTAAAAAAAATATTCTAAAATGTTTTTTTCTTCATAAATAGTTTCTTCTTACAGTTCGCAAATAAAATGAAAAATCTATTTATTTGGCAAAATTACCGGTTAAGAAAATTATACTCAACACTCGCCAACTCTGTATAAATTCAAATTATTACTAATGAAATAGGCTCTTAATTATTATTAATTACTTCTTTTATTTTATTTGTTTAATAAATGAAATGGTATTATTTTAGATTAACACTTTCCGTTAACCCCCCCCCCCCCAAAAAAAAAAAATTAGATTATACTACTGATTATCAGTGAACACCCTGATGTTAGCAAAATGGGAAGTTGTAAAAGGTTTTCATGAACATGAAAAACTCAGTTTGTTAAATTATCAAAAACAATTTACCAAAGATCTGTTCATCAACAAAAAGTTTCCCATTGTTTAAAAGTTTTTGTGATCAAACTGTAGCAGCAATTACATTGCATCCATTATCAAATGAATAGGAAACTGCAGAAACAGTTAATTTTATTTAAATGGTTTTGACATTTTGGAAAATTGCCAGTGTCGAAGAAATTCATGGCAACATTAAGAAAAATGATCCACTGAAAAAGGTGATATCAGATTTAAATGATGAAAACTTTATATTTTTTTCTAATTTTGGAAAAATAAGAAAAAATAGAAAGCAAGCAAGGAAAAAGAATTAAATCATTAACAAAGGATACTATTTTAGCCATTGAACATACATGCAATGGTTTAACTAATGTTTGTAGATATTTGCTAAGAAGTGAGTTTAACTTTGTTATGCTTGATGAATTTACCATAGAGTATTTAGAAAATGAATTTGAAAAATTAAGACAATATGTATTATCGTATCATGAAAAAATAAGTGTTTTCTTCATTTTCTGTAAAACAAACTATACATATAACAAACATCACAAATTTTGTAAAAATCACCCTAATTGTCTCGCTAAGCATTTTATTTTGTTCATAAAGTATTTGATTTTGTAAAATGTCGAACTTGCTTTCTGATGGTATTGTCATTATATTTTCTATCATCAATTAGTCAATATAAATAAATCGGCTCGTGATTTTTGAAATATCTAAAATGTGCCTAATTCATGGTAAATAAAGTGATATTTTTGTGCCTTTAGTTATTTTATATTTTTGTTCTTTCTATATAGAAATACATCAATAATTGTAAACGGCTTCATAATAATATGTATAGTTGCTAATTAACTAATTACTAGACATTACTAATAAATTCCTTACTAGAACTTTTTTCAGTAATTATTATTTAGGAGTAATTTTGGTCTTCACTTGTTCACCCCTCACTTGTGTACTCCAGTCGCATGTTTACCAGGTTTGGTATAAGTATCGCCAGGCTTCAAACCTTTTATAAAAGTCAAAAGGTTGAATATTACACTTGATCTTTGATGCTGATTATTGTCTCCTACATGCACAACAATTACTTCCAGTAGACATAAGATTGTAAACATGCACAATGTTGTATGTTTGGTGGGGTGCATAGATGCATACTGCAAACGACAGGTTGGTGATGGGAAAAATATCTCGCTCAGGGTTTGACCACGCAAAATTTGATTTCTTTACTTGGAAAAGTGATTGCCTCTTTAAAATGGGGATTCATACTGGGAGATCAGACCACTCGAAATCTTACAGAATTAATGTCCATCCTGGGCAGTAAGTTTTTATGTCCAGTGATAAAACAGCCCATCATTTTCAAGTGATCTTGTTGTGTGGCTTACCCCAAATGATGGCAATATCTATATATTCCAGGAAAACGGGCAGTTGGTCTCTGCTTGGTCTGGGCCCTCTCGGTTGAAGTTGTGTTATGATTTGGTCGAGCTCAGAGTTCTGATTGCAAACCTGTTGTTCGGTAGAGACACCAAGTATCATTGTAACCCCTCAAAAACATTGTTACTTGTTTTGAACTTAAGTTCTGATTTTGTTTTGAAGGAAAATCTTTTTGTTATAGCAGCGACCCAAACCATATGACTGACACTATGCAGACGGCCAGTGTCAAAATCAAGCACTGAATTTGTATGAACAAATACAAGTTCACAATCCCTAAGTAGTAAAGTAAAACCCTCTAAGTGAAAGTTAACAAAAACGTTTTGTTTTTCTGCTTTTGATTTTTACTTGATGCCTGAGATGACCCTCTTTAGCCAAACAAATATAAACAAGAAACAGTTTTATTTGCTAAAAGATTGTCCTTTTGTTATCTCTTGTAAGGAGAAGAAGACTACTTAAAAGACATGACTTAATTTCAAACAATAAAAATGCCGAAAGCATCACAAAATTATGAACAAGAATATTCGGTAAACATTTTTATACAAAAGATTATAAAATGTAATTCATTCTGGCAAACATTCTGATAAGTTACAAAACTGTTTTAATAAAAAATTAGCTCTTACCAGATTCCATTAAAAAGGGTGAGAAGAGAGTCTCGATTATTTGTCATTTCCATGCTAACCATTTCTTCAGACTCGCAGGACAAATGTGGGATAATCATGATAACCAATTCAATACAAGTCTCAACAATATCTTGGTCTCGAAAGTGCTGCTTTAATATTTTCCTTCAATAGAAATAAATATTAATTAAGAGTAAACATAATCAAAACTGTATGAGTTTATTTTTTATTTGAAGAAGAATATTTTGTTTTTGTTAACAAAAATAAGGAGAGAGAAATAAATGACAACTTACATCAGAGCCTGGATGAGATAATGGATTCTGTAAACAGAAAGATTTTGACCAGAGCAGCAAATGGTAGAAATTAGGATTTTTATCTGGAAAACAAAAATCAATGAGAGATATAGAATTTTTAAATGGTTGAAATAAAAATATTACATTTACCATTAAGTAAAGTGAATATTTGTAAAATATTTACCTTCTTTTTTTGTAGTGTTTCAAAGAAAATATTTTCAGGATTCTTATTATTTCACCATTTTTTTAAAGGAATAAAGTTTTTTGTTTGTTATTTTAAATAATACCAGCAGGGAGACCTGATCTTGCTCAGGATGTCCTTTTTCATTATGCTCATAAGACCATATTACTTTCGTTTTTTTCATCTTTTTACTGCCCCTCGTTTTGCCTCCTAATACAGTCAGAAGAAACTGAAATTTTGCAAAACTCTCTGAATTAGTGTTTTATATACATATAGTTTAAATTTCATTAAAGTCGGATATGATATATGTATTTGAAGTTTTAAGGAGGTTCTGTCTCCATGGGTCTCTTAAAGGGTTTGGCACATTGAGGAGCACAGAGATTTAAGACCACTTCCATTGTTTTCAACAGGGAAATTTATGCATATGATTTACATTTCATCAAAATAGAAACTATTTTAAGTTTTAAGGGAGGTTCTGCCCCCATAGATCCCTTAGTGTGTGTGTGTGGCGAAGCACTTACATATTTGGGACCACTTCCATTTTCTTCCACAGAAAATTTTACATTATGCACTTTTGGTTTTTATGTAGATTCTCTAACCTTTCTTTCTATAGGAAACACACACATAAATTTATATCTAGAGATATGATCTTAAAGAATCATGACTTACAAATCAAATTAACTTTCTCTTATCTTTTACAAACCCTTAAAAAAAATGACACGAATATAGAAAGAGCTTCAATATAGATTTGATTAAAAAGAGCCGATTCATGGAACAAAATAATACCATAAAATGTGTTAAAAGAAAGTTGACACTCTGATTTATTGAGTTTTTATTAGTGTTGAGACGATTAATCGGAATCAGGAATTAGAAAAATCAGATCTTTTTGGAGTATCAGAATCGGAAAATTTCAGCCTAATTTCCGATTCCAAAAAAGATCCTTTTAATATTTTTAAAAACTTAATTTTCCATTGTTGGTACTAATAATAAATATTTATTGTTTTTAAACTATCAGTAAAACTAAAATCTATAGATCATAATAAAATCAAAATACGAAGTAAATTTATTTTACTTGTGTAAAAAAAACAAAAACAAAAAAATGAAACTTTGCATAAATTTGCTAGGTAACCTTTAAAAGAATGCAGTTGATTTACAAGGTTCCGAAAAAAAAATAAAATAAAATATTAATATAAAAACTGTTTAAATTTTTTTTTTTAATTCATTCATTTGATGCCGTTGGGCTTTGTCTGTTTATTTTTAATTATATGGTGGGCTTTTGTCCAGTGGATTTTTATTCCGGTCCCCTAGCCAGCATTGGCAAATCTTATAAGGGGTGGCGAAAACGTGAAAAAGAAAGACTTTAGACATTTTCAAAGGCTAGGTCTTCAGTGGAATTAGGTATAAATGAATTTAAAAATTTTCACGCCTCTGTGCAAGAACACTTTGCCGCAAGTTCTTCTTTCATTTTGATTTTCCATGTTTGATTGTAAAACAAAATTTCTAAATAAGATGGAATGGATGAAAATAGAAGGAAATAAAATCAAAGACTAATAATAAAAATGATTCTTATTTATTAATATTATTGAAACCATTTGGCAGTTTAGTTGTTATATTTCTCTTCCATTGACTAGACATGTGAAAGACAGTGAAAATTTTCCAACATAAAAATGTAAGTGTATATTTTAGACAATTTTAAAGACATTTAAAATGCGTTTTATGTAAAAAAAATTAATTACTAGCATGTTTTTTTATTAATTTTTGTTTCATATTCTTATATTTTAATGTATCTTTGTAGAAATTAAATAGATTCTTTTACTATATAAGAACTTATAAGTATTATTATTATTATTGTAGATTAAAACCCTCAACTAAATTATCCATTCAAACAAAACAAGATTCTACCTTTTTAGACGATTACATGTGAACACCCTTAAAAACTAAAAGGGAAGAAAAAAAATCGGTACTACTCCAGGGTTTGCGCCTAATTTCCGTGACTGCTCGGCTGCATCAATCCGACAGGTCACAGAAGCGTCCGAGACCTGTCGAGACGAAAACGAGGCTGTATAAACAAAACCGCAAAATGCGTGAAAAAAAAAAAATGGAAGGTTGGCAGACGACAATATAAGACGATGAATATGGAAAGAAAGAAATGCATATATTTTTATAAAAACAAACCCATAGCTGAAATAAATAAACTTAAAAAAAAAAAATTATTTTTAAATCATTTTTTTATACTTTTTTTTTTTTAAATTAGGCAAGTCTTTTTGTTTTTTATAGATTTTTTTTGGGGGGGGGGGGGGAATTCTGTATCTTTTCCCGGAGAGGTAGCGCTTGTTTTTTTTTTGGGGGGGGGGGGGGGGGGGCTTAGCGAAAGACAGGCAGAATCCCCCGAGCGGCTGGAGAACACGATCGATGTTGTGTTTACGGCGGTTGAATAGTCTTGTCGATCTCCACCGTATGCCCTGGGCCTCCAAGTCGTCGACGGTTGCGCGACAGATATTCAGTGCAGACCTCCCGCAGAAAATTCTTCCAATCCACTTGTGTGGTCGGAGACAGTACGCCACATTCCTTTCGTAGATTCTTTCCTGTCGCCATATCCTGGGACCACAGGTAGATCATCTTCAGTATAGTTGCTATCTCCAGATTTGACTGCGAAAAAAATGTCCCCGATCTCAAAAACACCCCAAGTCCTGGGTGGGGCATCTCCATGCATATTTGTCCGATATTGTTTGTCTTGCGGTCAACCGGCAAAGTCGTGCACATCGCCTACACCGCATTCTGGTGGGCAGTAGAGATTTCTGATGGCAGAAATTCATAATCTGCTCCGGAGATTCTAGGCTCTGACACAATTGCTGAAAATTCATTTTTTTGAGTTTGGCTTAGCGTCTCCTTCCAATTTTTATCGGCTGCTTGCTATAAACTGCCTTGCAGCATCCTGATTGGTCAGTTTTTTTCCCCCAGTTTTGTTTACAGCCTCGTTTTCGACTCAGCAGGTCTCGGACGCTTCCATGACCTGTCGGATCGATGCGGCCGAGCAGTCACGGAAATTAGGCGCAAACCTTGGAGTAGTACCAAAAAATCAATTATTTCAGAATTTAGAGTGACGGATCAGTTTTGCATATAAATTTAACACAAATGAGTTCCCATTTCCGAGACATTCTAGCATTTTAGATCAGTTAACCTAAAATTATTATTTTGCTCTGGGCGTTTATTTTTGGGATGCAAGGTCTACTTTTTTAAGCGATTATGTATAGTTTTATGACCTGGCCAGTCGAACTTAGGGTAAGTGGTAAAAATATTTAGTGAACATCACTAAAAAGTCAGAACGGCCTGGAAATGATGATCATTTTACAGCAAATTTATATATGAAACTAATCTCCCACTCTAAATTCTAAAATAAATGTTTTTTTTCTTTTTTTCCGCCAAATTTTTTAAGGTGTTCACACGTGATCATCTAAAAAAAAGTAGAATCATATTTTTTTTGGGGGGGGGTGGGGGGTGGGAGGGAGAATTTAGCTGAGGGGGTTAATCTACAAATTTGCCATTATTATTATTAGTAGTAGTATTATTATCTGTATCTTGTTTTTCTTTTTATAGTAAAACAAATCAATCTACTACATATCTGTTATATTGAACGCAGCAATAACCGACCACATCTTCATAATTATGGTAAAAAGATGAACATTCTTTGATAGAGGGAAGGTACAGAATAGTTACCAAAGCATCCCTGTCCCACCCTTCTCATGTTAAGAATGTTTTTCTAAATAGTAACATTATTTAGAAACTCATTCTTAACATGGGAGAGGGCTTTGTTAGCTATTCTGTTCCTACACCATCTTCTTATTTTGCATACCAATCGTCGACTATTTTCAATTGTTTATGAAAAAATTCAAATCGCATTTTGTCAACTAACGACGAACTAACGCAAATCGACTTTGTTTTAAAAGAGAAATAAATCTTTAGTTGCCTCACTATTTTCAATCAATTACAAGGAAAAACATTGAGAAAAAATATTTAGAAAGATCTACTCGTGTAACGTACGCCTCCCAAGTATACTGTTACGTTCATGAAAATATATGCGAACGTTATGCGGAGTTTTACGGTAATTTGAAAAGTAAAAACAACAATTCTATAATTAAATATTTAGAAATTTAAAAAGAATCAAAATCGGTAATTGTATAGGAATCGGGAATTTAGAACAGAATCGGTAATTTATCAGAATCAGGAAAAATATTAGAATCTTCTAATCACTAATATATACACACATATATGCATGTTATCAGAAAATCACATTGAAACACAAAAAAGCAAAATGTCTAAGTAATTCTTTATATATGAGAGAAATATATAATCTAGCATGTAAAATCATCTCATTTGGAAAAAATCTCATTCTCAGACAAAATTAGCAATTGAATATAAGTCATTAAAAAAACCAAATCGACTTTGTTTTAAAAGAGAAATAAATCTTTAGTTGCCTCACTATTTTCAATCAATCACAAATACATTTGAGAAAAAATATTTAGAAAGAACTACTTGCGTAATATACCCCCACCCCTCACCAAGTATATTTTTTACATTTGCAAAAATATATGCAGACATTACACAGAGGTTTAACAGTAATTCGAAAATGAATAAAAAAGCAACAAATCTCTAATAAAATATTTAGAAATTTTCGAGAATCGTAATCAGTAATTATATCGGAATCAGGAATTTAGAACAGAATCGGTAATTGTATCGGAATCAGGAAAAATTTTGGAATTGCCCTATCACTAGTTTTTATACTCAGGCAAGTAACTAGATCTATCCTGGCAGAAGCCTCAATACAGGAAGTGGGATTGCTAGAATGATTTTCATTGGCTGATGCTGAGTCTCCATGTTACATGACATAGTCTGTCTAGTTTGTAATGTTTGTGTAGTGTGTAGCACAACATCGCATTCGAGGAGGAGACATTTCTTTCTTGAGAAATGCTTGGGTTGCTGGTGGAACAGGTCTGATGATTTAAAATACAAAACCTGCAATGAAACCAGTTAATCACTGATGACTGACATCAGAGGATCTACAAGATGAATTTTATGATTGATATCTATGTCTCCAATTACCCAAATAGTTGCTGTAATAAACTAAAAATAACAAAATCTGTTAGATATTTGGCATATAACAGCAAATAAATGCAGCTACAATTTGAAATAATTACATTAGAGTCAACATCCCTAAGTGAAACAATTGCATAAACAATCTTGACTGAAAGTACACTCAAATATGTCAATCTCTATTTATATAAAGTTAGGTACATGTATCTTCTTCTTCTTCTTCTTCTTCTGGTATCAGGTCTGTTTGCAGACATCGATGATCATGGCTCTCCATTCTTCTCTGCATTCGGTCTTTCTGATGAAATCTAGAGTTGTGTCGGAATAATGACTATGAAGAAAGCGTTGAACGAGGATCTTCACTACTCCTTATACAAAAGTTACAAAGACCAACTACTCACCGCCAAGGCCTAAGAGAACCGTCTTACGAAAACCAAGGAACTTCTTAAGAAGATCAAACACCCAGTCGAGCGGAGAATGCTCTGGTTCTTTTCAGTATCAGTTTCACAATGCGCATAACAAAGAGTGGCTAACCTAGTCTGCATAAAATTCCACACGTCATGAAGACTAAGTTTCATCAAACTGTGATGGTCTTTTGATGTGTTTCCTGCTACTCTGCATCTTCGAAAAGGCACTTAGACTCAATTTAGATGGCTATATTGAGTTGTTGTCTACTGTTGGCAAGCATTGGGTGGAGCGAGTGATTGCGGGAAGGCCATCCGTGTGGCAGCAGGAACACGCAGAAGTGGCTATCTGAGAACTTCTATGACCCCACCAGTCCCAACATTTGAACAGCAAATTTTTTGTTTCAGACAATGGACAAGAGTTGTCGGTAACATGGCATAACGACCAAGATTTGACACTTCCGGTTAAGAATGTGTTTAGTAGTCAGCAGTGAATTGTGAAAATCAGTTCCCTGTGTATTTTACACATAATAAAATCTAGGTCAACACATAAGAAATTGTGAAAAGTGATTTCTTTCATTTAGAATTTTATTTTTATTACAAATATATTTATTATAATTGGAATGTTTTCTTTTTTTACAAATACTCAAAGGAAATAATTTAAACAAAGTCTCACCCCTCTCCATTTAGAAAGCCATTCTTAACATGGGGAAAGAGGGGGGGGGGCTTTGTTAACTATTCCATACTTTCACCTAACAATTTAATAAACAAAAGAAAATGTGTTTTTATCCAAAAATAAAAAAGTTAACAAAACCCTTGGCTGGAACGTAATATAGCGGGAACTCATCGCTGACTGCTGAACACGTTCTTAGCTGTAAGTGGCAAATCTTGGTCATTATGCAATTTTACCGAGTTGTCTGCTGATTAGTGAAAATTGTCACCAAATTTCATCTTTTTGTCATAAAATAAACAAAATTGACATTTTTTCAGCAGTTATTTCATGGTGAGTGATAATAGCTCATTTTTACTACATCCGAATAAATTATTCAAAATGGGGTTGATATTTTATTGTCCTAAGAATTCTCCAGTCGGACCTGGGTATGACCTTAAAAGACATCTAGTGGAATTGCCCTTTAGCTGCCATTGCTCCCAGGTCCACTCTGGCCCGGAGTGGTAGTACCTGTAAGGGCCCCATATATGGGTCAAATAGAACCTACTGGTACTACCAAATCAGGCTGTTATTGACTTCCTGATTCAAAATACACCAAACAGTGATGTTTTATTGTTTTTTTCCTTTGCAAAACTCAATCATGTTCTGCAAAATCCAAAACAAAAATTCCCCTCCCTCAACCAAACACCATGAATAAATACTTAAATTAAAATACTTGAAGCATAAAAACCTTCACCAAAATAACCAGATTCAGCATTAAATAACCCGAAAAAGGGTCGATATGCCATAAAACAAAACAACCAAACCAGGCAAAAATAGGTACCTCTACTAGCCAACAATAAATGCTGGACTTATGAATAGGTAAAGTAATAAAATACGTAAATATAATTTCTTACCATTTGCAAATGAAACGCCTTAGTGACATCCAATGATTCAATTGATAAATTGCTTTCTATATGTTCTCTGACCATGAGACTGGCTGGATCACTGTTAAATAGGCCAAAATGATCATAACTACACCAAAGACACGAGAAGTGCAAACATTGGTAGCTCAGTTGCTCTTCTTCGCTCAGCTTCTGGGTGAATAAATCTGACGAAATATAAGACAATGATAAAAAAATTTTTTTAAATTAAAAAAATTAAACAAAATGCATTTGAGAAAGATGTGAAAAAGAAAAAAAAACAAATACAATCCCAACATATGAATTAA
Organism: Sepiola atlantica; assembly: GCA_963556195.1. NCBI lineage: Eukaryota > Metazoa > Mollusca > Cephalopoda > Sepiida > Sepiolidae > Sepiola > Sepiola atlantica. Next base: position 174,677,577 of record OY744516.1, read on the forward strand.
GATAAACTAAAATGTAAAGAACAATAAATAGGTTTAAAAAGATAAAATATTTAGAAATGTTGAGATGAATAGAAAAAAATACCAGAAACCCCCCCCCCCCTCCCGACACACACACACCACCCCATCAGACGAGTATGGACTTCATAAAGGCTTTAAAGAGCACGAACATAAGATATAAACTTACACAAACAATAATTTTCTCATGAATAATTAAGCAGCAAATAAGAAGTAAGATAAGCATAGATGAAATGCGGTTTTGTTTTATGCCTGGGTAAAGTATCACTGATTCTACATTTATTCTGAGACAAATGCAAGAAAAGTACCTTGGTAAGAAGAAGAACCTGTATTTTGCTTTTGTGGATTTGGAGAAAGTTTTTTTTCAGGGTGCCAAGAGATGTTGTCCGATGGGCTTTGCATAAACTAGGGCAAACAAGTGGTTGGTGAAGGTTGTTCAAGCAACGTTAGAATTAACAGCACATTTAGTGACACAATTGTTCTACATCTAATAATCCAAGAACTCTCATCCATTCTTTAAACATGGTCATCCCATCAAAGTTTCCTATCCTGCACACATCTCTCCATACTGTCCAGATTCAATCTTCCTCTGAGGTCATCAGATCTAAGCCTTCCTTTAAGACTCACATTACACATCCATCATATCATTCTCATATCATTTCTCTCCATGTCCTTAACCCTCACTGATAAATGTATTTGGAAACCATTAGAATTTTAAGTGTCCATTTATTTGTTCATCTTCATAAGATGTGAGTACATCAGTTGGCTGAAATATTTATTGCATTTCCTTTTATAGATTGAAAAAAAAAAAAAAATGCAAAATTAAAGAGATTTTGTTCGCACTGATGCTTTCGAAATAGAACAATAAACAGGGAGGGGGTGCAGATCTGTCCTTTTTATTTGTTCAAATATTTAGTCAATATTTGTTAACAATAAGTAGGTATTTACCTCCCTTTCACCACGGGAAGATATAACGCAAGATCAGAAGATGAAAATTGAAAAATCAGCATACAAGATATATTATTTACCTACTTGCCATGAGGTTAAACACAAGGTCAGGCGTGGTTTAAGAAGCCAGCACACAACAGATGTGTGCACTCTTGGCGTCAAAAAATGCCCAAGTAGCCACGTCGGTATTCCTCAGTAGAAGGACTGCAGGCGATTAGCAATAAACTAACCCTTTCTCAAAGTCTGGGAAGGTGGACCTCCTAGAACTGCACACAACCCGACAGATGCAAGGTCATCACCTACTCAAAAATGACTCAGACTCTGTTGGACTGATTGTCAAAGACTTGGTATGAACAAAACCGTTGTTAACAATAAGTACTTTTATAATTAGGCATCACTTACAAATCTATCCAATTAATTCATTGATAGTAGAAAAGTTTCTATTTCAAAGCAAAGAAATGACACACACACACATTGATTGTACTTTAAAGGTGGATGGGTTTAGGTTGTTACTATTTGCAGTTCAAAAATATTTTCTCAGAAATATTCACCTATTGTGTTTAGTTGAGACTCAGATGAGTCTGTAATGACGGACATTTCTTCATCACTCTCATCGTCCAGTTGTTCTGATGCAGTATCAACAAATGGCATACCAAAGTCATCATCTAAAGGAATTCTGCCTCCTGCAGTAGACTGCGTTGTTTGTGTTGAGATCGTGCCACTTTTACTTTGCTGAATCTGATAAAAAGAGAGCATGTAAGAAAGACACAATTCAGAGCATTACTGACTTGTTTGCTTAGAAAATGCAAATTTCTTTTTACTTTGAAAACCAGTCTTCTTGGGTAATCATTACTATTATCAGCAAATTATTTTAAAGGAAATACAGTTGGGAAATTAGTCACAAATAATTTATTTTGCTTTATCTACTCATTTGTGATGTATTTACATTAAAAAAAAATGAATATAAGTTATAAACATTTAAAGTTACCGTAAATTTTAATTCTGAGCAAAGTAGTCATTTTGTTTAGCCAATTGTTTAAATTATGAATCTTACCTCCTCCGACTAAAGATGGCTACTTTGCTCAGAATCAACATTTACACTAACTTTAGAGGCTTATAGTAGCAATACACATGAAAAAATTTTAATTGCTTAAAAATATCTCAATAGTGGCATATATAGAAAGAGCTTGATGATCTAAGAAAGAATCTTTTTAAATTTTTTAAATCTGACTAAAAATAAGAAAGTTATAATTATTTTTGTGCCTTGCACGATTTGATATTTTTCCCTCTTTCATCACATTTACACTAATTTTTCAGTAAAAATGTTATATATTTGTTAAAACACAACATTAAGCAATGAAATTTGCTATATAAGTGTATTTTTTTACAAGGAATCGGAATATGCCACTGAAAATCTCCAGAAATTTATGGTTTCAAAGTAATCTGCAGTAAATGCACATAAATATGCTGCAATACCTTAAAAAATATCATGTATCCATTAAAAAAAGTAGAGAACTCAAAGTTGAATTGTAATACATTTTATGTACAAGAAACTGAAATCTAATACTAGGATTGTTTAAAAATGAATATATTGCAAGATTTCTTTGGCATTATTGTAGATTAACAGTTTCCGCTAAATCACTCCCTTGCCTCCCTAAAATATAAGATTGTACTTTTTTTTAGACAATTACATGTTAACACCCTGAAAAACTTGGCAGAAAGAAACAAAAACAATTATTTCAGAATTTAGAGTGTGGGGATTAGTTTCACATATAATCTTAATGTAAAAGAATCCCCCATTTCAGGGCCATTCTAGCGTATTAATCATTTTTTTTCTATGGGAGATAAATCATGTGCGTTTTTCTTGCTTTTTTTTGGGGGGGGGGGGCTCCTTTTTTTCTTTCTTTTTTTTTTAGACGATTATGTGTAGTTTTAAGAGGGTTCTTGTAGGAGAAGGTGGGGGCTTGCCACTCGGACTTCGGATTAGTGGTAGGGCTTGGGGCAATTACGTGTGAACACCCTGAAAACTTAGCAAAAAGAAAAAAACAAAACAATTATTTTAGAATTTAGAGTGGGGATTTGTTTCACATAAATTTAATGTAAAATAATTCACCATTTGCGGGCTATTCTAGCGTTTTAGGGCAGTTAATAATTTTTTCCTATGGTAAATAAATCCTGTGCATTTTTATTTATGGGCGTCTGCTTTTTTTTCTAGACGATTATGTGTGGTTTTAATGGGCTTTTGTAGGATTGAAGGCTTGCCACTCAGACTTAGGATTAGTGATAAGGTTAAGGAAGGGGTTTTGTTTTGGATGGAGGTTGTCATTCGGACTTAGTGTTAATGGAGTTTTTTTAGGAGGTGGCTTATCACTCAGATTTAAGGTTAATGGTATGACACGTTCAAGAGAAGGCATTTTCAGGAGGTGGGCTTGCCACTCGAACCTAGAGTTAGTGGTAGAGTAATTATTTATTTTATATCAAGTTTTCAACTTGAAAAAATATTTTTTAAATTGCACTAAAAAGCAAGAATGGCCGGGAAATGGGAGATCATTTTACTTTAAATTTACATGCAAAACTGATCCCCCCATTCTAAATTCTAAATTATTTTTTTCTTGTCTTTTTTTCTTTTTTCCGCCAAGACTTTTAGGGTGTTCACACGTAATCGCCTAATAAAGTAGAATCTTATTTATTTATTTTTAATTGGCAACTAGAAAGTCATTATTACTAGAAGTTCGAAAGTTGAGTAAATAACCAGTATTTCTTGAAGTATTTTTTATAAAAGAACCACAAACAGCATTAACCTTAAATCTGAGTGATTCAGAAATTAATGCTATCTTAAAATGAATAATAAGGCTTCAAAGAAATTCAAAGACTATGGTCTTATGATGATAACGATAACAACTGATATTTATATATTTTGACTAACACTATATTTCTAATCTCATTGGTTGATTAAAAGTGCGAGTATAAATCATACATGAAGTTGGATGAACAGATTAGTATGACTAAAAGTTTGGTGACTCATATTTTATAGTAAATATGAAAAGTTAAACAATTTCTATGGCATTACTATTTTAGAAAGATAAATATTTTAGTAATGTAATAACATTTTCATTTAGAAAATTTTATTAAAAAGCCAATTTTTATTATTATTAATTATATGTTCAGAATTACATGATTAAAGTAAAGATTTATGTTTTAAGTATTAGCATTAATGAACATTTCATATTTGTCCAGTAATACCATATGAATTAATTTTTATGAAAAGCCCTTTATACCAGACCTTGTCAAAGGTTTTGGATATATCAATCACTACCGTCCTAGCTTCACCTGTCTTGTCCAGTGTATGGTATATGCGTTCAGAGATGAGCGTTAGGATATCTGCAGTAGATCGTGCTTGTCTAAATCCATATTGATGATCAGAAAGAAGTTTAGCATTAACTAGATACTGGACTATCGCTAGATTGATTAATGATTCAAAGATTTTAGCAAAGATCGGGAGTAGACTGATTGGGCGGTAGTTTAGAGGATCAGTTCTATCTCTAGAATTCTTGAAGACTGATACTACAGAGGTAATTTTCCAACTGTTAGGGAAACAAGATTCAGCAAGGCATTTGTTGTATCAGTTGGAGAGGACGGGCCAGCTGAGCAGAGCATTTCTTTAATACTATTACTGGTATAAGATCAGGCCCACAGACTTTGGAGGTGTCAAGGTCTTTTATGATGTCTTTGACCTGAGATGGGGTGATGACCAGGTTCTCAAGTGTGGCTTCAGTCCGCAATGGGAATTTAGGGAGGGGGTGGTTTGCTGAGTCCAAAGTGGAGTTTAAGGCGAAACGCTGGGCAAGTAGTTCAGCCTTATCAGTTTCCGTGCAAACAACATCGTTGTGATTTGATAGCGGGGGAATTGTCCGTTGTTCATCACACTATTGTAGATTTTCCAGAAATCACGAGTACCTATTTTCTGTGACTGAATGCATTTTTGGTTATCTCTATACCTTCTCTTTGCTTCATCTATCACTATTTTGCAATCATTTCTTGCCTCTATAAATTTTTGTCTATTCGCAGTTGACGTATGGCGGCTGAATTTTCAGAATGCTTTCTGCCTTTCAGCAATAGCAGCTGCACGTTTTGAGGTGAACCAATGAGGAGAGTGGGGTTTGCTAAAGAATTTTCGCGTGGGGACATAAGCATCAATGCCGGCTTTGACCCATTCGGGAGGGAGGAAGGGATGAAAGTAAGGAAGGAAGGGAGGGAGGAAATAAGGAAAGGAGGGACGGAGGAAGGAATGAAGGACGGGAGGAATGAATGAAGTGAGGGAGGAAGGAAGGAAGGGAGGGGGTAAGAAATAAAGGAAGGAAAGAAAGAAGGAAAAAAAGAAGGAAGTGAAAAAGAAATAAAAGGAAGGAAGGAAAGGGAGGGGGGAAGAAATAAAGGAAAGAAGGGAGGGAAAGAGGGAGGAAGGAAGGGTGGAAGGACGGGAGGGAGGAAGGAAAGAAATGGAGGGAGGGAGTGAGGAAGAAAGGAAGGAAAGAAGGGTGAGTGAGCTGGCCATTGAGCAACCCTTGACTCACTACACACATCTATGTGCGGCTGAAGATTGATTAACTCTTGCCTCACTGCACACTCTTGTTGAGAAGAGTTGTGGCTGTTGATTGAGCAACCCTTGCCTCACAACACACTTTTGAATACCCCCCCCCCCCCCCCCCCTGCATTTTTCCTCTGATGTCATTTCTGGTTGTATTTTAAGAATGACTTGCAAGAATGAGTCAGCAAAATTACTACATATTGACCCTCAAAGACATAATTTTTTTTTCTGAATTTTCGATATTATACGTCCGAGTTGACCGTGTTTCAGAAAATATCAACTTGATGGGTATCTGTCGCGTGTGACGGAAGCCTTTTGCGAACATACTAACAACCTTACACACATACACAGACGTTTGCCAGAAGGAAGGAAGGTAGAAAGGAAGGGAGGGAGGGAGGAAGGAAGGAAGAGAAGAAAGAAAGGAAAGGAGGGAGGGAGGAAGGGAGAGATAAAAAAAGGGAGGGAGGAAGGAAAGAAAGAGATGGCGGGAGGAAGGAAGGAAGAAAGGAAGGGAGGAAGGATGGAAGGGTGAGTAAGCTGGCCATACACACAATTATGTGCGGCTGGAGATTGATTAACTTTTACCTCACTGCACACTCATGTTGAGAAGAGGCGCGGCTTGAGATTGAGCAACTCTTGCCTCACTAGACACTATTGTTGAGAAGAGGTGTGGCTGTTGATTGAGCGCCCCTACCGGTAAATTTGGACACTTTCCCAGTAAGAGAGAAAAAAAGAAGGAAGAACTGGTGATAGTGATAGGGAAAGAAGAAAGGGTGGAAGGAGCAAAAGGAACAAAGAAAAGGTGGTAGTGAGATGGAAAAAAGAAAGGAAGGAATAAAGGGTAATAGTGGGAGAGGAAAGGAAGGGAGAAAAGGTGGTAGTGGGAGAGGAAAGGAAGGGAGAAAAAGTGGTAGTGGGAGGGAAAGAGAGGAACAGAGTGGTGGTGGGAGGGAAAGAAAAACAAAGAGACAAATAGTGGTGAAAGGAAGGAAGAAACAGTGGTAGTGGGAGAGAAGGTGGAAAGGGTGGTAGTGAGAGTGGAGAAGTGAAGGTAGAAAGGGTTGGAGTGGGAGAAAAAGAAAGGAAGAAAGAGTGATAGTGAGAGGGAAAGAAAAAAGGGAGGAAGAAAAGGTGGTAGTGGGAGGGAAAAAGATAGAAAAGGTGGGAGGGATGACGGAGGGAAGAAAAGGTAGGAGTTGGGGGGATGACGGAAGGGTGGTGTTGAGGGGAAAGAAGAATGGAAGGAAAAAAGGGGTATTGTGGTAGTGAATTTCTTCCTGTCACTCCCTTTCTCTAATGTCATATCTGGTTGAATTGTTAGGAATGACTTGCATTTTTTCTAAAATTATACATAATATCAGTTTTTTCCCCAAATTAGTACATTATGTTGGAAAATGGAGGAAAAAAGCTACCCCCATTGAAGGAAATGACCCCGTATACCCTCAAAGAATGTATTTTTTATTCTGAATTTTCGATATTATACATCCGAGTTTATGCTGTTTTAGATATTAACTTGATGGGTGTCTGTCGCGTGTGACAGAAGCCTTTTGCGGACATACAAACACACATACACACAAACAACTCTCCTTTATATATTAGAAGTTGGTGGAATTCTTTTTAATATTTATCCTCGATCTGGAAGGTACAGTAAGATTTAAAAAAATAGATTTATTGATCCATTGAATTTTTTGGCTAATAGAGTGATATATGTTTTGGAAAAAGCTACCATGTTAGATTAAGAAAAACAATGACATAGAATATTTTAAGATTAATCAGATTCATTCAGAAATACTTGTAAAAACAGGAATTAACGAGGCATTTTTGGGGAACCATATTTTTTTAAGATGTTTAATTGAGAAGATAGTTAAGAGGCATAACAAACAAATAACAAATAATAATATACACATTCAAACACTGTTATTTGCATTTAAGTAGGTATCACAAACCAACCTAGTTTAGAGTGTAAAAATGAGTAAATATAGTGAATATTTCTTTTAATTACTAGTTGCGATATCTTGTTTATTTTTGGGGTTATTTGCATAAACTCTCGTCGTAAACAAAATTTAACCTTTTCTCTTCATTAATATACAATTTTCTCTCTTGTATCATTAACAGTTTTTTTCCAGGCTACTTCTGTAGGGAACATGAACATGAAGGGGGCTTACTTGCGAAACGTCCTCGAGTTTGCCTGTCCTGTGCGCTGCGGGTGAAAGAAAGAAATCCAACATGGCGTCCATGAATGTTTATTACATACAGTTCACGCAAAATCTTGCAAAGTCTCGTTGCACGTATGGAAATTAGGTGTGCCTCGATATTATAAAAGCGGGTCTCGTACCGTCTCAGGGGAACCCAGTGTGTGAAGCAAGTGCACGTAACGAACGGTGAGAGCTGCTTTGAAAGTTAAGACTGATTTGCGACCTTCGTTATTACTACAAGCTATTTCGGCGATGGACAAATTCGACTTGAGATTAATACCTGAGTTCGACGGCTCCCCCTCCGGACCCGCTGTAGTCGAGTGGTGGGAGAAAGCCGAGCGCATCTGCAGACTTTGCAAGATAAAGGATCCTGCACTGGTCATCCCGCTGAGGCTGACCAAAGGAGCATATTCGGTGTATCAGCAGCTCGGAGACGAACCAGGCCTGGAGGAAGTTAGGCAGGCGCTATACGCAGCCTTTGCTGTTGACCCTTTCGTCGCCTGGAGGCAGTTCACCGAACGGCGGCTTGGGCTAGATGAGACTGTGGACGTCTACCTGGCCGATTTGAGGCGGCTAGCCGCGCCGTTTGGTGGAACAAGCGAGCGAATACTGGGATGCGCTTTTCTGACTACCCTCCCAGACGGTGCCAGCAGACTGCTGCGAGCATCGTCCAGACTCAGTGAGATTGGGCTTGACGAGTTGTTGGTCAGAGCCCGAAACATTTTGAAAGAGGACACAGAGCCGGTTTCGGCAGCTGCGGAAGCGTCTTCACCACAAACAGAAGACGTGAGATGCTACAAATGTGGCGGGCCGAATCATTTTTCAAAAGACTGCCGAAGCCGAAGCGGTGCAAAGGACGCGCCCGATCGAGGAACGTTAAAACGCATGCGTTGCTACCGGTGCAACAAGCTGGGTCACATGGCAAGAGGTTGTCCGGGAAACGGGCAAGGGGAGTAAGCTATAGCGCCAGTCTTCTCCCCAGATCGTCGCCAAATAAGGCGCTACCCACAGTAAGCGTGCGCGTAAATGGGCGTGAGCGGTTCGCGCTCGTAGACCCCCGTGCGCAAGGCATGCTGTGACGCATGGGATAAGGAAAGGATCCCGGTATTGACGGTTGGCGGTGGCTCGATTGCCTCTTGTGGCGTTAGCATCATTCGCGCAGGTGTCGGCGATGGGCCCACATAACCGTACGAGCCTTGGTTGTAAACGGTGACCTGCTCGGTTACGACCTGCTCCTGGGAATGGACGTCATCAAGGAATTGGGTGGTGTACGCATTGATGGTGAGGGTAGGGCATTTTTCGCAAAAGCGGGCCTTGCTCTGAGTGCAGCTATGAAGCTGGAACAGCCTGATTTTTGTGCAGAATTCGACCAGCGCACGAAGTCCTGAACAGCCTCCTGGAAGTGGTCGGAGGAGCAGCCACCCGAGAAATTATACAAAATTCCCCCCGGAGCTCGTGCAGAATACGACAAGGAACTACAAACTTGGATTAGTAATGGATGGCTAGTTCCTTATTCAGAGAAGGAATTGGGTCCCCCAAAGTACCTGATCCCGTTAATGGCGGTTATCCAACAGAATAAGCAGAAGGTGAGGCCGGTGCTCGACTATCGAGAATTGAATGAGCACGTGGACCCTTTTACAGCTCGCGCGGACGTATGCACTGAAAAGTTGAGGGAATGGCGGCAAGCGGGATCTAATGTATCTGTACTGGATCTTCACAAAGCATACCTTCAAGTGCGTGTACACAGATCACTATGGCCCTATCAAACGGTGCTCATCAGGGGGAAAAGGTATTGCCTAACACGCATGGGATTTGGACTTAATGTGGCGCCATCAATTATGCAAATGATTGTTGACGCCATTCTGACTAAGGATGAGCGCATTCAGCGGGCAACGTCTGCATATATTGATGACGTGTACGAGGAAATTGTATCTGTGGCGCGCGTGAGAGAGCATCTCTACAACTTTGGCCTTCTCAGCAAGGAACCGGAAAGGCTACGAGATGGCGCACGAGTACTTGGTTTGCAGGTCTGGGAGGAAGATGACGTTCTGTATTGGAAACGAGGAAATGAAACCCCGGACATGCCTTGTATTGTTACACGACGAAATGTATTTTCCTTGTGCGGAAAGTTAGTTGGACACCTTCCTGTGGGCGGCTGGCTTCGTGTTGCGGTGGCATTTATTAAGCGAAGAGCCTCCGACGTCACCACTGGATGGGATGACGAAACTCATGACGTCTCTCTCAATACAATGCTCAAAGAGGTCTTGACCAGGGTGAACAAGGAAGACCCAGCGCGGGGCAGATGGTGCGTCGACAGCCAGAACCTAAGTGTGTGGGTTGATGCAAGCTCTCTCGCCATTGGCGTATCTGTGGTCCATGATGGAACGGTGGTGGAAGACGCTTGCTGGTTACGCCCAGAAAAGGACTCCCAGCACATAAACCTGGCAGAACTTGATGCAGTTATCAAGGGGATAAACTTGGCAATCCTTTGGAAGATGACCACCCTGCGACTATTCACGGATTCTGCTTGCGTCCATAAGTGGATTTCAGATACTCTCACCGGGAGGGCCAGAGTACGAACCAAAGCCACGAGTGCGATGCTCATCCGACAGCGGCTCGACACGATCATGAAGCTGGTGAACGAATATGCGCTGTCAATAGAGGTGTCCCTGGTCAAATCCAGCCTGAACAAAGCAGATTGTTTGACAGGAGTACCTCAAAGATGGTTTGATGCCATAAGAAAGACTATTGAACCCATGCAGCTCGCCTGCGCTGCTTCCATGAGCCCCGTTCGATCTAATCACATCAAAGAAGTCCACCAACAAACCGGGCACCCTGGGGTCAAGTGGACCCTATATTTCGCTAAGTTGGTTGAACCAGGAGTACAGAAGGCAGACGTCAGGAAAGTGGTCAAAGATTGTGTAGCATGCCAATCCATTGATCCAGCACACGTTCGCTGGGAGAAAGGAAAGCTGGGAGTGGAAAGCCATTGGAACCGGCTGGCGATGGATATTACTCACCACAACGGCAAGGATTTCCTGACTCTCATTGATTGTGGTCCATCCAGGTTTGCAATATGGCGCATGCTGCGCCGGCAGGATGCAGCCATCATCGTCTGTCAGTTAAACAGTATTTTTCTTGAACGTGGCCCCCCAACAGAGATATTAACCGACAATGGCGCTGCATTCACTAGTGAGCAGTTCAGAAAGTTTGCTGATGGCTGGGGAGTACACCTGAGGTTTCGATGCGCCCACGTACCGAGTGGAAATGGGGTCATCGAGCGGAATCACAGAACAGTCAAAACCATTGCGGCCAGGACGGGCTGCACGGTATTTGAGGCAGTCTACCTGTATAACGTAACCCCAAAGGATAATGTTTCACCCTCTACAGCGCCGGCTGACACCTTGCACAGGTATCACGTCAGGGTGAAAGGCATAGACTAACCCGCTGCCCGAACTGGAAGTAACCAAAGAGAAACTGAAAAAAGGGGATGTCGTCTGGATTAAGAACCCGCGCGGCAAGTGTACGACGAAATACGGAGTTGGACGCGTCACCGAGGTAATCAGCCCACAGGCAGTGCGAGTCGACGGTATGCCCCGTCATGTTAGAGACCTACGGTTAGCAACGCAACCATCACTGGACGACAAGAGCGAGTCGGAGTCAGAGAGCAGTTAGGCATCGCTCTGGCTTGCAACAGTGACTCGGATATCAGCAGTATCCCAGCGGACGCGATGTTTCTCGACCCTCAGACCGCGGACGAGAGCACAAGCGAAGATGAGGCTTGCGTTGCCCCCCTCCGAAGAAGCAACCGGCGAAGGCGATCGATGCCTCCCTGCCATCTCTGTGATCATGAGATCAGGGGGGAGTGTAGGGAACATGAACATGAAGGGGGCTTACTTGCGAAAGTCCTCGAGTTTGCCTGTCCTGTGCGCTGCGGGTGAAAGAAAGAAATCCAACATGGAGTCCATGAATGTTTATTACATACAGTTCACGCAAAATCTCGCAAAGTCTCGTTGCACGTATGGAAATTAGGTGTGCCTCGATATTATAAAAGTGGGTCTCGTACCGTCTCAGGGGAACCCAGTGTGTGAAGCAAGTGCACGTAACGAACGGTGAGAGCTGCTTTGAAAGTTAAGACTGATTTGCGACCTTCGTTATTACTACAACTTCAAGTTAGGTTACTATTTTTGGTGACAAGAGATTTATTTTTTTAAATGTTGCTGTTTTTCAAATTTGGTGTGTGCAATATTGTGTATATCTATGCCTATAAGGATAGTTCAATCTTAAAGAAAAAGGACCACTCGTAAATATAAGATTTTAAATTGTCTTTCACAAAAAAATCGAAGTTGAAAACTTCAGTGAATTAAATTTTTGCCATATTTTGTGTTTCTATCTATTTTTACATGGTTCAAATTTGAGGGTTTTTTTACTCAGTTGATTTACCACTAAAATAAAAATCCAGCCTGATCTCTAATGTGCTATGTATCATATTAAGAAGATTCAATGTGTTAGTTGTTAAAATGAATTTTATATGAACAGTCAAAATTGTGCTTAAGTGTTATTTTTACACATCCTTTTTTAGGGGTTATGAAATTTTACTCAGTGTTTAAGCTGATTTAATCTAATAATTATGGCTTTCATTATGATTAATTTTCATTTACAACAAGATGATATTACATTTGTAAGGATTTTCCACTTGTTTGAAGCCTGAATTTTTAGTTATACACTATGAAAATTGGCTTCTGGAAAAAAAAGTACACAAGATGGCAAATTTTCTAATTTCCAACAAACTTTGAACAGTCATAATTAGCTGGCTAATTGAGCTACCAAAATAAATTTAGTATCATTGTTTATGCTTTGCAAAGATCTATGTGCCCACATTAAAAGTTTTTAGACATAATGAAAAAAAAGTTTGGTTTAGGATATAACTGTCAGCTTTACTGTTATTTACTACTAATTTGGAAATCAGCCAATGTAATTATGTAATACTTTGGAAAAACTGCTGACTCACGGCAAATGTTCCAAAAGTTCAGCTAACAGTTTTGTCTGAATGTAGAGTTGTTTATAAAAGTAAATACATTAATCTCATCAATTATTACAACTAAGGGTTTGTTTCATTCAATGATTCATGAGCCAAATTGGAAAAAAACAGTCTAATAAATACCCAGTTTCAATACTTAGTTACAAGGATCTATTAAAACCATTTCATTTTAGACATAAAAAAGGCAACAATTTTTATGAATTTGTATTATTTGAACTACTGTTTACATCTTGGATGTTATTCTTACGTTTCGACCAATGTAACCTCTAAACCTCTTCAGGTGCCTCTTGTTGAACTCGAGAATCTGTATAGAATTTCAAATGAAAATATAACTACCCTGTGGGTTAAATAAAGGACTCCATTCTAAATTCTGTACAATTCCAAAATTCGACAAAGATTCTAGAGTTCGACAAGACGCACATAAAGAAGGTTATATCAGCCGAAATGTTGTGAAAATAATGTCCAAGCTATCTGAATAATCCAAATTATCAATCCTCATCTCAAAACTTCCGAAACATAATTTCAATAAAAATGAGATTAAAAAATGTTCTGATCTACCTGATTGGAAAGAATGTTCAAAAAAATATCAGAAGACATTAATGAACGCAGCAACTTAAATTGCTGAAAGTGTAATTCTTGATTGGTTCCACAAGGAGAGAACATCTGAATAAGAAGAGGCAACACCAAATGTAAACCAGCACTGCCAAGTTTTGTAAGGAGTTCGGATATTTTTGTCATTGTCGTTTTCAAGAGAGAGCACAACTGAGTAAATTCACCGGATGATTGGTCAATGATGTTTCTTTCTAATAAGTGAGCCAGACATTTGGACAACAGGCAACTCATATAGGCAACTTTATGTAGGGTCTGCAAAAATAAGGAAACATTTTTTTTTTAAATATTAGTATCAATATTGACAAGTAACGGAAATTTTAAAATGATACAGCATAGATAATGTAAAGTTAATTGAATGTATATCCTGTATAGTCGACTAACTTTACACTATCTATGCTGTATCATTTTTACATTTCTGTTAAATGTTAATGAATTAAAACATAAAAGACATGCAGAAGTTAGAATTGATCAAAGAACAGCAATAAAATCATTAAGAAAAACATTTTCAGGATTTCTGCTGAATAATCTCACGTAAGACTAACAATTTCATTTATCTACTGTTTATTTTAAATAAATATATTTCACATATAATAGATTAAAATTTCAGGAATAAGACCTCTAAAATATTTCTTTTGAAATGCTGAAATGAGGTTGACATTATTTTGTTAATTACCTCTGCCAAAGAGGTTATGTATTCGGTTGAATCTGTTACTATGCTTGTTTGTGTACAACTTAGCATTCACATCGCTTGACCAATTATCACCAAACATGGTCAAAATATCAATCATGGTTTAACTCTGAACTGATTTAATTTTGGGATATTTATGTCAAAGGTCAAAGTCACAAAAAAGGTACAAGTCCCACTTTTAGTGATAACTTTTGTTCTGTTCATCATAAAGACTTGCTTTGACCGTGACATAGTTTTATATGATCTTTACAAGTTCGGTCAAGTTTGATGGAATTTCCACTTACATTGTCAGACAAAGGTATGCAGTCTTACGACTGACTTCTGTTCTTGTTTTTAATGTTATTATCACATAATTTTTAATTTGCAAAGAATTTTGCTGATATAAAGTATTGATAAAACTTTGCTAGGAAAATGTTAAATTATATATATATATAATATATATATATATATATATATATATATATATATATATATATATATATCACACTCACTCATTCACTATCCAGGTTTATCGTCTATGTTCCCTTTGACAAGAGGTTCGATGTTGTATGGCTGTCCTTATGCTAAGTCTCCAGTGCTCACGTTGTGGGGATTGACTGTATCCATTTGCCACTGTTTACGGTCTTGCCTGATGGTTTCTTTCCATATCTTACTAGGGTGTCCGGCTTTCTTTTTGCTGTCCAGTCTTAGGTCTCTGTAAGTGCTGATATACCCCTGGTTTCTTTCAACATGCCCGAACCAGCACTTATAAGGACATCAAGTTTTGGAATGGTCAATTTCTTAAATAGAGTGTCTGATCTAATGTTCTGGATGTGGTTCGGCTTTACATTGCATATCCACCTAATCATTGCCCTGTCATTTCTCTGGAGTTGGGCAAGTGAGGGTCCAACATCTCACTGCCATACACCATCACGCTTCTTATGCAACTATCATAGACTTTACCCCTGGTAATAATTGGGATGGCTCAGGATGTTAGCATTGAGAGAAGTTCTTTGAACTTTCCCCAAGCTGGCTTGACTCTGATGGTCGAACTTAATTCACAGCCACCTCAAGCACTCAGCATATCTCCTAGGTAGTAAAAAGAGTATATCATCTCCAGTGTATCCTAACCTATTTTAACTTCTGTATAATGGTGTCCCTCAATTGTGCATGCAAGTTCACGACATCTCTTACATCTGAAGTTTGGATTTGGTGTGACCCTATTCAGAGTGCAGTGGTTGCACTGTATTGCATTGCTCTTACCCCCCCCCCCCCCATAGTGTAAAAAGTCAATGTAGTAATAAATGTATCAGTAAAGTGGTTGAAAAGATCTGATTAGATTATTGTATTATATAATGAAGGATATTGGATTCATATAGAATTCTGGAAAGATTCAGAAGTCAAAAATATATGAAAAATTAGTATATATGTAGAATCATCATGCTTCCTTAGCATATAATTCAAGGTTGAGTTAAGTATAAAGAGAAAAAAGAAAAATAGAAAATAAAAAGAAAAAGAAAAAGAAAAAGAGAGAGAAAAAGATAAAGACAAATAAAGAAAAAGAGAAAGAATAGAAAAAAAAAAGGATTTAGAAAAACGGATAAAGAGAAAACAAAAAACAAAAAAAAAAAGCTAAATTCTCTTTATATTTAACTGTACCTTGAATTAACTACAGCATATTTAAATTATCTCATGGCATGATGATTCTACATATATATAAATTTTTCATTGTTTTTTTAGAGTTTTCAAATTGATACTTACTAATAATTAATAAATTATTGTTTTTTTCCCTTCTAATGTATTATCTTTTGATGCTCAATTCGAGGGGAGAGAGTAGTGCAGTTTGTTCTGTTGTCATGAGATCATCCATCCCAAGCATTACCCCCACCTTTGGAGAGAGGGTAGTGTAGTATATGTTCATTCGTCATGATACTATCCTCCTGGGTATTACCTCCCCCTTTGGGGAGGGAGGTAGTGTAGTATCTGTTCTGTGGTCACAATTCCGTCCTCCCGGAGAGAGTAAATTTTGGTGTACGGTAACATTTTTCAACAATAAGTATTTCCTAAAGTTTTCTTGTTATTTTATTTATAACTGCCATATTTCATGTATGTTTACATACAGAAGTACCAAAATATGCAACTGGAAGGAACATATTATGGCTAGTAGTAGTAGTAGTGATGAGATTAATTTTATGTTGATATTACTTCCTACATTTTTTAAAGCTTAGAATGTTATATTGACACAGCCATAACAGATAGCATAAAATGTCCTTGCATTTTGTCATAAAAATTAATGTCTGTGCTATGTGGGGAGAAGTTTTATGAAGACCATCACTACACAATAACATTTTACCCGATGACAGACATAGTAGTAGAGTGTACAAAAATAAATTAAATCTACATTTATATAACAGTAAATTAATAAGAAATACATTTTAAAAATTAAATCCTTAATGTATGCAAAGTTGTAATGTTTTAAAAATCCATATCTAGATGGAAAGCTGACAAGTTCTTCAAAAGGTGACTTGGATGTAAAGTAGAGAGGCCAAGTGACAAATAAGCATTAAAAATGAAAAGTGTAATGAAAATAATATCTACATACCTCTGACCCTTCATTCAGTTTAAGAATATGAGATACCAGCCTTTTGAGTCGGTCAAGAAAGACACTGATAATAGAATCAAGAGAGGAATTTGTGGTTGAACTTGATTCAGGACAAGGACGGGACTGGCCATAGGACTTTGTCTTGAAGGTCATTTCCAAGTAAATAGATTCAAAGCTGGACAATTCTATTTCAGGAATCTTCGGGTGGCAGCAATTGTTTTCTATGATTGGTTGACTCAAAAACAGAGACGTTATCAAAGAAGAAAGAAGATCACAGTTAATGAAGATGATCTCTGAATTTTTGGATACAGCCATATCAGTTTCACCTTCATCTTCCCAAGAAGGTAGCAACCATTCAATCAACATCTTACGGAGAGGATAAAAGTCTTCTGTAGAATTGGTAATAGGAGTGTTGCCTATTGATTGAATGATGCTCATTTTGTCTAAGAGAACTGGTTGGTATTTCTCTGGTAAATCATAGTACTTACAGTAAGTCGCCAGAAAACGGACAGAATCTTCAGTTGATGAAGTTCTCAAAGGCACAAATAAGTTCCACATTTCTTTTTGGGGTGTAACTAGAGAATAATGAAGCAGTATGGACATCAAATTATAGCTGGAGTCCTTGCATAAATGAAGATTTCCAATCCTTGGAAGGAAAAATGAATAATAAAAGTAGTAAGTAGAGTCATATTGCAAAGATGGTGAAAAGATTTTTGCATACTGATATACGAATAGATCTGAAATATTTTATAAAATCGAGAATTTTGTCTTAATGATAAATGCCGATTTGTAGCAATAACATAAAAATGAATAACTATTTAAACATTTATTTTGTCAGTCAAAAACAATAAATCTGTTTTTTTTAAATGTAATATATGTATGGGAAATGAAAAAGGAAAAACCAAAAGATGTTTTTTTTATGTATTCATCAACGTTTCGTCTTTATTTGTAAGACTTCCTCAGGATGATAATTCTCTCAGCCCGGACCTCGGTCCTGCGCTCCCAGTAGTGGCTATTACCTCTTCTCATTAACCCATCATGTCAACCCAATATTTCTATGTACTTGCATGATTTTTTTTCTTAAAATTATCATCCTGAGGAAGTCTTACAAATAAAGACGAAACGTTGATGAATACATAAAAAAACATCTTTTGGTTTTTCCTTTTTCATTTCCCATTACGTCGGATTACCCTCATCCTTCCTTTCTCAATATATGTATATGTGCATGATAGCTATGCATCCAGTGTCAGGGACGTATAAAAATCTAAAAGGATGCAGTAAAATTTTATCCATGCATCTAAGGGACATAAGTCAATTTTTTTGATTAAAAAAAATAAAACAAAAACGATACATTGCAATACACACATCATGTAGCTTTGTTTTTTTGTTTCTTTTTAATTTCTTTATTAAATAGGAAATTTACCTCCCCACCATTTCACACTAACTGAAAAGACAGTTGACCCGGACCAATCCACTGTTTTCTTTGAACAACTTAATTTTATGATATAAATTGGTAAAATACATTTCAATATTTTCTTAAAAACGAATTATACAAATTGTTTCAACTTTTTTCATCAAAGAAAGTTTTGACTCTTATTTATAATTTCTTGGAGTGCAGTGAGTTAATATTTATTTACGATAGAATTATAATTTATTGGTGTGAATTAATATAAATAAATCTCTCTCTGTCTATATATATATATATACACATATACATTTATATATTAATACGCTTGTATCGTCCTTCATTTTGTGCTATGTTATCAGTAATTAAAATAAGTTACCACAGCTACAGCCAGTATTACAGTTACAGCTTTGTTATATATTCCTCAAAGATTTCTGTAAATTTATATTTTTGATGATTTCATTTTTAAATTGCTAATCATCAGTAGGAAATTATGTTTTGGAATTTTTGAGATGAGGATTGATAATTTGTATCATTTGGATTATTCGGACTAGTGTTCTCATCTTAGATCTATTTCACACAATGTAATGGAGAGCGGCCGATTGACGTAAATGCAGACACTTGTCGGCGCCGTTCAAAGAGGCAGCGTCTGGTATGCTGTGTGTGTGGGGCGAACCCGAAAACGCTCGCTGACGACAAAAAAGAAAGAGGAGTGGGAGGAGAAAGGCGTCAGAAAGTCAAATAAGGTTTTTATTTGAAAATCCGGGCAGCGGTGTCGAGTGAGAGATTTATGCAAATTAAGTTGGTTTGCATGTGTCGCATTTTTTTTTCAATAAGAGAGCGAAAGTGAAGATTCAGTCAGTTACGTGGAGATCGTTCTGAATGTGGGATTGGAAAGCGAACGAAAGAAAAGAATAGTGCTGGATATTTTATGTTGAACTGAACAACGTTTTTTTTTATACAGTTGAGAGACGGGTTTTTTTCTTCCATTTGGACTTGATCTTGGCGACATCTGTTTAAATATTATTTCGTTATTTTTTTTCTACAGTTTCGGACGATGCAATCTTCGACCATCTTCAGGTGCACCATGTCAAACCAATAATAGATATAAGTGCTAAGTAATAATCAGTGTTAAGTGAGAATCGCCTGGAGGTTGAAAGTTTAATCCTAAGTGTGGGTGATACTAAGAATACACTTATGAATTACTTAAGATTTCTACTCAGTCATGGCTGACGGAACGAGAGCAAGCTACCCCCATCGATTAAATAAAGAGTTCAGCTCAAAATTCCGTACAGATTCCAGAGTTCAACAAGATGCACCTGAAGAAGTTTGAAGGTTACATCGGTTGAAACATTGTGAGAATAACATCCAAGATGAAAACAGTAGTCCGAATAATCCAAAGAAAATTATGTCTATTATATTTTTATACTGCTGTCTAAATCTACTGAATTTAAATATACTATTCAATTTATATAATTTCGTTGGTATGTCATAAAGAAAAGCAATTATGCAAAAATTAGATAATAATAGATTACAAAGTTAATCAGTATTTGAATAATAGAAATTACTGGAACTTAATAATTGCATTATTGCAAGCCAAAGCTGGCTAAATGACATATTTACCCATTACAAAAAAACTGAAAATATAGTTTTACTGTTTAGAATACTATTACAACTACTACTGCAGAAATTTATTGTATTTAATTGTTTCAAAATTTTATGAATGTAAATTTTGTTATTCAATAAAATTCATTTATTCATATTTTAATTATATTTAAAGTAAGGATTATATTTATTTAATCAAAGCGTATATTGTTTTAACATTCAAACAGTCCAGAAACAGAGTGTTGATTCTTTGGCGTGTATACAGAGGTTCACTAAAATGAATTTGTTTGTCATGGGTCCAGGGAGAGTGAAGGAAGGGGAAACAATTCGGTAGAAACTTTTACATGTTCCGCTAGTACATTGGTCGGTGCTTCTTGCTTAAAAGTCCGAAAAAAAGATTTATTTGTCTTTTACTGTTTAAGAGGTAAATAAGGGGCAGTAACTCTTATCAACTGTTGTTATTACATGTAACGTAATTTACAGAAAATTAATTAGTAATAAATGAACAACAAAGTATACATAAATGGAAAATTTAAGAATTTATTGTGTTTATACTTGGGTTTTAACGTCTAATAGACATTTTACTTGCACAGTACAATGGAAGCCATCAGTTTTCACTCGTGATGGCACAAGTCGCATGTTATGCCCACAATTGCAGGTTTCTTCTCCAGAAATAAGTCCATGCGCTTGCAAAAAATCAATCTGTTTTGCTTTTTCTGAAGTAAAATAGAGTACGTCTTCAAACTGGAACAATTTCAGATCCATGATTTCAATTTAAGAGAATATCAGGCTTGATAGAAATTAAATATAAAATCTGGCTCAAAATTACAATTAAGTTACATGTAATAACAACAGTTGATAAGAGTTACTGCCCCTTATTTACCTCTTAAACATTAAGAGAGAAAGAAATCTTTTTTTCGGACTTTTAAGCAAGAAGCACCCATTGGTCTGTTCCAGAAGTCATAACATAAATGGAGACCCATTTGGAATCGTAACAGGGACCCATAGAATTTTCTTGAGACCTATAAAATTTCTCTGAGACCGATTAAAATCAAACCCGTGGGTCACAGGACTCACTAAATTAAAAAGCTATCAGCATCACTGTATATGTATATTTTTGTTCAACAATCGTTTGTGCTGATTGATAAATTACAATTTTTTAAATTAAAATTTTTAATTTTTATTTTACTCTTGTTCACCCCAAACAAGGCATATTGCCCCATGGATGTAAGGGGCTACTATTAGGGACCATGCCATGCAGCGAGATGTCTGTTCGCATTGCATTTAAATTTCTGCATATTAAAACAATCAGGGAAGCAGGAAACAGGGAGGGAATTCCAATGTCTAGCAGTTCGAGAGAAGAAACTATTAGAGTAGAATGCTTTCTGGCATATGGGGACCTCTACAGTGAAAGGATGGAATGTTGTTGCTTGTCTGGTTAGTCAGAGGTATTTAGGTTGAGGGGGAACAAGTGCCATGAGTTCAGAGAACATTCCATTAATATACTTGTAAAACAAGCACAGGGATGCCACACTGCGGCGATGGGACAGGGGTTAGAAATTGGTTGACAGTGCACGACCTATTAGATTGGAGACTCTTTTTTATACCCTGACTGAAAGAGACTAGTGGTAGATGCACCAGCCCAGATGTGGCAACAATACTCCATGTATGGGCGGATGGTGACTTTGTAGAGATATAGGATACTGGCAGGTGTGAGAAGTTTTCTAGCACGGTAGAGGGAGCCCACCTTCTTTGCAGCAGCCTTGGCAATGTCTTCTATGTATTTGTTCCAATTCATGTTGCCTGTGAATGTCAGGCTGAGGAGTTTGAATGATGAACTCTCAGACAGAGTGTTATGAGCCATGGCAATGTATAAATATTGTTATAGATGTAATTTATTGTTTACATGTTATCTACGTTTCATGTCTCATGAAATTTTCTGACAGGAATATTATTTTTTTGCCCAGTTGAAAATATTTTCATTTTTATTAATTCCCATCAGAAGATTGTATAAGGCATGAACTGTGCGTAAAAGGTAAACACAATTTTATTTTTAATGATAAATTACAGCAACTAAATAACTATTACCATAGATGTTATTTATTGTGCACAATAAATAACATCTACGGCAATAGTTATTTAGTTGCTGTAATTTATCATTAAAAATAAAAGAGTAAACAAATTGTTTTGATCCTCCCTCCTTCTATACTCAATTGACTTAGCATTAAGTTAATCTGGATGCCAGATCCGACATTGGAATCTGGGAGTCACGATAAGCTTCTATTTAATACATACGACAAGGTGAGGTATCTTCAAATTTTTATGGTAGAAACATAAAAACTTATTCTAAATAGAAAGTTAATGTGTGTTTTTCTTTGTTTCTATGTTGGAACATAGAAATACATGGTTTAGTACCCAGGTGCCGAGTCAAGGAGGGGGTTACCCCATTCGTAGATCTTATTAGATCGTTCATCTAGAGAAGGGAAACTGCTTTAATGCCTGTGTTCTCCATAGTCTTTCAGTTTTCTTGCCTCAGCTTATCACTGATACAAGACTTTGAAGAAGGAGAGCATGCACAAAACATGGTCATCTACATGTACAGCTATTCCTACAAGTTCCATGCCGATAAAGAAATGACATCATGTATAAGCTTGACAAACTGGAAGGAGACAGTGAGTATTTTACATGTGATGTGGCTCATAGCTCATCTAACGTACCTGCATTGTTGATTAAACAGCAACATGCTTCGGCAAGACTGAGCAGTTCTTTTGAAAATAACACTGCTCACCCAAAAATCTGGGAAGAGAAAAGATGACCTAAACAGATGCCTGTTTAATTATCAGGCTGGCCAGCAACCTGTGATTGGCAACTATTCATACCAGCAGGACTTACACAAAACAATGCAAAAAAAAACAGACTAATAATGGCAACCTAGAATGTACAAATACGGCTCGATCACGTGGAGTCAAAAATCCTGAGCGGTGAACTGATATTGTATTACGATCGAAATTGCTGCACTGGCAGAAGTCAGTTTTAGTGCTGTGGACAAACTGACACAGATGAAAGCTAGATATACGTTCTTCTGGAAGGATAGGTCGAAGTGGGCTATGCTGCTTGCACAGAGCTAGTCAATAGGCTCGAACAGTTCCATGACTTTAGTGATAGGATCATACACCTCTGAATTCCATTGCGGTGTAACCACTTTATGACTGCCCCGACTCTTAGCAATGACGAGAAGACTAATTTATCCTTCTACCAAGATCTAAGAATAGTGCTAACCTCCATCTTAGAAGCAGATGAAATTTTTGTCTAGGCGATTTCAACATACTGGTAGGGTAGGATCATGGAACGTAGACTTCATTAGGTAAGTATGGGGTAAGGATCATGAATTACAATGGCCCCTACTTGTAATAGACTGACCCAATCTCCCCCCCCCCCACATAACGACAAAAAATAGCCTGTGCCGTGCATGAAATTTGGGTGCTTCTATAATAAAAAGTTGAAAAAAGTTTTTCTTGTCTTTTAGTGTTGGAGAGGTAAATAAGGGGCAGGTAACTCTTACAACAAATTTTAAACACGATTTTCTCTGAAATTAGGATTATGGATCTTAACTCTTTCAAGTTCGAAGATATACTGTATTTTACATCAGACAGTGCAAAACAAATTGATTTTTTGCAAGCACACAGACTAATTTCTGGTGCAGAAACCTGCAACTGTGGCCATGAGATGCGACTTGTGCCATCAGTAATCAAAACTGATGGCTTTAATTGGCGTTGCACATGTGGCTACTGTGCAAGGAGAATGTCGATAAGACATAAAAGGGTTAGGGTTTAGGGTTAGAAAAATATTGTCCGAAAGCTAGAGCTGTTGTGAAGAGTTACCTGCCCCTTATTTACCTCTCCAACACTAAAAGACAAGAAAAACTTTTTTTCGGCTTTTTATTATAGAAGCACCGAAATTTGCATAGCGTCTAGGTGAATTGATAAAAAGAAAGGATTTGAACTGAAAACAATGAACTGGAAAGCAGCAGGAACGACGGTTGATTATTAGACGATTGCCCCGGATTTTTCGTTTTGTTTTGTACGTTGCTTTCTTACAAGCTATTTCAGTGTCATGATGGGAGACAATATTGATCTGAAGCTTATACCGGAGATTAATGGCTTGGCCCCCAGCCAATCCATTATTGAATGCATTGAGAAGGCTGAGTTTGTGTGTCGGCTGTGATCTGTAAAGAAATAGAATGCATAATCCCTATATGTCTGAGAGGCGGTGCCTTTGCGATGTACCAACAATTGAGTGAAGAAAAAAAGGGGGATAATGAACCTTCTTAGAATCAATGCATATATGTTTGTATCCACACTATCTTAATTTAGCCTGGGATCGAATTCTTGGAACCCTAACAAAAGTTCAAAGCAATAAAAGCCGACTGATTCCAAGAAAAGATTCTTATAATCAACTTAAAATTGTAGCCCCCTTCCCAACACAAACATCGCCCACCAATTCTAAAACCTCAACCATCAACCCCTCACATATGCACTTTCCAAAATAGTAAATATTTTACCAATTGAATAGAGTAGTTGGCACCGACTAAAACCTCGATGTAAACCCCCAAAACAACATATATATCAAGCACTATTGGAACAGATATATACAGACTTATTACCGAGTAATAAACCCAAACTATATATATATATAATATATATATATATATACACACAGGTTACAAATATTATTTATAACATATATGGAAAATGAAAAACCAAAATTATTTATATATTTATGAATGTTTTGTTCTTATTTCAAGACTTTCTCAAGATTGATTTGAAAAAATAACATACAAGTACAATATTTGAAAAAATTTGGTGCATGATTTCAGGGTATATCAAGCACCACATATTTTCAAATATTATACTTGTATATTATTTCTTTGAATCAGTTATCTTGAGAAAATCTTGAAATAATGACGAAACATTGATGAATATATAAATAATTTTGGTTTTTCCTTTTCCATCACATTGGAATATTATTTCCATAATTGTAATCATATATATTGTAAAGTAATCTCAAAACTAGATTACTTTTGTAAATAAAAAATCACCAAAAAAAGGGGGAGAGAAAGAGAGGGAGAACGAAATAGTATATTGCGGTGGGCTTAACTTTGCACCCTCCCTTCCCATTTTTAAATCTTCATGCACTAAAAGGCATAGCAATTGGGGAAAGGAATTAGTCATCTCGCTATCCCTATGAAAGGTCACGGAGTCATGCGAGTCACCTCTTCCCACCTAAACTGATACACGGTCCAGTGCAACCCTCTTGCTGACAAAAACAAAGAAGAAGAAAAGAAAACTGCTATATGCATACAATCTATTCCAAGATCGGGAGGGAACAGGATGCGAAATAACTCGCTCCTAAAAACGGCAGAAGCGAAACACTGACTAAGCTTTGAAAGAAACGATGTGCAAACTCCTTGCACATTGAAAACTACCGAATCGCCTGATATCGATATAAACATTGATATAAAGAGAACACCTTGGATACATCATGCTGAATGTCAAAGGCATATTGAAAAATAGCCGACTGGCATGATAGCCAGAGTACGCTAATTCAAGGAAAATCACTTAGACCATCCCCACTGTGCTGCATGCCAACTACAACTGTTTACAGGTGTCGAAGATTTAAACATTTCTTCTAATGAACTTTGAAGGTACACTGGCAAATTGTAAGTCAGAACCCTTTCTTTGTCTCAAGCTGATGTTTTTCTATTGTACATGTATTTTCGCTCGGTCTAGCTGCATATCTATTAAGACCCCGTCCCATGCTACTTTTGTTTTGTTTTCTATCTTATTCTTCCCTATACATTTTGTAAATAAACTTTTTAACTCCTTAACTTGCGTTGGTCTTCCGTTCTTTCACAAGGTGTTCATTGAGAAAGAGTTTCATTCCTCTCTTGTTCGGTGTATACGCATACTTGAAATATTTTCTTTTCTTTTCTTCTGTTGCGTGACCATCTTGATGTTCCCAACGAGATGCAAGCATAACAATATGTATATATATATAGAGAGAGAGACTAGTTTTTTTTTTTTACAATAATCTTGTGGTGTCTGTGTCCGCTAGACATCTATAAACAAAGACAGCGTTGAAATTTATATAAAAAAAAATTACAAACTATGAATAAAAATGGTAATATGGTGTTCAGAGCTGGGAGTAATACACAGCGAGTCCACATTAATTCCTGAGCAATGTCAGGTGTGCCTATATTAGTACTCTATATTTTTTTATCATTGGGAATAACTAGTTTAGAAATGTGTTTTCTTTAATTGGATGCTTACAAAGTTCGTTAAATATTTCAACAACAGTAACTTATTGTTGGTACTTTCAGTGAATCATTTTGTTAGGTTAGTTGTTTAGAAGCTTTAATAATTGATATTAAAGAAATCTCACACCTATGAACATGTCCCATTGATCAGCCACAATTGCAAATGATTCATAGATATCACTTTCACCTTATTTCTTACCTGAGACAAGTGGTCCAAACTTTTGCCCAAATACATCTGGCTTCTTCAGACTTAAACAATGGCGCCAATACTTGAAGGCAGTTTAATAAATGAACCGTGACATGAGTCCTGAAGAAAAAAATGAGGTTTTAAAAAAAAGATTTTCATATTTCGGTTTATTTTTAAATTAGTGACATAAAAAACTGATTTCATTGTACAACAAAGCAACCCTGTTTATTGCTAATGGGTAAAAGCAATCTTAAATTCTGTTGTTCTAAGCACAATATTTCAACTCTAGCTTTTCCAAAGTTCAAGGAAAGTTTGAAACACAATTAGAAGTTTTGTTCACAAAATAGTTTGCTAATTTGAGAATTCTGATATCAATTTTACTTGAGGCATTTTTGAACCTTCTTCATTGTCTGAAAATACGATAAAAGATATTGCTCAAATTGATAATATGCATGAACGAACTATTGTGTATCGATCTACCTGACCGGTAGTGAGATTGTAATTTGGCTTGACGATTATGTAATCATCGCCTCTTCATCACGTGGGCGTATGGTACATCTGCATGTAACAAAATTCATACGCGATGAATCGTTCTGGCGCGAACATGAACCAACATGAATCTTCAGTTCACAGTTTTTCTCATAGCCGACAGGATGCACCTTTTCTCGTTATCAACCTGACTCAACCCTGAACGGGTGAGATATCGAATTCCGGGATAATATCATTTCATCTAACTGACATAAATTGGCCCATTGTATTATCTTCATTTTGTTCCTGTGTTCCCATGAATAAAACTTCATATCTATTTAGTTGTGGAGCCATTATTTATTTTGTGGAAGAATGGCGATCCCTTTTTGCTTATGTAACGTTTCTCTATCAGTCAGATTCGGCCAGACGTATTACTCTTCCAAGTAAGTTCGTCATCCTGATTTTCTTCCCAATTTAAACAAAAAACCTGAAATTGGCCCCTCCAATTAAAATACTGAATAAAGAATTTAATTGGCAGAATATATTTATTAATTTTATAGGTACATAAAAGTAATCCATGGACATGTGTTTCTGGCTCACAGCTGTCATCAGCATGGCTAACTTAGACAAGGATCAATAGTCTGGCGTTTTATCCCCAGGCTATGACGCCTTGCCTGGAAATATGTACAATTTTTATCACCCAAATATTTAATGTATTTTTATGTAAGTGTTTTTTATATGTTTTTTAACTGTAGCGTTCTTACGCTTCTATTATAATTGCTCACTTCCTAAATGATACAGATTAATGCAGAAAATTGCTTTAACTTTATGACATATATTTTGTTAATATATATATTTTTATAGGTACATAAATGTAATTACATAAAATTATATATATGTGTGTGTATATATATATATATATATATATATATATATATATATATATATATATATATATATATATATATATATATATATATATTAGGGGAGGTCGATTTTGAAACTGTAAATTATCGCACTCAAAGAAAGTTGGCAAATAATGTCAAAAGTTACCACAAGAAATATTTTTCTTCAAAATTTTGTATTTATTTGAGCATTGCAACTTTAAGATCAAATAAATCGAGATTTTTTCTCACTGCCGAGATTTCACCGGCAGATGTGTCGCCTTAAATTAAACCCGGGTTTTAACAAAAAAAAGTAATACATTACTTAATAATAAATATTTTAAAGTTTATTATTATTTTTCTTAAGAAATTAAATGTACATATTCAAATTAAAAAGGAATAAAACACTATGATATTTAATGTTATATATAAATAATTATTTGTTTACATAGGCGTTTTATTGATTGGATATTTTTTATGGTATTCACCGGTTGAAAATTCATCGGGCGAATTTGACTTCCCGTGTTGATTGTCTGTTTAATTATCACACATATATATTGAATTGTCGAGCGCTGGCTTATCTAATCCCACTTTCCCGACCTTTTGTCACACCTTACCTTGTGGGAGTTAGATAAATAAAAACTAGTTCAGCCAGGGGGTTTTACCCCACCAAATAAACCGGTATCGTCCGGGCCTTTGGGTCTGGATTTACGCACGTCTATTGGGGCTTGTCCGTCCTGTGCAGTTCTAGGAGGTGCATCTCCCAGGTTTTGCCTTCCCTCTTTGGGGAGGAGTAAGTTTATTGCTTACTGTCTGAGGCGGCCCTACCGGGGAATGCCGACGAAGCTGCCCAGGCAATTTTTAAATGGCCAGAGTGCTCACCTCTCGAGCACTGGCTTTCTCATCCCACTTTCCTGACCTTTTGTCAATCTTACCTTGTTGGGGGTAGATAAATAAAATCTAGTTCAGCCAGGGGTTTTTACCCCACCAAATAAACCGGTATCGTCCGGGCCTTTGGGTCTGGATTTACGCCCGTCTATTGGGGCTTGTCCGTCCTGTGCAATTCTAGGAGGTGCATCCTCCCAGGCTTTGCCTTTCCTCTTTGGGGAGGAGTAAGTTTATTGCTAACTGTCTGAGGCGCCCCTACAGGGGAATGCCGACGGGGCTGCCCAGTCAATTTTTTAATGGCCAGAGTGCTCACCTCTATAGCGCAGGGTTATCTAATCCCACTTTCCTGACCTTGTGTCACATCTTACCTTGTTGGAGGTAGATAAATAAAACTATTTCAGCCAGGAGTTTTTACCCCACCTAAAATATATGTATTGGAGTTGATGGGAGAATGGATAAGGACACATTGATGTATAAGGAAATTGTGGATGAAAATAGACAGAGAATTATGAAAAAAACTAAGGGACCAGAACACCATTTAACTTTTACAAAAGAAACACCATGTGAAAGTAAATATCTGACACATAGAGTTCTTCCGAATAGTGGTGCAACAGGTGCTGTTCATGCAGATCAAGTGGTGGATGTTTTGCATGAATTCCACAGTGAGAACAGTATCAAGGCTATACTTGTTGACAACACTAATACCAACACAAGTTGCGATGGTGGAATGGTTGCAATTTTAGAAAAAAAACTTTTTAAAACTCTTCACACAATTGGTTGCTCTTTGCATCATAATGAACTACCTTTCAGAGCCCTTTTTAAAAACATAGATGGTTGCGCAAAGGGCCCTACAACATTCAGTAGCCCTCTGGGGAAATTATGCTCAAATGATTGATATGATTTACCCCAAATATCATTTTCCAAAATTGATGAAATACATGATCTTAGTTCTGACCAAAGACTCCTTTATGAATACACAGTAGGTATTTCTAGAGGTAAGGTTGACTCTAGATATGCCTCCTGGAAAATTGGTCCTTTAAACCAAGCAAGAGCGTTAACTTTGGCCATCAGGCTTATGTGTTTATGGACTCGTGGTGCATACCCACAAAGGCACACAACAAAACTACACTATGTAGTAAATTTTATTGTAAATGTGTATGCCACTTTTTGGTTTGAAATTAAAAGAAATAGTAAATTCCACAATCAGTAAGTGCACATTTTTAATATGACCCAGAGGATTAAGGAGCAGCCTCAGGAAATCCAAGATATCACATTTAGAAATATACAAGGTAATACATTTTGTTTACTGCCTGAAAACTTTCTATATTCCATGGTTAAATCTGAGGAGATTGAAGTAAGAGAAGAAACTTTAAAAAGAATTTTGGCCATTAGGTAAGTAATATTTATTCATATATCTCTGACTCAATTATTTATTCCAATTTATAGAATGATTTTTAAAGATTTTATCTAATTTCACCATAATTATTAAAGCAGTACAGATTGGAATTTTTTAATAATTCAATTAATTAATTTGTTCTTTCAGGAGTGAGGAGTCAACCAGAAAAAGATTAAAAAGAATACTACCTATTAATTTTAATGCCACACATTGGACACAATTAATAGATTTAAAATTATGCGGCATTTTTGAACCACCAATGACGGAAGATTTTACTGAATCTGAACTTCGAGAATCGTTGATGAATGGAACCAAGCTTGACTTGCCAGATTTGCCCTCACATTCTCAGGGTGTGGAACGGGCAGTTAAGTTAATAACAGAAGCTTCACAAACTGTATATGGTTTTGAAGCAAGGCATCAACACATTACAGCCAAAGTTTTGAGTCAGAAATTGAGACCAGCATTTTTGTCTAAGGGGTCTTATATGGAGCAATTTGACTCTCTATATTAAGCTTCATTAAAATAGTGTTAGGTTTTTCCTTATTTCTTTGCTTGTTATATTTTCACTAATAACAGAAAAAATCATTTTTTTAGGTATTCAAATATTACTGTTTAATTCATAACGTTAAAAGGTAGTTTACAAAAGCAGATACTGAAAATGAGGGGGGGGGGGCAAATTTTCAATTTGAAGATTTCTTTAATTCATATCATTTTTATAAAATAAAAGGACATTCCCTGCTTTTAAATGCTAAAATTATTTGGTTTTCACACCAATATTCAAGCAAATCTTGCAAAAACGAGGAATTTTCAGTATATTCTTGTCTACGATCTTTGATACCAAACGCTCAAAAAACCGCTGAAGTTTTTGATCTAATTTTTTGCATGAGTATGTAATATGTCTATATACAACTTTCGGAACGTGCCTTTTTTTAATATTTAAAAAAAAGTGTAAAATCGACCTACCCTAATATATATATATATATAGAGAGAGAGAGAGAGAGAGATAGAGAGAGAGAATGAAAATATACTTATGGCAAGTAAGCCACACAGAAACGTTTATGTTTCATTCCCCGGGATAATTATAAGGCTAATTAGATTAATGTTTAATGGTTGCTTTTATATCTAACTCTAGCTACTAACCAATCAGATTTGTTGGTTTTATTAACCCCCTCTATTTATTTTCATCAGGCAATGGTTGTCACTGCCTGTTTTTAAGAGGAGTTTTGGCACTCCCCACTTTTAAATGGGTCAAATTAACAAAAGGTGATTTTACTCTGACACATAGGAATTAAAATAATTTATTTGTCTCATTTTTTGTTGTCTATCGCCACCGTAGATTTATTTTTGAGTTATAATGTTTGTATATATTTATTTTAAAATTTTATTATTTTAATTTTTAAAAATTTTATTAGTTATCCCAAAGTAAAGTTTATTCTGTGTTTACAGTTAGTTGCTATTTCACTTCTACAAAAAAAAATGTCTGATTATTATCGATTAAATACCAAATTTTCAGTATATAAAAACATATTTTTTTGAAATTACTTTATTTTTTAAGAAGGATGTTCAGTTATCTATGTTAGTTTAACATCTCCCTTCTTGATTTTTTGACTGGTTGACAATGAAAATAATCTTTTTTTTTAAAAATAATTTTAACATAGTTCACCCCAAACAAGGCTAGTTGCCATCGTAGACATAAGGGGCTACTGAGAATTAGGGTGAAAGTTTTGGGGATCATCCTAAATTGGGAGCTGTGAAGCAAGATGCTTTTCACATAAGTTTAAAATTTCTGCATGTCGGTACGGTTGAGGAAACAGGGGGCAAGGAGGGGGTTCCAAAGGCCAGCAGCACGAGGAAAGAAGCTATTGCAGTAGAAAGCCTTCCGGCATGTGGGAACCTACACAGTGAATGGTTGGGATTTAGCTGATTGTCAGGAGGCATTTACGTCAAGGAGGCACCAGAGCAGCAAGTTCATCGGAGCACATTCCATTGAAGTATTTGTAAAACAAGCACATGGATGCAACATTGCGGTGATGGGACAGGGCTTGAAGCTTGTTAGATAGTGTGGGACCTCCTATTAGATTAGAGGCTCTTTTTTGGACCTTGTCTAAGAGGGAGAGACTAGTGGATGGTGCACCAGCCCAGATGTGACAACAATACTCCATGTATGGGCGGATGGTGACTTTGTAGAGATATAGGATACTGGCAGGTGTGAGAAGTTTTCTAGCACGGTAGAGGGAGCCCACCTTCTTTGCAGCAGCCTTGGCAATGTCTTCTATGTATTTGTTCCAATTTATGTTACCTGTGAATGTTAGACCGAGGATTTTGAATGTTGGACTCTTAGGTAGGGTGTTATTTGCTATGGCAAACGGTGGTTGAAGAGGTTTCTTGTAGTTGTTGAAGGAAAAGAACTTTGTCTTAGCAGCATTAAATGTTACCATCCATTTATGACCCCATTCCACTACAGACTGAAGGTTACTTTCTAAGGATTTAGCCATTGCCTCAGATATGTGCACGCCTGTTTTGCCCACATGACGAGAGTATAGTGTGGTGTCGTCAGCAAATATACCCATCTCAGACACAATGTCATCAGGGATACCGTTTATGAAAATCAGGAACAATAACGGTCCAAGAATTGATCCCTGGGATACACCTGAATTTATGTCATGTTGTTTGGATGAATGGCCATCAAGGACAACCTGGATCTTTTTTAGGGGGGTTAAGAAGGATCTAATTATATTGTCCAGTAATACGATATGAGTGAATTTTTATGAGAAGCACTTTATGCCAGACCTTATCAAAGGTTTTGGATATATCAAGCGCTACCGCCCTAGCTTCACCTGCCTTGTCCAGTGTATGGTATATGCGTTCAGATATGCCTATTAGGAAATCTGCAGTAGGCCGTGCTTGCCTAAATCCATACTGATGGTCAGAAAGAAGTTTAGCCGTAACTGGGTGCCGGACTATCGCTAGATTGATTAAGGATTCAAAGATTTTAGCGAAGAGCGGGAGTAGACTGATGGGGCGATAATTCTGAGGGTCAGTTCTATCTCTAGAATTCTTGAAAACTGATACCACAGAGCCATTTTTCTAGCTATCAGGGAAGCAAGATTCAGCAAAGCATTTGTTGTAGAGTTTGGAGAGGATAGGGGCCAGTTCAGCAGAGCATTTCTTTATTACTATTACTGGCATAAGATCAGGCTCACATGCTTTGGAGGTGTCAAGGTTTTTTATGATGTCTTGGACATGAGATGGGTTGATGTCCAGGTCATCAAGTGTAGCTTCAGTCCACAATGGGAATTTTGGGAGGAAGTGGTTTGCGGAGTCCAAAGTGGAGTTTAAGACGAAACGCTGGGCAAGTCGTACAGCCTTATCAATTGTCGTGCAAACGACATCATTGTGGTTGGATAGCGGGGGAATTATTGATTGTCCATTGTTCACCACACTATTGCAGATTTTCCAGAAATCACGAGAACTTAGTTTCTGTGACTGAATGCGTTTTCTGGTCATCTCTGTATACCTTCCTTTTGCTTCACCTATTACAGCCATACAATTTTTTTTTGACTCTATAAATTTATAAATTTCTGTCTATTTGTAGTTGACTTATGGTGGTCAGATTGTGTGCCTCTGAGCAATAGCAGCTGCACATTTCGAGGTGAACCATTGTGAAGAGTGGGGCTTGCTGTAGAATTTTCGCATGGGCACATATGCTTCAATGACTGCTTTAACCCATTCGGTTACCTCATTTACGCACTGATTAGCAGGGAGAGAAAAAGTTTCACTCCATGGGGCATCTCTGATGTGATCTCTGATGGATTCCCAATCAGTCTGCTTCTAGTATTTCGTTGTTTTGAGTAACGGCTCATCAGCTGTGGGAAGATATTTTAGGGTGATATCAATCATTATCACAAGGTGATTAACATTCCTGAACGGGCTATGGGCATTCGTCAAACAAGCCTCGGGCAGTAAGGTCAAGAACAGGTCGAGAAGTGAGGCTTGCTGGTCTACACAATCAGAGAGGTGGGTCGGGAAAATGACAGTCTGTAAGAGAGAGTGTGCTATGGAGAAACTATACGTAGAGTTATCAACTGCGGCTGTATAACTGGAGAATCCAAGCCAGTCACGGTGATGTGCATTAAAATCCTCAAATACGTGCATTTGGGCGCTCAAGTCAAGTGAAGGTGTTGTATTAAAATCCCTAAATACATGTATTTGGGCATTCGAGTCGAGTGAGAGTGCTCTATCTATGCTTTCAGAGACAAATTTAAGCAAGGTACAGTCCTGGGTCGAAGGAGAATGCTATAAGAAATATAAGTAATTAACGCTGTAAGGTTAATCTAAAGCACATGTAGGCTTGATCATCTGATTCTAGCCTATGTTCTCTAGTCAAAGGGAGAGGGTGTTCCAAACATAAACTCCTAGCTCATGCATATGTTTATCAGAGTTTTTACAATACAGTGGGAGGTATTCAGTCATGTCAAAATGGTGTGAGGAAATTGAGGATTGTAGGTTTGTTTCACTTAGTGCAAGGATATCCGGGGAGTTTACTAGGAGAAAGGTTTTTACGTCATTGATGTTGGTTCTAAGCCCACGGATATTTGTGAATGCTAGTCTCAAGGGTGGAGGCGAAGATGTTTTTTGGTGGGTGTCTGGTTTAGGTTTGTTTCTTTTTCTTTGGATTGTCATTTTGGTTTTAGATCGAGTGGGGAGGACAAAGTGGGTGCTTGTTTGGTGCCAATAAGCTCACACATTCAGATCATTAGTCGAGACTTGATCCATGGGGGTTGTGGCCTCGGGAAAGTCCATTGGGGATAACTGTAGGGTCCCTTTTCATGTGCGACATGGCACGTATAGTTACCCACGATATTATACAACTGTTGATGGAGCAGCCGTTCTTAGCACTACCTAAGAGTTAGGGCTCCTGCACTACCAGTCGGAAACAGCAGCCAGAGAAGCTGTCTAACCTGTACCCTCAACCTGTCGGAACAAGAGTGACCCAGAATAGTCATGTGAGACTTAGTGACAAAATTTTTTCCCCAAGTTGCCCAGATAAATAGAAAAAGAGACAGCGCCATTGTCTTAGTCAAAAAACTACGTCAGGTACTGGGTGTCTTTAGGGTTATCCTGTGCTAGTACCTCTGCGCCTGGCTAATAGACGAAGGAGTGCAAAAGCTGGACGATAGGCAGAGCCCATCTACTCCTTAAACAATTTTTAGGTTTGCAAACTGGATATTTTGTTTGAGACTTCAGCTCTAGGAGGATTGTCGATCAGGACTAAGGAGCCCTTCCTCCCCCAATGGTTTGCTGCCAAGTTTTCCTTCTCCTAGATGAATGATCTGACAAGATCTACGGGTCCATCATACAGAGAGGGGTGATCCTGCGCCCATGTACTTGTCACGTATTTCAGATCCCCCGCAGGTATATATAAAAAAATTCCATATATATATATGTATATATGTAGATAGAATAAGTTTAAACGACACCTCCCAGAGATAACAGAAAATTGAAAATGGGTTTCCTCTCTCATAAGTAAAAATGAGACGGAGGGAGGGGAGTTACTGGTCTCTTGTGTATATTTAGACTCGATTCTATTTCATGGATTAGATACCTGAGGGAAAATATCACAATTAACTATATATAAAGAAATCTCATCAATTTAAACAAGAAAAGCAGTTTCATACCTTTTCTTTTTTATTTCGGCTTGTGAAACAAGCAAAAAAGAGAAGTAAAAAAAACAAAGAAACTTACATATTAAGATATTAGTACGGCAAACAGCCAAAGAAACAAAGAATGGAGAATATTTATGAATTTTGGGACGACCAGATTTCCCATGAACTTTTTCACTGACCAACACTTAAAATGGTCGAGGGAAGGTATCTTTCTTATATATATATATATATATATATATATATATATATGAGAGAGAGAGAGAGAGAGAGAGAGAGAGAGAGAGAGAGAGAGAGAGAAGGTTTAAAACTGAAGAATTTGGGAGGGGGGTTACTGGCCATCGTGTATATTTAGACCTTTTTTCTTTTTTCAACTCAATTCTATTTCAGTGATTAGATACCTTGCTTGTAAAGATATTATTTCAGAATTTTGAGCAGGGGCACCATTCTACATTAAGCTTACATTGGAAACTGAACGTCACACTAAAAATTGAAATGGTAAGTTTTTTAAAAAATATTTATAATCTGATGAATTTTTTGCAAAAAATTGAATAACAAACATTTTAGAAGGCGGAGAACAAGTCCTTGGAAAATATCAACTCCACGAGGATGGCATATGTTAAAATTACATAGCAAATTGAAACCCCTCTTAAAAATTGAACAAGTCATTTAAATATATATATATATATATATATATATATATATATATATATATATATAATGTGAAAATGGGTACATAAAATTCATTTCTTTACATTACAAGTATGTATTAAGATATTTTTTATTTTAATAATAATAAAAATGATAGGTGGGGGAAGTGTATTACATCCATCCATCCAACTTTAAATTAAGTCTAATATCAACAATTATTTGTCATAAACCATCCTCATAAGTAATCAAATTTTGTTCATTATTTTCATCATTTTCAATTCTCTCATAATATTTTTCATCATTCAACTAACAATCTATTCATCTCATTAACTCTTATCCTTGAGTGGTTTTTGGCCTTGATAAGTGGTGACTGAGTAATCAAATTTTTTTTTTCTCAATCATTTTTAAAATTTACGAATGTATTTAAT
The DNA here is from genome assembly GCA_963556195.1 of Sepiola atlantica. Classification (NCBI taxonomy): domain Eukaryota; kingdom Metazoa; phylum Mollusca; class Cephalopoda; order Sepiida; family Sepiolidae; genus Sepiola; species Sepiola atlantica. Next base: position 174,714,136 of record OY744516.1, read on the forward strand.
TTGAATCAATAAATTGATTAAACATCAATTTTCTTCGTTTTTGGTATTTAATGAATTCCTGGTATTTTTAAATGGTTTTTCTGTTTTCTTAATTCAATTAAAATCTATAAAAATGAAAATACTACAGAATTCGTCAAACAGCAATTTGTTATGTTATCTTTTGAAACAAGGATTTCAATAGAATAACTTAGTTATCATTTTTTCTTTTCTGTTTGTTTCTACAGTTGTAAACAATTTCCTTGTAGTTAAATATAAGTTTACATTACTATTTACTCAGCTTAAACTTCATGTAATATCTACCTTAACAACTAACAACATTTTGAACTAATAATTACTTATTCTTGGTCGCCAGTGCAATTTTTATTATAAGTTATCATTACTCTTTATGTGTACTTTTACTATAAATTATTCCAATCATTCATGCCACCATGGCTAACATGCAACCCACATATGAGGCGGAAGAAGAAGATTTTCTTACTTTTTGCTATCAACCAAACACTGAGCCAAAGTTTGAAGCAAAGGTAAAAAGTCATCTTCAGAGGACAAGTCTGTGGGGTACTTGTGCAGCAAGCATCTGGTCAACTGAAGCCTGGAATAAAGATGAAATTAAAATATATAATTCTTAGTGAAAAGTCATATAATGGAGATACTAATCTAAATATTAAAAAAATTATCAAAATACAAAAGAATAAGTTCATATGAGAATACTTATATTCATGAAAAGAAATTAATTTCTCTTTTAATTCTTACCAAGGTATAACTTTAGTGTTGGTGCCAATTGATGATATTTCTTCACGAAGCGCCATCCACCCTGATTCAAGGCGTCGTTTCTTATTGGAAGAACCTGTTAGCGCTCCTTCAAAATTTCTCTGAGTTACTTCAATAATTCTCTCAGAGAACACCTGAATAAAATCACAAACAAAAGCATGAAGAATAAAATATGAAAACAAATCATTAATACTTGGATAAAATGAAACCGGAATGGTTTTATTAATTGTTGAAGTGAATGAAGAAAATAAAAGTCTAAGAGTGAATGACCCATTAAAGTGCCCAAGAAAATAATAATGAAAAATGGTTATTGCACATACTAAAAAACTAAAAAAAGTAAAGATTTAGTTTGATTATTTTACTGCATGTCAACTCTTTTTGGATGATTTAATTTTGAATCCAGTCATTTTGGTAAAAGCAAATATTTATTAATGGCGTAAATTTCTATTTTATTTGGTTGTGTTCTTTTACGGCATATCAGCCCTTTGAAAAAATATTTTTTTATTTACTAATGAGTGACCACTTATCAAGGTCAAAAGCCACTCGAGGACAAGGTCAATGAGATGAATGAATTGTCAGTTGGATGATGAAGAATATTACTTATGAAGGAATTGAAACTGATGAATAGAATAAACAAAATTTGATTACTTATGGGGGACAGTTTATGATAAGTATTTGTTGGCACTGAATGTGAAGACAACCATGTTAAGGTCTGCAGGGAAGATTTCACAGATGGGAAGTTCTTGGAAAGAAATTCTGTTCTTCATGGAAATTCTGTTTGATGTTAGGTACACGGAAGTAAGGAAAATTGTGGTAAGACGACAAGTTCTTGCTGTGAATGTCTTACAAGAATGAACTAGAGATAGGAGTTCTGTCAAGCATCCTTTTCCAGATGGTTTGTTGGTTGTTTGGTAAACAGCATGTCTACCATTGTTAAGTCATAGTGAATCTGGAAGCAATGCAACTAAGGTGTGACCCCCATACTCCCCAAAGCTCCTACATCAGGGTCTCATCACAGGTAGTTTAAGATCATACCTAGAACCAATAGTGACTTTTTACTCTTGCTACTACAAATGTCTGCCATAGCCATCTGGATGGGTCATTATGGAAGAGGGACACATTCCCATCACTTCGAACACATTTACCAAATTACCGATCACCTGTGAAAAAGCATTATTAAAAACTTAGAACCTTAGAGACTAGTTCATCCACTTACTATCTCCCTCTCGTAAGTTTTGTGGCAATATTATGCTGATGAAAGTGGTCATTTTTTATATTCATTTTTGTATATATTGCAAAAAGACATGTACTAAGTTTCATCTTGGTGAGAGAATGTATAAAATCACACACATCATGGTGTACTAATGACTAGATAGCAGTAAAGTAAATAAAGTGAGATAGTATGAAAGGAGTACTGGATTCATGCCTTCTTTCAGTGCTTTCATATGAAAATGGTTGTAACTAAAATTGGAACCGCATACACTAACTCTGCTTTTCATTATCATATGTCCGTTTTACATGCTATCATGTGTTGGATGGCTTTTTGAAATTGATTTCCAAACTAACCATCTCTAGCCATGTCTTTATCCATTCTTCTGTCTCTTAAGTCCATCGTTATAACTTCCGCCCATGTTTTACTCGGCCTACCCATGCCTATTGACCCTTAACCAAAGAACTCTCACCCATTCTTTCAACGTGATCATATCATCAAAGTCTCCTGTTCTGCACACATCTCCCTATACTGTCCAGATTTAATCTTCCTCTGAGGTCTTCAGATCGAAGCCTGTCTTTAAGACTCATATGTGGTCAATCTACACTGCATTGAGTGACTTTTTCTGAGGTTATTCTAATATCAAATAGGAAGACAGTTTGAATGCCAACTAGACACGAGCCTTGAGTGTCTTTGGTCTATTTGTAAAAGGGTTTATCAGGTTGTTTTGTTTTATGGCATATCAACTCTTTTCGGGTTATTTAATGTTGAATCACGTCATTTTGGTAAAAGTTTTTATGTTTCAAGTTCTTTATATCTTCAAATATTTATTCATGGTGTTTGGTTTGGTTTGGTTGTTTTGTAGAGGAAAATGTTTTTGCTTTTAGTTTTGCAGAGCATGATTGGTATCCTCAGACAGCCTGATCTGGTAGCACAAAGGGGGTTATCATGACATCCTGGCATGAGGATACTTCTTGGAAGTAAACCCTGACTAAATATTAAAAAAATAACAGTATTCAAAGCACAAATAAGATCCCCTTGGCATATCTACAAACTGGCTCAAACAAGGAAAGTAATGATGCACATTCTCCTAGTGATGCTACCACAAGTAATAACACATAACTGGATACTACACTAGACCAATCCTGATTCTGAAATCTGGCAAAACAAGCAAAGCCCACAATATAATTAAACTATAACATATTAAGTGGTCCATTAAGGGCAGAAAATTTTTCTTCATTACTGCTTTGCTTAATCAAAATTTGACAAGTAGGAAAAATTCTAAGATGAACACTCGGATATCTATGTAAGTCATAAAGAAATTAAGCGTTATCCCCAAGAAAGCTCACTAAACTAAAATAAAAAATTTAAAAAATATCAAAATATGATTAAAATGCTGAAGTATTTTGTAGTTTTTTTCTTTTATTTTAGAGAAACAAAAGAAATTGACATCATTGAATGTTCATAGAGATTAAGATTTGCTTCAAAAAGATATTTTAGAAGATTTGATCAATAAACGTTTTAATAATTTTATTAAGATTTGATCAATAAACGTTTTAATAATATTATGAAGATTTGAATCAATAAACTTTTTAATTTTATGGAGATTTGATCAATAAACGTTTTAATAATTTTATGAAGATTTAATAAATTAACATTTTGATAATTTTATGTAGATTTGATTAAAATTTAATAATTTTGTGTAGAGTTAATTAACATTTTAATAATTTTATAAACATTTGATTAATTAACGTTTTAATAATTTTATTAAGATTTGAATCAATAAACGTTTTAATAATTTTATGAAGATTTGAATCAATAAACGTTTTAATAATTTCATGAAGATTTGATCAATAAACGTTTTAATAATTTCATGAAGATTTAATTAATTAACATTTTGATAATTTTATGTAGATTTGATAAAACTTTAATAATTTTGTGTAGTTTATTTTAATAATTTTATAAATATTTGATTAATTAAAGTTTTAATAATTTTACTTAGATTTGATTGATAATTTAATAATTTTAAGTAGATTTGATTAATTAACGTTTTAATAATTTTATGAAGATTTAATTAATTAACATTTTGATAATTTTATGTAGATTTGATTAAAATTTAATAATTTTGTGTAGTTAATTAACATTTTAATAATTCTATGAAGTTTTGATTAATTAACGTTTTAATAATCTTATGTACATTTAATCAATTAACGTTTTTATAATTTTATTAAGATTTGATCAATTAATGTTTAAAAATTTTTATGAAGATTTAATGTTTTAATAATAAATGAAGATTTTCTTAATTATCGTTATAATAATTCTATGAAGATTTGATTAACGTTTTAATAATTTTGCAATAATACTACTTTAATTAAACACAACTGAATCAAATATCATTTTTAAACAAGTTTAAATTTGTGGTATTGGTGGTTGTTTTTTTACCTAACTTACCTGATGGTATACATCAGCTGCAAGCTCTGCATACTGACCTTCCAGAATAGTGACATTTTCACGAGGACTACAAACAAAATTCAAAATAAGTTTTTACACATGCAGCATCAACAAAATGTTAATCTAATATTAAAATATTTTTTTAATATTGTAAACAAATAAAAGCATTTTTGTGTCATTAATAATTAATTTTGCCCTTTCCTAGGACGGGTATTCTTTTAGTTACATATAAAAAGGAGTTATATTGTTTCTTTATGTTTAACAATTTTAACATTTTTAAATTAGAGCGAACATTTATTTGTAGCTAAATGTAAAATAAAGCTTAAAAGATATCAAATTACCCCAAAATACCAACCTTTTTGTTTACAAAAGAAAGGGGATTAACATTTTTTGCCCATCCCTAAGCTCTCAAGATATTGTGGGGTGAAATTTACTGTTAAAGTTGAGTTGTAAAAATTACACAATTTAATTTTTAATTAAACAATATAATTTGTGATCTTACCTTGATGAGAAAGTTTGTCTTGATGTCATGTCTTGTAAATCATTGTATATCATCTCATATAATGCCCGTAAATGGCTCTGTAATGAAACAGAATGAAACGTACTCAATAATCAGGGATGTGAATAGCCAATGGCAAAAAAAAAGCTGAAAGCAAGATCACCCCCCCCTCCCACCCTCATATGTGTGGAGAGGGCAATGGAGAAAAAAAAAACCCTTTTTCCTAAACATTTCCAATCAGTTTCAAGTAAGAAAGTCAAAATTAAGAGAAAGACACTGAGTGCGCATGTGGGTGGGGGTGGGGGGAAGACAGAAAGTCATTCTTCGATGAAACAAAAGTCATCTAACTCATCCACCAACATCATAAATTGTTAGAAATCTTAGCCTCTATGGGAAAATTAGAATTTCAGTTTTCAGAGAACTGCCACAATAGAGAAAAGGAAGGCAAGGCAAGACAAGATAGAGAGAGAAGAGGGAAAACATAGGAAGAGAGAAAGAAAGATAAAGAGAGAGAGGAGAATAAAAAGAAAGAAAAAAAGAGGAACAAAATCCAGTCAAATAGCGATGAAAAAAATAAGTTGGTTTTGGTTTTTCTTATTTAAAAAGAAGCGGATTTTTACCAAAAAGCAGACAGCTCTAGAGATTTAAGGGGTAAATTTGCCTTTTTTGAATAAAAAAAAAAAAGTGGAATTCTGCTACAAAGTGGACAACTTACATCGCTGAATAACTTTTCTACAGAAATTTTTTACCAAGATTGCAAAGCAAATGTATGACAAAATTTTATTTTAAAACAGGAAATTTGAATAATAAAGATGAATGGCTGTCTGTGTATCTATAAGAAAAAAAAAACTACTTTACCAATCTTCATGAAATTTTGAACATAAATAGTAAACATAAATGAGAGTGCAATGAGCAAGGTTTGATTTATTTTTTAAAGGGACATACCTCCCCACTCCCTAAAATAAATGCACCCATGGATTCAAAATCTACTGGAGAGATTGTTATGAAATTTTGAACATAGATTTCCACCTTGTAATATACTATGTATAAGTATATATCATTTTGATCAAAAGGAGTGTAAATAATATTGCAGGGTTTTCATTTGCATTGGACAACTTTATTTACTTATAGCTTGAAAATGGAGATTATATATATATATATATTAATATATATTATTCTGAAAGTACATGAGAGAGTAAAAAATAATAAAAAAAGCTAACATGATATTATGGGTTGGGGACAGGTGGACACTGGGTTACTCATTCAATCTTCGTCAATGCCTAATCTTCCTGCTAGTCTTATATATAAAGTAAAGTGAATTTTTCTCCTATTTTATTGACCATTATAGCTTTCTAACCCAAACCTGCATATGTGAATCTGCTTCGGCAGCCATTTAGGCCAATTCCTGATACATGTTTTTGGAAAATATTTGTTCATTTCATTCGCTTTCAATAATTTTTACATTTTCCCAGCTTCACAACTTCTTCTAACACTGTAATCTATACAGAAAGTCAGATATTTTTATTCTTATGCTCAGATCTACTACCACTGCCACCCAATTAACTGGGAATTCTTTATAGGTAAACTATTTCGACATAGCGTTGTTAGTATTTCATCTTTTCGTTCTTGATATTGTCTATTCAAATCATATGTAACAAAAAATGAATTTCTGGGTTTCGCCTGGTACATTAATTATTTATTTAGGTTCCTATTTTTCCTCTTTAGTTCTCCACTTTCGTGTGCTTATGCAATATCATGAAGGAACACAGAACCCTGATTACCAGATCGTCAAAATACTAGTTTTCGAATGGAACACAAACTTCGATGTGATTTTCAAAATTGCTACTCCATTCGCTTCGACTATTATTACAACAATAATCCTACTTTCTTTTTTTTTTAAACATTCTATTTCATATCTTCCACATAATCACAAATTTTAGCTTCCCTGACAACATCTGTCATATTTAATCACAAAGTTTGTTTTACACAAGGTTACACCAACCACATAGCAATTTAACATCACAAAAAAAGGCCATTTGTTTAGATATTTTCATCAACGGAAAAAATGAACTCCAACTGCTGCCTACACTCACATTCATTTATACAATGAAATGTTTTTTCTTTTTTTTTCTTAATGAAATGTTTTCTTTCTTTTGTTTTCTTAATTTACTGATTGATATGTTTTCTTTTTCTTTTTTAAAAAACGTTTTAGACCAAAACTGTTTCTTTCTTTTTTTACTTTACATTACATTTCAGATTCAGATGTAATATTATTTAGCGTGGCCATAGGCCATCCTCCAAGGCCTTACCACCTCCTATAACTAAGATGATGATGATGAAACAAAAGCAATAATTATTGGTCACTTCACCTTCCAAAGATCCCAGTCAGCAGCAAACGCTCCAAATTCCTCAATCTTTGCACCTCCAGGATGATGAATCTTCATCTGGACACTGAGAAATTGAATGATCTGCGTCTAATAGAAATAAGATCACACATAAATAACCAAATATCAAAGCAAATAAATGTAAAAAATGCAAGTAAAAGGAAAAGTTAGTTTCAAATGACTGACCTGTAGGAATGAAGTTTTATGATTCCAGATGTATAATAATTGAAGCATAATGGCCTCTCCAAATATACACATCTGCTGTCGACTTTCAATGCAAACTAACTTCACGAAAAGATTCATAGATTGTAAAATGTATTCCACAACAGTCAACTTTTCTTTTCTTATCCTGAAAAAAATATTTTAACACACATTATATTTTCATATTATTTTCAATTAATGCTTTGATCTAAAGTAGATTCTTTTAATTTATAATTAACTTATGGGTTCTTTGACATGACAAGAGCACATGAGAAAATTATTGTTTTTTTTTTAGTTTAGGAGAAAAAAATGGACCATAATACTTGACTTTTGCCTTTAAAGTCAAGGTAAAAATGACTTTTTATTTGTCAATATAAAAGCTTCTAAATTTCTTTCGGATTTCAAAGTGTTATGGTAGTAAATAAAAATCATCTTTTTTTAATCTATTATTAGTAGGAAAACAAAACGGCTAACATGTTTACTAGCGTGATAATTCAAAAGTAATTTTGAAGCCTTTAAATAAACGAATAGAAATTAATTTCTGATTTTCTTTCATTTTTTTTTTTGTTTGTTAACTTAGTTCACTCCAAACAAAGCAAGTTGCCACTGTAGACATAAGGGGCTACTGAGAATTAGGGTGAAAGTTTAGAAGGTCAGCCTAAATTGGGAGCTGTGCAAATAAGCAAAAAAGTTATATTTTGTGTATTATCTATCTTTCTCTCTCATCCTCCTTCTTCCCTTAACTATCACCAATCTTCTTACTTTACTAAAAGCAAAAAATAATCGTTGTCACTTTATACTCCCTCTTCCCATAATTTGTCACTTCCTCAAGCCATTTCCGCCTAACTTTATAGATTCTTCATAAAAGAAGACTCTTTCCACCATAACAGTTTCTTCCACAAGCTAAAGTAAGTTCGAGGTCACGTTATTTTCATTCATCTAAACTACATGGCTTTAATTACAGTTCAAAGGCAAAAATAAAATATGGTGGTTCATATGTGCTCCTAAACCGATGAAAAACAGTTTTTCATACATGTCTGTCAGATCAAACTAACAACTTTTATTAGATAATTGTTTTGTCTGATCAATTTTTAAGAAAGAAAGATGGGACACTTGAAACAAACAGAAAAAAAAAACAGTTAAAAGATTCTTTTTCCTTTGAAAAAAGAATCAGGAAAAACTGATTAGAACCAACATGTAACAGTGATATATATTAAGTTGAAGTGATTACGAGGGAAGATATCAGGTACCTGGCTGATTGAAAAAAGTCTGTGTAGAATTTGAGGAGATTTTCAGTGGGCAAGTCAGAATGAAGTGAAACAGTTTGAATTAATGCATAAATGAGACGAGCGTGCAGAAGGTGATCACAGTCAGTTTCATTTGCTTGCAATGTACAGCAATACATTTGAAGAAGATCTGAAAGAAGAAAACATTTTAACATTATGATTTAAGATAAACATTGTCTACATAGTTATTTAATCCACACAACAAATCTGTTCATTAATTTTATTTACATAGAAAAAAAAACCCAGCCTAGTTCAGTACTTTTTATATTAATTATAATTACAGGAGCGAATCATTATGTGGATTACAAGACTCTCTCCTATAAAAATTTGCAAGAAAAGGATTGTGTTAAAGAAGAAACGAAAAACAAAACTTTTCTATAAACGAACAATTTATATAAATATATTGATTTTATATTGCATACACACTTGAGTGCATGTAACGTATAGAGAATTTACAAAAATAGGGTTTCTTTTTGATTAAACTTCTCACCCAGAAAATAAATGTTTCCTCTTTTTTCAAATATCTATTCCCTCTTCTCTAACAAGATATCAAATTACTCCAAAATACCAACCTTTTTGTTTACAAAAGAAAGGCGATTAACAATTTTTGTCCATCCCTAAGCTCTCAAAATATTGTGGGGGGATGGACTGCCTTCTGGAACAAAAAATGTTCACACTAAAAAATACTTGACTACTCTGACCAGGTGACATGCTGCATCTCTAATTTCAAAGTAATATACTTTACGCACGGGTGAACCACTTCCCAAAATGAGATCATCTTGACCTTTTTCATCACCAGAAAACCCATATATGGTATGCAGAGAGTCACATGACCACCATGTGACACAAAATCAGAAGGTTTCCCAATGTTGCTAATCAACGTTGCTAATATATTCAGATGTCGTAAAATGAATTGACAGAGCTTTTCGCCCCAAAATTTCTGCAAAGAATTCACTTTTGAAAACCAAAAATATCTTCATCAATTCCCCAGACATCATTACCTTAGACAAGCTGCATATCTTTCAACAAAAAACTTGAGCCAAGATTCAAGAAATATATATTTGTGAAGAGACCTTCATTCTTCTAACCAACACAACCAAAATCATTTTATCTTCTTGATTAAAGGAATGTCAATTTCCCAATCATTCACTGGCATATCTTCCCTAAAGCTAAGTAATCTTTGAATTGCTTCAATTCTCCAAAACATTTGTTCCATCCATTTCAAAACATTTCTATTTCTCATACACATGCTATGTTTATGAACTTATTCTGCTCCCCCAAACTAGAACATTGTCCCCTTCAGACCCATATTTTGATATTTTTGCATCTTTTTTACCCCCCAAAAACTATATTTATCCCAAACCAATTTTATCTCTTCTCCCCCAAATTATCTTGTTTCTTCTCTATTGTTTTTATTGTGTTCATTTCGTTCACATGCCATGCTAATTATTATTTTAATTCACCACAAACAAGGCACATTGTCACTGAAATGTAAAGGGCTACTGTGAATTAGGGGCCATATCTACTGGGGCATCCTAAGTCGAAAGTTGTGCAGCAAGATGTTTGTTCACATTAGTTTTAAATTTCTGCATGTTGGTACAGTCAGGGGAGCAGGGAGGGAATTTCAAAGGCGAGCAGTACGAGGAAAGAAGCTATTAGAGTAGAAAGCCTTCCGGCATGTGGGGACCTCCACAGTGAAAGGGTAAGATTTTGCTGATTGTCAGGTCAGTCAGGGGTATTTACGTCAAGGGGGCACCAGTGCAGCAAGTTCATCGGAGCACGTTCCATTAAAATACTTGTAAAACAAGCACAGGGATGCAACATTGCGGCGATGGGACAGGGGTTGAAGCTTGGTAGATAGTGTGGGACCTCCTATTAGATTAGAGGCTCTTTTATGGACACTGCCTAATAGTTGGTGTACCAGCTCAAATGTGACAACAATATTCCATACATTGCTTTGTAGACATATAGGATACTGGCAGGTATGAGAAGTTTTCTAGAGGGAGCTCACCTTCCTTGCAGCAGTCTTGGCATTGTTTTCTATGTATTTGTTCCAATTCATGTTACCTGTGAATGTTAGGTTGAGTAGTTTAAATGATGGACTTTCAGGTAGGGTGCTATCAGCTATGGCAATCGGTGGTTGAAAAGGTTTCTTATAATTGTTAAAGGAAAGGAGCTTTGCCTTAATAGCATTAAATGTTACCATCCATTTATGTCTCCATTCCACTACAGACTAGAGGTCATTTTCTAAGGATTCACATTGCCTTAGATATGTGTATGTTCATTTTGCCCACATGTCGACAATAGTGTGTTGTCATCAGCAAATATACCCATCTCAGAAACAATTGCATCAGGGAGGTCGTTTATGAAAATCAGACACAATAATGGTCTAAGGATCGACCCCCTGATGTACACCTGCATTAATGTCATGTTGTTTAGATGTACGGTCATCGATGACAACCGGAATCTTTCTTTTGGCTAAGAAGGATTTGATCATATTAAATATTCATCCAATAATACAGTGAGTTAATTTTCATGAGAAGACCATCATGCCAGACTATGTCAAAAGCTTTAGATATATCAAGTGCTATCGCCTTAGCTTCATCATCTTTATCCAGTGTATGGTATATGCATTCAGAGATGACAGTTAGGATATACACAGTAGAACGGGCTTGCCTAAATCCATACTGCTGAAATGGTACTGCTAAATCCATAAGTTTAGCATATAAGGTGGCAGACTATCACTAGATTGATTAATTATTCAAAGATTTTAGTGAAAAGCAAGAGGAGACCAATGGGACAATAATTTTGTGGGTCAGTTATGAACCACATATTTTTATACAATTGTTTGTGTTACTGTTGTTCCTTCAGCATGTTGTGTTTAATGTCATCCTCTTTGAAACCCAAAAGTGGATTTCAGGAATGGATCCTTGTGTAACATGTCATAGCCGGTTCATAACAGTGGTTAGAAGTAAGACCTGTGAATTTGTTGAAAGAAATTAAGTAGAGTGGGTATATGTCAGCTGCCGATAGGTTTTTCTTCTCTAAGAAGCTGTAAATTGTCAAATGATAATAGCCGTGCTCGGAGTGTCTAGTTAACAGGTGACAGGAAAGAGTGTATACGTTTTACTTCATGGCTATCTGGAAACTCCCTGTGTGGTCTGCGAACCTTGAAGGCCTCAGGATGGAGCCCTAAAAAGGTTTGGTATAAATTGCTACGCTGCAGTCTGATGGAATATTGTGTGACTAAACAACCTCATTAGGTCTGAAAAAATAGATATCCATGTTTATCACTGCTTCATAAGTTAAAATTATTACTAAATTAAAACAAAATATTTTTGTGGCATTTAGACAATAATTTAAAGTGATGTAAATTAAAATTCATTAGAAAAAATCTCGGAAAATATCAGAGAAATCTATGAAAAAATTACAGTGGATGTCCCTATTTTCTTGCCTCCCCACGAGGGCAGAGTTAGACACAAGGTCGGTTTTTAATGTGGGGGAAATCCAGCTCCCCAAAAAAGAGCACTCTGGATTGGGACAAAAATAAAAATTGCCTCAGTCTAGAAGGATTTCCTCTTCATTGACCGAGGACAGAAAAAATGAAATGCTGTATCAGAACAGATACTACACTTTGTTTCTAGCCAAAAGGCACAGTGGATGTCTATGAATCTGCAAACACCACCCAGGGTCTGGTTGGCGCATATCACAATGAATGGCACAGTTAATTATTGTTGCAGATAGCACTCGGCTTGCAAGACCACTAGGACTAGGTTTTGCATACAGCACCTGGTATTCTCAAATTGTCACTTATCTAAGTACTGTCCAGGCTTAACTTCAGTGATATTACGGAACCGGTGTGTCAGCATGATTATAGCCATAGGCATATGAATCAGCTGCTAAAGGCAAGAAAAACTTATCATGAATCAATAGAATTAATTCTTCACTTCTTCACGTAAAAAATAAAAATGATAGAATTCCTCATTCTCACTAAAAACTCGTAGACACAAAAGAGTTGTAACATTCCTTAACAAAATGAATTTTGAATAAAACAGCCTAAGATAATAATGAAAAAATAATTAATCCCTATTGAAAATCTCTGGAAGGTGTGCTGATACTGCGCATCCAATTAAAAGCAGACCCGTTACTGATTTCTCTGTGGATGGTCTGCGGAAGTTTGAAGTTTGGGACTCATCTTGTTATCTTGGTGGGAGATGTAAATTAAGTTTGATCTTGTGTGTACCGACTACATAGGGCCGGTTTTGTGTTTCAAAAGAAAAATATTGTTTTTTGATCAACCTGATATTTTTCTCTCCAAAATATGAAATAAGCAGATGATCTTTTCATATCTTCAAAATTATCATGTCTTATGTTTGTTTTTTTGTAACAATTCTGCATTCTGCACAGATTGTCATCATTAGGTTTTCTGTGGATGGTCTGCAGAAATTAGAAGTTGTGGACTCATTTTGTTATCCTGTCGATATGATCTGTCCTGATTTAAGTTCGATCTTGCGTGTACAGACTGCATGGGGAAAATTTTGTTAGTTTCTTCCCATTTTAACTCGTCATTTACTCTCACTTATTATTCGGGGTCGAGTTTACAACAGCATAAATATCCGTGGTGCCATTGTACATGTGAGTGAATGTTCGGCTCCTGCTAGCTCGGTCTTTCTGAGGATGCACAAGAATGACAGGGATATGGTTCGGTGGATTTGTGGTAGGCGCCTTGACGACAGAATTAGTTCTGACTCTCCGCTATTGAACGTGCCCAATCTGGAGTCAGCTCTGCATTGCAACTGTCTACAGTGATATGGACATGTTGAACGAAGTTCTGGTTGGATAAACAGATATACACATATCCCAACTGAAGATAAGCAAGGAAAAGGCGGGCTGAGAAGGTCAAAGATGATCTCAAGCAATGGTGTATCGAAACCAACAGAAATGATAGGTTCTCATGAAGAAAGTCACTTTGTGTCGCCATGTCCAACCGTGCAACCCACATCTGATGTGGAAGAGACACGTTTAATGAAGAATAGCATTCCTCATTCTTACGATAAGGTCGTAGACACAAAAGAAGTGTAGCATTACATAGCCCAATGAATTTTGAATTAAACATCTTAAGATAATTATGAAAACAGTGCTAAGGTGTTAACTTAAGTTGCCCCCCTCCCCATTTCTTATTAAAACAAATTTAAGATATCATTAATATCATGGATGTCTATGAAAACAGATATCTATGATACAATATTAAAAAAAACAAGATGAAAAGATTAATTTGAATGAATCTATTTTTCATACGACTATTTCTTTTCCCAAAACAAATCAGAGAGGTTAATACCTATTTTGAGGGTTTTGTTTTCTATGTTAATAAAAAAAAAAGGTACATTATTAAAAGACCATTAAACTTACGAAGCCAATTAGCAGCAGGAATTTCTGTTCTGTATTTACGTAATGATAAGACATACTTCAAAAGGACACTGCTGTAGACTTGCCCATAGCATTCACACATGAAACTGTCTTCTAACACAGTGATAATGTGCTTTACCACTAATGTACATTTTAATTCAGGACCACCTTTTAAAGAGAGATCAAAACATTTGACTTTTTAATTTTTTACATAGATATTACATTACATTTTGTAACAATTTTACATAGATATTACATTACATTTTGTGATATTACATAGATATTACATTACATTACATTCATAGATGAGCTGGCGGCCAACAACAATGGCAAAAAAAAAGATTACAGTAAATGAAACAATTCTTAATAGATCTCTCTCAAAAGAAATGTTACTAAAATTGCATTGTTAACAGCTTCTATTGCTTAAAATAATTTCAAATATGAAAACAATGCTTCTAAAAAGAACAACTTTTTTATTTATAAGTTTTAATTTCTTAATTTCATTTTTAATTTGTTAGGTCTAACATACATTTTCTAAAATCAATCAAAAAAACGATGTATTTGCCAAAAAAACGTTTATGAGATTATGTAGTAAAACCTACTAATGAACAAAGACGACAATTATTATGAAAGGTTTTCAAAAAGAATTTAAAGGTTAATTACTACAAAGAGAAGATTTTTATTAGGCAAATATCAAATGGTTAACAGAATAAGGATACAAAAATGGGTTCAAATAATTCATGAGAAATTGCAATTTTGGGAACAATATTTCTTATTTATATATAAATCAGAAAGTTTTAAACAGACTCACGTTTATTGGCAATCTCGATAACAAATTTGAAGAGAGAAGCAACTTCACGTTTTTTGTTGGCCATCGTCTGCCCGGTTTGTGAAGCTCGGCTTTTTTGTAATGCATTTGTTTCCACATTGACATATCGAATAACATCCTGTTAGATATACAAAAACATTATCTTATTAAAAGATCCGGACTCAAAATAGTTTTATTTTTGTGCACTATCTATATAAAATTTTTATCAAGAATGTAAAAAAAAAAAAGAACTGGTGTTCAAATTGCTCAGGTATTGAAAGAAGGCTAAACATTATAATTGAAACTAATAAAACAAGGATACTGCAAATCTTTTGATTTAAGCTTTTGGAATATGTTACAATATAGCATTCAAATCTTCCGAATTAAAAAATGATTTAATTTGCCCATTCCTAGATTTTCTAAAAGAGGATGGAAGCTCTTCATGAAAATTAAGATACCTCCGATTTTTGTGAAATTTTAACAATAGATATTAGACATTATTTTTATTAATATAAATATTGCCCAGATTTCAGTTTCTTTAGAGTATTTTAAAGGGTTTTTAGGGGGCATAATATGGGCACAACCTCCCATTTGAAAATTCAAATATTTCAGATTTGCATTGAATTTGATCCATAGTCATGAGACATCAATGAAAAATAAATTCCCTGAATTTATGTGTTAAATTTTTGACATTATCTAGAATCAAAATCTTGTAATGGATTTTGATCTAAAGTAGAATAAAGATTGTAGACATAAGGTTTAGTATAATTATATGTTGATTTTAATTGTCATAAGAGGGCATAAAAGTGGTGAAAAACTGTTCTGTTCGGAACGAGTATTCTTCTAGTTTTTGTTAATACAATCAAAAAATATTTTCAAATCAAAAACTGCTGAAAATATGCGAGTGTTTTTGAATTAATAGTAAAACTACCCAATTTAAAATAAATTTCATAATTTCATGTTTAAAAACCTAATATACAGAAACAGTGGTTCCAGATTAAAACGGAAACTCTGTATCCATTATGGCCTGAAAAAAATTACATTCTACCCTATGTAATTCCATAAAAGAAACAGTTAACAGTTCAAAATACATGAAACAGTGTTTGCTTGTTAAAGGTTAATTAGTTTTTGACCTCTTCCCTGATTATCTGGAGTATTCACATTCTGAACAGTTTTTACAATCCTCACTGAAACTAAATTTACTAGTCTGAGATGCTTTGTTCGCCAATAATTTTCCCGTTTCTATGAGTCTCGAGAACTTTTAGTTCTTTATGCAGAGTAATAAGTCTCGCTTTGTTTTTTCTTATGTTTATTTCTGAATACGAGTCACTATTTTTTTTTTGTTTTTAGCAATTATGATGTGTTTTAGTTACTATTTTCAAAATATAAAAATACTTTTTCACTAATTTATTTCTGTACTGTGTTTAAAATTATAAATTGAAAAGGATACTGAGAAAAAAATAACTTTTTTGAAAGTAAAATTTCACTTTACAAAACTGATGTGAGAAATATAAATGAAGCAGTTTGGTCATAATTATAAATAAAACAAATAAACTTAGATTTTTAGTTTATTTTTTCCTTCAATTCTGTGTGTGTGTGTGATATGCCTATACAGCGAATACTTGGGATAATAATAAGAGGAGAAATTTAAAACCAATATATTTTCACAAATATTGATAATTTTATTAAAAATATTCTAAAATTCACTTAATCAAATACAAAAAAGATAAGTAAGCAATTAAAAAAACCTGCCTTGTTTGGACGGGTAATTGAAAAAGTGAAAGGGAAGAGGTTAATGGTAATGATGAATTTTTAAATTATCAAACAAAATTAGATATTAGCTATTAATTCAAATGTAATATGCAGCCTCTCAGTGCGAATATTATGCCACATATATAGATATGTAAATATAAGCACAGCCACTTAATAAGTAGAACTTGATTTAATAGCAACAGACAACAGCTTTAAGAGGAAGAGAGAAGGAGAAATAACAATGTAAATAGGTTTCCTCTCTCAAATAATGCTACATACTCTGGTACAATATAAAAATAATTAGTTTCAGCAATCTTACTTTTTTTCTTTTTAATATTTCCTCTTCTTTGGAATGATTCTTACCTTGAGGATATCTGTCCAACAAAATTTTCCTGATTTGCTGTCTAAATATTTTATTACAGATTTCTTTTTTAACAGCTGACGCAACTGAGTTGCATATTTCTAGGAAAAATGAAAAATAATGAATAATTTATGACTGCAAAAAAAACAAACAAACATTAAAAACAGAAAATGTAAGAAAAAGCTTGCATTTAATCCATGCTAAGACCAATATATATATATATATATATATATATATATTAAAAAAAAGCTTTTAGTGATTTATACATGGAAATACTATCTAAATCTGCATATTGCAGACTGAGAACTTGTATAAGCTGATTTCACCATTGGAAAATTCACAAAATTAAGAGTTTCCAAGTAATCTGCTGCAATACCTTAAAAATACCATGTATCCATTGAAAAAAAAAGTTAGAGAACACCAAGTTGAATTGTAATGTATTTTATATATTAAAAACTGAAATCAAATACTAGGACTGTCATAAAAGATTACAAGATTTTCCAAATAATTTGAATAAATTATAAATTCTGCACAATTCTATTGCAAGATTTCTAAAAAAAATGGCTTAACTTTCATAATTTTGGGCCGATTTTGAAAATGTTAAGGCTTAGATTTTGACCATCAAATTACTTCTACATATGCAAACATCACTCGGATTTAGGGTTAGTGTTAAGGTTAAGAGAAGGTTTTTAGGAGGTTGGTTTGCTACTCGGACTTAGGGTTAATAGTAGGGTAAGTAATCATAATTTTTATTGTACTTAATTTTCAACATGAAAAAATATTGCTAATATTTGGGGATGGGTGAGGGGCTAACTGCCCTAAAAGACTATAATGTTATGGAAATAGGGGATCATTATACATTAAATTTATATGCAAAACTGATCCCCAACTGTAAATTCTTTCTTTTGTTGTTTTTATCACCAAGTTTTTAGGTGTCCACACGTAATTGCCTAAAAAAAAGTAAAATCTTTTTTTTTTTAATTAACAGCTAGAAAGTAATTTCTGACGACAATTAAAGTTCGAAAGTTGTGTATTTGAACACTTAAACCTCAGAAAAACAGTATTTCCCGAAAGAACCACTATTTTATAAAATAACCACAGAACGCATAAATTTTTTAATCTTTTCTTCTCTTTTATTCATTTAATGTCACCTTCCTTTGTTCAGGGGTCAGACGTTTTCTGATATTATGCAAGGTCACTCTCCACTTCTCACGGTTCAGCAGTCTCCAAATTCCACTCTGCGCAGTCTTGTCGAATCACTTGTTTCCAAGTTTTCCATGGTCGGTCAACCTTCCTGCGATATATGACATTCATGCTTCTGCAACGGTTTATCCAGGATAATAGTCAATTTATTTGAAAAAAGATACTCCAACGCCGAGCAAAAAAAAAAGAAGCCCTTTTTTTCCAAAATAAAATAGTGTGTAAACGTAGCTTGTTTTAGTTTAAATTTAATTATATATATTATTCATTATATATTTTGATAACAGAATAGCTCTAACTAAACATATAAGGACATTTTCGATATTCATATTTTTAATTTTTCAAATTCGTTCTAGAATGCAAATTAGCAAAAATCGCCAGTCTTGTTTACAGCTGCTGCTGCTGATGATGATGCTTACTGATACTATAGGTATTACTGCTAATACTGACTGTCAGCAAAACAATCAAATTCGTTGAAATGGAAACAATTTCTTTTCAGATAAGAGAATTAAGAATGACTACTACAAAAAGATAAAACAACATTCAGTTATAATTTTAATAAATAAAAAGGGCAAAAGGATTGATTTACTTATCAGTTAGGGTACATAATATATTCTTTTCAAAATGTTCAATACTCATCATGTTAAAATGTTTTCTTAAACATAAAAAAAAGGAATCGGTCAGTTTGTTTTGTACCCCCACCATGAATAAGGGCTTCATCTCTCCTAATTGTTTTCCAAATATCATTACGAAATTCCTCTTAGAAGAGTGATAACAAATTTAAAAAAAAACACCCTCTGTTCTCCACAAAAATTGCGAAAATTACCTGTTAGCAATGTTAACATTTTTATCACTTTACTTGCTTAAAACTCTTAAAATATATCATATAGCTTATTATTTATTGATTCATGTCAAAGTATATTAACTTCCAAACAAAATGGTGGTATTTTGAGGATTTTGAGGATTTTGGTTTATAAAATATGACTATTTTAGTAGAACCTCCTTAAAATCTGTGCTGATCCAAAGCGTTCTTATGGTTGGTGGGTATTGCTACTATAAAGACCAAGAAGTACAGTAGGTGACTAACAGCCATCGAAAAACTGCACACCCTGACAGGAAAATGTCCCTATACTTTGGTAGATTCTTCAGTATCAACAGGTCATAAAGGAATGTGAAGCCTGCCAATTAACTGACCTAACACCAGTGCATTGGCTGAAAACGAAAAGCTGGGATCTATAAACAAGCGGAGTAGGTGAGCAACAGACATCACCCGCTATAGCATTAGCCACTTTCTGATGCTTAATGATTGTTGTCTCATGGTTCGCAGTATGGTGACCACAATATTGACAAGACTCCACCAGTGTAATTTGCCAGTTGGAATAAATTTTTTACAAGCGGGTTTCACCACTCTAAATCTTGATTGACAACAATAGGCTTTCACTTAAGAATATTTTAAAGAATTCTTAAGTGACTGGGGCATGCAGTTGTGGTTCCAATGAACCTATGTGCTGGTCAGGAATGGCATAGAAGAAAAGGGTCATGGAAGTATTAAAACTATTATAACCAGAAATTAGTGCTCTATACCACAGACAGTCTATTGGTATATTGTCCTGCTTAAAGACAACCTCTCACCTTCCACAGCACTGGCTGATGCATCCATGTAAGAGGTATTGATCCCATACAGAGTGGTTGACATCGTCTGGATTAAAATTTCATAACAACACAGTTTAGGCTGGGATGTACTCAGTCTAATTGATGGAATTCCATATCACATGAAGAATTTGCATCCTTTCATGTGTTTATGCCCATCATCAGGAATAGCGTGAGCTGTGAGATGATTTTGGATTAACCTCTGTGGGAGCATTTGATGACTACTGATAATGATCGCCTGAGGAATCTGTGTATTTTGTCTTGAGCAGTTTTATTCTCAGAGTTCTACACCTATGGTGACCATCTTGAATCACATCCAGAGAAATTCTTTTGTGAGACTATTGACACTAGTATTTATTATGACTTGGATTCAACATCCTCCAAATGCGATGCTCGTGGTTTGGAGCTTTTGTGATGTATAGTCTTTTGCCCAAAGTTCGCCCAATGGTGAACACTGTGGAGATGTTCTTGTTCTGGCTCAATAGAGCTGGTTTTAATTTTACTCATTGATGTGACTTTATACCTCATCTCTCATGTTTCGATCAAGCCGGAAAAAGCTTGATAGACATTAATCTTGAGGCTGATGATGTCAAATATATTTGGTAGCATTGTCTTAGCCATATGCATTTTGGTCGCTGGACAGAATCACATCCTCATCACCAGTTGAAATGATAAGAGAAATCCATGTATTCGGTTTTAAACGACTTTAGTCTCATAGTTCTATACCTTTGGTCACCATATTGGATCACATCCAGAGGAACTCTCCTGTGAGACTATCATCTCTTCTTTTATGCATCCCCATCGATAGGCAAGGTTACTCTTATGTATCAACATATATATGTATATATATATATATGAACATATTGTTTTATTATTATGTATAAAGTACATAGAGAAATTTATTGCCAAACTAAATTTAAATTAATCTGGTGCAATATATGTTTATTTTGTACTCATATAAAAGGCTTGAATCCACTTCTCCCTGCATTCTGATTCATTGTCAGGTGACAAAAATGGTTGCAGAGTCAAAGTGAGACCTTATACCTTCTGACTCTGCAAGCCTGCTAAAACCTGGTGTTTCATCAAAACTGAACTTACTACATTCACAAATGGTTTGCTTTAATCATTATTATTTTTTTTTATTAATAAGAACAGAATAAACTCAGTAATTAGCATTTAATAGAATTGAGATTATCCTTCTTGAGCAGACATGGTTTTTAGTCAATTTATATTTAATTTAAAATGATATAGGTTTGCTTTTATTAGAAATTGCTTTTTTCTATAAAGTGAATCATTTTAACGGTATTCTACTAGCAAGACCTGTACGACGGTTTGCTATTTTTACATTGTCATTGTAAAAAGATGCAAATATCTAAAAATTAGATCATTATTACGTATCCGTATGTTCTACTGTTATTAGATTGCTTTAAGTAGCAAGAGTCTCACCTTTCTTTCTGTTACTTTATCAGAAGTCAGATTTCGACAGGCTTTCACAAGTTCACTGAGTTCCATTTTCCAGCTGTAAATATATAGATAATACATATAGACATATCAGTGGCTGATCTAAAATTAACGTAATAGATGATAAGAGCGAAAAATGTTTAGAAATAGAAAGAAAAAATAAATTTGAGAACGGATACTAGTTGATTTCATAATTGAAAGTTGGACTAAGAAAATCTCTTGGGATAAGACCCCCCCCCCCCCCCCCGAATACTGCATGGCAATAGTAAACCAACAAATCAGAGTATCATCTGTAAATGAGAAATCGGTGTCAACAGCATAACAAGAGCTTCATCCAGAGAAACCATCGTATCAGGTGTTACGGAACAATGACAGACATTTATAATCAACTATTTAATAATGTATTATTTGGATCATTCGGACTACTGCTTTCATCTTGGATTTTATTCTCACAAAGTTTTGCCTGAACATTAAATTTTAGAACTCATTATTACTTAACACTTTATCTGTTGAACCATAAACTTATTCTTAAACTTATGTGCAGTGTTACTATTTATTACTACATAGTAAGGTATGAAAATATAGTTATGGTAATTAAGCTACACAGAGCCTGACAATTCCCTATGGGGATGAAACATGGACGCCTCTCTGTAACTTAATTGCCATAAATATATTTTAAGACCTTACTAACTAGCTCTACTCACGTATCGAGCACTGTTGAAGTAAATACTGAAAATCTATACATAATAATATATTATATCTCCTTATAATATATATGTGTATCACACTCACTATCCAGGTTTATCGTCTATGTTCCCTTCAACAAGAGGTTCAACGCTGTCTGGCTGTCCTTATACTACGACTCCAGTGATCACAATTGTGGGGATTGACTGTGTCCATTTGCCAGTGTTTATGGTCTTGCCTGATGGTTTCTTTCCATGTCTTACTAGGGCGCCCGACTTTCTTTTTGCTGCCACGTCTTAGGTCTCTACAAGTGCTTGCTTCTTTCAACATGCCCGAACCAGCAAATCATGTTGGCGTTGCCAATTTTTACTTGGTAAAAGCCTGTTCTTTTTTTTGAAACAGAAGGTTGTGTTTTAAATCACGTAAGGGTTATCAATTTTATATGGTGAATGTCGACGGATTAAATAAGAAACACCAACCAAAGGGGCACATAGATTTATTTGCCGGAACAAAGGAATAGCACATTCTTTATACATGACAGACAAGATGTAGTAGACTTATTTCTGGAGTTCGTCAACACCTCTACAGTGGGCTTGATAGAGACTGCAGGAACGTACATTTTGTCTCTTTGGGATCCTAGCTCAAACTGGTTAACCACGCTGATCACGTGATTTGGGTTTTCGTCAAATCACGATCTCTCGCATGAATCTCATGCATTGAACAGCGCACTTCCGGTCAATCATGTGACTGCTACAGCAAAATAGCCAACTGAAACCCCTTTTTTAATCGATGTTAAAATAGTTGAAAATAGGCTTCCAGAGTTGTTGATTTTTAACTGTAAACTTTCAGATTTCTTAGCATGTGGAAAATGCATATTGTTCACGAATACATCTAAGCGTTGCAGAGAAGTATTAAGAGGGTGTATATAGGATTCGCTAGTTTATTTATAAATTAGAAATAAAAAGAAAATATAAATTAATTTACCACAATAAGCAATGCACGTGTACCCTTGGGCCCCTGATAATCGCTTAAAAATCGAAAAGTTAACAAAATACTGGTAGAAACACATCCAATAAATGTCACCAACCGTACGAAAATGTAATGTTCTAACAATATTTTTGATTTTTGAGCGATTATCAGGGGCTCAGGGGTACACGTGCATTGCTTATCGACGCCAAATAATAACATTAGAAAGGCATGCTTAACATGCGGAGGCTTGTTAACTATTCTGTATTACTTTCCCCTAACAATTTAATAAACAAAAGATACCGTAAAAATTGTATTCAACTTGAAAATCCTATCTAAAAAATAGCCCGGTCCCGGTCAGTAAACTGCAGAAGTACCCAAAAATTACTTAATTTTCATTTTAAAAAAGTGTTAAATCCAAGATTTTGATGTTTTTGTGACTTCCTGTTTAATCGTGAAACAAATACGTCACGTGACATACAGATGACTAGAAATGAAAAATAAAACATTTTTGTTAGCATTTCGGGTTTACATTGAAAAAACATTTTATTATTAATGTAAGTGTTTGAAATAAATAAAAACATATGCTATAATAATAAGACACTTTATTGAATTAATTTTAATAAACAAATTATCAACCGAAAGTTATTTTTCTTTTCTTAATAACGTTACGCTAATAAGATATTTTATTGAATTAATTTTAATAAACAAATTATCAACCAGAAGTTCTTTTATTTACATTGAAAAATGACATTTTATTATGGGATTAGAAAATGTTATGAAGTATAATAAAAAGTAACGTTATTAAGAAAGAGAAAGAAAAAGAAATTTCGGTTGATAATTTGTTTGTGAAAATTAATTCAATAAAATGGCTTATTGTTATAACATATGGTTTTATTGATTTCAAACACATTAATAATAAAGTGTTTTTTCAATGCAAATATGTAGCAGTTTCCTACAAGCCGCCATATTGTTTAAATATCAATAACTTCTTAGCTTCCTGCTGATTGGTTCAGGCAACTACTTCCTCCTTGGCTTGACCAATCAGTGGTCTTCTTTTAGGCGAACCTCAGATGGTTAGCATAATTACATAAACATTCGACCGCCATCCGTCCACTCTCTTTTACTTGTGGCACAAGATGACACTTCTCTCTCTTTCCTTCTTTGGCACTGCAAAACCCATGTCCCCACTTTCTGGGGACGCAACAGACATTTTCCTGTGTCTTTGGCCCTGGGTTTGACAAGACACCAAAATGGCTACTGCCTCAGCACGTGGACTTGATATAACACACACATACACACACATAATTGCTTACATGTGAACCGACTTTCACACCGGTGTACAGACACACATACTTGCATACACATATAGACACGTTCTGACACCATAGCTGGTGTACAAACATTCAATATCATGAACAATTCTCTTTCCCCCACTGGGGAATTATAACCACGGGAAATTCCTTTACTTTTGCCTTCGTCCATACTTATGGACATACTAACCTCTTTCCCTTTTGTTCACGTACTAATGAGAAAGACTCAATAAAGTTGCTATTAAATGGATGTTAGAATGATAGTTTGTCACTTTTATTCTCAAAATATTATTTGTTTATTACTACAGTAAAATAAAACAAACAATAATTAAACAAATGTATTATTATTATTATTATTATTATTATTAAACTATAATTCGAAGGAACAATAATAATAAAAATTTGCAAAAACATGAAATGATAACAAAAACGTTTTATTTTTCATTTCTGGTCATCCGTACGTCACGTGACACAGTATTTGTTTCGAGATCAAACAGGAAGTCACAAAAGCATAAAAATCTTGGATTTAACAAAAAAAAAGGAGGTATTATAACCAATAGTAATATTGAACTTATCATGAGCGTAAAGGCCCATTTCTAAGAAATGGAAAAATACCATTTCTAAGAAATGGCTGAAAAGTTAATTATATACAGGAATAACATTTGAAAAGAAAGGGGGGGGGGAAGAGGTTAACAGAGAATGATAGGGGAGACCTGTAAGAAAGAAGATATGCTATCCTCTATCTTATATTCAACTCATGAAATGAATTAAAGAAACATTTTTACAACAACAACGAAAGAGGTTTATTCAGATAAAAGGTTACCTATACCGTTTAGTATAGGTGGAAGAAAATTGGACAGTGCTCGAGAGAAGAGGAGGAAAATAAGTTCTTAGAGCTCAGCAAATATCTTCAGGCGAAGATAGTAGGTGCTGTGAGCGTCCAGTGGACAAAGAGGCCGGAGAGAGAGAGAGAGAGAGAGAGAGAGAGAGAGAGAGAGAGAAAACGTGTTTCCTCGTTGCATTGTTTGCCGGAGTCTCTCTGAGGCGATACTTTTTGGTTGGTGCCAGGGTACCGTCTGCAATATCCTAAGGGAGCTCAAGTAGTCCCTTAGGGAACTAATGATATCAATGCGCCCTGCAAGCTGATTGGCCAAACCAGTTCACAGGGACACTGATACGCATTACAAAGTAAATTTAATTTATGACTGCCACAGGTCTAGCTTGGGAAAAAATGCATGTGATTTTGGACTGGATGGGTAGTAATTCTGATGGAGTGACGGAGTGAGGGGCAGATTCAAAAAAGGGTTAAAAATTACTATAGTGTTCGGAACATAATGCGATACAAAAATTGTGTATAGGCGATAAATATTGTTTCCTGTTTTTGTTAAATATGAATAAATTTCAAACAATTTCGAGTTAAAATCTAATTAGTTTTACGCATGTAACAAACCTTCAATCCTCAATCTCCTCTCACCACTTTGACATGACTGACTACCTCCCACTCTACCGTAAAGACTCTGAAAAACATATGCATGGGCTAGGAGTTTATGTTCGGAACACCCTCCCCCTGACTAGAGAACATAGGTTAGAATCAGATGACCACGACTACATGTGCTTTAGATTGACTTTACATCACAGCGTCAGTTACTTATATTTCTTATACCGCTCCCTGTCGACCCAGGACTGTACTCTGCTAAACTCTGTCTCTGTAAGCATAGATAGAGCACTCTTAATTGACTCGAATGCCCAGATACATGTATTTGGGGATTTTAATGCACACCACCATGACTGGTTGCGATTCTCCAGCTTTACTGACGCAGCCGGCAACTCTACGTATAATTTCTCCTTAGCTCACTCCCTCTCTCAGACTGTCGATTTCCCGACCCGCATCCCCGATCGAGTAGACCAGCAAGCCTCACTTCTAGACCTTTTCTTAACCTCAATGCCCGAGGCTTGTGTGACGAAAGCTCATAGCCCACTCGGAAATGCTGATCACATTGTGCTAATGATTCATATCACCCTAAAAAGTCGTCCAAAAGCTGATGAACCGTTGCTCAAAATAACGACATATTACGAGCAGACTGATTTTGAGTCAATCAGAGATCACATCAGCGACACCTCATGGAGGGAAACCTTCTCACTTCCCTGCTGACCAGTGTGCAAATGAATTAACTGAATGGGTCAATGCAGGCATTGAAGCCTATGTCCCCATGCGAAAATTCTTCAACAAGCCTCACTCTCCCCAATGGTTCACCTTGGAATGTGCAGCTGCCATTGGTGAGAGGCAGCAAGTATTCCGTAAATTCATCCGCCATAAGTCAGCTACCAATAGACAGAAATTTATAGAGTCAAGAAATAATTGTAAGACCGTGATAGGCGAAGCAAAGAGAAGGTATACTGAGTTAACAAAAAAACGCATTCAGTCACAGAAACTAGGTACTCGCGATTTCTGGAAAATCTACAATAGTGTAGTGAACAATGGTCAATCAACGATTCCCCCACTATCAAACCACAATGATGTCGTTTGCACGGCAACTGATAAGGCTGAACTACTTGCCCAGCGTTTCACCTCTAACTCCACTTTGGACTCTGATAACCACCCGCTCCCCAAATTTCCATTGCGGACCGAAGCCACACTTGATAACCCGATCATCACCCCATCCCAGGTCAGAGACATCATGAAAAACCTTGACACATCCAAAGCTTGTGGGCCTGATCTTATACCTGTAATAGTAATAAAGAAATGCTCTGCTGAACTGGCCACTGTCCTCTCCAAACTCTACAATAAATGCCTAGCTGAATCTTGCTTCCCCGATAGCTAGAAAATTGCCTCTGTGGTACCAGTCTACAAGAATTCTAGAAATAGAACCGATCCTCAGAACTACCGCCCAATCAGTCTACTGCCGATCATTGCTAAAATCTTTGAATCCTTAATCAATCTAGCGATAGTACGGCACTTAGTTAATGCTAAACTTCTTTCTGACCGCCAGTATGGATTTAGACAAGCACAATCTACTGCAGACATCCTAACGGTCATCTCTGAACGCATGTATCATACACTCGACAAGGTAGGAGAAGCTAGGGAAGTAGCGCTTGATATATCCAAGGCCTTTGACAAGGTATGGCATAAAGGGCTTCTCCTGAAAATATGCTCATACGGTATTACTGGGCAATTACTTAATATAATTAGATCCTTCCTAACCAAAAGAAAAACCCAGGTTGTCCTCGATGGCCGTTCATCTAAGCAACATGACATAAATGCTGGTGTACCCCAGGGATCTATCCTTGGACCTTTATTGTTCCTGATCTATATAAACGATCTCCCTGATGACAGAGTCTGAGATTGGTTTATTTGCTGACGACACCACGCTTTACTCTCGTCATGTTGGCAAAACAGACGCGATCATATCCAAGGCAATGGCTGAATACTTAGAAAATGACCTCCAGGCTCTAGTGGATTGGGGTCATAAATGGTTGGTAACTTTTAATGCCGCAAAAACAAAGCTCTTTTCCTTTAATAACTACAAGAAAGCTCTCCAACCACTGATTGTTATGGCAAATAACACCCTACCTGAAAGTTCAACATTCAAACTCCTCAGCTTAACCTTCACAGGTAACATGAATTGGAACAAATACATTGAAGACATTGCCAAGGCTGCCACAAAGAAGGTGGGCTCCCTCTACCGTGCTAGTAAACTCCTCACACCTGACATCATCCTGTATCTCTACAAAGCCACCATCTGCCCATGAATGGAGTATTGTTGCCACATCTGGGCTGGTGCATCATCTACTAGTCTCTCCCTCCTTGACAAGGTCCAAAAAAGAATTGCCAACCTAATAGGTCCCTCACTGTCAACCAAGCTCAACCCTCTGTCCAATCGCCGCAATATTGCATCCTTGTGCTTGTTTTACAAGTACTTCAATGGAATGTGCTCCGATGAACTTGCTAGTCTGGTGCCCCCCCCCCCCGACAATCAACTAACTCCCATCTATTCATTGTGGAGGTCCCCAGATGCTGGAGAGCTTTCTACTCAAATAGCTTCTTTCCTCGTGCTGCTGGCCTCTGGAACTCCCTCCCTGCCCCCTGTTTCCCCGACAGTACTGACATGCAGAAATTTAAAACTAATGTAAACAGACATCTCCCTGCGCAGATCCCAATTTAGGTTGACCTCTCCCAAACCTTCTTCCTTTTTTTCTCACGTCTACAGTGGCGGCCTGCCTTGTTTGGGGTGAACTATGTTAAAAAACAAAACAAAAAAAAACATGCTTGAAATCTGTAAATTGTCGCTAATGGCGTCCTCGAAGAAACGGAAGTGGAGAAGAAATCTTGGCACATGTTCGTCTTTTACCATAGTCCGTTTTTCACAACTTTTTACTGACCATTTTATTTTTATTTTTTCGGTGTACACGTATCTATCAGGCTGCTAGAGAATTCCGGGGTTTTTAGAAAAATTTTTCAAATATTTTACATTTTAGGAGGGGGGATCAGTTTCCAATGTTAATTCAACGTAGACTGATCCCCCCCCCCCCTTTTGACCATCTCAATTTTTAAAAACATCTTTTTCGGTGTACAATTACCTATCATGTCAGTAGAGAATTCCGGGTTTTGTGGAATATTTTTCAAATATTTGAGATTTTAGGAAGGGTATCAGTTTTGACCATGTTGCATGTGTTGTTCTTATGAACCAACTTTTTTTTTTTGGTGTACATTGTACAATTACCAGGTCGCTAGAGAATTCCGTTTTTTTTTTGGGGGGGGGGGGGGTCTTTAAATATTTTAGATTAACCATTTCGGGGGGGGGGGGGTCTTTTGTAGTCAGTCTACGTTGAATTAACATTGGAAACTGATCCCCCTCCTAAAATGTAAAATATTTGACAATTTTCCAAAAATCTCGGAATTCTCTAGCAGCCTGATAGGTAAGTGTACACCGAAAAAAAAAAAAAAAAAATGGTCAGTAAAAAGTTGTGAAAAACGGACTATGGTAAAAGACGAACATGTGCCGAAATCTTATATGCATATAGGATTGTACACAATTTTTGTAATCCAAGATTTTTATTTTTTTGCGACTTCCTGTTTAATAGCGAAACAAATACCACGTCACGTGCGGATGACCAGAAATGAAAAATAAAACCTTTTGGGGATATCTTTTACAAGGGTATCTTTTACAATAATCAACAGAACGAGAACGGGGTCCAAAAAACAAATATACAACAAATAAATGTGACCGTATCAAAGTTTTGGAAAAAGTGCGCTTTGATTATGAGCTCCAGTAAAAAACAAAACAAAAAACACATGCGTCTACAAACGCCGTCACCCTTGACAGCCATCTTGGCTTGTTAAATTGTTTTATAAATGTGAAAGTGTAAATAGTAATTTTTGTTATTCAGAAATGCTAACAAAAAGGTTGGGTATCTTTCAGAATGATCAGTACGCTGAAAACGCTAAAAAAAACAAATATACAACAAATAAAAGTAACTGTCGTCGATAAAAGTTAATTTAAAACTGACCTGTGATATTTGTTTGTATTTTTAAACTGTTCCAACTGCTATTTAGTAGAAATCAATAGTTTTATCACGCGAACTTGCAAAAAAAAAAAAAATGGCGCTTGCTCGTAAGACGCCATATTGTCTAAAAAAAACGAGTAAAAAATGAACAAGAAATTTTTTTTACATCTAATAAAACCCCATTTATAGTACGTAAAAATACAAACAAATATCATAGGTAAGTAGACAAATATCTCTTCTCGACGTAGGTTAAACTCACTTGTTGCATATTTATTTTTATAACCCCGTTCTCGTTAGTTTTTTGGACCCCGTCCGCGACTGTACTGATCATTCTGAAAGATACCCAAAAGGTTTTATTTTTCATTTCTGGTCATCCATACGTGACGTGACGCGGTACTTGTTTTACAGGAAGTCACAAAAACATAAAAATCTTGGATTTAACCGTAAAATGTATATTTTCAAAAGAAAAAAAATCGCTATCTAGCCAGGAAGTGGGTGATCATTTTACGCTGAATTTATATGCCAAACTGATCCTCCTCTCTAAAACTATCTTTTTTTTTACCGCTAACTTTTTCAGGCTGTTTACATGTAATCGTCTAAAAAAGTAGATTCCCTGAATTAGCATAAGCTTTAATAGTAGAATAATACCTAAATTTGAAGTTTACAATTATCGTTCTGATAAAAAAAAGGGAGCCTATTCCTTCAGACATTGAATAAAATCAGTCAATATGTCAATAACATGTCTTAAATTTAAACTTTATCTCCGTGATGATGAAAAGAAAAACATGTTCTAGTCGTTACAGATAAGTAAACAAAAAGCTGAATCGTTTATCTTTTAAATTAATAAACTATAAATATTATTAAACAATTATTAAAGAATAACAGTATTTTAAAATTATTAAAGAATAACAGTAAACAAATTTCCTCGTTGTTAATGTTTATTGCCATTTCCTGACAGGTGTCAAACAAAATGTCACAATTTCGGCAACAATAGGAAAGCTGTACGTGGATTGGCTCAGAGTGTTTTTGTTAGAGTTGATACAATATACAGACAAAAATATTTATGAAAACGAACCTGATCGCGCAGAAGTTGCCAGTTCAGAATTTAAATACTAGCAAAGTTTAAAAGTCTTGTGAAATGGCGACTGCATCTAAGTTGTTTGAATATGGCGGCGATCAATTAAAGGGAGATAATTCTAACTTATTTTGCCTAGAAGTTTCTAATTACTTGCCCTTCAGCACCTTTAAACCCAAGTTCTGTTTTTAATGTTGACCGGGGGAGGGGTATTCAACTACCCCAAAAGGGGTATTCTGGATAGGACAAAGCAAAAACTGCCCAAGTCGACAAGGATTTCTCCTCCACCGACTGAAGGCAGAAGAGATATTATACTTTGAATTATTTATTCGCCCATATTTATTTACTCCTCTGCAGGAGTTAGGCACAAGGCCAGTTTTATCTTACTCCCACAAGTAAGATGTGACCACAGCTTGGGTCGAGTAAGTGGGGTTTGAAAAGCCAGCGCCCGAGAAAGTGAGCACTCTGGCCATTAAAAATTGCCTGGGCAGCCCCGTCGGCATTCCCCGGTAGGGGCGCCTCAGGCAGTAAGCAATAAACTTACTCCTCTCCAAAGAGGGGAGGCGAAACCTGGAAGGGTGGACCTCCTAGAACTGCACAGGACAAACCCACAGACAGGTGGAATCAAGCTCCGAAGGACAAGACGACACCCGTCTATGGGGTGCAGTATCCATCGGAACAGATACTACACTTACTTCCTAGCGTGTATTCGCCCATAAGATTTGTAAGAGGAAGAATAGAGGAAAGCTAAATGTTGACCTTGGACGCCCGTACATCCAAAACATGAATTCCATCTCAGTAGGCTCAGGAAAATTGAATGTTGGGGTAACATGGGGTTCCTGGGTGTCATGTCAGTATCCAAAAAGGCTTGTTCCAACCTATCGACCGATACAGTCTCTTTTGTATCCCCAAGGTGCAGAGTAAAAACATTTTGGTGCTTCTGCTGTTTAGCCCTGACATGTTAGGTCTCTCATAAGAAGAAATAACTAAAGAAATGTATACACTTTGTTATGTACTTACGTGGTAGCTTAAAAGAAGACGGTACACCAAAAATGACACAAATTCATCCAGTATTTATTAAATAAAAAACGATTTTATAATTCGGTAGCCATTTTTGTTAAACAAAATTTGAGTTATCTTCCTTGTCTATTTCATAAGTGAAAATGTCTAACGAAACTTAAGATAGTTTTTTTTCTTCTTTTTCTTATAATTTAATAAATACTGGATGAATGTGCGTAATTTTTCTGTGCAATATTATTTCCAGCTAACACGTAAGTATATGGCCGGGAGGTTCGAAATGGCCAGGTGTTCGAACAAAGGATAAACCAATGTGGCGATGGATGGCTGGACAAATGGTTATGGGATGGATGCCTTTATAGCAGCATGTCATTCCCACTGTTCAAAGCGGCCCGACCACGTGTGGATAAAATTAACAGATTAAAACAAACAAAGGGGAGAAAGAGAACATTACTATAATATCTGAAATTATATTAGAAAGAAAACGAAGGAATAATAAAGTTTACACACAAAAATGGTATTTTGCAAAATCAATAATTAAGAGTAAAACATTTATATTAAAACAAAACAATTTATTTGACTAAGACATTTTGTAGAGTTCATATTTTTAAGGAGTGAAAAAGTTCTGTTTGTACGAGTGAAATGTTCGGTTCGTTTCAGTTCATGTTTGTACGAATGTGTAATATGCGAGCGTGTTTTGATGTATTTTTGTGGCAATTGTAATGGTGTGCGTTGGACGGAATAGTTCATTATTCATGGTAGGAATTAAAAGAGATTACCGTTTGCCTCCCCCACCTCCTCGGTCGAGCCGGTGGTGGGGGGGAGGTTGTCGACGTTCCCCTCTGTGTGCGTTCCACCAGAAAGCGGAAGAAAAAGAGGAAGAAAAGAGGGTGCGTGACTTCTTTTATAGGTAGTCAAATCACGCATGGTCAAGCTGACCTGTTGGTCTCTGATTGGCCAGAATCTTTGGCCAACGTGCTTTCACGAGATCACCCCCTCTTCTCTACCTCAGAGACGAAGAAGGGCTGAGTAAACAAAGAAAGAAAGGAGTCGCAACATATATACCCTGGCTGGTTGTGGCATCAGCCACAAGTACATAACAAAGTTTATATATTTCTTTAAATATTTTAATGTTGTGGCTAAACAGCAGAAGCACCAAAATTTTCCATTCATGCAAACACACATTAAGGACTGGTGTGAGTGGGTTTTTCACCGAGTCTGTCTGTAGAAACACATGAGTGCTGATTTTGTAGTGATCTCAAAAGGCAATGCGAGAAAGCAAATGGCGTTGACAGATACCCTTTCTTTATCTCTGACATAGAAGAAGAAGAAATCTCGTTGAAGGACACTGAACAAAAACTTCGGTCAATCAAGGAACGAGATGTCAGTGACCGACGCGAGAATTTAGCCATTATAAAAGCAGCAGAAGTCTTCTCTTTCTCTTTTTTTCTCTCCAGCTTCAGACGACAGCACACACATGGAGGTCGTGTCCCCCCTCTTGGCTAAGATCGAGAAGGGGGGAAGGTATAAAGTATGTACCATCTTTTATTTCTCATCACCGGACAAAGAACTCATTCAAACACACACATTACATTGCCACAAATAGACAAATGACACTTCCCACGCTCGCATTCATATAAACACAATTTCTGTCTCTCACACGCACTAGGAAATATATAGACATTTCTCAAAAAAACTTGTGTACACTCAACGAACTGTCTCTACCAAAAACCACCGGTTTTCTTAAACGAAAAATGAACACCTTCACACAAACTGATCTTTACATTCATGTAAAAGTAGTTAAATAAATTGTTTTGTTACTATGAATGTTTTGCGCTAATTGTTACTTTTACTGAATGCCATTCTTGTTTTGAATATAATAATAATAATGTGTTCTTTCTTTCATTTGTTTGTTTTCCTCTGTTGATTTTAACTTCTTAGACATTTTGGTTCCCCACGTGGTCGAGTAATAATACCATATTTTATATTCGGTGCGTAACGCAAATAGGTCACAAATTGCTAAGTAAAACCCAAGATATAACATCTTAATAATATTTTCCTTAAAATAATTTGTGACCCTGATAGCAATATTTATCCAATAAGATGGGGATTAAAAACCTTTAATTCATCAAAGCCCTTCTATTGTAAACGAACATGACCACATGGGGATCCCAAATAAATATGGTCCCCGAGTAGGGATGACATGCCGCTATAAAGGCATCTTTTACTCCGATGTTCGGGCATTCGCCATAATTTAATACTTTGTTGCTGAGGGTTGATCAGCGAAAGGCTGTTAAAATAACATCTGAGCCTGTCTATATATTGATTCATATCAATCCGAGGGGATAAACATTTCTCAAGGTAATACCAATGGAATTCTGTAAACCATTTATGCTGAGGAATATCCCGAATCCTCCTTGATAGCAGCGCGGTAACCAAGGAGAGCAATAGGTACATACTTAACCCATCATTGGGGATTAGGAGTTGCACATTAAACGACTTTCAATTGACGATGAAAACACTCAATTATACCATTAGAAGCTAGATGATAACTAGTGTTCCTTGTGCGTTTTGTACTCAGAATTTGTGAAATTTCTTGAAATAGATGGGATTCAATCAGTGATAATTGTTACAGGGACATCATAATGCAAAATACAACCCGCAATTAGGGCACACACCACAGTTTCAGAAGAAATATCACTTCAGGCCAACAAGAAAAACGATCAATAAAGGTTAACATGTAGGAGTAGCCTTGGCTTGTAGCAGTCACCAGTAGGGACTACTTTTGAATGCGTAATCACTGTCCCTGTGAACTGGCTTGTCCAATCAAATCACAGGGTGCAGTAATATCGTTAGTTCTCTAAGGGACTACTTATGTCCCCTTAGGGTTCGAGGAAAAAGATGAGACGACTCCTGGCACCAGCTTGGACACATCGCAGAGAGCACCAGCGAGGAACGAGGAAACGTTCTCTCCCGCCGCCGTCGCCACTTGACGACTACTACCATCTTCATCTGAAGAAATCCACGGGCGGCCCTAAGAACTCTTATATTCTTCCTCTTCCTCAGACGAACACCGCCCCACTCTCTTCTACCTATACCAAACGGTATAGGTAACCTTGAGTTAATAAAACCCCTTTTTGTTATAGTTACAGAAATACTTTTCGTTGTTCCGTTTCTTTACGAGAAGATAAAAGGATAACCCCTTTCATCCCCTCATCATCCCCTTACAGGCTGACGGGCCATAGTCCAACTAGGTCAATGTGGATATGGTTAAATCATGCATCGGGAGTACTGAAAGTTCCGAGGAGAGCTAATATATACTTCTGTAGCAGTTACATGAGAGATCCATTTTTGTTTATATGTACACACAATATCTTGCGTTATGTCGAGTTGTAGTTCGGTTGGCGTATTGATACACAGGCGATTAGCACACCACTGACATGCACACTGGAAGGCTGATTTTGGCCCACAGCTGGATGCACGCAAAATACAACATATACAACTGACTCTACCTACCTGACGTTCTTTCCAGATCAATCATCCTCCAACTAAAATGATGAACTTTAGATTTCTGGCAGAATAAATAGGAACAGGTCCAGTGATTTCACGTCTCATATTCACCGAAAAGAATCTAGCTGAAATAAGCTGCACTCTGGTAGAAATTTCGAGGTGATCCAGACCATGCAAAGAAGAAAAGACAGTTTTGCGATGAGCTTCAGGAACGAAGGGACGAGGTGAATCTATGGAAGTCTCACACAAGATTTGTTCATCTGCTGTAGTGATGTACTGAAATTTGCAAGTAACAAATTCTGGAGCTAACAGATTTAAAATATCCAATGATGGATGGTTTAAAACATTTGATAAAGTTTGATGTCCTCAAGAGAAGAAATAGCACTGATGGGAAGTACATCTGCAGTGGTATTCTGTGAACCGAATATGTGCCATATGTTGCTGGAGAACTGGGAAATGAAATCCAAATGCCTAACTTCCTGAAGGGAATATTCGTAAGGGGATGATGATGGTTTGTATAAATGGCAAATTCATGACCCTTCAATGTGTGGTGAAAATGTTTAATTGCAAAATAAATAGCCAAAAGTTCACGTCCAAAAGTACTATATCATGTTTCTGCAGGCGTCAAAAGTAAGACAATGGTTGAACTTGCTGATGGCGATGTTGTTGTAAAACTGCACCAACTGCAGAACTAGATGCATCCACGACTCGAGAAAATTGAGCATCAGGTATGGGATGTTAAGCAAAATTGTGTTTGCAAGCTTCTTCTTCACCTCATTAAAGATTTTCAGTTTGCAGTCATTTAATGTTTCCTCCTTCTTTTTCTGTTTTTCAAAAGGTCAGTTAAGGGAGCAAAAATATCTGCGCAGTGTGGGATGAAACGTCTGTAATAATTTAATAATCCCAGAAAATGTGGCGAAGAGAAGTTGGTGGTTGCAAATTCTGTAGAGCTTTAACTTTTTCAAGAAGAGGTGAAATTCCCTTTGAGCTAATGACATCTTCTTCTTTCGTGTGAATCAGATGATTCTGGTGTTGGCATTAGTTTCCCCGATATTTTTCTAGTTAGAAATCTTTCTGGAAAGACATCGGTTACTTACGGGAAGAACCACGAGAAGGTTGCCAACATCCCTAAGTGAAAGTGGTACTGTGGAACCGACTGGATTCGAACTTCAGTCCATGTCGATATCCACTTCACCACAGTCACCTCCCAGCTAATGACATGATCCAAAAAGACAAGACTTCTTAGCACCAAAAATACATCTAACAGGGTTTATCCTGACATAGTACCGCTGCAAAGTTCAAAGAGAAGATGGAGATGGATCAAATGTTTCTCAGGCAAGTAGCATGCTACTAAAATGTCGTACATATATCAAATGTATATGAAATCTAGGTCACATATTACTTTGTTCATAAAATGATGAAAAGTAATAGTTGTGTTATGTAAGCCAAAGGAATGGTTAAAAATTCGAATAGTCTTCGTAATATGAGCCGGATTAACAAGAATTTTACAGCCATGCAAAAACGGAGCAAAATCCTGGATATGATAAACAGAATAGCAATCAGGAACAGTAATTGTGTTCAAATTACAGAAATAGCTGGTAGAGCGCCAATCCCTGGAACGCTTCGGAACCATATGCAAAGGAGATGCTCAAGGGCTAGATGAAGGACGAATAATCTCTAGCTGAAGCATGTGATTAAATTCGACCTTCACTGCCTTTAACTTCTCAGGAGAGAGGTGATGAGGGCGTGAAAAACAGACAGCAGTAGTCTCGATTAAATGCATCATAGAGTAAACAGGCTGATTTATTTCGAAATTCAAAATGGTCAAATCCGGAAAGGAATTTCGTAAAGACTGACGAGGGTCTTCAGTAGAAGCAAAAAAAAAAAAATACAGTACTAGTGAGTGAGTGGCTTTCATACCAGATATTGATAGCTTTGTATGGGAATCTACCAGTTTGCATTTATGCATATCCACCAGCAAGTGGTGACTCGTTTGTTAAAAAAAAAATGTTAAAATGGTGGAGGAAATCAGCACCTAAGATAAGGTAGGGTATGTTTGCGACAATGAAGATCCACGTGAAGTCTCTATGTAGTTGCAAGTCTTACGACCAAGAAACTTAACCAAACGTGGGTATGGGGGAGTGATTCACAGCCTGGAGTACGACCATTGAAACGGGTGGATTCTCTTTAAAGAATTTAAGTGTCAAAATGCCACATGCAGCACCCGTATCAACTAGTAAGTGATATTGAGAAACAAAATCCTTTACATAGAAGGAATGATAATTAGATAGATTCTGGGGAGGAGATGATGTGATCACATCTCTGATTTTCGTTTCCCCTGTCTCTGTTAAATGTTGTATTTGTTTCACCAAAGCACCTGTGATAAAAACATAGTTTGTGATGGCTAGCATTATAATGAGCCGGTTAAGACGAATGTAACTGTGTCCTAGGCGACTTAAAAATCTCTACCTCCCTAGTAAGTTGCTTAATTGTCTTCAACATATCTGTGTATATGGAGTCTGTATCTAACTCTGCAGTGATAGGAAGCATCTCAGCCACAATATGAGAAATTGTCATTGACTTAAAATAAAACTTATAATTAGTATGACAAAAGGGGAAAAATATACTGAAGACAACATTTTTTATAATAAAGAATATGTCTAAACTTTCATAAGAAAAAATCCTAAATTAGGAAATATGTGAATCTAAATTTAACAAAGATCCGAAATTATGGGTTTTTATTTTTATTCTATTAGCATCGAGGCGATCCATAATACAGGTCTGGCAAACATGCGACTGGGGTTCATGACTGGGGGCGGACATGTGGAAATCAAAATTACTACTAAATAATAGTATACCGAGAAAAGCTTTAGTAAAATATTACTTTGTAATGTCCAGTAATTAGCAACTATACATATTATTAGGAAGAAGATTACAATTATTGATTATTTCCATCACATCAAATGTAAAAAGTACAAAAATATAAAAAACTAAATTCACAAAAAATCACTTTATTCACCATGAATTAGACACATTTTTGATATTTCAAAAATCATGAGTCAATGTGTTTATATTGACTACTTGATTACAGAAAATATAATCACATAATACAATCAGAAAGCAAATTCAACATTTTGCAAAATCAATTTTCTCCTAAATAAGCCTCCTATTTGCTGATCTTGGTAAGGAAAAGGCAGGAGAACCAATTGTAAGAAGAAAAGGGTTGTTGAGTAAATATCCATTCTGTAGGTCTCGTTTGGTAGGAAGAAAAATGGGTTTCCACTAATTTGGTTAGAAGAACAAACTCCTCCATTACAATTTAAATAAATTCCATGATAAATGCCAGTATACTGAAATCATATGCCCTTCATAGGGTTAAGATGAAAATTCATATACACAAAATGTACAAAAGCAAGGAAATTCCCAAATTTTTACTCTTTTATTGTCATTAAGGGTATGACTACATATCAACCAAACCATTTCATTATCACATCACTACAGTATAAATCTCTATGCATGAGTGGATGAAGTGTGTGAGGTGCGCTGAAGAAAAATTCCTACCAGTAAAATACATAGCCTTGTTGTGCTCGCATACCCTTAATAGCAATAAAAGTTTAAAAATTTGGGAATTTCCTTGGTTTTGTAAATTTAGTGTATATGAATTTTAATCTTAACCCTATTAAGGGCATATGATTTCAGTATACTGGCATTTATCATGGAATGTCACTACTTTTGTAAAGGCTATGCCTCAATACAATGGTCATTTTTAAGGTTTTTCGGAATTTTCTGGAAAACTAAGGTATATGGTAAACTGAAATTAAAATGCCATCAACTAGACCCTAGAACCTTTATGTCTGCCAAAAATCAGCTGAATTCATCAAATAGTTGATGAGATACAGGATGGCACATACGTACGTACGTACACACAGATAACATGATTTCATGATTGAACTTTCTGGCTCTCTAGGTTGCCTTGACTAATGATGCTGAAATTCTACACACTTATAGAACCTATCAAATAAAAATTTTGTGCAAAGTTTTAACTAATTTGGTCTATTGGTTTTTGAGTTATGATTGATCAAAGAAATGAGATTTCTAGCATAGGCCATTTTTAAAGTCTATTAAGTGATAGAGCGCTCTCGTGCCTCCCTTGATTTTATTCATACAGTTTCATCAACAAACCAGCAGGGGCTTGAAAGAGTTATGTAGACAAAAATATAAAAATTTGTTGAGACGTTGGGTGCATGTACGTCCGAAACATGAGTCGAGTCTGGGTCACTCATCTCACACTAGCGCCGTCTTGGCTTCAGAACAAGAACATGGTCGTCTCGTTACCTTGACATGAAAACATCGACTGCTTAAAGTGCGGGAAAAATATGATGAAACAATTCAGTGGAAGTGTCTCCCACAGAAAAGTGTTCTGATTGGGTAATGTATTAATCACTCTGCGTGCAAGGATAAACTTGCGCAAAAGAAAATAGAGTGTAATCATATAACTGCTAGAGATTATTTCATTTACAAATTAGGCTGTTG
Organism: Sepiola atlantica; assembly: GCA_963556195.1. Classification (NCBI taxonomy): domain Eukaryota; kingdom Metazoa; phylum Mollusca; class Cephalopoda; order Sepiida; family Sepiolidae; genus Sepiola; species Sepiola atlantica. The sequence continues at coordinate 174,754,176 of OY744516.1, forward strand.
AGGATACTGCACTCTGAGTTATCAATGTTAAAGATAAGACATTATCAAAAGAGAGGAATTATAAAGTCTACTCATATAAAATTGTGCATTTCATGTGTGTAAGTGGAATAGGTGCGTATGTTAGCATGCCTATTTTGTTAGAGAAAGAGTGCATACATGAATTGTGTACGTTTGTTCAATAAATGGTATGTATGTGCTGCCACTATGCGTACAGTAATTCGTAAATGAGTATGACCCGGCATCTTACGTCTATGCTGTTTTATTGGGGCAGAATCATATTAGGTGTATACTGCTTGCTGAGGGCTTTTTGCCCCAAAGGACCCAAGAAAAATAAGCTGTGTGTTTGGATTGTTATGTTGGAATTCAGAGTGAATATACTTGTGCCTATGATTGACTGAAAGAAATCGTTGATTGGCGATTTTGTCCAATCGAGAGTAAGTACGTAAAAACAAGATTCACTGCTGCTTTTAACAAGGCACCAGCCATTCCAAAGACCAGAATATTTAAATTGTAAATTGAAACAACACAATTTAATTTACTAAAAGAAGAAATATCACTTTTCTCTCTTAAAAAAACAGAAAAACTTTCATTTTTCAAGGATCGCTGAAAAGTGAGTACATTTTTTTTTCCCCTTACAAAAAAAAAAAAAAAATTTAACATACATACATACATATCCTTTTTCTCTTTCAGTTGGAAAATATATTTTTAATTTCTTTATTGGTTTTCTCACCACATACATATTTTCTCTCTTTTTTCTCTCAAATATGTTTCTTTGACATTGTTTTTCTTTTTGGTCCTTGAATTTTATGGTGTGTTATCGATATAAAGATATGGGTAGCACTTTACTGGAGACGTTTGAGTTTGATTTGCCCAACTTGAGTTGTATTTTGCGAGCAACAACATTGCAGAGCAGTGACAGTTGTGCATATTATTTAGTGTATTGTTTATTGATTCTAGTTGTTAAAGATTTGATAACTAACTCCCCCTAGGATACATTTATGACACCATAAAGCATGAAGTTCTGCACCATACATCGCTGTCAGCAGAAAAACGTTCCAAGCGTTGATGTAAATTTAGGTAACCACACGTCGAGCCAATTGCTCTGTAGAATGAGAAAGTTAGCCACAACTGATAGCGCTCTCATAAAGTAGCTCTTCTTTTTGAGGATGCTGTATGAAGTAAAGGCAATTTTGGCACCTATGCTGGAGATAAACTTTATTGATGTACTGTCTTCGTTGGCAGATAAAATAATGAATTTTATGAAGGAGCCTGCCTCCATTTCTAACTATCAGCCACAAGCTGAAGTTTCTTCATTCTCTGCTTTGGCTATACTCAAAACCATAGAGCGGCTCACCCAAGACGTGAGAAAACTGAACATGTCAAAAGCTGACTCCATACCACTGCCACTCAAACAAGTCAGGACTATGTTTTTACCGTAATTGTTTTGGTGTAGCGGCACATAGTTGTAAAAAGCCCTGTTCTTTTTCTAACCAGGGAAACTAATTTTTGGAGGCATGAGCACCGCACAGTCTCCACAGTGGCTACCTTATTGTGCACTTTTTATTACGGACTCCATATCCCAAACAGGCTGCTTGATCGATACCAGCGCCGCTTGACAGAGAAGCCACTACTGTCATCCATTTCGCTGCAAGCCATAAATCACTCCCCTATTCCCACATACGATTAAATTTCTCGTTCCTTGAACTTGAAATTGCGTAGAAACTCTACATGTGTTTTCACTGTCTCTGATTTGCCTTACCCCATTCTGGGCTGAAACTTTCTGCACCATTTTAATCTTTTAGTGGATATGCGCAGATGCCGGATGATTGATACTAATATGGAACTTTACATCTCAGGTTTTAAATCGACCGTCTTATCTATCCGCCTAATATTTTTCATTGCTATTACTGATAACACATACCAGACATTACTATACTCCTTAAACCTACTCACTCAACAAAACATCATATCGAGATCACTGGTGCTCCTGCGTTTTCATGCCCTCGCCGCCTTCCGGCAGAGAAATTAAAAGCAACAAACGCCGAGTTTAACCATATGCTGCAGCTGGAAATTATACACCTATCGTTCAGTCCAGGGACTTCCCGTTTGCATTTGGTCTTGAAGTATTCCTGAGCTCTTGATGCTCCTGATGCAAGCAAAGACTTCTTTAGTTGACCAACTGCGATTGAAGAGTTGCCGCTCTTCAGCTAGGCTGGCTCAGGTGTTAGTGTTGGCACAAAGGGCAGGTCAGAAAAGTCCTTAGATGACAATGGTGTCTTCAGGATGTTGGCTGGACAGTCCACATGGATTGGTGAATTGGACAGTGGCCCAATCCCACCTCCTGAAGGTGGTTCGACCACCAGCAACTACTTTATTGGGTTTAAAGCAACTCCCCTTCTTTTTGTGTGGTCTGATCTATCTTTGGGTGAAGGCCGCTGGTCCTTGCCCTCAGATGAGCTGTTCCTTTCTTTTGGGAAAGAAAGTGACAGTCTGTTGGTGCTAGCCTTTACCTACGAACCTGGAAGGCTTTTTGGAACAGCCTTCCTCGACATGAAATTTGGAGAGCTAATACGGGCAAACAAAACTTGGGCTGCCTGCTTCCACCCTCTATGACACAGAACCATGAACTGGAATGTTGCCTGGTGCAACATACCTCTTTAGAACTGGGGTGTTGCCTAGTGCAACCTAGCCCTTTCGGACTAGGGTGGTGCCTAGTACAACCGGACCCTTTCAGACTGAGGTGCTGCCCAGTGCAACACCTTCCACACAGACAGATTTATCTTTGTCTATCCCAATTCCTTGCTCATACTGTAAATTTGGGAGGAGGATCGCTATGGTCATAACTCGCCGCTATTTAATCTGAACATACAACAAAAGATTGGCAGTCATTGAAAACCAATTTCTTTTTTTTATTCAAGAAGTTCACGTCAACTGTGACCAGGTACAGAACTTTTGGACATGAACTCCTTGTGGTTTATTTAGCAGTCTGATATTCTCAACATATGTTGGAAGGACAGATTTTAAACACTTGCTGAGTGTGTTCTAGTTGAACTCCCCAGACATTTGGATCATTGTTACAATTCAGTTCAAAATAGCTGAACCCGTGTTTGAATTACAAATCATTTATGGAAGAGTAGGCATACAATTAGCAACTTTAGACTAGTGATGGGACGATTCCAATATTTTTCCTGATTCTTATACAATTACCGATTCTGTTCTAAATTTCTGATTCCTATATAATTACCGATTCCGATTCCATAAATATACCAAAGTTATGTTAAAAAAATCAACTAACAATTTGTTTACATCAATATTTTTAGTATAATATTGCGCTGGAACAAAATCTATAAAAAAACAGATGTGTTCAATCTTTATATCCCACTGATACGTTATAAAAAACAAATATTAGTAAACTTTTTCTGAATTATAAAAAATACTTTATTAATTAATAATTAATTGATTAATGTTTATTTTCATTTTAAAGAAGCAAACATTTTTTCATAAATGAATTTACTTAACTATTTTCCAAGGGAGGAGAAACAAGATTATAATGCTTAAATTTAAAAATATTTGTTTGAAAAGAAATACAATTTTTTTTAGTTAACTGAACATTAAGAAAAACGTGTATGTTTTTGTTTACGATTTTGTTTTACAAATTTAACTATATTGCACATATTATTTTACAAAGAATGACAATAATGATATCTCAATTATAGAGAAAAAGATTACAGAGTACTCTAGAAAAAAATAAAGCCAACAAAATACAAATTTTAGTTATCGGAAACATTTTAGGTTTAATTATAATTGTTTAATTGTATAATTGTTTAGGTTTAATTATAATTGTTTAATTGTATAATTGTTTAGGTTTAATTATAATTGTTTAATTGTATAATTGTTTAGGTTTAATTATAATTGTTTAATTGTATAATTGTTTAGGTTTAATTATAATTGTTTAATTGTATAATTGTTTAGGTTTAATTATAATTGTTTAATTGTATAATTGTTTAGGTTTAATTATAATTGTTTAATTGTATAATTGTTTAGGTTTAATTATAATTGTTTAATTGTATAATTGTTTAGGTTTAATTATAATTGTTTAATTGTATAATTGTTTAGGTTTAATTATAATTGTTTAATTGTATAATTGTTTAGGTTTAATTATAATTGTTTAATTGTATAATTGTTTAGGTTTAATTATAAATGTTCTCAATTAAATAACAGAACCTTTACTTTAATTTCTGTTATTGGTAAGAATTTCTTTTGTACAATTTTTTTTAACAAAACAAACTAATTCCTTTATACCTAATTCAACTCCACACCAAGCCTTTCATGTTCAAAGTTCAAAGGGTTTTTTTGTACACTTTTTGGCTACATTTTGTAAGGTCTTTTGCTGAGGAATCAGACAAAAACCCACTGGACAAAAGACCACCATATGAAAAAAATTGAAAAGCATTTTTTACATCTTACTTATAATTTATTTATCAAGGATGTTTGTCAGTATTTTTCTTGACAAAAATGTTTTATTTAAGTTTTAAACATTTTTCGGAATCTTGTAAATCAACTGTATTCATTTAAAGGTTTCTAAGCGAAGTTTCATTTTTTTTACACAAGTAAAATAAATTTACATCAAATTTTGATGTTATTATGATCTATTGATTTTAGTTTTACTGGTAGTTTAAAAAATAAATGTTTATCATTTTATCATTAGTACCAGCAATGGAAAATTAAGTTAAAAAAGAAATTAAAAGAATCGTTTTCGGAATTGGAAATTAGGCTAAAATTTTTCTGATTTCGATACCAATTCAGATACCCCCAAAAGTTCCGATTTTTTCGATTCCCGATTCTGATTCTGATTAATCGTCCCAACACTACTTGAGACCCCTTTAAATAATAATGTTATGTCTCTGGTGGAATTTTCAAAATTATGTGACCCTAACACCAATTTGGAAATGGGTGCCCATTGGTTTTAAAACCCTTATAATTATTCTTTTTACATAATTTATCTCATCCTGGTTCTAATACTTTAATCCATTTCATAACCGACAGATTTGTCTGTCCATATATGAAGTCCAAGATTTGATGGCGGTCACTAGTACACATCAATTTTTAAGAGCAAATTCTGGAGTTTGCAAAGTTATTTACTTTTTCTGAGGGAAAAAATAAATATCAACATATTCTTTTGATATCGCAATGGGATCATTTAATTTGGAAGCAGCTTCGACCGTAGTCAAATAATTTATCCTTGACAACTTAACGAAAATAGAATTATATAGAGACGACAGGCTGTTAGTAGTTAGCAATTAGATATATGAGATTGAATTAGGAAATTAATATATAGAGAAATGAAAACATAGGATTTAAAAGTTAAAGTAACTATTAAACAATTACACTTTTTAGATGTCACATTTAAGTCTTTTAAAAATTCAGCAATCTATACAATAAAGCTTTAAAAATAGCAGCTACATAGACACTAAAATTGATTTGAAGAAATTCGATATAAACACAAAAAGAAGAAAAAAACAAGTAAAATATATGCTTCACACATCCATTTAATCAAATGGTAAAAACAAAATTAGAACATAAATTCATCAATCTTATAAACATACATTTTCCACCAAACAACCCATTAAATAAAATATTTGATAGAAATAAATTAAAGATTAGCTTAAGCTGTACTGACAATTTAGAAAAGATTATAAAAACATTACAATAAAATACCAAATAATAAGCAAAGAAATAGTAACTTGATAAATAATATTATAAATAATAAGTCAGTAAACAATGCAGATAAAAACAAATGTAAAAGCACACACTCGCCCATTACAAAATAAATTTCTCTCTACTTCTATAGTGTATTTAGGAATAATGTATACTAAAGAAACCCCAAATACTAAAAAATTCTACATAAGCAGTTTCGTACAAAGGCAAGTTATCTAACTATAAATTCTCTTTTAATAATAAAATATATACAAAATAATACCTAGTATTTTATTTACCACCTCTCCAGGAGGTTAGACACAAGGTCAGGTGTGGGTATTGATAAAAGTGTTTCTTTGGAACGAACTGGATTCGAACCCGGCACACCCAGATTTTCAGTCCATGTGGTTAACCACTTAGCCACCATGTCCAAGTATTGTTGGAGTTTAATAGATGATGATGATGATGATGATGATGATGATGATGATGATGACGATGACTATGACGATGACGATGACGATGATGATGATGATGATCATCATCATCATCATCATCATAATAATAATAATAATAATAATAAAAAAAAAAAAAAAAAAAAAAAAACTGACAATCGAGTAGAAAATCCTAAAAATAGCAAACACCTTTAAGTCATTGAATACATCCTTCTATTTATGCTTTAATCAAAAGTTAGAGGTAATTAGATTTGGTGATATGAGAAATTTATGAAATTAAAGAAATTAGATTACCATAAATTGTAGGCATAACAGACGGTTTATGCTAGAATAGGGTAAATTAAAAATATTTTAAAAGCTGATATATACACAACCCCTATTATTATCAAATATTCACAAATAGTAGAAAAACGAAACTTGTAGATACAGAGACAAATATTCTTAATGGTAAATTTATCTAATATATTTTTTCTGTACTACGTTTGAATACACTCTGTAAATTAAAATATATCTTGCTTTTTAGATTAAGTATTTGTTATGCTTCCAACATCAGCTTGATACCAAATATGTAATTAATTGTTATTTTTAATAAAGAACTATATTTATACTTGAGGTAAAATTTATTCATTAATTCAGAGTAAGAAGGCTTGAGCCAACATTGTTTCATTTCGAGCCAGACATGATGGATGCATATATGTGGAGGAGAGAGACAGCTATTTCTGACATAATTTTCTGTTGACATGTGAAAGAACTTACTCTCAAAAATAGTTTTTAATAATATTGGATCAACTGACTTGGGCAGATTTGAAAAAATGAACAGGAAGAATGTTTATTGGTTGAAAAATATTATTGTCTCTATTTAATCTTTCTGTTAAACATGAAGTGTGCATAAAGACAATTTTAAGCGTTTTTGATCTAACCATTGTAGAATAAACTTAGGCTTGTTGCAATAAAATGTTATTTTTGTATTCTTTCACATATTCCATTGTGGGCTGGTGAGCTGGGAGAGCCAGCAACAGGACAGTTGTTTCGTATGACTTCCGAATCCCAACTTGTTGCGTAGTAGAAAATATCTTGCATGGGCATGCTTTGAAACTAGTCCAACAAACTGTATTCATATGCCAAACCATTCTATTGGTCGATGAGCCAATTACTGAGTGCTCGCTTTTCTGTTTACATCAAGAGAAAATAAAACATGGAAACAAGTGACTGCTACTGTCTTTCAATCTTGAAGTTCTGATAATTCATTTGATAGGACTAAATTTCTTACCAAATAGTCCAATTCTTTATAATCAAAACTTTTAGGCTTTGTGGGTGAATAATTTCCAACTCTGATTTTTGTGAAAATCAGACCTTTTTCTTGTAGTCGTTCATCTGTGATGCTCGAATTCAGAGTCTAGGCATTCATCTGGGCATCCTAGAATTCCATGTATTACTGAACCACTGGAGCATGTCGTGCCCATTGATTCTGTGTGTGTTAGATGGTTCCATGGAGATGTATCTGCATTCCATATGGGCTTCTGGAATCAGGGTTATCTCTATTATCAGAGATGGTGGTGGAACTTGCTTCCATTCTATATGAGGTGGAGCACGCCTCTTCATTGGTGGGTATGTTTTCTTTGTCTGAATTGGCCCGCCATCCTGCTGGGATCCTCTGTGTACCATTTAGTGGTCGGAATGCAGGTTTCTTCTTATGCCATAATTGTTATTGATCTGTTAGCAGACCCTTTTTTGGTTTCTGCCACACCTTTTCCCCGTGTCCGACTATTCCACAATTGAAACATGCTATTTTGGTCACCAGGCAGCTTTTACGACCAATCGATCTCTTGGGGTGCAAAATCTCTCCACATACCCTGCAGGGCTTGGTGTATTATGGAGTCAAGAATGTCTTGGATTTTGGGGACTGTTGAACATTGGAAAATGTGGTGAGTTGCATGGTTTTATAGAGATGGGGGTGGGGTCGACTTGTCCGTTGTTTCTAAACTGGCTAATGTGTTAAATTTCTGGTCCAGTATTTTACTTTGGTATTCAACATTAGCAAGTCCTGCGACCATCTGGCTTGCCACTATATCGCTGGAGTAGTTAGTCTCATTTGACAAACTACAAAAAACTTGCAGAATTTCACCAGAGCTCATAATTGGACCAGGAAATGCATGATTGACTCACCTTCTTTCTTCCTTATAGTGTGGAACTGTTGTCTGTAGACTTCTTTATGTAATCCTCTGACAGCGACTAGTTTTATTTGTTTAGTAATTGTCCTTCAGTAGCAAAGTTGAGCACTTCTGCTCCAGCAAGGTCAAACAGCAGTCTGTTCATTTCTGCGTCGCAAGCCGTTCTTAGCTTGCTGAAAATACTTGCGAGTCCGTCAGCCTGCAAAATGTCTTAATACCGTTTCTATGAATCCCAAAATGATGCCCAGTTGATTCTGCTTCTATTGTAGAACGATCAAGTTTTCTGATGTGAGACTTGTTCTGTTGGCCATTGACTCCTTTCTTCCAGAGTGCACTATTTTCTCTTTGCAACTCAACAAGTTGCATGACTTGTAAATACCGCAGGTTAATTTCTGGTCCAGTCTTCATGCTTCAGAGCTGTTAATTTTAAATTGGAATAAAATCTTAATTCAATAACGTCTGTAAATTGTCAAAGAGACTTTTGGCAAATACTATCGAATCAGACAGCTAGCTTGTTTATATGGGCACATTTACCTGCTATTGGTGCACACGCATGTGGGTTAGTCCAATCTGATAAGTAGTCTACACTGTTGCAGCAGTCCTGTAACCTAGCATTACAGGTTCAATCCTGATGGTCAGTGTTCTGCCAAGGACATCCTTTGTTTCTACATATTATTTTACAGAAATAATCTAATGGAGGTTATGTATCATTCTGTCTGAAGTAATAGTACACTATTACTTCTATTAATGTGCTATTTTACCATCTTTTAATACTCAATTCAGTTTATTATACTATTTCAGACTAATGTACTATCTTTCAATTCTCAATTCATGGGAGAGGTAGTGTAGTTTCTGTTCTGTTATCATGAGACATTACCTCCTCCTTTGGGGATGTAGTGTAGTATATGTTCGTTCGTCATGATACCATCTTCCAAGGCATTACTTCCTCTTTGGAGGGGGGGGGGTAGTGTACATAAACAAGAAATTGTCACAATCGGTTGTTCATTAACAAACTCAACACTTACATTAGCAAAAATATTAAAGCTAAAGTTTAGAAACAAAAGTCAAACTCCCACAAGAAGAAATTAATATAAGTTAGAATTTTATGAGTGTGTCATAAAAAACTTGACAATGTTATTTCCCAAATTAATAAAACATGAAACTGAAATTTAAGTCAACAAAAAGTTAACATTTGTTGGCAAGTGTAATCATTAAGCGAGATACAGAAACAAACAAACAAACAACAAGATACATTAAAAGTATATTTTTACAATGATATCAATTCTCAACTTTCATTTTAAATAAGAAATGTTTTTCTTTGCTTTTTATTACCTATGAATTATTTCAACTTTCTCACTTTGTTCTTTACTTGAAAATGTTACCTTCCTTTTTTTAATAAAAATGGTAAAATTTGGAGTTATCTCCCTTCTTACCCGGTTGACTTGTGTTGTTTGCCTTTTGTATAGACTATTAAACTTGCTATAGTTTTACTATTTCTAATGTTTAATGTTTTTTTTTTTTATCTACCCATGTGATGTAAAAAAATAAGTTGTTTGGAAGCAGTGAATTTCTGCTGATGCCTTATTTCACTGCAAATAATAAGCAATACTACATTAGGACATTACCTCTCTCTATTTCACAATATGTGAAGTATTATTTAGAAACTAATCTTTAAAAAGTGAAAAAAAAAACCCATAAAAAGAAGAATGACATAAATGTGTTAACAAGGCAATTACAATTGATTGAAGTGCTGCAAGGGATTTTCAATTGAACTGTTATGAGTTATAGCATTTACGAACATCTGGAATAGACTTAGTCATAAACAGATCAATAATCTGTTAAATTAGTACAAAGAAAAAAATTCACACACTCTTCAATTGGGTCACTCAGCTGTCATTTTATCTATTTATTTGTCATCTTTTTGGGCTGGCTTTATTTTTCTTCTTGAAGTAACATATTTGTCATAAGACAGTGTCATTTTACATTGGATCAGTCTTTCTTCCTTTCTTTTTAATCAACCCTCTTTAAAAATGAAACTTATTAAGCGTTAAAGTTTTAGAAGAAGGAAAAAGAAACAAATCAACTTTTGAGAGTAATGAAATGTTTGGATAAAGCTCAAATATACACATTGCAGGTAGGTAAACACATTTTTTCTATAAAATCTAATTTTATTAGTTTATTTTAGTAAAAGCAATTAGAGTATCATAGTTCTTTTAGAACTCCCATGCAGCTGTCAGTAACGAAATAAAACATGTTTAGTTTACTTGATACAAGCAGGAAGACCTGGCGTTGTCCGGGATTTAATGAGGAACACTATGTCTTATTTCACGATACTCATAACACCATATTCCTTTCTTTTTTTTCATTGCTACCCTCATCCCCCACCCGTCATCTCTCCTGTTCGCCCCTTAATATAGTCGGAAGAAACTGACATTTTGGAAAATTATCTGAATTAGTATCTTATATATATGGTTTAAATTTCATTAAAATCGGATATACATATTTGAAGTTTTAAGGAAGTTTTACCCTCATAGCTCCCTTCGGTTTGACATTTGTTTTACATGCTGGCATGTGTTTGATGGTTTTTAGAAATTTATTTCCAAACAAACCTATCTCTGACTAGGTCTTTATTTATCCCTCTCTCTCTCTTAAATCCATCTTTCTTCATTTCCTCTCATGTTTTCCTTTGTTTTCCTCTGCAAACTAACCCTGCTACTTCAACTGTTCTACATTTACTAATCCAAGACTAAACCAACAAAGTCTCCTGCTCTGCACACATCTTCCTATACTGTCCAGATCTTAATCTTCCATTAAGGTCATCAGATATAAGCCTGTCTTTAAGACTCATCCATCGTATCATTCTCATCTCATTTCGCTCCATGCAACGCATGTCCTCAACCCTTATTTTAGTAAAACTACTAGAGTATAATATCAGTTCTTTCAGAACTCTCAAGCGGCTGTCAATAATCAAATAAAACATAATATTCCTTATTATTAAAACAGACATTGACATTTATATAGAGAGATAACTAATCATATTGTACAGGTAGTATTATATTTATTAATTATTTATTCATTAATTTAAGGTTAAATACTTTAACATTTAATGAAAGACTTATTAATAACAACAACGATACAAGTCTTTTTATCTTTATATTAATAACAGAGTCACTATATAACTACTTACATACCAAGTACGGAGCAATCACATTGACACACTGGTTCTCATTAGATGACCCAAGTTAAGCAACGTTGAGCCTGGTCAGTACGAGATGGGTGACCATTTGGGAATACCAGGCACTGTATGTGGAAGAACTGTGACACCTCCCTGCAAAACAACTGAAAAAACTAAAGTTGTCATCTCCCCTGATCAGGATATACATACGACTAGGGACTACTTGTGAATTTAATATTCCCTAGAAACTTCCTTCTAGGGTGAATGCAGCACCAGGTGTATTTACATATTTACCTACTCATCACACTGTCAACTGTGACTAATGCCGCTGAATGCATTTATGATAGTGATATTCAGGACCGGCGAGACAGTTATAAAAGTGGGGGGGGGGCTCTCCTAAAAAGTGTGGGGGGGGCCGGTTAAACACATTCATATATAACTTCATTATTGATGACCGTAAAGTGGGGGGGGGGGAAGTCAAAAAGTGGCGGCGGGGGGCTTGAGACCCCCCCCCCCCCGTTGCCGCCGTCCATGATATTCCTATTTACTTGCCTCCCCACGAGGACATAAGTCGGTTTTTAATGTGGGGAAAATTCAGTTTTCCAAAAAGAGGCACTCTTGATTGGAGCAAAAATTAATATTGCCTCAGTCTAGAAGGACTTCTCGTTCACTGACCGAGGACAGAAAAGACTATAAGTACAGCATCAGAACAGATACTAGTGATGTTTTCTGGACTCCTCATTAGAATGGATGAGGACTGAAGAAAACATCAACATCATAAATGCCACAAGATTTATTAATCTTTAAATATATATTTCATATTATATCAGTGTGATGCTCTATACTATGATAATGAAAATGTATAACACCATTTAATATGATGAAAGAGATTGCCAATTATTCACTATTAAAAAAGAAATGACTTTCCAATATTAAATACTAGCAGGCATATCCGACGTTGCCCGGGAATAAATATGTATAGCATGGACTATCTTAGCATGGACAAACTCCTATAATGTTTTTGTAACAACAAAGAAAACAAAACCTTTTTATAAACAACGACGATATGCATTTATTTATGTTACCCACGCAGTTGGGTGTAGGTTGGCGAAAGTTAAGACAGTGTTAGAGTGAAGAAAAGAATTAAGTAAGAAAGTTTGTTAGGCTGCCGAAAGTTTTGAGCAGTTTATCTTAAAGTGAAGATAGCCGGTGATCGGGTGTACAGTGGACAAAGGCAGGAGAGAGGAGAGGAGACGTCTTTCTTCGTGGTTTCCAGGAAACTCTCTGACTGCTGTCTACAATTTTTAACGGGGCTCAAGTAGTCCTTCAAAGTTCCGGTTGAGATAAATACGTCTTGGAGTATGATTGGTCTTCGTGGGACCCAATCACCTCACAGGGACAGCTCTCCGAGAGAGAAAATAAATGTCAACATTTATGATGGCTTCATATGACCCCCGGGTACTTCTGCTCCCACATATTATTCTTATGTTTTAATAATATCATCACTGGATTTCTAATAAAATTTTACTGCAGGTATAGGACAGACATTTTATTATAGTCTAGTTGTACTTACTCAGCATTGCCTGGGAGTCTTTTACATTCATTTTTGTTTTGCGTTTTTTTAAATATACTGTTAGTTTTTACCTAATTATTATTTGTTTTCTGATTTTTAAAAAAAATAGGATCTTTAAAGTTAAATTTAATTATTACAATATCATTTGGTCATTAAATTATTAATTGAGCCAAATCGTTATAAAACTATAACTAATTTTGTTTCAGAATGTTATTTTAATCTCTATTTATAAAATTATTGGATGTAAATACCTTCTGAAACTTTCGATCTTTTTAATGTATGAATTTAAAGAATTTTAAAGCCAGATATGACTTTCTATTCGACAGTTTAAATGTTTCTAAATTCCTTTCCAATTTCGAACAGTCACAAAGTAATTTATTCTTTTTGTTTTTAGCTATTAACAAAAGATTAAAATGGTTGACTTGTTTACAAAGAAACAGAAATGCATTCCGGTGGATTTAATTTCGTAATTAAATCATTTTTAAATAGGATTTAAAAACAATCCGTTTTAATATCTTACGTGATTGCAGTTTGGATTTCGATAAATAATCGATTCATAGTAAACAATGACAATAATTATGTGTAAGTCACATAGAAGCGAGAAACACACACATACACACGAGAAGTGGTACACAATTTCATTAATATAGAGATTATAGCAATATTTACATTTTTTAAAACTGTTCAATATTTTTCAACAATATAAATTTACAATCAATCTAAAAATTTCCCAAAAAACTTTTAATTCTTGTTGTTGTTTTCCCATAACGCCCGGGGACGTCCTTGGGGTCAGGCAGATACTTTATCTGCCCTAACTTTTTTGTGGGCATGATAGAACCTGGTAGTGCACATATCCTCTACAAGCCACATACAGCATCTGGTGTTCCCAAATGGTCACCCATTTAGTACTGGGCCAGGCTCAACGTTGCTTAACTTCGGCGATCTAACGGGAACCGGTGTGTCAACGTGATTATGCCGTACTTTTAATTAAGCGCTTAAAAATGTAAAATGTAATAATACATGGGAATGTTTTGCATTAACAATTATTATTTTAAAATTTCATGAAGATTAGTTCTGTTTAAAGACAGGCACAGTTGTCCATAATTCTGAAAATCTTCACGTAGGATGAATGTAAAAAATATTTTAAATATCTGTTGTCTGGTGGGTTTTGCATAAATTAGAGCCATGCAAGTGGTCGCTGAAGGTTATTCAAGCAATATACAAAAACGTTCAAAATCATGTTAGAATTAACAGCACATATAGTAGCAATTTTAATGTTAAACTGGGAGTACATCAGAGATCTTTACTGAGTCTGTTGCTTTTCAGTTGTGTCTTAGAAGTGTTCTTCAGGGAGTTTTGTATGGGTTGTCTGAAAGAAATGTTGTATACTGATGATTTAGTGCTTGCCTGTGAAACAATGGAATGTCTACTTGTTAAGGTGGAGACTTGAAGTAATGCTATAGAAAGTAAAGGCCTAAGAGTGAATTTTATCAAGACTAAAGTGATGATCAGTTGTTGTAGTGTTGGAAATCCCCTGCACAGTTTGTAGTTGAAAGCAACTCAATTTTTTGTGGTATTTGTAAGCATTGGGCACACAAGAAGTGCAGTGGAAGTACTGGTAGGTTGAGAGATGATAACCAGTTTGTGTGCAAGAAGTATAAAACAATGAAGATGGATGAAAACTCAGATGTGGAGAAAGTATATTTGGCTATTGAGGTTGTTCAGAAGTTTTGTTACCTTGGTGATATCATTGGAGCACTGGGAGGAGCTGGTGTGATGTTGATTGTTCGAAGCAGGAAATATCTGCGTGGGCGTGCTTTGAAAAACTGTATTCATATGCCAAGCCATTCTAATTATCGATGGCCCAATTACTTTGTTTGTTTACATTAGTGATGGGACGATTCCAATATTTTTCCTGATTCCGATACAATTACCGATTCTGATTCTAAAATCGTCTTATCGTCTAAAAAGGTAGAATTTCATTTTTTTTTTGGGGGGGGGGGGTAACGGAGAGTCTTTATCTACTTTTAAATGTAGATATAATTTTCTTTTTAATTTGAAAACCTTCTTAATGTTTTCTCTTTATATATTTTATCCAAGATTTTGATAAAGTTATTGTGAGAGTTTCATCTATATTTTTCACTTGTGTCATTTTTTTCTATTTATCCATTTGTGGCATTTTTACCTGTGCTATTTTTACCAGGCCATTTTTTCCGGTGCCATTTTTACATAAATTCGTTATTATGATGCATAAATTTTAGTTTTACTGGTAGTTTAAAATCAATAAATATTTATCATTTTATCATATTACTAGCAATAGACAATTACGTTTTAAATTTAAAAAAAAACAAATTAAAAGAATCGTTTTTGGATTCGGAAATTAGGTTTACACTTTTCCGATACCGATTCCAATACCCCAAAAAGTTAAGATTTTCCCGATTCCCAATTCTGATTCCGATTAATCATCCCAACACTAGAAATACATAGAAAATAGTGCATCAAAACATGTTGAAAGAATGGATGAGTGTTCCTGGGTTAGTAGATGTAGAACAGTTGAGGTAGCAGGATCAGTTTACAAGGGAAGGCCAAGGAAAATATGGGAGGAAATGATAAGAATCGATTTGAGAGAAAGAGGGATGAATAAAACCTGGTCAGAAATAGGTTAGTTTGGAAGTCAATTTCTAAAACACATGCCAGCATGTAAAACGGATGTAAAACTGAATATGGTGAGTTATAAGGTATACTATACTGACACCAAGTGAGTTAATAATGTTTTCATTTGAGATGCAAGTTGTTAAAATCTTATTCAACACTGTATAACCGGTATTTTATGTCCTAAACCTAACAACTATTTTTTGGCATCTTACGAGCCACACCAAAACAAATATCTCCCCCAATTTTTTTATGCATATTCTAATAGCAATTTCTTGGATATTACTAAGCTTGTAATGTTTATTGTTAAACTAGGTACTGATAGGAACAAAGTTGGTCATATTTTGGAGGTATATATAAAATTATGTGTTACTTACATGACTGTATGAACACAACAGTTTTAATTAAAAAATAATTTCATATACAGGCAAAATAAACATCACTAGCTTTTAATGAGACTTCTGAATTTCATTTACTTTCAGCAAACTTGTAATTTTAGAAGTTCGAATAGTAATTGAAAGCAATAGTTCTTCCAATTTGAATCGGCCAGTCACAACTTGATCATGAAAATGATTGCCTCTATCTGTATGCTTTTCCGAGGTGACAGACATAACTTTTGGCACATTTTCGCATAAAAAATGTTCATAGAGTAGTGATGGCCCAAAATTGATAATTTCAGATGCAATTGGGAGTGAAGGAAGTTTATAAAATTTCATTTTCAGTGCTGAATTTAGTTTTCACTTCCATCTGCATATTACTAGGCATCTTCAAAATGTTTTTTTTTTTTCAGTAAGTGAAAATAGTCTTCTTCAGCAAAATCACTAAAACGACTATCAAAGGACTTTTGTAATAATTTTATTTTTTCAATGTATTCAATAAAATTGGCATTGTCTTCAACACATTCACTTTTAAATAGCCCAAATCTTTGTTTTCTGCAAGATAAACAGTTTTAACTCCATTTTGAATGCACTGATATCATTTACTAAGCTAGCAAACAATTTGTACTTGCCCTTTAGTTTTAGATTTAGGTCATTAAGATGGCTGGTAACATTAATTAGAAATACTAAATCAAACATCCATTTTTTCATCATGTAAAAGGGCCTTATCTTCGGACAGCTAATTTTTCTCTTCTAGAAAATCATGTACAATACTTTCCAGTTTTCACAATCTACTGAGAATTTTTCATTTCGAAAACCAACATCTAACAGTTCACAATATTCTCTGAATTCTCTTCAATTTAATTTTCTTGCTCTAATTTTATTCACACATTTTACAACAGGTATCATAGCATGTAAATTCAAAATGTTTGTTTTGCACAGAGACTTTTGTGTTAGGCCACGGCATCATAATAGTAAACTAAGGTCTGTTAACTGGGACATTACGTCATGCTGTATAGTAACAAACGAGATCTATCGAATAGTCAGACTATGGGCATTTTGACCCCTCCCGTCACTTAAAAAATCATCAAAATACAGGAAATCAACCAATTTAATGAAATTTTCAGTATCTATTAACCCATTACTTTATTAGAAATCCCAGTGTAAATGTATTATTTCGTGTAAACAAAAAACACCTTTACTAAAGTTAGATTATAGGGCACTAAAAAAACGCATGAATGTGTTTTTTAAATAAAAATAAAGCATCATAGATGTTAACAATAAAAAAAATCTTTTAAAATATAGTTCTCATATATTACGGAAAAAAGCCCCTAAATTCCGTATTAATAAAATTAATATAACTCGAAGAAAAATAAAATTCTCAAATCAAATAATAATATTGCAGAAATAATATGACGCGGTTTTCTAATATTTGCACATATCTAATGAATGAGAGCTTTTTAAAAAAGAATTAGAAAACTTTAAAAATTGCATTTAAAAAAAGAAAAAAAAGAAAGGAACACGATTCGATTCATACTGAAACTGATTTTTATTCAATATAAATAAAAAAAGAATTCACAATAAATAGTTAATTGTTTATGAATTTTGAGTAACAAATAATTAAATAAACAAACGAATTATGGATAATTTTTATGGTGTTTTTGCATTCAGTATTGTCAACAAAATATAAAAAAAATTTAAAAAAAGTTCCTTGATGTATCTTGTATTTTTCTACTTTGAACATGAGATTTCATTTACTTTTTATTCCAGTACTTTTATAAACAACACATTTTAAAAAATTTTGGAGACAGGAGTTAACAATGTCTATACCATCAGTCTATTACTACACGGAATTGGTTGATTTTAAAAACGAAGAGATAAAAAAACGTAGACATTGAATTAAGAAACGTAATGTGGGAATAAAGGATTTATTATAGAAACTCAAATAGAGAAAGCTTATACCTACCAAAAACAGAAGGGGGAAAAGCCTAATTGGAATATATATATATATATATATATATATATATTAATTTTAATGTATTTCTGTTTTCATAAGGTCAGCAATCCCTGAATACTAGTAGAAACACATCCAATAAATGTCACCAATCGTGCGAAAATGTACTGTTCTACCAGTATTTGGCTAATTTAATCCATGTTACGAATTAAGGTCATGAAATTACAAAATCAAGAATTCAAAATAATTAATTAATAGAACATTTATTGAAATAAATTTAAATGTGTAAACACACATTTTAATTTATTTTTTGCAAAGCGAACACTTTATTTACAATATAATAAAGTTTGAATATCTCGCTAATTTCGTTTGGTTTTCGCACACATTTTGAATGAAAGTTATTAATTAATGTTACATTGTATTTTTTAACCAAAATAAAATTCTAATTTATTTTTTAAAGTCTTGAAATTAGAACTTTTATGCAATGCCATAATCGCTGGCGGCCATGTTGTAATTTCCTATTATTTTCCTTCGCGCTTGACATCTATAAAAAGGAAATACGTTTGACTTAATTTTATTTATACAAAAATTGTGGTGTCTGCGTTTATTTTCACATCTTTAAAATGGAAATAGGTTTTACTTTATTTTATTTATAAAAATATGGTGGTGTCTTCGTTTGCGCTTGAAATCCATAAATAAGTTACTTTACTTTGATTTTATTTATAAAAAACTTTTTGAAAAATTATTATATAAATACAGATTTTTTCCGTCCGTCAGTCACGTTTTTTTTTTAAACGTAATAAATATGCGATCAGAGAGATCATATATTTACTAGTTAATTAATTTTTAAAAACATCATTTCACAAACCTTGCTATATTTTGTAGGACTGAAGTTATCTCGCTTAATAAAATGTAAGGTGGCACTTTTACCCCCAGCCCACGCCGCCCAACGCCGCCCAGGCCGTCTACCACCGCTCAGCCCCCGGCGCCAGCATTTTGGCTCACGTGACTCAATCGTAGTCACTTATGAACAGAATAGTCTTCCGTATTAACAATTAGCATGTATCCCACCCCCAATACATTTTTTTTTGTATATTAATTATTTACCTTACGAAATAGAATGAAGATTGATGGATTTTTGCCAACCGCCGCCCAGCCCCCGGCGTCAGCATTTTGGCTCACGTGACTCAATCGTAGTCACTTATGAACAAAATAGTCTTCCGTATTAACAATTAGCATGTATCCCACCCCCAATACATTCTTTTTGTATATTAATAATTTACCCTACGAAATAGAATGAAGATTGATGGATTTTTGCCCACCGCGGTGAGCCAAAATGCTGGTGCTGGGGGGCTGGGCGGCGGTGGGCAAAAATCCATCAATCTTCTATTTCGTAAGGTAAATAATTAATAAACAAAAAAAATGTATTTGGGGTGGGATACATGCTAATTGTTAATACGGAAGACTATTCTGTTCATAAGTGACTACGATTGAGTCACGTGAGCCAAAATGCTGACGCCGGGGGCTGGGCGGCGGTTGGCAAAAATCAAAATGCTGGGCGGCGGTGGACGGCCAAGGCGGCGTTGGGCGGCCTGGGCTGGGGGTAAAAGTGCTGCCGATAAAATGTATCCAAGTCCGGAATAGTTCCTTATCTTTTGGAAAAGCAAAAACATTAACTTTGGGTCCATTTTTACAATTCTACTCGCAATATAGAACGACACAAGAAGAAAGCATCTTTATCTTTTGGAAATGACAGAAAAAACCGATTGATAGTGGTTCTTACCCCCACTATCAATAACATCACCAGAAAATCTCGACTCAGTTAGCAGACCGTAGTTAGTTTATGAACGGCCACCGTTAGACCCTCTGCCTAAAATAATATGCAAAAAAGAGTTACCTAAAACAGGAGAGTTATCTGCATTTGAGAAATGAGGTCGGCCATGACAGTTGAGATATAAACAAAAGTGATTTGCAAAACACCAGACAATTACTTCGCATCCAGTGGCTGTTAAATTATCATCCAACCTGTAAATTTGTTTAATAAATGTGTTAAGCTTCGTTGATTAATCTTTTTTGGTCTGTTACTAAAGCAATAATCAGACATAACATAATGCAATGATATTTCCGTCGAGGACGACCTAAAAACCGTTCAAGCAATCTTATAATCCCAGCAACTCTACCAATCATTGATGGTGCTCCATCAATACAGACACTCAAGAGTTTACTAAAATTTAGTTGCTGTTGTTTTTACACATGGCAATGCAAAAATAGACATCCAGTCAGATTACATCTGACAAGCCAGAAAGAAAGTTATATCTTGTTCTAAATTCAGTACATGTGTGGAATAAGTTTCTTGACATAGCCTTTCAGTTTCTCAGATAAATAAAAAAAAAGTTCCTTGATGTATCTTGTATTTTTCTACTTTGAACATGAGATTTCATTTACTTTTTATTCCAGTACTTTTATAAACAACACATTTTAAAAAATTTTGGAGACAGGAGTTAACAATTTCTATACCATCAGTCTATTACTACACGGAATTGGTTGATTTTAAAAACGAAGAGATAAAAAAACGTAGACATTGAATTAAGAAACGTAATGTGGGAATAAAGGATTTATTATAGAAACTCAAGTAGAGAAAGCTTATACCTACCAAAAACAGAAGGGGGAAAAGCCTAATTGGAATATATATATATATATATATATATATATATATATATATATATAAATAAATATTAATTTTAAATAAATAACATTAAATTATTTTTACCTACATACGCTAGCGTTTCAAGCTTTCGCTCTCGTCAGTGCAGAGATGATAATCTTGGACGGTCGCACGGTTCGGACCCCTGCCACAGAATCAACCTAGACTCAGTAAGCAAGCGCTGTAACCATTAGGTCATGGGACATTACCGCATTCAAGAAGGGAATTTAAGTTATATTTAGGCGAAGGGCGGCATAACTAGAAAGACTGACTAAAGATTCTACGAACGTTGTCGGTATATGCCTTATAGCTACGTGTGAGTCTATTTTTAACTTCCCCGAACAGGGCTCAACTGTAATCTTATTAAAGGGGCTTATAACAATATTAATTTTAAATAAATAATATTGAATTATTTTTACCTACATATGCTAGCGTTTCGAGCTTTTGCTCTCATCAGTGCAGGAATAATAATCTCGGAATATATATATATATATATTACTACTGAAGTCACCACCTATCAAGGCTGGGAGTCACTTTAAGACATGAGTTAATGATATGGGAATGATTTCCAGCCAAAAGATGAGGAACACCATGATCAATGGTATGAACTGCGTTTGATTACTTATGGGACGGTCCATGACAAAAATTTGTTGACATTGAATTTGAAGACGACTAAGTTGTATTCAGCAGGAAAGAAGTCCCACGATAATGTGTTCCACCGGTGGGAAGCCGTTGCAAAGAAGCTTTGTTCATGGAAATTCAGCCTGACGCTAGGTGTTGATCTGTGTCCAACTGGAAATCCTTGACCGTTTGTGCACGTCGCCATCTTATCTTTCAACAATAACTAACTAAGGGAGATAACTCAGAGACAACTCAAAGGGAGATAACTCAGAGACAACTTCAACATTGCTGGTGATTGTGAAGACTACAGTTCTATTTATCTTCCTCCCACAAGGTAAGATTGACACAAGGTCGGGAAAGTGGGAAAAAAACGAAAATTTGAGCACTCTGGCTATTTAAAAATTGCCTGGACAGCTTCGTCGGCATTCCCCGGTAGGGGCGCCTCAGGCGATTAGCAATAAACTAACCCCTTCTCAAAGGGTGAGAAGGCAAAGCCTGGGAGGGTGCACCTCCTAGAACTGCACAGGACGGACAACTGATAGACCGGCGTAAATCCAGACCCAAAGGCTCGGACAATACCGGTCTATTGGGTGGGGTAAAAATCCCTGGCTGAACTACTACAGTTCTATAAAAAACAAAAACAAACAAAAGTAAAACAAGTATCATTGCAAAAGGTCTCTCAGAATTTCGGAAGAGGCTCCCACTTTCGTCAGACAATCCGCGACCTTGATCCATTCAATTTGGATCTCCCCCTTTACCATCATTTCCTTCATTCTGGTTACATCAACTCTGGGATGCCGGTCACTCACTTTAAAGTCTCTACCAGAGACGCATTGTCTGTTTTACAAAGAACTTCAGGCAACCTAGGTAGTCTGAATATCTCTTGAAGCATTGCGGCTATCAACATTCCAACATCAGCCGCTTCACTGTGCAAGAGTCTCTGAAGATAATGGGCTTTTTGTTACACGGTCAAGTTTTTTTGATGACCAGCATATAGGAGCCATTCTGTTTATCTTGCCACAAATAAAGATGATAAAACCACCTTGTGAAGATCCATCGTCCAGACTAGCATAGGTGGCATCTGAATAACAAACAACATTCAGATCTGAAGGTTTTCCAAGCTAAGGAAAAGATATGGATCCTGTCCTTGATTTCAACTTTATTAGCGATTTGATTGCCTCGAAGAGTAACTTCACCTTTGGAGATTTTCCGATATTACTCATTCTACACACATTAAATGATACATCTTGTCGCATCTGGGTGGATACCCAAATAATTTGACCTGTCAGTCTTTTTAGCTCTGTCTTCTCCTCTTGACTCAATTCATCATTTTTCCTTAATGATCTTCCTTTCCTTATGTCTGTTGGGGATAAGGCTGAAACATATGGATTTTGATCTAAAATAATCCCATTTTTTGTTTGCTTAACACTCAATCCCCAAAATTTGAATGTTCCGCTTTCATGCTTTCCAATTTTGAATATCTTTTCCAATTCTACGATCGCATTTTTCTTAAATAAATCATTTCCACAGAATATGAAATCATCAACATGTATTGCCAGAATGTCTATCAAGTCACCAGTGGCATCATGCCAAAGGAGCAGTGCATTGTCATATGCACTCACCATTCCTTTTAAGTGCTTTAACTCATGATTAACTCGCTTATACCATGAACGAGGTGCATCGTTTAATCGATAAATACATCTTTTCAGCTTCCACACTTGTGATTCTGGACACACATCAGATGGTGGTTTAAGAAATACCTCTCTCTCTCCAGCATATTACCTTGCAGAAATGCTGAGGTAAAATCAAAAGTCTCCACCTGTCACATCATAACCGAGGCCATTAAAAATACGAGACGCATAGCCTCACGACTGCACGTTGGATCTATTTTTAGGTTATGGGAATCTTCTTCATAATCACGTGCAACAAGTCGAGCCTTCATTATCTTTTTGTCCTTCACAAATTTTTCTGTTATCACCCATCTTGTTGGTATACATTTTTGCCCCATATCAGGCACACATTCATATACTTCATGAATTTGCATATTTTCCCATTCTCTTTTCTTTGCATCAATCACATCTTTTCCTTGTTCTTGTTCAGAAGAAAGCAACACTGCATGTTCTTGATAACTTACTCCCTCAACATGATCCCAATTGATACCGAGAGGATTTTCATCATTGCATATGTCAAGCTAGAACATGTGGTCCTTGCTAATTTTTCATTTTCCTCCGATACATTTGCTGCATTCAAAACAAAAAAGGCCTGGACTCCTTCTGGCAGATTAAATCCAAATTTTCTTAATTTTTGGTATAAAAATTCATATTGTACCAGAAATACATTTATATTAACTCAGGTCGCCTTTTGTATGAATAAAATTCCTTAAATGACATATATGCCATCATGTTCTCATCCAGTAAATAAATTTCGTCTAATTTGTCCATAATTATAGTCAGTCCATTTGTTCCACCGATATCCGTTGTTGCCAAATGTCGAACACATTCTCTTATATTTTGTGGCAGTGGCAGTGACAAAAATACTGCTGAGCCCTGTTTCTCTTTAGACAAATCCGTAAATAAAGACCATATGCCAATATCTTGCTTCCATTCTGCATAAGAATCATGATTTATTAAAATGGGTGGGCTTTTACTAAACGAAGCCATCTTTCTTTTAATTGTGTTTCAACGTTTACTGAACAAGATAACTTCTTATCACACAAAGAAGACAGCTTCTGCTACCAATGTTGATCTGTGTCACTTCTTCTTTCCAACTGTAAATCCTTGACCGTTCGCCCATGTTAGCCATCTTGTCTTCCAACAACAACTAAGGGAGATAACTCAGAGACAACTGCAACACTAGGCACATGGAGGAGGGAAAGGAAAATCCTTTTTCGTTGTAGCAATAAGACGAGTTCTTGCTGTGAATGTCTTACAGTCGAGCACATTCCATGGAAATAATATACGACTGATTGTTTAAGTATTTAAATTTAACTTGGAGGTGGAAACGGCAGATAACACACTAAAGAAATTTTTTTTAAAGTATCTATATACATGCAATCAATACTAACTTAGTACCCACGAACAAAAACATATAATAAAGGAGCCATTTTGAATGCCTACGAGACACCATCCTCGAGTCGTTAAGATCTCTCTGTGAAGAGGTTTGCCAGGACAACTTGGCATGAGCCTTCTTCACCCTACAAGTAAACCCTGACTAAATATTCAAAATAACATAGTATTCGAAGTCCAAATCAAATACCTTTACTATGGCTCATACGAGGAATGGTGCACTTTCTCCTAGTGATGTTGCCTCTAGTAACAACACTAAGCTAGATACTCCACTAGACTAGATGAATTCTTGTCCTGAAATCCGGTAAGACCAAGAGACCACATGAAAGATATACTGTAACGTAGTTAACTGGTCAATTAAGGAGATGAAAATTAATGTTCTTCACTTCTTTATTAACTTAACGTTTGAGAGGCAAAGGAGAACTAAAATGGAACCCCAATAAATCAAAATACCCTATCGATTATGGTAACATCCAGAACGCAAAGCCTTCATTCTGAATCCATTAAGCAATGGATACACGACGCATCTAAAGTACGTTTTACTAGCTAGGAAACCCCCCTCGAGCGAGAATCGAAGTACGCTGAATAGACACGAAAATCCCTAGTCAGCGCACCCAGATAATCACTTGGAATTAAGTGGGTCTCCTGAATACAGCATATATGCACTCCGAGCTGCTGAAGATCTTGTCGAACTCGAAATTTGCGAGAACTGGCTCTCAGCCCCCAGACATTCACACTAGCTGGATTGAGTGCCATTGAGGTAAATTAGGGTTGGGTTTCAGAAACGAACATTAATGGTGATAGGATGTCGATGGCCTTTCTCATGGAATATTCCCCCATTCGAGTACTGCTGAGACCATCCGGGGACACACCACCGACATCCAAGGGGAACGTTAGTTTAGCTACCATATAGAGGGAGGAGTGTAGGGTGATGAAGATCTGTGGTGAACACCACAATGAGGTACTCTCTCTTTCTCTCTTTCTCTCTTTCTTTCTTTCTTTCTTTGTTTAACTCTTCTTCGTCCATGAAGTGGAGAAACTCGTGAAATCTCGCAGAGTCACGTGGGCCGAAGGATTTCGGCCAACTTGACCACGCGAGATTTGAAGTCGATAAAAGAACACGTGTTCCCTTCCTCATCCTCTTTTTTCCCTCAGCGTTCTGAGACGAACGAAACACACAAAGAACGCTCGCCGACAAACGACCCACCCCCCCACCAGCTCGAACGAGCTGTGTGGGGGAGGAAGAGAAAGGTAACCCTTTTCAAATCAAGAATTAATCTTTCAATCCAAAACGAACTCGTGTTTCTTCAACACATATTGCATTCTACACACAATCAAGAATTAATCTTTCAATCCAAACGAACTCGTGTTTCTTCAACACATATCGCATTCTACACACAATCAAGAATCTATCTTTCAATTTGACAAACATTCTACAATCTATTTTCAATATAAACGAACTCTGATTTCTTCGCACATTCATAAATATACACACAAAAAGACATTCATCGCGCTCGCGCGCATATATATATATATATATATATATATATATATATATATATATATATATATATTGCTTATAAAATATTAAATAAATAAATGGTTTTGTTAATATAAACGTTTTCCTTTTTATTAACCATTATAAAAGGCCTATTCGTATATGTGTGTAGCTTCCTCATTCCTTCGCTTTCTTTAAGGTAAGTTTAAATAATATTTTCTTCCTTTCTTCTTTGTTAGTCTTAAATCTTAACAGTTTTATTTAATCTACACGTGGTCCGATGGTGGAATCCTAACGGTGTGATAACATGCAGTTATAAAGGCATCTATCACGCTACCTATGGTTGGGGGATTCAATATCGCAAAACCATTTGTCCGGCATCCTTCGCGACTGTGGTTAATAATCCTTTGTTCGTTCTTTCGAATCTCCCGCCATTAATAACTTCCACCCCCGGCCATAGATCCTCCTAAAACAAGATTTTTGTAAAATACTGAAGCTAAGTTCCCTAAATATGGCTAGAGGAGGTGTGGTGTCGAAGAATAGGTTTGCCTCCTCTAGCATTTGCCTCGTCCCTGCATCGTATAACAGTTAAAATGCGTTGTGCATCAAGAAAATTCTTAAGATCCTCCACTGACTTTCCCTCCACTTTAGTAAATGCCAATAATTTATTTAAATCACCGAGCTTGTGACTTTTGGCTCTTACACATGTATTGGCACTTATTCTACAGATGTCTTGTCCCCGGAGATAAAGTTGGGACGTTTTTAACTTTTTCGATGAAGGGTTCCTCTGGCATTTTTGACTAGAAGATGGAGGGGGTGGAGGGAATATGTCTGTTTTCATTGGAGAGTGCGGTGGGGTGGCTTTTGGCTGTTTTTTTCAGAAAAGGGGAAGGAGGGGGCAGCATTTGAATCTTTGAACGTGAGGCAGGAGGTGTGCTTTGAGGCGTTTTCTGGAGTGAGACGAAAGTAGAAAGTCTTGGGGAGTAGATATGTTTCTTTTTTTGAGGACTCAGCGGGATCATTTTGTACTCCCTTTGCTTTATAGGAGCAGTCATAGGTGGTGGCATTGGTTTCGAAAGAGGGCGATATTCGGTCAGTGGAGTGTTCTTCAGCAGAGATTTTGTGGTGAGTGTCTTAGGAAGAGAGTGGGGGCTGAAGGTTCTTTTATCTCGTAACTTCTTCTCGAGTTGTACAACTTCAACAAACTTGTCCTTTCCTGGGTCCTTGGATATTTTAATTTATTCCTCTTCCTCATGCATCTGGTCTAGCGTAAGTCTGCCGGGTGTCTTCTTACCCTGTACCAGGACCCACTCATTCTCTTTTCTCTCTTCGCAACTACGTGGGTCGATAGGAGTGGGGAACTCGTCTTCTGAATCGCTATGGATTTTTATAGGTGCCTCTAGTTTTGCTGTTAAAGGTTCCCTGACACTGGGACCCAGGTGAGCCCTACTTTGTTTTGGGGATTCACTGTTGGACCTGTATTTCTTTTTTCCCGTTACGGGAATTCAATTGTGAGGTGACCCACTTCAACACAGGTCCAACATGAAGGCCTCCTAACTGTGACGATAACAGGGATTCTTTCATCCCGTATTTCCAAATAATAGGGGATCTCGTCAAACACCTATTATCCAGTATTATTTCAAACGTCAATACAGAGATTCTCGTCGCAGGTTATTGATGTTATGTCTCCATATTTAATAAGTTATGCCCCTACATGTTCACCATCTACTTAAAAAAGGGATGTGGAATATGGAGATGGAGGTCCTTCGTCGCCCGAAATACTCCATCCGAAGAATATAATCAGAGGTTATTATTTCCGTCTGGGACAACAGACATTCTTCCGCTGTGGCAAATAATATGTTCCATGTATGGTATCCATGTCATTTAATAATCCGCAGGGGCCGATTCCCTGTTGTTAGGATCAATTTATTTTAATGACTAGATCACTGGTGACTCGGGTGACTTTTTTAGTTTCACGGTCAACCACAAAGTGCCCTTTTTGAGATTACCCAGGACCTATACCTCAGCCCGACAGATAAAAGGCCACCGAAATGGCCCAGTTCCTGCCGGACTGATTGTCGAGAACGAATTCTCGACTGGTATTTCCCCATTCAGAAGTCTCTAATCAACCAAAGTTACAGAAAGACCGAATGGACTGGAGTTGACTCAGGTATTTAATTGCTTCCCCCTGCAGCAATATGTGGTACAAGGCTGGAAGATGGGGGAAGATCAAGCCAGCGCCCCTAAAGAAGGAGCACTCTGGCCTAACAAAAATAGTCTGGGCAGCCCTGTCAGCATTCCCCATTCAGGGCGCCTCAGGCAGTAAGCAATAAACTTACTCCACCCCAAAGAGAGGAGGCAAGGCCTGGGAGGGTGCACCTCCTAGGATTACCCAGGACATATACCTCAGCCCGACAGATAAAAGACCACCGAAATGGCTCAGTTCCTGCTGGACTGATTGTCGAGAACGAATCCTCGACTGGTATTTCCCCATCCTGACGTCCTCGATCAACCTAAGTTACAGAAAGACCGAATGGACTCGGGTTGACTCAACATCAAGGAGGAGGTGCTTCCAGTATTTATGGTGAAGGGAAGAGTCAAAAGTCCGTTAGAGGTAAGGTACCATAACACTTTAGTACTTATGTCTGTTGTTCTTCCCTTATATATTATATTGTGTACCACCATACATGTTATGTAACCTCTTTTACATTTGTATTTGACAAGCTATTTATCTGTGAATAAATGTATGTAAATCCAACTGTTTCTTCACTATTGTCCTTTTTTCTTTCTTCCGACACAAATGTGTGTGTTCCTATTTATTTGTCTTCCCACGAGGACAGAGTTAGACACAAGGTCGATTTTTAATATGGGGACAATCCAGCTCCCCAAAAAGAGGCACTCTGGATTAGAATAAAAATAAAAATTGCCTCAGTCTATACCGAGGAAAGAAAAGATGAAGTGTAGTATCAGAACAGATACTACACTTTATTCCTAGCCAAAAAGCCAAAGATTGTGTTGTCCATGATAACACAAGTAAAACATGCTTTTGTGATCTGTCAAAATAAAAGTAGACTAACAGAAAAATCAAGACTCCAAAAATTAAAGTAAAATACGCCTTCAAAGACATCTTAAAAGACATCTTAAAAGACATCTTAAAAGACATCTTTTCTTATACAGAAACGAAGACTCATAAAATACTTGAAAATATACATTACTTAGTGGACAAAGAAATATTCACTGAGCTTAATGACATCTGAAAACTTTTCACATCGATGAAAATAAATCTGGAAAAATCTCAAAATGGAATTTTTCCTTAGCTGCAGTTATCACTTAAAATGACTTTGAGAAAAGATAGATTCCTTATATGGTATAATCACTGACATATCGGTGCTTATTAGTTCACCGAATGTAAACAACGTTGAGTTTAGCCAGTACTAGGTGGGTAACCATTTGGTGTATGTGGGAGGACGGCGAAACTTCCTGGTCAAAAAAAATACAGCCCTGAAGATGTCTTTAGCAACTACTTCAGTATAACTTGCTGATCAACACATGTGGTGACACAATGGACCTTTCCCAGGAAGTTCTGTTCTCAGAGAGAGTATACTGTAGCAGTTACATGAGAGATCTATTTTGTTTATATGTACATGCAATATCTTGCGTTATGTCGAGTTGTAGTTTGTTCGGCATAGATAGGCATATTGATACACAGGCGATTAACACATTACTGCGCATGCTCATTTCTAAGTTCAACCCAGCTATTTTCCCAGGTAAATACAAATGAGTTCGAGTCGAGACTTCAACATAGACAGACTAGCATTCTCTCTCTCCCCTCGTTATCATCATGGTGACGAGAGGTGGTAATAAACTCAAGACTAACTGGAATTATACTACCTTTATGCCTGCCGACCAAGTAACTCAACTCACATGTCTGTGTTCCTGTATTCTTGTTCCAGTTAAATAAAATACATATATTATTGTATAGAAAACGTTGGTGTTTTCCTTCGATCTCTGGTGACCCTTTGCTTATTCAAGTCAGATACGTACAGACATGGCCGACTCAGTAAACTGTCTATCTCCTGTCTCGACACTCTCAACAGACACCACCACTCCTACAATAATACTACCGTTTTTATATTCTTAATCAAAACGATAGTAGACATTCATAGAGACATAGCCAACCAAAGCGCCCCCACGGTTTATAAATCCAACCCCAGATTTATGTTTCCAAAATAAAAAATGGCAGCTGACCACACTCTACAATACAAGTGCAAACTGTGAACTGACTAGTAATATTTTGAGAGACATGACAACCAACAATAATAATAATAATACATGTGCATCTATGAAATTATTCCTGTACGAAATAATGTACTAGTCATTAATTGTAGTGATATATAGCAACAGATTAATGCTTACTGAATATAATATATTAACAATTATTATTAAAAAAGATGACTAATAGATGCACAATAAAACCAATGAAAATAATTACTATGTTGAAATGATTCTTGCAAGAAAATGATTAAGTTCTTGCTTTCCAAAGTTGGAAAAATGCTGAAAAAAGCACAAGTCAGAGATAAGATATAATGTATGTATCAATATTTTTATATTAAACAATAATACGGGAAATGTCTTTTGCAAAACTAATTGTATTTTGCGGCTTTATTAGAAGTCCAGCTATAGATAAAAGAGTCTCTTTAATGTCGGAAACAGATTGCTCCCTACATTATTCAGATTCAAGAAAGTTGTATTCGAAATAAGAAGAAGGTTCTCTATGTATTGGCTGGACTGCAATGAGATTCAAAAAAGAGGAAGAATAAGGGCTTTTTGCATTCAGCCCACCAAAATTAAGTGTCTGTTGATTGGTCAAGGAGAATAGCCAAGGCCAATCGGATGTGGCTGTTTCAGGATGCAAGTGAGGGGGGGGGGGTGATTCATTGTCATAAAGGACAATGAGAAATAATTATTTTAGGAGAAAAGGGGAGGAGTAAATGTCATTTTATAATGTTTTAGATTATAATTAATCTTAGCAAATTTCTCTTTTAGTCATAACTTACTTAAATTCCTGTCATACTTTTTTCTAGAAATCAATTAATTTTTCTTTTGCAATGCACCACTTGTAATCGTGTAATGTACCACTGTTAGCACGTGCACCATAGGCTGGCCATTCCTACTTTATATAATATTCTTTAATCTGGATACCATTCTTTAGGTGGGATGCCATTGTAAAATATGAATATTGGATATTCCTATTTTATCATGTTTATTATATTAGCCGACCATGTGTTTGAGAATACATCATTCTTTTCACGCGTGGTTATCATATTTCGTTAGTGTTATAGTTGATATCACACACGGGTGTCGGAAAGAGAAAAAATAATAGAGCAGAAACTGTTGGATTCCATGACATATAACAGTCAAAAGTATTTGGATACCCTCAAAGATTTTTTTTATTTCTCATGCTAAAAGTGTTAATTTTAATGAAACAAGTTAAGCACCACAAAGGTTTTATTTATGATACTAGATACAAGTTTTCCTCAGTAACTTTAACTTTAGTATAACTATATTTTTGATAAAAAATTGATTTGAAGCCCAGTCTTTTTTTAATACTTACTAATCATGAACAAAACATTTTCCAAAAGTTACAGTCTACCACTACTTGACTATATTGTATTGAATTACTGCTTGATAGACTGGTTTTACCTATGCTGCCAATCTACCTTGCACAGTAGTGAAATATCTTATTCTTATTTTGTTTAAATTAAAACCTAAATTTTGCAATTCATTCTGGATCAAATCTTTTATCTAAAAAAAAATACCCAAATCACGCGAACTTACACTTGAACAAAGACAAGAGATCATTGCTTTAACAATCCCCAAAACTTCAGTGGAATGTACTGTTAGGAAACATCAAGAAGCGGGAGGAAAAAAAAACAAGACTAAAAGCAACAACAGCATAAGACAATTTCATCAGTTACAACAGTGGAACAAAGTCCCTTGAACTGACGAATCAAATTCCGAAATCTTTAGCTCAAATAGGAGGATTTATGTGTGGAAAGAGTTGGTGAAAGAACTGTAACACTTTGTATTGTACCAATTGTAAAACATGGAGGAGGCTCTATTATGGTGTTGGGAGGCTTTTGTAAATTACAAAGTTGGGGATTTGCACCAGGTATACGTTCAGTTTTTGGTGAAAAAAAATGCAGAGAATCTTTGAAGCAGCGAAAGTGGCAAAGTGGGTAATTTTTGTGGGTGTTTTTGCTTAATTTGTATTTAATGTGGCTCAGTATTATAATTAAACCCATTGTTCTGCTAAACTTGTTTCATTAAAAATATAACTTTTAGGATGTGAAATAGTTTGTTTTGAAAGTGGCCCAATACTTTTGACTAGTAGCACACTCTCTTGCCTTGACAGAGTACAAAATCGACTTTGCAATCTAGTATAGTAGGGGATGATCTCTTCTCTTCTTTACAACCCCTTTCTCACAGAAAAGACGTTGCTAGTCGTTCTATACTCTATCATTATTTCCATGGTAGATGCTCGAATGAGCTCCAATCTCTGGTTACGACTTGTATGATATTCCTAGCAAGAACTCGTCTAGCTTCTACAACTGCACAAAACTTTACTTTCTTCCTCTATGTGCCTAACATCAAATGGGATTTCCGTGAACAGTTTCTTTCCAAGAACATATTACTACAAGACTTCTTCTTTGCAGACTACAACATGGTCGTCTTCAAATGGTCGTCAACAAATACTTGTTATCATCTGTCCCCATAAGCAATTCAAATTTGTTCGTTCCACTAATCATTTGCACTTCTCTCAAATATTATTCTTCATTAAACCGACAATCCACCCATCATTTTAACCTGTAGTGAAAAAAAGCATTTATAAAAAGTAATGACAACGTCATTTCCATAAATAATATATACACTCTATTTCACATCTTCATTCAACAATAAAAAGAAAGGAGTTAGGAAAGAAGTTATTGAATGTTCATGTGTCTTGACAGAAAAAAGTAAAAATGTCAGGATGAAGAAAATGCTATTATGACTGTACGTACACAGGTTGGAGTAGGAAGTTCATGACACTGACAGGGTTTATAATATTATTATTAGGAAGTAAGTCCATGTTCAGAGATGTTGCTATCTGAAGTCCATGTGGCGATGATTGCAATAGCCAGAAGTTTTGTTGGCATGTTAATAAAAAGTGCGTTAGTTGTTCAGAGTGACAAGGATTCATTAGACAACTTGGCCTTCTAGATGGTTCACTGTGTAAAAAGCGTGAATGCGTTAGTTTGAATAGGTTTTAAGAACAGGTGCTTGGAAAAACTGTTTCTGATTGGTTAAAGTTCGATACAAGCGACCAATCGAAATTGAGTATTTAATCCAATCAGTACCAAGCATTTAAGTCAAGCAAATATCAAATTTAAGTCAAGCAAATATCGAATGATTAAAATAATGACAAAGTCTATCCATACATAATTTATCAACTTTATTTCACATCTTTGTTCAACAAGTATGAAAAATGGGTTTAAGAAGATAGGTATTTAATGTTTATGTGTCTTGATGGAAGACGTATTATGTTCAAAGTCCAAATGTCAAGATGAAGAAAATATTATTATGTGTCCATAAGTCTGGATGAGGAAAATATTCTTATGACAGTATGTATGCAGGTAGGAGTAGGAAGTTCGTGAGACTGACAGTTCGTATTATTATTAAGAAGTAAGTCCATGTGCAGCGATGTTGCTATCTTAAGAAATGAAGTCCATGTGCTGATGATGCCAATAGCCAGATGCTATGGCGAGTTTCATTTGTGAACTAAGAAGGAGTTAGTAATGATTTAGAAATCGTTTCTATGCTGTTGTTGTTGCTACTAGTACTGCTACAAACCCTTGTCCTCGAGTGCCTGTTCGCCTTAATAAGTGGTGACTCATCAGTAAAAAAAAACACACAGAGTATATAACATCTGGCGTCAGCTTGCAGCAAAAATACAAGCAGAATGAATTTGATCATACTCTATCATGCAGAAATCTTCGACCTCATCTGGGAACAAAGAAGTAAAATTCTGGACATAAAACAAACATATGAATATAGGACAAAGACGATCATTGACGAACTCCAGTCAGATCTACAGGCGATGTTAGCAGCCGACAGCTTGACAGAATACAATATTTTAATGCAACAACAATCCCGGCACGATGCAACAAGAGATATAAAAAAGTGAGAACTAAGGATGGACATCACTGCTTTATCACAAACCTTATTAACACATATGCATTCCACATCTTAAAGATGAAATTCATATCGTTAAGAAGTGTAGAAGAGGATCAGTAAAAATAAACATTGATCAACAATAATGATCAATGGATAAAAACAAAATGAAGAACTCCTTTGATACAATATTGGTACTTTTCCAGGCATACATCTCTGCATTTTGAACATTTCTTTGAAGTTCTTACCATTCCTCTTCTATTTACCCTTACATCTCCCACACTTCTTTTATTTATTTTATCTTATTAGATATATAAGATTATTATTTAGCAGCAATGCTTTAAGCAAACTACCATACCCTTTTGTTAGAAAAAACCCCCCAAAAAACTGACCTTAACTTTATCTCATCTCTCCATTACTATGAACTTTTTACCCTCTCCCTTCTTTTATTCCTTTAACCCCCCCTCCCCGCACTTCATCCTGCTCTCATTATTATTTTACACATTTACTTCATTCAATTTATCTTATTTTATTTATAGTTTATTTTTACTTTTATTTTAAATTGTTTACTTACTTTTTACTTTCATTTTTATTCTTTATATTTTACTGTTTACAAATGTATTTATACACCACTTCTTCTAGCACAACTTGAGTAGGTGTTGTTTGTACTAGTTGGGATAAATCCCTGACAATTAGTCCAACAGTGGCCTTGTTGCTTGTTCCTTAGGGCGGAGGTATGTTTCTGTTCAGTTCTAGGAGGCCCACTCTTTTAGGCTTTACCTTCTTTCTGAGAAGGGGTTAGCTTATTGCTAATAGTCGGGGAATGCTGATGGGGGCTGCTCAGGATGTTTTTGTAGGCCAGAGTGAACTTCACCTAGTGTGCTGGCTTTTCAAAACCCACCTGATCTTGTTTCTAACCTCCTGCAGAGGAGGATAATAAATATATATTACTTCTAGTCCTTATTCATCAAATCCCCTCTCGTATATCCAGTTCTTGTGGGCCATCCGTATGCACTCAGTGGTCAGTGAATTTTTATAAGTTCCCCATTTTGCCATTAGTCTATTGACTGATGATAAGGCTGTAATGACTTTCCTATCTTCCGGATCTTCTGCATTCTTTGAAACCGCCTGTACCCATATGATCAATCGAATTATCACTGTATAGTATCAGCAATAATAAATATATTATGCTTTGGGTGTGACGGTGACTAGAAACCTGGGTGTGCCAAGTTCGAGTCCAGTTCGTTCCACAGAAACATTTTCATCAAACCCACACCCTTGTGTCTATTATGCTTTTATGAACATAATTGAGCTCTCTGTGTTTATTCCTCCTAAACTACATAGCTTGTGAATGAATATCTATATAATAATACACTAAGGCAATTTCCTATTCGTATGTATGTTATCATCCTCCATCTTTTTTTAAAAGATGGATTCGCCTGATCGCTGGAAATGCAATGAAAAAAAATTTTTTTTTTAAATTTCATTTGACGTCGTTGTTGTGTCAAACGTGGAACTCGAACTAAAATACACTTTTTTGGCCGTTGGGCTATGATCAAAATGTAGTATCTGTTCTGTCCAAAGATCGCACAATAACATAGAGGGGTCTGTGTTCGTGAATAGAAACATGTCACAAACTCCTACAAAGTTTTTGGAGATAGAACCCCCCCCCCCTCCCCCCTATAACCAGATATATTCTGAAACTACATTAACCAGTTTACTTAGATTAGTATATTTCGGTTTGAACAAAGATGGAACAATAATATTGTGGGGGTTGCGTTTACGCCAGACGTCCATAGAATCGAAATATTTTTATGACAATAATTTACAACAGATGAAGGATACAACTGTGGAATTTGCACGGATCCCACTAGTATTTTATAATTATTAGTAAATTCTGAAATGATAAATTTTTATTGTAGTTTGCAGTTCATACATTTTGTTGGGATGACTGAGACTCAATAATTCAAAAAGTGTATCAAAATGAAGGAACCAAATGCAAAGATTATTTCTAAATGTTCAAATTGTTTGAGAAAATCGTTTGATTTAATATTATTCTATTTTATTTAGTTAAGAACGTGAGGCTTGATTCTGATGACTTCAGAGGAAGATTAAATCTAGACAGTATAGGAGGGAGATGTGTGCATAACAGGAGACGTTGATGGCATGGCCATGTTGCAAGAATGGATGAGAGTTCTTGGGTTAGTAAATGTGGACCAGTTAAGGTAACAGATTCATTTCACAGGGGAAGGCCAAGGAAAACACGTGAGGAAATGATAAAAATAGACTTGAGGGAAAGAGGAATAAATAGAGACATGGCTAGAGATAGGTTACTTTGGAAGTCTAGCATGTAATACGGGCGTTAAAGCGATGATGATGATGATGATGATGATGATGATGATCTTTTGAAATTATGTAAATCAGATATCTGAAGTGTAATAAACAAAACAAAAAAAAACTCTCCACATTCACTTTAAAACTGAGGATAAACTAACATTGTGCATTTTTTTTTATATAAAAGTACCAATTTTGGCATTTAGGTTCACCAATATATTATGAAAAATTTTAAATGTGCAGCCATCATCCAGGTGCCCTTTAGTGACTGTGGCTGCCATTGCCCAAAATGGACACCATCAGACACCCAAAAGACACATGGAAGTTTGATAAAGTTTGGTAAAGTTTGGTGAAAGTTTTATTGAATGTTTTCAAATAAACCATACCAGATAGATACACCTCCTGCTACAAATTCTTAAATTAAAAAAAAAGTTATTCAAGAAGTTAATAACAGCAAGAACAGTCTTCTTTCAATACTATATTTACCGAGGACACATATTTAAAGTAATCCCCCTCCCCCGAAAGAAGTATTATACTTATTGCGGATGTATTTAAAATATAATTCCCACTAAAGGAAAGAAAAAGAAGACGAAGAAAAGAAGAAGCTAAGAATAGTTTTAGAGTGGAGGCATTTTGCCTTACTAACTTAAAGAGAAATGTAAACTTACAGCCTTAATGAAAAATAAAGTTTTGACATTTCTCTACCTATTTCTGCAATTCAAGTATTTATTTCGTACAATTAATTATTTATCATAATACTAAGTAAAATATTAGTAATTCTTACTTCCACTTCCACATGTGTTTACATTACATGCTACAGGTGCCACTGATTTTTATGGCTACAAGGAGTCTTTCATTATTCAGGACGAATGTACAACCATTGCCATCTTGGATTTATTTTCCTTACTGTTATTACAGTGTCGATACTTTTTAAAAGACAGACAGGATAAATATAAAGTACGTGCATGTAGAAAAGGGGGGGGGGTATTTATAGCTTGCCAATGGAAACCAGTTAATAACAAGCTTTTTTCATCGACTAAAAATAAATTTTATCGAAAATGGTTGCACCAGCTGCACATGCTTATTTTTACGTATTTACCGAATGAACCACAAATGCATTTGTTTTCCGTTTCATTTTTGTCCAGTCGCATTTCGTTTCATTCTCAAAAACAATAATTTTTCATTGTTATCGTTTTACTAAAACATGGTTTCAGTATAAATAAGTTTCTTACTGAGACAGAAAAAACCCTGCCAAAAGCGATTTCACTATGAATTACTTCGGTGACTGAAGTAAGAATTAGTTCTTACAAACTAAGATTTTTGTATTTCTACGCTTTTCACTTATATAAATAAAAGTCGGTAAGTAGTGTTTTGTAATTTTATATTTACTTAATAGATCGTGTTCTTCTCTTCTTTTCTCGTGTACAATGAAACATTATTTTCTTTTTATTACATAGTTTCAGTACAAATAAGTTTTTTAAAGAGACTGCAAAATATCGGCCATTTTCCCCAGGCAACGCCGGGTCGAGACAGCTAGTATCTAATATAGATATCGTATCTATTTTATATCTTATATGTAACTAGAAGGATACCCGCCCAGGATGGGTAAAATGAATTCCACGAACAGAACAGTTTTGCACAACTTTTATGTCCTATTACAAAAATTAAAACCAATATATCATTCTACTAAACCCTATTGTAATTTTGTTTAAAATGCATTACATGATTTTGTTTTTAGAAAATGTCTAAAATTTACAGGCTTAAGGGGTCTTAAGAAATTTAAATTCAAGGAATCTTGCTTCATTGGTGCCTATCGATCAAATTCAATGCAAATCTGATATAGCTAAATTTTCAAATGGGAGGCGGTACCCATATTATGACCCCTAAAAATACTTTTAAATTATTCAAATAAACTAAAATTTAGGAATATTTATTAATTGATGTCTACCTATTGTTAAAATTTGGCAAAAATCGGAGGTATCTGTATTTTTATGAATGATTTCAACCATTTTTACCCCCCTTTGCATAAAACTAAATTAAACTAAATATAGGCCATATTACGACCTCTTACGCATAGCAGCTGTGCTCCAAAACTCATAACGATCGGTTAATTAGTTTAAGAGTGTACGCTGTACATACAAGTATATAAACATACCTAAGGTTATAAAGATAGAGATATATAAAATTAAATTGCCCGGATTTTAGAAGTTAGACCCAATAGCTGACAAATAAAAATTTAATTCTGACTGGCTAATTTTTATTTGTTATAGCTGTACCATGTTCTTTGAAATAAAATATCGTACTTCGCTTTAGTTTCTTTAAAAAAATACTTATTCCAAACCAGAGGACCGGTAATATGGAAACATTTTCAATAATCACCCAAAAGTAAAAATTAGCTCACAACATTGATTAATTTTTTTACCTTGCTCTATCTTTTTTAGCTATCAGATAAACATTTTTATGTGTTTACATTAGCTCTTACACTATTTATTTTTTAAATTTATTTGTTTACCAATATGTATAGGTAATATAATTCTCATTTGCAATAAAAAATTTACATTGTTGTTTACATGAAATATGCGGTCGAGCATTGTTCCAGCAGGATTTAACATTATGCAAATTTCTTTTATGTATTTATATCTTTAATTCGACAAATTTTTCATTATTACATTTTCTTAAAAACTAAATATTACAATATTACTTTTCATCTGGAATAAATACATGACATAGCCTTAAAAATAAATACAATGACACCGACTTCAAACGGTTTAATACAAATTTCAGACATTTTTTTCTGGTGGAGATAAAATAACATCTTAAAAAAAAATTTTTTTTTAAAATTACTGTTTCTTCTCATCAATACACGCCCGCGTGTGAACTTAAACTTGCTTTCATTTCTACTGCTATTTAAACCCAGCATATTGCTGAATAATATTTCCCATGTCACAACCATCAATTCTGTAGCAGTTATACATTGACAAACTATTTTCTTTTGCGTATGCCTACATTCCCATGCGGAGTGATTGATATATATTATCCAATCAGAACACTTTGCGTGGGAGGTACTCCCGTTAAACTGTATATACACCTTTTCTCCTGCTTTGTCGAGCAGTCGGATCGAATGTGTGACATCTGCGGAACAGCTTGATTTAAGACCCAACCAGGGCAGATGTATGCGTGCTCGTCTGACTCCGAGTGCTATGGGATTTCTTTTCAACCTGTAACTTAAACCTTTTTATGGCTTCTTTGTGAAGCAAAGATATGAATAAAACGTTGAAGAGTTTGTCCTTCTAATCAAGCTAGTGATAACCCCTCTTCTTCGTACACCTCCAATAGAACGACGGGTATACTTCTGTAGCATTTACATGACTGAGATCTACTTTCTTTTTGTATTTACATGCAATCTCTTGCGAAGTGATTAGTTTGTGGTTCAGTTGGTTAAAACAGGCATGTTAAAACTTGCATAGAAATACATCGGACAATTCGAACACTTCTGTGCATACTCAGCTTTTCATCCATTTCCGCCCAGACACTTGGCGCACAAATATGATTTAGTTCCAGCCAATATGCATACCTGACATGATGCTGTATCGCCCTCCTCGTCTCTTGCCAGGATTTAGCAGGAGGTGAGACACAAATTTACATTCGATACCAAAAAACCTGGACTCAATTACATGTATATAATCCACACCTGCCGAACCAACTTGCCTTGCATTCTTGTGTTCCTTTGTTAATGAAATTGTTAAATAAAGTTGATTAAATTGTAGAGAAGATGTGTGTATTTCATATGGAACTCTGGTGACCCTATTTTTTTTCTTCATTTCAAGTCGGCTCAGTCAGATGAATACAGATACTACTCCAAAATGGCTATCTCCAATCTTCGGCAAGCATCTCATCACACCAACCATCAAGCACTCTACACTTCCTTTTTCTTTCTTCATTTTAATTCGTGTTGTACATATAACTTCTTCTGCTACATTTTAAAGAGAAGATAAGTCAATATATATTGAGAGAAATATAGAGAGAAAGAGATAGATAGATAGATAGAGATAGAAAGAGATGAATATGTATCCTTGTGTACTCATGAAAACAACCGTAAAAAAACGTTATTATTGACCCCTCCGCCATTTTCCTCAACAGTACCCCCCCCCCCCAAAAAAAAAAAAATAATGATACAACAAATAACTATTTATTGTGATTTTTTAATTTAGTTTATTTATTTTCGTTCGCACCAGATTTTTCATTTTAGATTGTGGGAAGGTACGAACGAATTTAATTACTAACTTTCTGCTCTCTTTCTTCCTTCGTTCGTCTAGCTTACTTTTTTCTTTTTGCCGTCCCTGAAATAAAGAAAAACATGATTTCACATAAATGTGCAAATTTTACATTTTCCAACCAATGAAAATGATTCCTGCTCGTTCGAAATGGTAAAATTAGCGACCCAGTGTGAAATACCAATTTCTTATAAAAACAGCGACATGACTACCAAAAATCAAGAAAGACAAGACATCCAGCATGCACAACATTACACTTTTCCCCTCCCTGCCCTTTGAGGTTCGGAGAAGCAAACGACTACTCCACTTTCACACACACACACACACACACACACACACACACACACACACACACACACACACACACACACACACACACACACACACACACTTTCACACACATATTCACTCACTAACAAAGAGCAGTATATACATACACTGACAAAGACCGCATAGACAACGAATACTAAACTCATGCTAACAAAGGCTGCATGCGCACAATGTCTCATGAACTCACACACACATATTCACACACTGACAAAGCATATACACAATGTCTTCTGAACGCACACAAGCATATTCACACTGACAGCCTGGGGGATGACTATTATACAGTATTATATTATTGAATATCCAGTGTAGCAGCAAGTCCTGGGAGCATATACCAGAAAGAACAGTTGGAAATAATTTATACACCATCCACTATGACTATGCAATCCCTACAGTGACATATCTAGAAAACGGAGCTGTTAAACGTGACATCGTGATATGGGACAAAAGGGAGAAAGTAGCAACCCTAGTTGAAGTCAGTGTCCCTAATGATGCAGGATTAAACAGAGCTGAAAGTGAAAAGATTACGAAATACCAAGGTCTTATGTACGACATGAAAAGAAACTGGAATCTTAGGAAAATCTCCATCATACCAGTAATTATAGGAGCAACAGGATTAATGAAAAAGAATTTCAAAAGCTATCTGGCGAATATACCTGGTGAACCTAGTGCAAGAAAAATACAAACAATTGCACTTAACGGGGCGGTTAGAATCTTAAAAAGATCTCTCAGTTGGAGTGTCTGAAATAGTCGGTGAATGTCTGGCATCCGGTAGGATGCCCCATCCTCAGCAAAAACAAAAAGATAAGAAAATAAAAAAAAACAAAGACAGGGAAGAGTTTGAATGCCTACTAGACACTATCATCGAATGTTTTTGGTTTCTCTGTACAGGGGGTTTGTCAGGACAACCTGACATGAAGATGCTTTCCTCTGCAAGTAAATCTTGACCAAATATTCAAAATAACATAGTATGTGAAGCCCAAATAAGATCCTTGAGACGTGACTACACACCAGTTCATACGAGGAATGGTGGACCTCCTCCTAGTGATGTTAACTCAAGTAACAGCACTAAGCTGGATATTCCACCAGACCAGATTAATTCTTGTCCTCAAATCCAGCAAGACCGAAAAAAGGCCACAAGAAAAAAATATAACATAGTAGAGTGGTCAATTGGGGAGAAGATAATTAATATTGTTCACTGCTTTACTTTATAGGATTGACATGTATCTCAATTCTATAATATTAACTGACCAACGGCGTGGGTGAAAAAACACCCCAAAAATCACATCTAAAAAAGAAATGAGATTTTTCTTAAAAAAACTGGCTCCCAGCACCATATTTAGTATAAAAACAAAAATGTCTGTCATGTGATATGGTTTAAACTATGTCCACCACACCTCTGCGATTAAAATCCCTTTTGCACGCTAAAATAAAACCATTCACCTGGAGCCGATAAAACGTAATTTAAGCTCAGATTTTTCTTGAGAAAATCAGTTGGAAAACATCAGCACACGGTTAACAAGAGGACAACGTTTCCACCTCCCTCGTCCCCTTGAGGCTTGAGAGGCTACTATTCAGTTTTCAACTCACACACATGCTTACGCACCTTGACAAAAAGCGACACACACACACACAAATGACTACATTGTCCCAAAGTGGTGAATTCTCAACTCACGCATGCACGCGCACACACACACATACACATACACAGAGTCATACACTTATGCACTCTAACGCAAAGCAACACACACTCACACAAATGTCTACACTGTTGCACACATATACACACTCATAAACTACAGACATAAAAACATACATTTTATTATTTTTCTAACTGAACATTTCAAATGAAGTATCACTTACATAAAATGTCTTGTAATTTTGTATATATAAAGATCTTGTGTTCTTTAAATAATGTTTTCTTCTTTCATTCAACTTTCATATTTTCATCTGCTTGTACTCTTTTTCTAATGTTTATCTAATAATTTAAATGCAAGTGTGGATCTTAGCATTTTATCTAAGACACACTTAAAGCCAATATTGTAACCAGCTAGGGTCCACGCGGCTACAACTTACTCAAGGTTGTTGAAGTAGAGAGGTTTGGTTGTTTTGTTTTACGGCATATCAACCCTTTTTGGGTTATTTAATGCCGAATCTGGTCATTATAGTAAAAGTTTTTATGCTTCAAGGTCTTTATATCTTCAAATGTTTAATCATCGTTTTTGGTTTGGTAGTTTTGTTTTACGGCATATCAACCCTTTTCGGGCCATCCAATGCCGAATCCGGTCATTATAGTAAAAGATTTATGCTTCAAGTTCTAAAAATAAAATAAAAAAGGGGAGGGAGAAAGGGAGAGGGGCTGTTGTTTTTGTTTTTGGTTTTGTAGAACATAATTAAGTTTTACAAAAAAAAAAAAAAAAAAAAAAAAAAAACGTCAATGTAGGTGAATTTCGTCTCAGGGAGCCACAGGGCAGCCTGATCTGGTATCACCAGATGAAGTAGAGAAGAACCTTAAATAAACATTCGAACATTCTACAGGAACAAGTGCTTTTAATTTTATTAACGAATAATTTACTCATTCAAAATATCTTTCACACCTATGTGTAAATTTATAAATATATAAATATGTTTTGTTCATTAACCATATTTTATTTCTTTCATTCACAACACCCTGCTGGTAGATTTAGCACTTGCAAAATGGTGACCCATTCTCAATCATTTATAACATTTATTTTTATCCATTTTTCTCATTCACCACTTATAATCTTTTTTAATTGTCAGCGTGGGTTTTGGTAAATTTTCAAAGACGTGACTGTCGTCTAAATTCTATCCAAGCCAGGATCCACGCTGCAGGGAGAGCATTCAAATATCAAAATGCTTTCTTTCTTCGTTTTAATTTTTGAGAACTTTATTTCCTTTTTGAAGAGAAAAAAACACAATCTATCCTCATTATTAATGATTTTTTTATTTTCATTTTAATATGGGGTCGTTCATTTGATACGATAGGGTGTCATGCAGGCACCCGTTTTATGACATATCTAAAATAATCCTTGAGTGCCTTAACCCATGTGACAGAAATCAACACACTTTCTTTCTGTTTGCGCACATTG
Source organism: Sepiola atlantica (assembly GCA_963556195.1). Classification (NCBI taxonomy): domain Eukaryota; kingdom Metazoa; phylum Mollusca; class Cephalopoda; order Sepiida; family Sepiolidae; genus Sepiola; species Sepiola atlantica. The sequence goes on from OY744516.1 coordinate 174,798,374, forward strand.
TCACTTCCAACGAATCAAATTTCATCAAAGCGTTGTCCAAGTCCACTCTGGAATCATTTGGGCCTTTGTTACGACCGCACCTCGCCCCACGACCTTTGTCAGACATCACGGCACCCTTTTTCCACTATGACAACGATAATCCAGCAGCAGCAATCAAACAACCCTTTTCGGGAGGGGGGGGACACACTGAAACTGCTCATAGCTGCCTGCTCCATCCACCTGACTCCAGCCTGCCTCTTCAGTCTCCTGCTCCAGCTCACTTGTGGCTCTTGCTCTACTCCTTCCAGCAACACCTGCTCCAGCTCTCTCCAGCAACGCCTGCTCCAGCTCTCTCCAGTGGTCCCGGTTCCTTTCCTGCAACCACTACTCCAGCTCCTGTCTCTTGTTCCAGCAGCACCATGTTCCTGTCGACCCAGCCTTTCCTGCTGTCCAGGTTTCGGAAACATCCTTCCTGCTGTTCATGTTCCAGCTTCCTCATTCCAGCCTTTCTTGCTTCCAGTGACGTCACCTCAACTTTCCTTCACACCTTTTTACCTTTATGGTAAATAAGCTTCTATATTTTAACTGTTCATCTGCGTTTGTCCTCTCTTCTTTTTTATTGCCGTAATTTATCTGTGTCTACTTCCTTAGTTGTAAGACCAGTCCACCCAGAGTAGCGGCTCTGCCCAATCGTCGCACCTGATGCTGCCCAAGCGTCCAGGACACAAAAACTCCCTAGGTGACCGGACCCTGTAACAAGGGCCACGTTCAAATAAAAAGAAAAATAATTGCATTAAACTTTCAGAATTCCACTAAAAAATAATAATTTGCAAAAAAAAATAGGCATAGTTACAAAAAGAAAATAGAAATTATTTATGCGATTTAACGACGTCAGATCGTTTTTATTACAAAACCGATTTTTTTTCAAACAACATATATTCCTTTATTGAATTCTCTTTCCTAAGGTGTAATTATTTTCTCACAAGAAAATAATTAAGAAAACAGACAAAAATGACGGGTGTGAAGGGTTGGGGACTGGGACATGACCATCGTAATATAACCAGGTCAGTGCACTGGAAAATGACGTCATGCTCTAAAGTAACAAACGAGATCTGTCAAACAGTCAGACTATGGGCATTTTGACACCTCCCTTCACTTAAAAATTCATCAAAATTCAGGAAATAAACCAATGTTAATGAAATTTTCACTATTTATTAATTAACGATCACCGAATATAATTAACCCATTACTTTATTAGAAATCTTAGTGCAAAGGTATTATTTCGTGTAATTTGCATAGGCTAGACAGCAAACATTAAATTAATACTTAACTAGCGGGACCCGTGTAAATTACACGAAATGATGTTTTCTATACTAATTATCTTATTCTTAACCTATACATGTTTGAATAAAATATGATAAGATTTGACTTGTATATTTATTTAAAAAAATGAACAATACATGAAACAATTTACAAAACTTCTTTATATACAATATTTCTCGTGAGGGTAATATTTCGACGACTAAACCTTACTTTGTAAATGCAATAGATTAAATTAAATTTGGCTCCAATTTATGAGTAGCATACAAAGATTAGGAAGGTCGTTGCTTTTGATGTAAGCATGACACACAAAATAACACACAGGCTATCGTATTAATATGTGTCTTCCCGGTTGTCCCCTCTCCCCCCCCCCCTTCGATGTAGAAAAAAAATCTTAGAGGTTGGTTGGGATCGAACTATAAACCAGTCGGGCTGACGTCAAAAACCGACACCAAAATCCTACGTCGCTAACCGTTGCACCAAAGGGAAATACTTGAAAATATTACGAAAATTAGGTGACTTGAATGCTTTTTCAAATCTAAGTGCGGCGCGCATGCGCAGAGCTTTTGATGTAAGCGTGACACACATGCTATCGTATTAATATATAGATAATAAAATGGTGTTTTAATAATTTAAAAAAATTTTAAAACATGAAAATGTTTCTTTGGAAAATAATTTGTCTGATTTAATATTCATTCTTAAAATAAGTTTATTGTTTCCGGATTATTTTTAATGTTTGAGTTGATTTTTATGACAGCCTCGTCTACATAGAATGAAAAGACTATTAGTTATTCTGCATGGAATATTCCTATTCTTTATTTTATTCTTTATATGAACATTTCATTATCATTAGTTTTAGCTGAATAATTTGAAAAGAGTTGCTCTCATTTCCGAAAAAATGAATGATGTTGCTTGATTCTCTCATTAATCCAGAATGCTGAATGAGTAGCAATTTTAATTTATAGCAATTAAACTATCTGTGTAATTATACCTTTTTTATTTTTTTTATTTTCCTGATGGTCTTTTTTGTATTAAAATCAAAAAAATTAATAATGGTTCCATAGGTTTCACATGTTTTACAAACGTTTTCGACTTCCTAGAACAATGCGAAAATGTTCTCTACGCGTTTCTCCGCTGTCTTTTTAAAATTCTCTTCTCTCTCCAGCTTTTTTTTTCATTTGTTTTTGACACATGAGGATGTTTTCCATAATGAATTTTGTTTTCCATAATGAATTTTGTCGCCCGTTGTGGCGTCCATTTTAAAAAGTTCTTTGTTTTACTGTAACCACACTGTCAGTTTATTGTAGTGGTGTAAGTTTGAAATTTGAAATCCCACGTTGCCTGTCGTTGTGGAGTCCTTTTTTGAAGGTTCTCAAGAGAAATCCTTAATGTTTTTGTTTCCCGTGTGAATTCGAATACTTCGTAGCCAGTTTTTGTGATGTCCTTTTTAAGGTTTACAGTTGTTGTGGGTTCCATTGTAAATTCGAATACCTTGTAGCCAGTTTTTGTGAGGTCCTTTTTAAGGGTTTTTGCGAACTGTTGTAGACCCTACAATTGTGTAGATTCGAATATCTTGTCGACAGTTGTTGTTGGGTCCCATGTAAGTTCGAATACTTTACTGTTAATTGTTGTGGTGGGGTCCCATGCAAGCTCAAATATCTCGTCAATTGTTATGGTGGCAGGGTCCCGTGTAAGTTCGAATATCTCGTCGCCAATTGTTATGGCCCTGTTTAGGGGTCAGAATGAGAACACGGACACGGAGTTGCGGTAAAGCAAGTATATTGGAGAAAAGTATATACAACAGAGGAACAAGAAAAGTGGACCGTCTGTCCTGACTGCCAATGTAGACTGGGGTTGGATCAACGGTATTTACTTGCCTCCCACCGCAGCAATATGTGACACAAGGCGGGATTGTGGGGAAGAATATAGCTGGTACCCCTAAAGAAGGAGCACTCTGGCCTAGCAAAAATAGCCTGGGAAAAAACCCTGTCAGAATTCCCCGATAAGGGCGCCTCAGGTAGTAAGCAATAAACTTACTCCTCCCCAAAGAGGGAAGGCAAGGCCTCTTAGGAAACCCCAGGACAGTATACCTCAGCCCGGCAGATAAAAGGCCACCGAAATGACCAGTTCCTGCCGGACTGATTGTGGAGAACGAATCCTCGACTGGTATTAGCCCATCCCGACGTTCTCAATCAACCGAAGTTAATGAGAGACTGATCAGGCTGGGGTTGGACTCAACGGTATTTTATTCTCTCCCACCGCAGGAATACGTGACACAAGGTCAGGAAGGTTGGGAAGAGTCAAGCCAGCGCCCCTAAAGATGGTCTGGTCTGAAAGGGGTGATCATTTTACATTAAATTCATATGCAAAACTGATTTTTTGTTATTTTATTTTTACCACCAAGTTTTTCAGGCTGTTTACATGTAATCGCCTAAAAAATGGAGAATCGCATTTTTCTTTTTTGGATGAATTAGCATAGGGTGCAGAGCTATAATAATACCTTATTTTTTTTTCACAACAAAAAGTTATAATTGCGAATTGGCGAAAAAAAAAAAATAAACAAGCACAAATAATCGCATGAGAATACAGTATTTACAAAGTACCGGAAAAATGTTTAAAAATTAAATAAAAACATTTTTGTCAAGAAAAAAACTTACCAATAAACATTTGTAGCAGTCACATGAATGACCGTAAGTGCACTCTTCACTGCATGAGATCGACGCGATAAATCGTAATTTGGCACAAACCCAAATCACGTGATCAGCGTAATTAACCAGTTCATGAAATATTCCCAACAAGGCAAGATGTGATCCTGCGATTCTCTGCCAGGCTGATGGCAGAGAATCTACGAACTCCGGGAAAAGTTTATTTCACCATGTCAATATATATTCAACCTCATGTATAAAGAATGTTCTATTCCTTTGTTCTGGCAAATAAATCTTTATATCTCTTTAATTTGTGTATCTCATTTATTCAGTAAACATCACAATTAAAATTGGCGACGCCGACATGATTTAGAATACATAACTTTCTTCAAAAATAAAAGAAAAAAAAAGGAAAACTGTCCAATTTTCATCATGATCAACTCTGAAATTCTTGTCAGAGTTAAATTCTTTATCAAAAAACATTGGACATTTTCTTTTTCCCACATTCAGCAACCTATAAATCTGTTCAGAGGTTATTCTTTCAACATTTAGTAGTTTGAGGACTTTGAATCTACCAGAAGAAACACAATGTTACAATCGCAAAGGTTTACGTCAGAACATTACAGTAAGTGCATTTTAACATGGTTTTTATTCATTCCTTCCATGTCATTTTCATTGCAATTCATTCGGAATTTTTGTCGGAGAAAGCTAGCATTTTAACGCATTGATTCAGACAGACAGACTTAAGAGATAGCAATTAAATCTTGCTGATTTTATTATAAAATACATTTTCCATTGCTAATAAATTGCTATTGAAGTAAGATTTGTCGCTATTTTAAGAATTGTAATGTTAATAACATATTTTCCTTTTCTTATACTTTCTCACCCAATTTTTAAATATTTTCACATGGCACACATCTCGCCCTTTTGTGGTTGACTCCTAATGGCTACTCAGATCTAAATTAACTTCTTGGCCTTTTGGCTAAGATCAAAGTGTAGTATCTGTTCCGATGGATACTGCACCCCATAGACTGGTATTGTCTTGGCCTTCGGGGCTTGATATACGTCGGTCTATGGGTCTGTCCTGTGCAGTTCTAGGAGGTCCACCCTCCCAGGCTTCGCCTCCCCTCTTTGGGGAGGAGTAAGTTTATTGCTTACTGCCTGAGGCGCCCCTACCGGGGAATGCCGACGGGGCTGCCCAGGCAATTTTTAAACCCCACTTTCCCGACCTTGGGTCACATCTTACTTGTGGGAGTAAGATAAAAACTGGCCTTGTGCCTAACTCCTAACTCAGATCTAAGTTAATCGCTTTTAAATAATTGTAATTCTAAGTCATCCTTAATGGTGTAGACTTCAGTCGTAAGGAGTATTGTTCCGCATTAACGTTTTTTCACATATTTTTACCAAATACGTATGCTATCTTGAATTTAGCCATTTTTCATTGCCTACATTCTATCTTGCGCACCCATTTTTTGTAATTCAATTAATTCAATATTTTTTCTAATACTACTTCTTGCCTTATCTCAACACGTTATGCCTACCCATTCACATTATTTTTTGGCACCTATTTGAATTTAGGGCACTATATTTTCACATATTTTCCAGATTTAGGTACATTTCGCCGTCCACACCATAGAGAAACTGTTAAAACAGGGAAGTTTCCTCCACAGTGCACACCGCTTACATACACTTCTTACGTGCCAAAATGCACTAATCAGACACACTTACTCGCAACAGTGCATATACACATGCAATCACACGCATGACAGTAGATATCAACATCCACTTCGCCATACATATAACAGCACACGGACTTATTTCAACATCAGTTTGTAACTGTTCTTCAGTACCCACGTATAGTCAAGTTGCATGATCCTTGGACGTGCAACCATGCAAAGATTTCATGTGGATCTTCATCATTGCTTACATTCCTACCACTCCATCTTAGGTGCTGTTTCTTGCACGACTTTTACTTGATGGCGGACTTGCGTAGACGAAGACTTACGGATTCTAGCACTAACCTGTCATTATCAGGTAGAAAAGCTTCTGAACAGCTTATTATTATTAGCCCTGTATTCGTTATTGCTTCTGTGGCTGACCTAACGAACTTGAATATTGAAATAAACAAACCTGCTCATTCTACTATGCATTTTGTAACTGTATAAACGACATTCGTATAGCTAACACCTCACCTGAGGAATATTTAAAACATCTCCAGATTCTTTTTGAACGTTTGCAGCGTTATTATGTTGGGATAGACCCTGTTGAATGTATTTTTGTGTCACAAATCTTGTTTTCTTTCAATTGTATTCTCATGTGTTGCTACTATCAATAAAGTTTCTCTGTTTTATCAGCTAAAAGCCTAAGCAGAGGGTATTGTAGCAGTCACATGAATGACTGGAAGTTTACTCTTCACTGCACAAGATTCACGCGATAAATTGTGATTTGTTGCAAGCCCAAATCACGTGATCAGCGTGATTAACCAGTTCATGAAATATTCCCAACAAGGCAAGATGTGATCCTGCAATTCTTTGCCAGGCTGATGGCAGAGAATCTATGAACTCTGGGAAAAGTTTATTTCACCTTGTCAATATATATTTAATCCCATGTATAAAGAATGTTCTATTCAGTACAATCACTGCACTCTATGGGCGCACAAAAAGTGCAGCGGAGTGCATGGTAGGCTCACACCAGATCCGGACTTCAGATGCAAGAAATGTCTAGGACTTGCATGCTCAATTGAGTTTACACAGACGTTTAAATAGGCGAGGATACCCTGGAGGTAGTAGACTCCTTTTGCTACCTAGGAGATATGCTGAGTGCTGGAGGTGGCTGCAAACTAAGCACAACCATCAGAGTCAAGACAGCTTGGAGAAAGTTCAGAGAACTTCTCCCAATTCTAACATCCCGTGCCATCCCAATTATTACCAGGAGTAAGGTCTTTGATAGCTGTGTAAGAAGCATGATGTTGTATGGCTGTGAGTGTTGGGCCCTCACCCAGGCCTCATTTGCTCGACTCCAGAGAAATGACAGGGCAATGATTTGGTGGATATGCAATGTACTGTCGGACCAGATTCAGAACATTAGGTCGGACACTCTACTTGAGTAATTGACCATTCCAAAACTTGATGTCCTAATAAGGGCAAACCGTCTTTGCTCGTTCAGGCATGTTGAGAGAAGCAAGGGGTATATCAGGCTGGACAACAAAAAGAAAGCTGGGCACCCTAGGAAGACATGGAAAGAAACCATCAGACAAGACCGTAAACAGTGACAAATGGACACAGTCAATCCCCACAATCGTGAGCACTGGAGACTTAGCATAAGGACAGCCAGACAACATCGAACCTCTTGTCAAAGGGAACATAGACGATAAACCTGGATAGTGAGTGAGTGTTCAGTTTGAGATTCTGTATAGGTGCCCGAGTTCGACATGAAGATTCCCACATTTGAAACGATGCTCCTGTTGGAGTTTACATTGGCCAAAACTTTGTGAAAATAACAACCAAGAAGTCGAATAATAAAAATACTCCCAAAAGTTGATAATGTATTGATGAAAAGGAATTATCTGATTTAAAACAAAGAAAGAAACAATAGAATATTGACGTTATTTTTACCTCTCACTAGAAACAAATATTTTCTATTGAATATAATTTGCAAGAACAATCTAGGACATAACTTCTCACAGCTGTCTCAATTCATATAACATGCAGTTTTATATACTAGATGTACTCGTGACCTGTTGGGTCACAACCGCTACCATTCTACTTTGATTTCATTCAAAACATTCATAAACTGTGACATATCTGTTGAGACATTCTTCTTGCATAACTAAAAATAATAAGTCTCTTTTCTTCTTCTTCTTCTTCTTCTTCTTCTTCTTCTTCTTCTTCTTCTTCTTCTTCTTTACTCACTAGGAGTTTTCACACAGGTCATCATCAGTGATTGCTCATTGACAATAACCTGTGGTGTTCCCTGGAGTCTGAGTGGCAACAAGTCTTCCCAGATTTCCAATACTCTCCACCTCTTTCGATAAACATGGCAAATGATTTTGCATTATCGCAACAACCACTTACTATTGATTTTTCGCTGGCACCAACCATTGGTCTTCTCTGGGATTTGAGTAACAATAAGCCTTCCCAATGTTCCAGTACTCTCCACACACTCCCAGCGGAGGTCTGGTTAGTGCTCTTCCTCCTCGGTCTTTCTATCCTCTTTGACCGATGACGGTAATTTTGTGTGGTATCAGCCGAGGCTGGTGCCATCACATTTTGTTTTTTGAGGGGGAAGGGGGCAGTTTATGAAATTTCTTGCAGTTTCAGTTCCCTTGGGTTCACTTAGTGTTCTCTCTACGTTTTTGTTTTATTTTTATTGCAACTTCCATGTGACTGGTTAGCGTTATTAATTTATGTTTCCGCATTCAGGAATGTTCCTTAAGATTTTAGTTATTTTCAGCATTGCCGTCCATTATATAGTCTCAGTCTTCCCTTTGATTCCAATTTCTCCTAGTCTTTTTTCCAGTTTTTGAGAGCTGTTCTTAGTGTTCCTACAATTATTGGTATTATTTGACTTTGTTCATAGTTCATATTCTTTTCAGGCAATTTCTATGTATTTGCTTTGTGTTTCTGTCTATTTGATCTTTACCCTGTTGTCTGCTGAGATGGCAAAATCTACGATTTGGCAGTTTTTTCCTTCTTGTCAATTTGTTGCTTGGATTAGTTTTTTTTTTATTATTATTATTATTATTTTTTTTAAAAATATAGTTCACCCCAAACAAAGTAAGCGGCCACTGTAGACGTAAGGGGCTACTGAGAATTAGGGTGAAAGTTTTGGGGTTATCCTAAATTTGGAGCTGTGCAGCGAGATGCCTGGAGGGAGTTCCAAAGGCTAGCAGCTCGAGGAAAGAAGCTATTGGAGTTTAGAAGGCTCTCCGGCATCTGGGGACCTCCACAGTGAATAGATGAGATTTAGCTGATTGTCGGGTTGGTCGAATGTATTTACGTCGAGGGAGCACCAGAGTAGCAAATTAATTAGAGCACAATCCATTGAAGTAATTTGTAGATAGTGACTCTTTTTTGGACCTTGTCTAAGAGGGAGAGACTAGTGAATGGTGCACCAGCCCAGATGCGACAACAATACTCCATGCATGGGCAGATGGTGGCTTTGTAGAGATATAGAATACTGTCAAGTGTGAGCAGTTTACTAGAGGGAGTCTTGGTAATGTCTTCAATGTATTTGTTCGAATTCATGTTACCTGTGAATGTTAGGCCGAGGCGTTTGAACGTTGAACTAGGGTGTTATTTGCCATAGCAATTGATGGTTGAAGAGGTTTCTTGTAGTTGTTGAAGGAAAGAAGCTTTGTCTTAGCAGCATTAAATGTTACCATCCATTTATGACCACATTCCAATACAGAGTGAAGGTTACTTTCTAAGGATTCAGCCATTGCCTCGGATATGTGCGCATCCGTTTTGCCAACATGACGAGAGTAGAGCATGGTGTCGTCAGCAAATATACCTATCTCAGACACAATGTAATCAGGGAGGTTGTTTATGAAAATCAGGAGCAATAAAGGTCCAAGGTTCGATCCCTGGGGTACACTTGCAGTTATGTCATGTTGTTTGGATGAACGGCCATCAAGGACAACCTGGATCTTTCTTTTAGTTAGGAAGGATCTAATTATATTAAATATTCGTCCAGTAATACCATATGAATTAATTTTAAAAAGAAGACCTTTATGCCAAGCCTTGTTAAAGGCTTTGGATATATCAAGCGCTACCGCTATAGTTTCACCTGCGTTGTCCAGTGTATGGTATATGCGTTCAGTTACAGGGGTAAAAAAAGCTCTGGATAAAGGTAATTACAGAGGCTTAAAGTTGATGGATTAGGTCCTGGAAATGGTTGAGAGAATAATTAAGTAACAAATTAGAATTCAAATGCAGTTTGTTTTTATGCCCGGCAAAATTTATTTACAGTTTGTTTTCACAACAGAAAGTAAAAATACAAACAGTTAATACACGTCCCAATTCAATTAAATGCACGTAATTGTAACAAAGGCAATGAATTCATGTGAAACACAAGGAATTACTTACAGTCGATGCATGCAAGTTCGTAGTAGGAGCCGGTCCCAGTCTCAGTATGTCAGTAGGCCTAATCCAAAAGATGAAGAAAGTTAGTCTCATTCTTTGACCTCGTGATCTCACAGGTCTTGTGTTCTCACAAGTTTTGGGGACTTGATCCTTTTTCCAAGGTGCCTAACTCTGAATCCAAAACTCCCCAAAAGGGATAGCTTTGGAGTGAGGTAACTTTGTAGTCCCTACAATACCCCATCCCTAGGCAGCTTTTGGAACCTGAAACAAATCCCCAATTTAAGTACCACTAACAAAAGGCTATAAAAAGAATAAGGGACAATCTGTGCATACAAAATAAAAAAAAACAAGGAAATTGTAACTATGAACAAAAAACTTGTTTGCATGTGTGCCGAAAGGGAATGATAGTTCTGAAAAAAAATGTGTTTATCATTGTTCCACGGGCCGATAATTATAAATGTTCACTTAGGTTGACAAATCTTTTGTCCATTTCACGATCTGGCCAGATCTCGTTACAGTCTGCCTTTCTATGGCAGGTGCTAGTGGAGGTGTGCTAGAGTGTCTACATTTAGCCAGGTGGCATCTAGAAAAGCTGGTATTAAACAGTCTACGGAATCATCCGTACCATAAAATATTTTTGTGTCTTTTGAGGTTGGCTGCAAGATATGTGCTTTTTTAATGTGTGCATGTTTGCATTTTAGGCACATAAGTAGGCTTATGGGTCTGTTTCAAAGAGTTCCTCCATCCTTGTGATAAACATGTTCACAAAAGGTGAGATCCATCGTTGTTTGTTGAGGATTAGGAAGAGCTATCCTGGCATTCTGAGTGTGATGTCATATACTGTCTTGGCAACTGAACATTTCAGATCGTCTTTTACTACAGTGCTAAGTTTAAGAAGGACTAACGGTAGTTTTTCCAAACAATTTGACTGGTTCATCATGGCTCATATATTGGAATTTATTAACGTCCCCCTCACTGATTGGCTGCTGCTTTGTCAATCACGCATTAGCCGTCAGGCATCCCAATCCCCACCTCCTTAGATGTCACGTAAGTCAGCCCATAAAAACGTTTGCATGCTGTGTCCTTCCTCTTTTCGACCCCTCCTTTCAACTCGGTGACAAAGCCTACGACGGCAGTCACAGAGAGCCTTCCAAACCTTCCCGTTACCCACCATCTAGGACAGAATAGATTACAACTCGAGAGCCCTAGACGGCAGTTCGGATTTAACCAACCCTTGTTCCCGGATTCCCAACCTTGGTTGTTATTGGCCCACTTGCATTGCATCAAAAGTCCTCGACGACAGCACCCGCAAAAGGCCTTTACTCACACCACAACAAGAGCCAGAATTGAGGTGCGCACATATGCAATCAGTTAACCAAACTCTTGATAAGATAAGTTTATGAAGCACGTTTTTGCAAAGACAATTTAACTTTCAAATCACTGTCTTTTGTATATATATATATATGCCTTCATTTTTCTCACCAAGTAAAACTGCTTTAAAATTATATACATGTGTCGTTGTATTCCTTCTCATAAAAACTGTCGCCCTATTTCTATTTTACACTTATCTTCCCAATTGTTATTGCATTCTCACGTGCGAGAATTAAACTTTCTTCCAGGGTAAATTTAATCCCAACGCATAAAGCTGCCTTGAATGAATGTGCAATGGAATTCTACATGTCGTACATGTTCCTCTATAGAGGAACTGGCTATAAGTACATCGTCCACGTATGTACAGTCGATAAAACTTTGGAACGTCTGTGCAGCATTCCTTAGTCCAAAAGACACACACACAAGTTTGTATAAACCAAACGGAATATCTTTGGGTTCTACTGGAATTTGAAGGTAGTCTCTGATAAGATCTAATTTTGTGAACATAATCATCTTGCATTATGGCGGTTATATCATGAATGTGGCGAATAGGGCAACGGTCTGGTTTAGTCACAGAGTTGAGTGCCCTGTAATTACTACATGTCTGCTATGTGCTACCGTTTTTTTGGATAGTACATGGTAGAGAGGTCCAACTACTTTTTGATGGACGGATAATGCTCTATCATTTTGTTAAACTCGACTTTTTCCAAGCCTGCAGAGTGTGATAGTGTTTCCCTATGAAAGGGTGGTTTTGTTATACATGCATTTTGTGAAAACACAGACCCATCCTGTTTTAGCCACAGTAGGACATAGCTAAATGAGATTTGAAATGGATCCCGGTGACTTCACATTAGTCTCGTGGTCGATCAGACAACGTCTGTGCATATCCACAAGAAGGCCATATTTGTCCAAAATATCAGCCCTCAATATGGATTTATCTACCTCAGCTATGATAAAAGGTGAGCAAAACCCGCCTGAGACCTAAATTTTAAAGTTTAAATAAAGGACTTTTTTGATAAAGGGCTTATTTACGGTCTGCAATGTCAGATTAATCTTGTCTGCCTTTTGTTGCAGAGATTTTAGATATTTGTGCACCAATATCCACAAGGAAATCCATTTCCATACTGTAGTCACACATAATTAATAGGCAACATCTCTCCCCTATGCTGCCACTATGAGTCGCCTTTGAAAGACAACTTAGTCTTTTCCCTGGGCCGACTTGTATGAGCAGGGAGGTTTGCAGGAGTACGCTCTATCTCTGTATTACTATGGTTGTCACATATATAGTCTTTGTTACTCTCTTTCAAGCAGTGGGGAGAGCGGCGTCCATTTTTGGTAGAGACTGTCTCCAGCCTATCAAGTCATGTAGAAACACACAAGGAATTACTTAGTTCGGTGCTGAGCAAACAAAAGAGGAAGAAAGTTAGTCTCATTTTCGGACCTCATGATCTCATGAGAGCTGGGGCGAGGTCACATATTCTCACAGGATTTAGGGATTTGACCATTTTTCTCTGAAACTAAAAAAAATATCTTTGAAAGGAGGTAACTTTATCGTCTCTATACTAGCATGTAAAACATTACACCAAATATGATGACGATGATGATGAAATAAATCCTTCTTAATTTCAAATTTGTAATGTTGAATATAACTATTAGGTGACATTTTATCATTATCATTGGATTAAAAAGCTTTTTAAAAATGTGTTTCTTGCATTAAAATGTTAAAGTTGTTTTTATTTAGTTTTATTTTCAAAACTAATATTTCAGGAAGTAGATATCACGTTGAAGCATGGGAATATTGAGTATTTGCATTCTATTAAGATAAGTGTGATTAGAGAATCCAAACGAATCCTCTAAAAACATGAATGCCAAAAAGTATTTCATGCATTACTTGAGCATTATGCATGCATAGGCAACAAAGACAATAAAGAGACCGGGTTAACAGAATATACATTTATCAATAGTTTGTCTTAACAAATGTAAAGGAGACATACAAGATAGATTGTAGATATAATTAATACATTAGTCCAAAATATAATTGAATGCACATAGTTGGAGTAATAAGAACGTTGTGTAAAGCACAAACAAAACTTTCAATAGCTCAATGATAGGTTCGTCTGTAGAGACACAGTCCAATTACGGGAGGCCTGTTTACTTCAGCGATCAGCAGCAAATAGAGGAAGGAATGTGTTCTAGCTCTCAGAACTTGTGATCTCACAAGAGCAACAACGAGGTCTTGTATCCTCACGAGATTTGGCGTCTCCCTTGACTCCTTCTTCCTGCAACACAACTATGACCCCAAAACTCTATTCTCCCAAAGCGAGGTAACTTTGAAGGAGGTAACTTTGTCGTCCCTACACCCTGTTTTGAAAAGGTAATTTTGTTAATGATTACATTACATCAACCTCAGAAAAATTATTTTGGACGAAAGTTTATAGTTCAAAACATTTGACAATTGCGAATCAATTTATAGTAAACTACACATCGTAAAACTTAAAGAAATGAAAGAAAAATTGATTATAAAGGACAATTAATATTTGTTTGTTTACGTGTAAATGCCTTAGTTTTCTAGGCGGTCTAACTCCTTCTCCACCCCTTCTCTCAAAGCATAAGGTACAGGCCTGGCTCGACAAAATTTGGGCTTGGCTTCTTTATCAATGGGTATATTCACCTGAAAGTCTTTCAGGCATCCCATTTCTCCATTAAATAAGGCATCATATTTTGTAAGTATTTTTTTAAGCCTCGATGGGTTCTCCCTTGTTAAACAAAACAGCCTTTCCCAGTCCAGCTTTAACTTCTTCATCCAATCTCTACCCAGTAGAGTTGGTACCTCTCCTTTCACAACCAGTTGTGGTAAACAGTTCACTTGTTCTTCATGTAATACCTCTACAACTGTTGTTCCCTGAGGTTTTACTATTTCACCAGTATACGTCGTCAGTTTTACTGTGCTTTTTTTAAAATCCTGAATCCTGCCCAGTTCTTTAAATTTTTTTAGACTAATGACCGAACAAGATGCTCCTGTATCTACCTCCATGACCACTTTTTGTTTGTTTAACAACAGCTCCACCTTTACTGGTGGTGTTTGCAAGTTAGAAACATTGTATAAATTCAATTCTTATTTTTAACAACGGGCACTATGGGTGCAGCCCATCTAGAATATTCTACTCTTTTGTAAATGCCTTGGTTTTCTAGGCGGTCTAACTCCTGGATTTAAGCCACGCCTATCAGCAACTGAAATTGGAGGAAGGTACCCAGGAATTGTTAACTGTAAACACACATAGGGGTTTGTACCAACCCACAAGGTTACAGTTCGCGGTGCACAGTGCTACAGGCATTTTTCAATTTAGGGGTTGAGAAGGGTACTAAGATCATGACACCGTGCCGAAATCATGGGGTGAATGATCCAGTCCTAGTGATGAATTCAGGAGGTTTTTAGAGGCAAATGGGGTTAAAAACATATTCACGGCTCCTTACCATCCCTCCTCCAACAGCCAGGCTGAATGCAGTGTGCGTACATTCAAGGAAACAATGAAGAGGATGGACAAAGACACAAAAACATCTCTTGAAACAAAAGTCAACAGATTCCTTTTTAACTACAGGACAGCTCTACACACAGTAACTGGGGTTCCTCCAGCTGAATTGCTGTTCAAGCGACAATTAAGAACAGCCTTTCATCTGTTACAGCCAAACAAGTTTAAGAGCAGGGTGTATAACTACAAAATGGAGAAGGGTACTAAGATCATGACACCGTGCCGAAATCATGGGGTGAATGATCCAGTCCTTGTGAGGAATTTTGACACTGGTCAACGGTGGCTGGAGGGCATCATTATAAGGCAGTTGGGTAATGTCAATTTTGAGGTAGAGACCGAGAGAGAAGTTACACGGAGGCATTCAGACCAGATCATTAAAAGGACAATCCGGGTCCCAGAGGAGAATGTGACTGATATGAATGATGCCGCAGAGGACACAGTGACAACCAGTACAAGGGAGTCTACTGAGGAAGAAGGAGTTTCTAAATTATTATAACAGGATGAGGCTGAGGTGGAACTTATAGACTTCAAACAGAAAGCATCGCCTATTCCTTGGAGATCTGAGCATGTAAGGAGAGCTCCATTTAAGTTAAGAGACTATGTTTAGTGATCCATCTAAGAATGGAGGAATGTAATGTATCAAGTTACATCCATTGGGTGGAGTTTTTGATTGGCCCAGAGGGCGCCATTGTTGTAATTGTTGTTGTTGTGTTGATTATAAAAAGAAGAGACTTTAACAGATCGGCACTTGCTTCAGTCTTGACACTTAGTGAATGGTGCAGACTTAATAGTTTCTTGATTTCAAAAATCGTTAGCTGACATTTATTCCATAGAAGATATTTGTTTATAATGAACTAGCAGTCTGTACTATGTTGCCTGGAAGTTTTATTACTAAACTTTTGTTTCGCTTTTATTTTTAAATTATTATTTTTTAACCAAATTATTATTATTATTATTATTATTATTATTATTATTATTATTATTATTATTATTATTATTATCATCATCATCATCATCATCATTACTATTACTACTACTACTACTACTACTACTACTACTACTACTACTACTACTATTATTATTATTATTATTATTATTATTATTATTATTAAATAGGATTTTGAAACTTTTATATAATTAATGATAGAAATTTGGGGGTCGTTACCAAAATTTGTCTTTGGTTAACATGAATAAAAAAAAGTGGGAATCAACAATGAGACAAAAAAGGGAGCAAATAACGATACATACCCAGAAATGTAACTCAATACAGTTTATTTATAAAACAAAAAAAACTAGTTCCTGCTTTTCATTCCCAAAGCAGGGTTAATCACGGTAACATAAAGTAACAATGAAAATATGATAAAATTACAAATAGCTCTATAAAATTAAAGTTAGATTAAGCTAAAAAAAAAGGTACATATAAAAAATGAAGTGTCTACCTCAGAGACTATTCTTTTAAAAGTGGGGTTGTCGTTTCAGACGATAACAGGAAATAAGTTATTTCAGTAAATATTATCGTCACAAACGACACCGGGAAATGGACAAATGGGACCAGAACAAATCTCTCTTAAATAAATGGTTATCGCCTCAGGCGATAACAACAAGTGGCGATAAAAATGTGGTCTCTCTTTTCCACCAGATATTAAAAAAATATCTTACTTGAAGAAGAGTGAAAAGAAGAATTCACACAAATACAATAATAAAACTGTCCTTACGGATTCAAATGCCTTTTTTCTTCTCAGTCTTTCGATATCTTTTAAACTGGTCGCTTCAGACCACAATTCTTCTTCTTTTGAATAAAGCTCACAAAAGGTCGAAAGTTGTTGGGGTTTCCCGCCCAAAATCTTTAAATGTTCTTGAAAATTTATTTTTCAAAAGGATAACTGTCGCTCTTCAAACGATGCGGTCTGACAAAGTATGCCGGGAAAAACTTTGAATTTCTCTCATAGAGCCAATTTGCTCGGTACATGAAAGGGAATTTCTTCTTTTAAGGACACTCAATCCTATACGTAAAACCTTTCTTCATAAGGACGCTCTGTCCTTGTACATAAAAAACTTTCTCAAATACTTCTTTGTTCTTTTAAAGAAGTTTTAACGTCTGCATTTTCTTACAGACGGAGCCCGGCTAAAAACGTCCTTTCTTCTCGATGATCAGGCCAGCGGTGAAGAAAAAAGGTGCCAATAGAGTTTGACCTACCGGTTCCAAAGGTCATCTCGGTACACTCTCAACACAGCCATTCCTCCTCCTTGTCGGCGGACTGCTAACGTCATCGCCATCCCCAACTTCTGCCGTCACAAACCTCGAGATAACGGGACAGGCCAAGCGTCACACAGACGACAACGCTGGTGATGATGCTATCGTTGGAGAAGTGAGACGACCAGATTGATCAAGCTGTGCTTCAACTGCAATGCAATGTCAACACCTAACCTTCATTGTTGGAGAAGCGAGCAGACCAGACACTCAACACCAACATTCCTGCAATGCCGGCCACAGACTATAAGCATTCGCAGTCTTCACTTACTTGATTTATGTACATAGTTCAGAGAACTTCGCTACATGCTTGAGAACAAAATTCCACCACTTATGATTCTTTCAGCTGTGAGGGGCGGCATAGTAGTTTCACCCCTTATCTGGTCGACCATATACAGCAATAGGAACTATTAAGGCATTGTAAAGTCTTAACTTCATAGGCATTGCTATTTTCTTCTTGATCCATATATTTTCTTTTAGACGCACAAATGCAGAAGTTGTTATTCCTATTGTTCTGGTAATGTTAGAGAAGGATACTGGAACCACTGAGACCAAGAAACACAAAATCTTTGGGTTTTTTCCTCGTTTTGTTGGCTTTTGAGAAGAGGAAATGATTTTGGAAGAAGCTTCAAGCTTTTCTTTGCTAAGTTGAAACTCTCTATTTCTAAGCTTCTACTGAGCTTTTTGAGCATTGACAGTTGTACCTGGTTATTTTGTTATCCTTCTTTGCCGATTGCTGCATTTTTTCGTGTCACCACATGTCGTAAGACCGGCTCCATACATTGGTTTTTGCAACAAGTAGTGACCTCGACGTAATTATGTAGGTAGCAGCTAGGCAAAAGATGCAGAAACCAACCGACAGTCGATGTATCAGCTTCCATGATACATCTGCTACTTTACAACATAACAACATAAAGATCGACCAGAACAATAACCCTGTTGAAATGATCATCAGTTATACTGATTCATGACTTAATACCTAATGGATAAAAGTCATACTTAACATTACCAAATACTTGAACGAACATCCTGATCATACTTCCAATCTCCTCCAGCAAAAGATATCATTTCCAACTACATCTCAATATTCAGCTTGTATGAAAAATGCACAGAATTTTGATAAAAATGTCGTCCTAAAAAGCACTCTGAAAGAAGTCTCACCAGTTAAAACAGATCCAATGCGTTAATTAATTACTCAACAACTTGACATTTGTTAATTAACTCCTTGATGAAGGACTCATTAATTTCGAGAAACATGCATCGACAACAGTGCAGATTTTCTTGCACCCTTAACTTTAATCAATTTTGCAGACTCATTTGCAAACAATGCACTCTGACAAGCATGCATATTAACTTGCCTCTATCATTTTAAACAACTTTGCAAACCCGCTTGCAAACAACTTACTCCAACAACTATGCAGATGGATTCACTTGCATTCATGGCTTCAAATATTTTTGCAGACTCACTTGCAAACGAAACCTTTTAAAAACATTTGCGGTCCTCTTTGCAAAACAACATGCTTCGAACATTTTTGCAGGCTTGCAAATGACTTATTTCCAATATATGTGCATACACATGAATTTACCGGTCATCATCATCATCATCATCATCATCATCATCATCATCATCATCATCATCATCATCATCATCATCATCATCATCATCATCATCATCGGTTTTACATCCTGACATACGTTGGACGGCTTTTAGAAATTGACTTCCAAACTAACCTATCTCTGTCCAGGTCTTTATGTACCCCTCTTTCTCTCAATTTATTCTTATCACTTCCTCTCATTTTTCCTGTGGCCTTCTTCTGGGAACCAAACATTACCTCAACTGTTCTACATCTACGAACCCAAGAACTCTAATCCATTCTTTCAACATCGTCAAACCATCGAAGTCTCCTGTTCTGCACACATCTCTCTGTACTGTCCAGCAAACAGAAAATCCCTTGGGGATTGTCAAGATCCAGGAACTCTGTTGATCACATATTGGCTCCTGTCTGATCATCTTATTTGGGATCGTATTAAATTACTGACTTAATTTATTTTTTTTATCTGGCAACAGGACGCTTGCTTTGAATATAACTCTTGTAACTTCGACCGGCGGATTAACTAAATTCATTAGTTCATCCATTTACTTGATTAGCCTCTTCTTCTGGACAATTTGTCCGGCTGTTTGACTAATTTCACTAGTTTAGCCCTTGACGTGACAAGGCCAGACACTATTTAACTCACAACCGTTCATTACACTCGACCATCCCATTAACCGATTTCCTTTTTCCCGACCAGTTTCTTGTAATCAATCTGTCCTTCTCAGGACAAATTCTGTCCTTTTTCAGGACAATTTCTCTTTCAGTCTGCCGAGTTGTTCTTCACTCAGAGCAACCTCAGCATCTGACCATCATCGTTGGAGAACCCAGCCACAATACGATGTTAATGCCCTATCTTTATCGTTGGAAAAGTAAGCAAACCAGACACTGCGACCGCGGCAACAAGACTCTAACCACTCACAGCTGTATCTGTTTATGTTCAAATAAACTGATTATTTCTATATTCAACTAAATTTCTGTGTTTGTTATCCTTCTTTACCAATTGTTATATTGTCTTTGTATCTCTCAAGAGTTGTAGGGCGACCACCATTAATCGGCCCTGAAACAATGGTAATGTTGTTTTAATCTATTTATAAAATTATTGGATGTAAAAAGCTTTCAAAACTTTCAATCTTTTAATACATGAGAATTTGCTAAGAATTTAAAAGTCAAAATTGACTTTCTATTCTACAGTTTAAATGTTTCCAATTCTTTTCAAATTATGAAGAGTGGCAAAGTAATTCATTCTTTTTTTCAACTATTAAAAAGATTAAAATGTCTGACTTGTTTATGAAGAAACTGAAATGCATTCTGTTGGATTTAATTTCGTAATTAAATTATCGTTTTCTTCAATAGGATTTTTTTAAAATTCGTTTTATTTAATACTATTGCATTGTTTATTTCAATAAATGTTCGATTACGCCATTTAATTCCACAGCTGAAAAATTATAATTCAATGTGTAATTATAGAAATTATGTTGACACCAGAAACACAGACACACGTGAAGTTGTTTCATAATTTTATTACTATAGATATGTCTCAATGAGGCATTTTTCATTTGCTCTTCAAGTGATTGACAAAATTCTGAAAACATTAATCTTTTTTTCTTCTATATAATAAAGTGAAGCCGATCTATTTCTTGACTTTTCTCATAGATAACTTTCGTCACACAAAATTAATATTTGATTCTGACTAGCCAGTCAATTACGGTAATTATTGGTCTATGTGTTTTACAATGAAAAATTCCAATTGATTCCATCGATTACATGCTACATCCGACCGAACATTTCCTTTAATAGAAGATAATTCCAGGTATACACCGTAATTTTCATTGACTAACCAGATATGTTCATTAGTCAATGAAATTGCTGTAACATCTGTCCCTTTTGAAATTTTAATTTCTCCAGAAGTCTTTTAGGATTAATGATGATGTTTTCTTTTTACGTTTGCTAGAGTTTTTATCTTCTGAATGTACTAGAGGTTTCGGTACATCAGATAAATCATAAATTACGTTCATAGTTCTTTTATTCAATGATTTGATTTGGCTGTATACTACTTTTTAAGCTGATTAGTGTCATTTAATAATCCATTTTGGATGCTTGATGATATACACTAGTCTTTTAATTCGTTTCTCAATAATGTCTTCTTTCCAGATAATATTTCCATTGTTATAATTATAATCTTTAAAATAGATTTTTTCGCTCGTCTTGAAAAAAATTGTATCAGTATTATATTTTTAAAACTTTTTGGTTTTGTTCGGTATCAGTTTATTGAATAATGATCAGATCTTTCTTGCAAACATAGATTCAGTTACATTCCTGAATTTGTACTTGGCTTCCGTCTGATTTTCTTTATGCTTGCTTGAACGGATCTATGAAGCATTCTTCTTGCTCATTAGATCTTAGATGGTACAGAGCGGGTGTCACATGACTAATTGGATAAGTATATTTCATTTTGATCAGAGATAGTACAATAATGTTGCGTGGACATGCATAAAAAGGAAATATTTCACTAACAACTTCTAGAGTTTTAAAAATACACCCTGATAACTGATATGGTACCTTACCTATAACGGACTTTGGCCTCTTCCGTTCACAATAAATACTGGAAGCATCTGCTTCTTAGTGTTGAGTCAACCCCAGCCCGATCAGTCTCTCCTTAACTTCGGTTGAGTGTGGACGTCGGAATGGGGTAAGGTAATACCAGTTGAGGATTCGTTCTTGACAATCAGTCCGGCAGGAACTGGGCCATTTCGGTGACCTTTTATTTGTCGGTATACTGTCCTGGGTTTTCCTAGGAGGTGCACCCTCCCAGGCCTTGCCTTCCCTCTTTTGGCAGGAGTAAGTTTATTGCTTGTTGCCTGAGGCGCCCTGACTGGGGAATGCCGACGGGGTTGCCCAGGCTATTTTTGTGTATTCCTTCTTTAGGGGCGCTGGCTTGATTTCCCCACCTTCCCGACCTTGTGTCACATATTTTGCGGTGGGAGGGAATTAAATACCTGAGTCAACCCCAGTCTATACTGACAGTCAAGACTGACATACCACCACTCTTGTTTGTCTGTTGTATTATATTTTCTCCAATATACTTGTTTTATCTAAACCCTGAGTCCGTGTTTTCATTCTGGCCGAATTTTCAGGGCCACAACAATAATCATATACATTGTGAAACTACATCACTCAAAGTACTTGGATGAATGTTTCATTTTTATCAAAGCGGTGCAATAATATAATGGGGTCTCCATTCCCGCCGGATGACTGTAAAAAAGATATATATCACATACACATCGGAGATAACCCACATTGCTATATATATATATATATATATATATATATATAATTAACTTGTTACAAATATCCAGGGGGTATTTTTTTATTTTTTTATACCAATATACTTGTTTTATCTAAACCCTGAGTCCGTGTTTTCATTCTGGCCGAATTTTCAGGGCCACAACAATAATCATATACATTGTGAAACTACATCACTCAAAGTACTTGGATGAATGTTTCATTTTTATCAAAGCGGTGCAATAATATAATGGGGTCTCCATTCCCGCCGGATGACTGTAAAAAAGATATATATCACATACACATCGGAGATAACCCACATTGCTATATATATATATATATATATATATATATATATATATATATATATATATATATATATAATTAACTTGTTACAAATATCCAGGGGGTATGAATCCGAAGGAAGTTGAAACCGGGTTTATGAGAGTGCTCAATGAAAATTCAGAGCAAAATATATATATTTTTTTTATTTAATGGAATAAAATCAAAATATATATATATATATATATATATATATATATATATATATATATATATTTGTATACTTAGGCAGCATTTCTTCATCGGTGCATTTTTGATTAAACAATAGGGATAATTTCTGTTTGTTTCTTTTTGGATCCATCTTTTCATGTTGATGGACTAATGATCTAATGGTCTGTTCGAGTGTGCACAGGAACTCGCCAAAACTGCTAACGTTTTCGACTCCCATGAATCTTCTTCAGGCACGTGAGGAGTTATGCAAACTAAAACTGGTGAATTTATTGAGAAACTCGATTAAAACTTTTTTCTTTTTATATATTAAAGGCATTTCAGTATGCCTTCTCCCCCCTCATATCGAGCTTGATTGATGGTGGGTTTCTTTGCTCGAATGAGTAAGGCTTCAATTATGGGGAGGCGCAGGATGGCAGTGTTTTTGACTAATATGCCCCTGAATTCTTTTTTTGGGGTGTCGTGTTCTACTAAGTGTTGATAAATAGAGCTATTTTTTTCATATATATGTTTTCATATATTTTTTTCATTTTTAAAATTTATTTTAATCTAATTTTATTTTAATCTAAACTGTTATATCCACATATTTTGCCCCATAAAGCATGAAAGGAAGAATAGGGGACTTGTTGGCACATGTTCCCCTACAATAAAAAGTAAGGTGCAATTCGCCAAAAAGGGAACACACATTAAAAAATGGGACCGGATGTAGTCTAGACAGCGAGAGGCCAAGAGCCATAAAATAAGCCCACAAAGTTTGAAGGGGAGGCGTGTAGAACAACAAATCAAATTGGAGGAAAGCCTGTTGCTATGCGAACGAAAGGCCCTAGAGAATAGCGGGAAAACCATGGCAAGGGAAACACGAAGAGACAAATTTCGGAAATGGCGGAGACAGGACGTGTCAAAATTTGCTGCTCACAACGCAGACAAATCGAAAACAATATATCCCCGCACAAGGACGAATTTCTAGTGGTGGAAGAAAGAGGACGTTTCCAAGATTTGCTGCTCACCAAACAGAAATCGAAACAATATATCCCTGCATACAAAAAAGTGGGATTCGAGATTACATATATCTCGCCACACTAAAAACTGTCCACGAAAGACAGACATCAGAATCTAAAATTCTGTGATAATATCTTTCACACAGTCGTCAACTACCGATAGCCATGCAGAAATTGAGGGGTCGCCACAAGCTCTCTTTAGTCGCTCAACGTGTAAACTACCACACGAAAAACATTATAAAAGGTATATGTTTTATGGAAAAAAAGAATTGCATATTTAATTCGTCCCAAATCTGAACTTTTGTATTTTTTCAATCTTGTCTCATATATGATCTTATATTTGATCAACCACTATAACTGGCCCTTATTTAAATTCTCTTTTCTCTTTTTTCTTCTTTTTCCCCGTCTTGTTTTCTTTTTTCTTCTTTTTCTTTTCCTTCTTTTTCCCTTTTTTTCTTGCTTCTTTTGTCCTTTTCTACTTGTTTTTATCACTTCTTCCTTCTTTTTTTCTCTCTTCTTTCTTTTTTCTAGTTTTCCTGGGATTTATACAATTCAATTCTTTTGGATGAAGCCAAGGCGGTCCATAATACAGGCCCGGCAAACATGTGACTGGGTTTCACGACTGGGGGCGGACATGTGAAAACCAAAATTACTACTAAATAATAATTACAGAGAAAAGTTTTAGTAAGAAATTTCTTAGTAATGTCCAGTAATTAGCAACTATACACATTATTAGGAAGCAGCTTTCAATAATTAATTTATTTCCATCAAATTAGATGTAAAAAGTACAAAAATATAAAAGAACTAAATTCACAAAAAAATTCCTTTATTCACCATGAATTAGACACATTTTTGATATTTCAAAAATCATGAGTCAATTTGTTTATATTGACTACTTGATTATAGAAAATATAATGACATAATACAATCAGAAAGCAAATTCAACATTTTACAAAATCAAATACTTTATGAACAAAATAATGTTCGGAGGAACAATTTTATAATTTTTACAAAATTTGTGATGTTTGTTACATATACAATTTATTTTTTACAGAAGATGAAGAAAATACTTATTTCTTCATGATACGATAATACATATTATACACAGTCTTGATAATAAAATCAACTTGCATTAACTAGAACATAAAACCAATAAAATATATGTAAAAAGGGGGAAATGTAAAACATATCTGATAACTGCTTGGAAAATTATGTATTATCAATTAGAATTGTATAAACATTTTTATTTTATAAATTATATTTTAAGATAGTTTTAAAACTTTTAGTGCTGGTTCTTGAATTGCCTTAGGTGAATGAAACGGACAATACATTTTGAAAAATATAATGTACAATATAAACTCATGCTCTCTTTTCATATTGAAATGATGCATATATATCTTTGACATAAAGAATGTCTACAAGTGTTCAATTTAACAACACCAAACATTATAAAACAGAAAAACACCCATTTGACTGTGGTATCCAGTGGAATTTTAAATTACCATGATCTATTTCTTTTAAAAAATGTACATTGAAAGTAAAACTCGTATTATTAAATATTTCTTCATCAGTTGGACAATCTTTTCTTGTAACATAAAGAGACATTTTAATATCTTTAGAGATCTTAATTTCAAGATCTGGTAAGTTATCAAATATTTTGCATGCCATTTCATCCAGCAAATATTCACATTTTGAACAATTATGTCCTGAATCAAAGTTGTATTCTTTAACATCAACATCTAATTCAAATAGAAACATAAAATTTTAATATAATATTTAAGTAGCAGTTTAGTTTTTTCAATATGAAATTTTTCAATAATATTTTGAACAGTTATAAAATATGCACCACCAGAACTTTGTCTTAATTTTCCAAATTCATTTTCTAAATAGTCTTCGGTAAATGCACCAAGCATAACAAAGTTATCCCCACTGCTTAGCAAATATTTACAAAGATCAGTTAAACCATTGCATGTATGTTCAATGGCTAAACTAGTATCCCTTGCTAATGATTTCATTCTTTTTCCTTGCTTGCTTCCCATTTTAAGTGCCATTTTTCCAAAATTACAAAGAAATATAAGGTTTTCATCATTTAAATCTGTTTTCACCTTTTTCAGTGGATCATTTTTCTTAATGTCATTATAAATTTCTTTGACACTGACAATTTTCCAAAATGTTAAAACATTTTCAATAAAATGAACAGTTTCTGCAATATCCTCTTCATTTAATAATGAATGCGATTGAATTTCTGCTACAGTTTGATCACAAAAAGCTTTTAAACAATGAGAAACTTTTGTCACTCAACAGGTTTTGGGTAAACTTTCACATCAGTTAGTTTTGATAAATAAACTGAGTTTTTTCGTGTTCGTAAAGACCTTTTACAACTTCCCATTTTTCTAACATCTTCTTCCCTTCAGAATCAAATAGTAATTCAGAAGAAGCTTCAGTAATCCAATTATTCCGAATATTTTTTAAAAATCGACTTGCCTAATTAATCAATTAATCAATAAGCTAAAATGTCTACTGATACGTAAGATCGTTTTTTTTCTTCTTTTTCTTATAATTTAATAAATACTGTATAAATTTGCATACTTTTTTCTGTACAATCTTATTTTCAGCTAACACGTAAGTACATAACAAAGTTTATACATTTCTTTAAATATTTTAATGTCATTGTGAAACTACAGAAGCACCAAAATATTTTAATTTTTTTACAAGCTCTTATTTAGTAACGCTTTTTTGTTAGCAACAATAACTCATTTTTTACTATTTAATAATGGGGGATATTTGTGCTCTGTTCTGTTGCTTAAATCTGAAAAAATGAGATCCTACTTTGTTTAGGCGATTACATGTGAACACCCTGAAAAATCTGGTGAAAAGAAGAAAAAACAAACAATTATTTAAGAATTTAGAGTGGGGATCAATTTCGTATATAAAATTAACGTAAAATGATCCCCAATTTCCGGGTTATTCTAGTTTTTTTAGAGCAGTTAACTAAAAGATTTTTTTACCAATAACCCAAGTTCGAGTGGCAAGGTTATAAAACTGTAGCGGTCATAAATAGACCTATTTTCTCCCTCCGAAAAATGTCCCCATGGAGTGAGCTGGTCACACACTGATCAATCAGCCTGCAAGGCGCATGGATTCCTTCTGTCGGCTGAAGAACTACTTCAGCCCCTTTGGGAATCACGAGCAGCCAGCAGAGAGACACCGGCAAGCAACGAGGAAACACTTCTTTCACTCTCTCTCTCCTGCCCCTGTCCACTGGACGTCCACAGTAAATACTATCTTCGCCTGAAGATAGTTGCTGACAGACCTCAGTCAGCTCTAAGAACTCTTAATTTCCTTTTCTTCTCTCGGATACTGTCCAACTTTCTTTCTACCTATACCAAACGGTATATGTAACCTTTGTGAATAAAACCCTTTTCGTTGTTGTTATAAAGAGGTTTTGTTAATTCATTTCGTGTCTGAAACCTAAGAGAGAGACAACGTCCCCCTTCTTTACAAAACCACACATAATCGCCTAAAAAAGTAAAACCACTACCCGCCCCTCACTCCTAAAAAAACGCACAAGATTTATCTCTCATAGCAAAAAAAAAGAAAGATATTGATTACCTGCCTTAAAACGCTAGAATGGTCCGGAAATGGGGGATCATTTTACGTTAAATTTAAATCCTTCACTCAAAATTCTAGAACAATTGCTTTTTTCTTCTTTCTGCTAAGTTTTTCAGGGTGTTCATACATAATCGCCTAAATAAAGTAGAATCTCAATTTCTAGGGAGAGGGGTGATTATTTTGCCAAATAAAAGGTGTTTTTCATTTAATCGCTCACAAGAAGAAACGGTCTATAAAAACATTTTAGAATATTGTTTAATCAATTTACATTATAATTAATTTATTCGCTCAGAAAATGAAACCTGAATTTTTATAATCGTTAAAACTAGTGTTTTTGTGCAAAAAGAATATTTCAAGTTTATTTTCAAGTCTTTTAACATTTTATTATGTTAAAATATTTTTTACACAAAAAAAAATTACAGAAAAGCAATGGCCGCAAGCGATTAAAACATTGAATTAAAGTTTGATACTTAACACTTTAAAAAGTGAATTAGAATTTTATTTCATGACAAAAAATAGAATTTAAAAGCAACACTTAATTTTATCCAAAGTTTTCAAACATGAGCAAGAAAATCCAGTCCTATAAATAAAGTTTTGCCGTATATTTTAAGGGGCAGTTGTTAAATAATTAAATTAAATTTACTGGATTTAAATTCTGACATTAACTTTGTGATAATAAATTGCCTTTTTCATTATAATTCTCGCAGTTTAAAGAATTACATTACGCTTTTTTTTGTTTTTGTTTCTGGGAATCTTTTACAATGCTCAGCAGAGTCGCGAACGGGTCCAAAAAACGAACGCGAAAGGGGTTAAAAACATAAATATGCAACAAGTAAAGTTGACCTACGTCGAGATTAGATATTTTTCTACTTACCTATGAAATTTGTTTGTATTTTTACGTAATATAAATGGCTTTTTCGTGTATTTTTAAAGAATTTAGGAAAATTCGGCAATTTTAGAACCGTTTTTGCGGGGGGGGGGGTATAGTTGTAAATTTTTTTCCTTCTTTCAAATAAATCGTTGTAAGGTCGAAAAAAATCAGAAAATACAGCCGATTCATTGTCTGCCATTTTGGCTGTGAAACGACGAATTAACCACTTTATCTTACAGTGATATTTACCAATTTTGAAGGAAAAAAATGACTCGACGAGCGGCCGATTTTCAACACATCCCCTCTCCCGCCGAGATTAAAACACTGAATTACAGTTACAAAAAAATAAATTAGAAATTTACTTCATGACAAGAAAAACAAATTTTCTTTCAAATTTCGAACAGTAATGATATTTAAAAAAAATTATTAACAACATATTAAAATGGCTGACTTGTTTACGAAGAAACCTAAATGCATTATGATGGATTTAATCTCGTAACTTAATTACGAACCGGGTTGAAATAATAACATACATTCTTAACATGAGGCTTTGTTAACTATTCTGTACTTTCACCTAACAATTTAATAAACAAAAGATATCGTAAAAATTGAATTTAACTTGAAAATCTTATCTAAAAAAAATAGCCCGGTCCGTAAACTGTGCAAGTACCAAAAAGATAATACAAGTGGGCACTTCTGCACTTTAGGGACGGGGGTAATTTATTTGTTTTCATTTCAGAAGAGCTACATGGGCAGACAACCCTTTTTTTTTTTACTTTTAATACATAATTTCTCCGAAAATGTATGTGAATGCCTTGAATATGCGCAATTTACTTTATTTAACCGGTACTCAACAGAAAGTGGTCGACTTCTTGCAAGCGCATAAACTACTTTCTTTCAAATAATTTTGCTATATTTATTTTATTACAAACTTTTTTTAATATTGTAAATAAAGACTTCGTGTTTTATTTTTTAAACTGTTGGATTTGTAAAAAAAAAAAAAAAAAAAAAAAAAAAATTAAAAATGTGTTACCCCAAACAAGATGATTGTTCTAATTTAATTTTGAAAAAAAAAATTCGTTTTGAAAAAAATACTGTTGATTTTCACAAATATTAATTTCTTCAGTAAATGTTCTATTAATTTTAATTTTTGAACTTGCATTAGTTCTTATTTATTTATTCCCGATTTCATTTTTTAAATAAAAAAAAATTGGTTTGTCTCCCTTGCCGTTAAGTGAAAAATTATTGTAGCTCTTCTGAAATGAAAACAAATAAATTTGCACCGTCCATAAAGTGCATAAGTGCCAGGAAGTGTTCTTTATTGGGGATTGGGGGGGTAGTCCTGTATTTATAACTATATCCCCCCCGCAAGAGCGGTTCTAAAATCTATTTTACATCTATATTTATTCCATAATTGCCCAATTTTCCTACTTTGCTAAAATTGCCGAATTTTTCGTTGCCGAATTTTCCAGACACTATTTTAAACTGAAATCAACAACAAAAAAGGGTGAAAAAATAAATGTGCAACAAATAAATGGTACCAAAGGCAAAATAAGTTACTCTTCTACCTACCTGGATAAGTTTATTTGTAGTAACTCTCGGTGGCCATGGTTCACCCCAAACAAGGCAGGCCGCCACTGTAGACGTAAGGGACTACTAAGAAAAAAGGGTGAAAGTTTGGGAGGGGGAAGCAACCTAAATTAGGAGTTGCGCAGCGAGATGTCTGTTTACATTAGTTTTAAATTTCTGCATGTCAGTAAGGTCAGGAAAGCAGGGAGCAGGGAGGGAGTTCCAGAGTCTAGCAGCACAAGGAAAGAAGCTTTCGGAGTAGAAAGCTCTTCGGCATCTGGGGACCTCCACAGTGTTTTGATGGGATTTGGCAGATTGTCAGGTTGGTCTAGTGAATTTACGTCGTGGAGGTACCAGAGCAGCAAGCTCATCAGAGCACACTCCATTGAAGTACTTGTAAAACAAGCACAAGGAAGCAACATTGTGGCGATGTGACAGGGGCTGGAGCTTGGTGGATAGTGAGGGACCTATCAAGTTGACAACTCTTTTTTGGACCTTGTCTAAGAGGGAGAGACTAGCGGATGATGCACCAGCCCAGATGTGACAACAATACTCCATGCATGGGCGGATGGTGGCTTTATAGACATATAGGATAATGTCAGGGGTGAGAAGTTTACTGGCATGGTAGAGGGAGCCCACCTTCTTTGCCGCAGCCCTGGCAATGTTTTCAATGTATTTATTTGAATTCATGTTATCTGTGAAAGTTAGGCCGAGAAGTTTGAATGATGAACTCTCAGGCAGAGTGCTATTTGCCATTTTTTTTTTGTTAAAAACAAACATAGCGTCAACTGTTCAACTGAATGGGGGAAAAAAAGATGGCGCCGAGAAGTCCTCCATGAAGACCCTTAATAATCGCTTAAAAATCGAAAATTAAACAAAATACTAGTATAACATTACATTTTCGCACGATTGGTAAAATTTGTTAGATGTGTTTCTACCAGTATTTTGTTTAATTTTCGATTTTTGGGCGATTATCAGAGTTCCTCGTGGAGAACTTATCTGCGCCATCTTTTTTTTTTTCGTTCTAACTGAACAGAGTCGACACTATGTTTGTTTCTAACAAAAAACGCTTTAAAATAAGTTAAAACACATTAAACTTATCCAGGTAAGTAGAAATGAAAAAAAAAAATGATCTTTTTCTTTTTATTTAATTAATTTTAGTGTGCAATCATTTATTTTGAAACCGTCTAAATGAAACTTAAAACGTTGTTTAAATATGAAAGGGGAGATAATTCAAACATTTTTTTGGGGGGGGGGGTTATCGAATTTAAAAGGCAAAAAATAAAACTTCTGAGAATACGTTAAAATTAAATAGATTTATTGAAATAAATTAAACATCAAATAAATAAAAAGGTAAGGTTTAGGATTTAGGGTTACTTCCTCTTTGGAAATTTTATTTTCTTCGCCATTAAGCAGTGTGGGTTGAGAGGGGTAGAGGTCAACATTCCCTGCTATGCTAAGTGTCCCCTTCTCCTGTTTTCGTTGTCAGCCTGTTGCTATGAGGTGGCTGTCAGCTTAGCTCTTTGCTTGTCCCTCCTTTTCACCTATCAGCATCATCATCATCATAGTCAGCATAGCCCTTTCTACTATGTCGGCAAGGGCGACGATGGGTGCATTAGCAGTCGGACAAGCAGAAGGAGGAAGGAACTGACCTGATTGACTGATAGATTCATTCCGCTTTTTGAAATTTTAGTGCCTATTTCTCGCCAGTACCGGTCAGAACAGCATCCAGAGAGGTTGTGTTTAGTTGCCCAACATTAAAATTTCTTCATCTACAAGGATAGAGTGTCCTTAAGAAGAAAGGTTTATTTGGATAAGGACACAACGTCCTTAAGAAGAATTTCCCTTTTTATGTTCAGAGCACATTGACTCTAAAAAGGGGAAGTTTTAAAAGTTTTTCCTGGCATACTTTGTCAGATCCTGTCAGTTTGAAGAGTGACAATTATCCTTTGAAAAGGATATTTTATTTGCAGATTTTAGACGAGATTTAAAAGAAATTTGGTCTGGAACGACCATTTAAAAGATATCGAAGGACTGAAGAGAAGGACATTTGAATCCCTCTTAAGGACATTTTTTTATTGTATTTGTTTGAATTCTTCTTTTCAGCCCTTTTCAAGTAAGACATCTTGCTTTTTGTGTATTTGGTGGGAAAGCGAGACCACGTTTTTATCACCACTTTTCGTTATTGCCTACGGTGATAACCATTGTTTTAGTATGGATCTTTTGGTCCTATCTGGTCTTTTTCAGGTGTCGCTGGAGACTATAAAATTTATTGAAATAACTTGTTTTTTCCTATTATCGTCTGAAACAGCAACCCCCCTTTTTAAGAATAGTCTCTTGAGTAGAGACTCCATTGTTTATGTATATTTTTAGCTCAATCTAATTCTAATTTTATTGGGCTATTCTTTATTTTATTGTAATTTCCATTGCTACCCTAGGTTAACGTGTTT
This sequence comes from Sepiola atlantica, assembly GCA_963556195.1. Lineage (NCBI taxonomy): Eukaryota > Metazoa > Mollusca > Cephalopoda > Sepiida > Sepiolidae > Sepiola > Sepiola atlantica. The sequence continues at coordinate 174,830,440 of OY744516.1, forward strand.
AACCCTTCTTTGGCAATCAAAAGCAGGAACTAGTTCTTTTTTGTCTTATTAATAAACTGTATTGAGTTACATTTCTGGGGCTGTTTCTTTATTTGCTCGCTTTTGTCTCTTTATTGATTCCCATTCTTTTTATTCATGGTAACAAAAGACAATTTTTTTAACGACCCCCAAATTTTCGTCACCTCGTCTAATGGCCCCATTGTTCCTACATGGCAAATTTGGGAATCGCCACACAATTCCATCGCTTCTAGTTGTGTATGGGATAAGTCTCATTTCAATGCCACAGATGCAGGTCTCGGCATCTGAAATAAGTCTGTGTGCTTGCAAAAAATCGATTATTTTGCAATTATCTCCAAGTAAAAACAACAGGTCTTCTAAATTCAAATCGTTTGTGTACATTTTTGTGAGAAATCAGATTTGATAACCCCTCCAAAAAGTTTGAATTATCTCCTCCTTTCATCTTTCGTCTCGGCCACATCTCTAAAGAAGAACCGTTTTTTTTTACCCCTTTTTTGTTCTGTTGGCTTCAGTTAAAAATACCCTTGTAGAATTTGACATGAAATTTGAATTTTATGTCAAATTCTAAAATAAATTCGAATTTTATGCTCGAACAAAAAGTGTTGTTTAAACCAACGATCAATTTTATTCAACGTTTAAGAAAATAGCAAACAAAATCCAACGGTCCATATTTCTAGAATTGAACCAATATGAGTTATTACAAGGTACACTTTTTTTAAAACAAATTTATTTTTCTAATAAAGACATTCGTTATTAGGAACATTTTTTTTGTTTTTCTTATAAAGATATTCGTTATTACAATTTTTTTGTAACAAATTTCCTCAAAGTTTATTCATGTTTTACAAAAAAACACGAAAGATAAATATTGCAAATTCATATAAATTAACATATAAATTAACATTTATACTTACTTCAATATTGTTAAATAGCAGAATTCTGATGATAAAAAGTTTTAAAAAATATGTTTAAAGAAAGAGTCAATTCAATTGTATCCGATATTCAGCCATGTCAGAATTGACTGTGAATAACGCCAAATAAATCACCCCCAGTCAAAGAAGAGAAACACATGCTTAGCAGGTCTGTATTATAGATCGCCTTGGGTGAAGCCCATTGTTTTCAATTGAACTGTTTTACTTTGGACCTGAATCCCTATATTATTCAAACCGGAACTTTTCACTATACAGACTATCTGGATTAATTTTTGTTTTTTTACCCTACATCTGCTTAATAATCATTCTGATTTCATGGATATGATTACTTGGACATTATTTTCTATGGGGATAATTCTTTTTGCTCAAAAAATATTTTGATGTTTTATCTATTTGATTTCCTCTTATGATAATATATAGTTTTGAAAATCCATGGATTAAGGAAAAGATTCAAAGTGTATCTGTATATTCCTTGTTTAAACTATTTGATGATTGATAAGCATTGTTCTTCATCCAATTTTTATTTTTATCAATAATTTTCATATATATATATATATATATATATATATATATATATATATATATATATATATATATATATATATATATATATATATATGGGGGTGTTTCTGGGTATATATAAAGAATATATATTTTTAAGGTATATATATATATACATAGGAGATACAAGTACTGACTTTAAAGCCAGATATAGTAATCACAATATTTCATTTAATAACCCAGATAATAATAAAATATGCACCTCACTGTCCAAGTACATAATATCTCTAAATAATAACAATATAGTTCCTGTAATAGAATGGAACATTTAAAAAAATCTACGACACCTGCACTGCAGAACCCCACTTGTTTTCTTTGTCTTAGTGAAAAATGTACAATTGTTATGTTCCCTGATAAAATCAGCGAGATGAGATAGGTTTTACCTGTAGGCACTTCAAATGGTTAAATTTAACATAGATAGCTTGAAAATATAGCATATAAATTAATACATCTCTGAATAAGTATAAATTGTTGTAATGTAATAGAATTTCAGTGTACTAATAAAATTGGGAGGTTTAGTCTTAATATAACTAAAAAATAAATAATACAACTAGGATTGTTTGTAACTTTGACAAGGTATGGCATAAAAGGCTTCTCCTAAAAATACGCTCATACGGTATTACTGGGCAACTACTTAATATAATTAGATCCTTCTTAAACAAAAGAAAAATCCAGGTTGTCCTCGATGTTTAGATAAGCAACATGACATAAATGCTGGTGTACCCCAGAGATCTATCCTTGGACCTTTGTTGTTCCTGATCTATATAAACGATCTCCCTGATGACATAGAGTCTGAGATTGGTTTATTTGCTGACGACACCACGCTTTACTCTCGCCATGTTGGCAAAACCGATGCGATCATATCCGAGACAATGGCTGAATCTATAGAAAATGACCTCCAGGCTGTAGTGGATTGGGGTCATAAATGGTTGGTAACTGTTAATGCCGCAAAGACAAAGCTCCTTTCCTTCAATAACTACAAGAAACCTCTCCAAGCACCGATTGTCATTTACAATTAACATGAATTGGAACAAATACATTGAAGACATTGCCAAGGCTGTGGCAAAGAAAGTTGGCTCCCTTTACCGTGCTAGTAAACTCCTCACACCTGACATTATCCTGTATCTCTACAAAGCCACCATCCGCCCATGCATGGAGTATTGTTGTCACATCTGGGCTGGTGCATCATCTACTAGTCTCTCCCTCCTTGACAAGGTCCAAAAAAGAGTCGCCAACCTAATAGGTCCTTCACTGTCAATCAAGCTCCAGTCCCTGTCCCATCGCCGCAATGTAGCATCCTTATGTTTGTTTTACAAATACTTCAATGGATTATGCTCCGATAAATTGGTTATTCTGGTGCCCACTCGACGTAAATTCACTAGACTAACTCGATAATCAACTAAATCTCATCCATTCACAGATGCCGGAGAGCCTTCTACTCAAACAGCTTCTTTTCTCGTGCTGCTGGCCTCTGGAACTCCCTCCCTGCCCCCCCTGTTTCCCGACAGTACTGACATGCAGAAATTTAAAACTAATGTAAACAGACATCTCGCTGCGCAGATCCCAATTTAGGTTGACCCCCCCCCCCCAATCTTCTCCCCTTTTCTTTTTTCTCAGTAGCCCCTTACGTCTACAGTGGCGGCCTGCCTTGTTTGGGGTGAACTATGTTAAAAAAAAAAGTAGTAGTAATAGTAATAATAGTAATAATAATAATGATAATAATAATAATAATAATAATAATAATGATGATGATGATAATAATAATAATAATAATAATAATAATAATAATAATAATAATAATAATAGTAGTAATAATAGTAATGATAATAATAAACGTTACAGTAGTTTATTTGTGAGACCTACGTTTATTCAAATTATAGGGCTAACTCATATAGTTATAGGTTGGTTGAGTGGTAGTACTTCACTCGGATTATCAGCAATAGATGAATTAATTTTTTTAGTCTTATTTAGATATTTAGATAAAACGTATTTTATAGTTGCAAATATGAATTAATTTGAAGCCTTTCTTCAGATATATATATATATATATATATATATATATATATATATATATATATATATATAGAGAGAGAGAGAGAGAGAGAGAGAGAGAGAGAGGGGTATTAGAAGGCTATTACAATGCAATAAATGGGAATATGTCGGCGTTGAGAAGTAACACAAAAACAAGTATTTTTTTTTAATAGTAAATCTGGACCAAGACAACAATAGGGACCCCAGATCATTAACACAAGACGCGGGACATATTTTGGAAGTCACCGGTTGACCTCGCAATACACGTGGTCTCTATTTACAAAACACTTGTAAATAAATCTTTTTTTAATTAATTTTTTTTAATAAATGCAGTATATTTCGGAATTTTTTTTTCTTTTAACATGTTAATATTTATTTTAAGGCAGAGAGTCCATAAATAAAACAAATAAAATATTAACATGTTTTCTTTTAAAACATGTTTTTGTGTCACTATTTACTTGCCTCCCCACGAGGGCAGAAATGGGGGGGGGGGTATGAAATATTTATCACCGTACTTAAGTAATCTTTCGTTTTGTAGGGAAAAATCAAGCTTCCCAAAAAGGGGCACTCTGGATCTTACCTCAGTTTAGAAGAATTTTTCCATACTACACTTTGCTCCTAGCCCGAGGAGACAAAACGGAAGATTACGCAAGTTATTTTAATAAATAAACGAAATATATACGCTTTTTAAAAAATCGGCTGACTTGTAATCTTTCGTTTTGCCTCCCCACGAGGGCGGAGTTAGACTTCAAAAATCAGTTTCTAAACGGAAGCAATTTAAAGTTTATGAAGTTTTTGTCCTTTTTTTCTGTAAGCAACAAATGAAATAAGATTTAACAAATACATAATTTTACTTAAAATCTTTTTATAACTTATTTGTTATTAAAAAACCAAACTTCCCTATTTACTTCAAAAATCAGTTTTTAAGGACAAAAACTTCATGATTTTTGAAGTCTAACTCCGCCCTCGTGGGGAGGCAAAACGAAAGATTACAAGTCAGCCGATTTTTTAAAAAACGTATATATTTCGTTTATTTATTAAAATAACTTGCGTAATCATCCGTTTTGCCTCCTCAGGCTAGGAGCAATGTGTAGTATAGAAAAATCCTTCTAAACTGAGGTAAGATCCAGAGTGCCCCTTTTTGGGAAGCTTGATTTTTCCCTACAAAACGAAAGATTACTTAAGTACGGTGATAAATATTTCATACCCCCCCCATTTCTGCCCTCGTGGGGAGGCAAGTAAATAGTGACACAAAAACATGTTTTAAAAGAAAACATGTTAATATTTTATTTGTTTTATTTATGGACTCTCTGCCTTAAAATAAATATTAACATGGTAAAAGAAAAAAAAAATCCGAAATATACTGCATTTAGTAAAATAAATAAAAGATTTATTTACAAGTGTTTTGTAAATAGAGACCACGTGTATTGCGAGGTCAACCGGTGACTTTCAAAATATGTCCCGCGTCTTGTGTTAATGATCTGGGGTCCCTATTGTTGTTTTGCTCCGTAAATCTTAATTGATTAGTCAAGACTTCTACACGGTGATCTAATATGTGTGACCGTGTTCCATAATATATTTTGAGGAAAGACATCTTTATCAAATGGTAGGTGTTTCAAATCTCTTGAAATCTGCGTGGAACGGTAATATTGTTATATGGTTATACCGCAGTAAATATTAATGTCACCCACAGCAAATGAATAAAATTAAAACTAATTTTCTTCTTTTTTTTAATTGTTTTATTTGACTTTAGTCATGAAATGGTTCTTGTTAAATTTTTTTAAATTAAATTATATATATATATATATATATATATATATATATATATATATATATATATATATATATATATATAATTGCTTAAATATTTCATTACCAAAGTCATTTGTATACAATTCAGTGCCGACCCAGGAAGTATTTTTAAAATGGCCCGATTCCTCATATTAATTCCGATTGAGTGTGCTCCACCTACGATTTGAACTCAACATCTCACTATTGGAGTTACTTCATTTTTGAACACTTTTCCATGCTGCCTTCACGAAAAAAATTTCTTCTCCATCTGAATCTCCTTTCATTGGACACCTTATCAACGGACAATTACCAACTGGACAAACCCCATATCTTTTAAACACGAACTTTTTTTCACTCTCTATTTCTTAATATTTTTTCAAATGTTGAATTTTGGCTTTTCCACTGCCAACTTATCTATCTATATAATTCCTCTGATGATAAGATTTTGATCTTTGAAAAACCTTGGCTCAAGGAAAGAATAATAAACATAATTTTATTACAGAATATACCTTGCATTGAACAATCAAAGTTTGAAATAAATCTGGACATTCGTACATGTTTATCACTCTTCTTTCATCTATCTTTATAATTGCTCTATCTCGCATTTGAGCTTAAACCATTTCACTATACGTTCTATCTACTAAAAGTTTACTTTAAGTTTCATATTTGATTCTCTCTCTCTCTCTCTCTCTCTCTCTCTCTCTCTCTCTGTCTATATATATATATATATATATATATATATATATATATATATATATATATATATATATATATATATATATCGTGTGTGTGTGGGGATAACTGCTAGTCTATATACTAAGAGTGCTATTCAATTAATTTTTTTCATATTATCTATTAAATATTTATTTATTTTTTATATTGGGATGAATCGAAAATCATATACTATTATTATTTTAACTAATACTTATCTATATACACATTACACGCAATGTTTAAAACAAACTAATATCCTTATTATATATATATATATATATATATATATATATATATATATGTTTATTTTTCTTAACTTTCTCTTTCCTATTATATTATGTCTGGCTTTTTTCAGAATGAAGGGTTAACAGCTAGTGATGGATTTTTGCTGATGCGACCTTGGACTTGACTTGATTCTGTCTCTTCTCTTTTTTTCTTTTCTTTTTTTCTTCACGTCCGGTTTTTTTCTGGCAGCGACATTAATGCGGGTTTCCCTTTTTTCCCTTTTTATTTGTATTCAGTCTTTGAAAATAGGTAATATCATCGAAATGCTGGCTATTTGGCTTAGACTGTAATAATGTTTATTTAATTTTATAAATGCTCTACTTGATATTGAGCACTATCAAAAATATTCATTTTATGTACATTTTACTAATATATTTGAACTTGATTAATATATATATATATATATATATATATATATATATATATAACAGTAAAAAAAATATAAGCATTCGCTGAAATAAAAAATAAATGAAAAATTATGATGGTAGATTTACGTTTTCTTCTTGGTCATCGGAATTCAACCAATCAATATATGTGCTCTGAAGCCGGAAACATAACTTCATTGAGCTTGTAATCTGAAACAATTTGGATGATATAATAAGGGATATATACCTTAAAAATATATATCCTTTATATTAACCCAGAAATATATATATATATATATATATATATATATATATATTAACATTTATAAAAATATAATGTGCCCATGTTACTCACCGTGTTGCCTAATATATATATTCCAAATTCATAATGATCTGTTCATTAGATTAGGAAATTACCATGTACATTGATATATATGAATATATACACATACCTAACTTTATACACACACACACACACACACACATACATACATATATATATATATATATATATATATAATTATTATTATTATTACTATTATTTGACATTAATTAAAAAAATTAAATGTGATAAAATGGCTTGCTCCCTTCACTTGGACGTATGTGCTGGCCCTACTAGCAGACACAGTCAGCATCGTTCGGGATTTAATGAAGATACCTTTATTCTCATGCACTTAATCATTAACTCCAATAACTTACAATTTTTATTCTTATTTTTTTATTTCTATAATTTTCAATTTTTAAGTTATAAATAAAATAAAATAAAACGTTCTCGTTGCTGTTTATGAATGTTCGGCACGAACACTGACCTCACAATATTATTTAAAAAAATAACTAATAATGAATTAATATCATCATTGAATTCCTCATAAAATTTTACTTTAGAAAAGTTATGTTTGATCTTGACGTACGGCTTTGTTTTCAATTGCATTCTTAGACAAAGACTCTGCAAATATAATATAGATTTTTAGAACTTGAAAAAAGGAAACAGTTTCATTTTGTTTTAATTTGATAATTTGATTTGTTTAGAGATTTATGAGGAATAATCTGTAGCAGTCACATATTCTAATTGTGTTATGTACTACTTTTCTTTGCTGTAAATAGACAGGTGTACCACTGGAGTGATTGGCCTCCAGCCAATCAGAAGTTCTGGCATAGGAATGCAAATTGCCAGACTTCTTTCTTACAGAACCCACGCGATTTTGTTCCTCCTGGTGGCAGTTGGAGCCAGTACACCAACCAAAGCAGGTCGCATGCCGCACTTTATAAAGACTGACTGTTAGCTATTTAATTCCTTTTTCAGCACAGACCAATAAGAGGTATTTTCATTTGAAACTACGATATCGTCTGTTGATTAACTTATGGATTCAGATACATTTTCTATTACAGCCTAGCATTACATTAATTATGATGGAGAACAATCTTACCCATTATAAATATATCCTGGATTGTCTATGTTAACTTATCTACACTTGTGTGCACACAACGTTTCTTGAGTAAAATTTTATGAGGAATCCAATGGCGGTATTAATTTATTATCAGTTTCTCATGTCGGACATCTATAAACAGTAAAGTCAAGTTTTTAGTTTCTTTTATTTATAAGTAAAAATCAACAAAGATACATTTTGCATGTTTTGCCAAAAAATTTACTTCAAGTTATTCAAAAGCAGAATATTTACTAACCATGTTTGAATAAAATAGATGGATATTTTTTACTTATATATTTTTAGAGAAGCTGAAAATAACTGAGAATCTATTCACCACATTAGAAAGTCTTTCTTTTACATTTTCAGATTTGTTTCCTGTGAAGTCAAAAACGAAAAATGTCTTTAGACGAGAAGACATGGCCTCAGAAATATGGATTCAAGATTGTTGGTAATGGCCCTACATTTATTGTATCAGTAGTTCCAGGGAGTGAGGCTGAAGAATCTGGTCTTGTTCCTGGGGACAGACTAATGGAACTTGATGGCCATGATATATCAATGCTGTCTGCAGATGTACTGACAATTTTGATGAAACAGACTAACGATCGTCCACCAGCAGTTGGTATTATGTCCAGCATTTTCCCAATTTATTTGACCTGTACAAATTATCAAAGATGTGGGTTCACTGTGACCAACAAGAAACCAATCATCGTTAGTCATGTAGAATCAACAGGAATAGCATTTGCAGCTGGACTACGAAAAGGTAAGAGCAAAAGATCTTATCAAGTGTGACAATATGATCATGTCAATCATTCATCCAGTTTTATACTCTCTCTCTCTATATTGAAGAAGTTTACTATCCATTAGGATGCTTGAAATGATCACAAATTAAATGTTACCTGTTTTTCAATGAATATAGCAACACATTGGTTTATTTTCCTTGGTACGGACAACCAAAAATCCATTTCGAAGCTGGCAACCATGAAAAACAACGAAAACACAATAATGCTTAACATGTCAACGAGAAACAAGAAAATCCTAACTAATTTAACTTACATTTGACAACATCCTAAGTCTCTAGAAATAAATTAATGAATTTTCAGAGGATGGCCTACATGCTAAAATTACAAAAAAAAAATACCTTGATTTTCACATGGAGTTCCATCTAGACCATAGCAGACAATCAAGACTGAACGATTCTACCTTGATGAGGAAACATAAGGGGCCTTCTCTCAGCCTGCCAAGACAAATTGACATCCAATGAAACTTGTTAATGTTCTGAATATAGGTTTTTTAAATGTGGTGTTTGAAAAAGCTGAATCTAAAATGTGAAAGCCGTTTGGAAACGCCATCTTCTTCAGAAAAAAACGAAAAGTCGAAACAAGAAAGGCTAATCATAGCTTACATTTTATCGTGGTCGAATACCGACATTTTCTTGGTACACTCAGCTTTACATATACAGTCAGTTTTCCAGCCTCCACAGGAAGGAGCAAAAGACGGAACGTCCACTCACCTCAATCTCATGGCTCTCCTGTTTTTCCCCAATTCTCTCTCAATCGGTGACTGTAATTTCGAACATTGTTTATCACATTCCTCAATCTAACAACTCAAACAACATATATTTCCATTTTCCTCCCAACTTGAAATTCTCAAAACAATCACAGGTGCATTTCAAATACGACCTCTACCCATACACTGCTCCTGATCATCTAGATTATAATTCCTGTTCACTAATCTGCTTCTCTAATCACCCCGGGTGATCTTGTTACAGAATCAGAAGACGAATGTGGGAGTGGGAGATGCACAGAACCTAGATCATACAATGTCTGCTGAAAGGGGAAGCATTATAAGAAGAAACAGACACCATCTCCGGGAAGTAGCTCCTGGCATGCAACAAAAGTGTGGGTAAGCTGAAGCTCAATCCACCAATAATTGAACCTCAAATTTTGCGCTAACCAACAGAAAAGCTTGTGCTAAAAACCAGCAATGTAAATGATGCAAATATAAATCCAACCCTTACAAAACTCACAACAAAACACAATTCACATTAACCTGATTTTATGCTTATATTTTACTACACAAGAAGAGACTTTGGATTATTTGGATCATTCGGACTACTGTTCTTATCTTGGATATTATTCTCACAACATTTCGACTAATGTAATCACCGATTTTCTTCAGGTGTGTCTTTTTGAACTCAGGAATCTTTATGTTGAACTCGGGGAATTTGTACAGAATTTAATCCATGGGGGTAGATTGTTTTCGTTCTGTCAACCATGACTGGATAGAAGTATTCAGTAACTTTTGTCATATTCTTAGTATCACTTGTACTGAGGATTGAACATTCAACCTCCAGAAGACTGTCGCTTAGAACTGATTATTACTTAGCACTTTATCTGTTGTGCCAGATGGACTCTTAAGGTAGGAAGTTACATCAGCCAAAACATTGTGAGAATAACATTCAAAACAGTGGTCTGAATAATCCAAATTATCTATCCTTATTTCAAAAATTCTGAAGCAAGAAAACATTTTGTGTGTCAAAAAAAGGGGGATATAATGTAGTGGTCGTCACGGACAATGAATATAACTTCTGTCTCAAAAGGACAGGACTTCTGTCCAATTTCATATCTTAGACTGTGGATAAACAACTCAAAGTATTTGAACCTCCAAGCTAGTTATTCCTACTTCCTTATTTCACATGTAGGAAGAAGAAAAAAGTTAAAGTTTATTTTTCAAAACAGAGAGTTCAAATAAGGGGAAGTAATTAACAGGGGTTCTTGTAAAAGTTATCTCTACTCTACTCTACTGAAAACCTTCTTTTTCGTTTAATTCAACATTTAATTACTGAAACAAATGATTTATATTCATAGTTAAGTTACTTTGTGGCTACAAAATAAACTTTAAATTATTATTGAGCATACACAGCGACACACATACAAACTATGTAGACTGGCTCAAAAGAGGATCGCTCCACTATGATCAGAAGAGGATGATAATGGCTGCCCAAGATCAAGGCTTGATGACCAATGCTTTAAAGAAGATGAGTGGTCTCCGCAACGGCAACAACTGCAGGTTCTGCCATGCAGAAGTAGAGTGTGTGAGTCACCTGACATCCAGTTGTAAGGTTCTGCTGGGGGACGGCTACTATATCAATACGGCACAATGGAGTGTGTAAATATATCCACTGGACCATCTGTAAAAAATTGAAACGCCAATGCAGCAGCAAGTCCTTGGAACATATAGCAGAAAGAACGGTTGGAAATAAGTCATACACCATCCACTATTATTATACAATCACAACAGCTACATACTTAGAAAACAGAGCTGTTCAACCTGACATAACGATTTGCCAGAAGAGGAAGAGAGTAGCCATCTTAGTTGAAGTCAGTGTCCCTAATGATGCTGGCTTAAATAGAACTGAAAAGGAAAAGAAAACTAAATTACAAGGTCTTGTGTGAAAAGAAACTAGAATCTCAGGAAGATCTCAATCATTTCAGTAATCATAGGAGCCACCGGGCTCATGTGAAAAAGAATTTAAAAAAAAAACTATCTGGCGAATATACCCTGTGAACCAAGTGCAAAAGAGATCCAAATAATTGCGTTTAAAGAAACAGTTAGAATCTTAAAAAAGATCTCTTGGTTGAAGTCTCTGAAATAGCAAGCGAATGTCTGGCATCCAGTAGGATGTCACACCCCCAGAAAAAAAAACAAAGAAAAGAAAATTGAAAAAAAAAACAGAGAAAGAAAGGAAGTAACATGTTGTTCTGTGTAAAAGTACATATTCTTCATAGATGTGACAATCTATACTTACGTAATCCAATCATTTATGACTGTTACTATAATAATTCTACCATCTCTTTCTGGATCATAGTATTTCCTTTTCTTTACAGGCGACATTATATTAGCAGTGAATAACAAGCCCATCAATAAATTCGGTCGCAGAGAACTGATACTGATTGCTGAAAATGAAAGCGTTGTTTTGTCAACCATTCCTACTGGAATGAGAGAGAGCACAATCACAGACGACTTCAGAGGACCCCAAATCAGAACTTCTAAATTCCTTTTCGCAAAGGTAACAATGTTCTTTTCTATAATTAAAAGCAAGAACAAAACTTTATTTGATCTGAGATGAGTTTTTTTTTTTTAAGATGTCACCACTTATCAAGGCCCAAAAGACCACTCCATGATAAGGGTTAAATGAGTATCAGGTGGACGGTGAGACAACACTGTGATGATTGGTAGTGATGGTGGTGATTGGATAGAATTTGATTATTTAAGAGGGAAGCTAAACAAAAATTGGTTTACATTGGACTTGAAAACAACCATGTTGTAGTCATCTTGGAAGCAGCTCCGCGGTATTGTGTTCCACGGACAGGTAGTTCTAGGAAAAAAACTTTGCTCATAGAGGTTTCGTTTAGTTTTACGTAGAGAGAAGGCGAAAGGGAAACTATTGACAGTGGTTGTAGCTAGACGAGTTTTTGTTGTGAATGTTTTACATGCGGAGCCCCCCCCCCTAGATTGAAGCTCAGTTGAGCACCTGTCATGAAAAATAACGATAGAGTAGAGAAAGACTAGCAACGTCTCTTCTGTGAGAAAGAGGTGGTAGGGAGGAGAAAAGGGCATCGCCAACTGGATTTTAAAGTCGGTTTTGTACTCTGCTAAGGTATAATTTTTTATATTATTTACATTGTTGTTCTCATCTTTGTTGCCCTCATGTTCACAACGTTTCGGCTGTTGTACTCTCCAGTCTTTTTCAGATGTATCTTGTTGTAGTTTGACTGCTCTCATTTTGCGATCTATGCTTTTTTTTTATCAATATCTTGCATCAGGTAATTTTTTCTTAAGTTCCTTCATCAGGAATTGAAATGTAGAATTCATTGTACTCTTCAATAAGCTAATAGATAAAGATGTTTAAGAGATATTTTAGCAACATCGAGCAAAGGCAATATATAGTAACACCAATACATATCAAGAGGAGATGGACAACCTAAGAGAAACTATCCACCGGAATAACTATCCATAGAGCATGACATCAGCTCTGAGAAATCTGTCTGTCTACCATATATGAAAGGCTTGTCCGAAAAAAAAAAATCAGATGATACGTCATCCATAACATCAGGACAGTATTCATGAGCAACTCAACTCTCTGGAAACATCTCGTCCGAGACAAGCCTCTTACAGAAAACATCATGACTAAGAACTGTGTGCATGACATTTCATGTAAAAGTGGAAAATATACAAAGGTGAGACATGCCATTCACTTAAAATAAAGCTAGAGGACATCGAAAAGCTGTAATATGTGAAGATATTAGAAAATCGGGTATGGATTACAACATATGGATGGAAAAGGGAAACTATCTACCCTCATGGGATGAAGTAACAATTAGAGACAGAAAAACGATGGAGAGTAAGACGTCTCAAAGAAGCAGCACATATGTTGGGTAACAAGTAAGTAGATTTAGTATAGAATTTAATACAATATGGGAACCAATAATTCTAAATAGTAGATTAGAACACCATTAATGTATATAATAAAGTAAAGTTGATTTTCCCCATATTTCATTAGGCACTATAGCTCTGTAAACACAAACGATATATAGAATTCCACTATGGTCACGCTTTATGCAAAATATTGATGCATGTTTTCGGAAACTATGCTTCCGTTTCATTCGCTTTTAGTTATTTCTACATTTTTTTCCGGCTTGTCTGCTGCTCCTAAAATAGATACATACAGGGAGTCAGAGTAATTTTCACTCACACGTTTAGATCTACTTCCACTGCTAGGAATTATACTTCATAGGATATTTTGGCCGTCATTATTTCGTTTTTCCAGTTCTTGCTATTTGTCTTTTACATATTATACTTTACACTAACTCTCTTCAACGTACAGTTTCTGATTTTAGGGCGTTTAATTTGGCTGACCCCAGAGACTTTCTTTTGCAATCTAGCTTAGCCAAGTAGCCGATTACAAGAATGATCCGGTCGTTCATCACCGGTCACTTTCATTATTCTCACTTTTTACTGTGTTTATTTTTTACTTCTGATGCATTTTTTTACTGCATTTCATATTTTATTTTTCATACGCTTCTTCTCTGTCTTCTGCCGGGTACATTCACTTACTTATTTACGTTTTTTTACCAGTCATCATTTTTCTGTGAGAGATATTTATGGTCATACATCGATTCTTATTCTAGAATAACGGAATGCAATTTTTCGAACAGTAGACAAACAAACATTGCAATTCAAAGATGGCTGCTTATACTAATATAGCGTTATCCCAACACTTGCTCACATGTTCTTTCTTTATACGTTATTAAACAAACATTGTTTTTTTTATTTCAGAACAGACTACAATACAAGTTTCCTTTCTTTCTCTCTTTTTTTACTTTCCTACATTGACATGTTTTCTTTTTTTTTTGTCTTTGTTTTGCTTGCGATGCTTTTCTTTTCAGTGCCATCTTCTTCCTTCTTTTTGAGGGGGGGGGGGTAGAATACCACAAAAAGGCACCATTTAAAAGTAGTTAAGAAAAGAGTGTGATAATTCGGGAATTTTATTTGATACAACATTATTATGATGTTTACTTTTTAGTATATTTATTTACTTCCCCTCCAGGAGGTTAGACACAAGGTCAAGTCAGCATTTCCATCGATAGGGACGCCTATGGCTATGTTATAAATGTGAAACTTTGACACGAATGTTATAAATGTGTAAGGTTGGAAACATGCATAGATCCAAAAATGATATAACTGAAAACTTTAAAAAGCCTACAACGTCATGCCATACGCCGACACCAGTGGTATATCCCCGCCCCTCTCACACCACGCGTCCCCTATCCTTTGTGTTTTATCCGGGGCCTGCGAGTCACTTGTTAGACTCGCTGTTAGTGAAAACGACTTTTTGTTTTCAATAAAACCGATGAAAGGGAGACAAGCAAGTAATCGTGTGAGAGAAAAACGAGACACATTAGAATCACAATTTATAAACATAAAAATAAGACACTTGTAATAATCAATAAAGGCGATATTATGCAAACATAACAAACGTTTATTATTTCAAAATGATCAATGAAAAGTTCTTCTCCACTTTAGGGGAGTTCTTGATAGAGGGGCTGGTTTTGTTAAGACCGAGATGGTTGATCAGTCAGGATATTAACTCAGAGTCAAAAATGAGCAAATACGAAGATTCATAGTTTGGGACGGACTAAATATGAATTTCCTTTTCTTTTCATATAACACATATTTCAATGAACAAATGAAAAGTTCTTCTTCATTCACGGGGACTTCTTAATAGAGGGGCTGGATTTGATAAAACCGTGGTGGTTGATCAAATATGAGATCATCTATAAGACAAGATTGAAAAGATACGAAAATTCAGAGATGGGACGAATTAAATATGGAATTCTTTTTTTATTAATAAAACACATGTTTTTCGTGTGGTAGTTTACACGTTGAACGAGTAAAGAAAGCTTGCGACGACCCCTCGATTTCTGAACGGCTATCATTAGTTGACGGCTGTGTGAAAGATATTATCACAGAATTTTAGATTCTGATTACAGTTTTTTTTTTATTGTGGTGAGATATATATAATCTTGTATCCAGAAAGGAAAATGTTGACTTCGTCTATTGTGGTCAACTTTGTCAGGGTGGGTTTTTTCTTGTGATGTCCGATAGACAGCAGTAAGATAGTCACTGTATTTTTACTCAGCCGATAAAACTTAAATCCCACTTTTTTGTATGTGGGGATATATTGTTTCGATTTCTGCTTGGTGAGCAGCAAATCTTGGAAACGCCCTTCTTATTTCTACCACTAGAAATTCGTCCTTGTGCAGGGATATATTGTTTTCGATTTATCTGCATTGTGAGCAGCAGAATTTGACACGTTCTTTTCTCCACTGCTGCTGAAATCTGTCTTCTCGTGTTTTTCAAATATTTCAAATTTTAGGAGGGGGGATCAGTTTCCTATATAAATTTATAAGAATCAATGTCCAATCTACCCAAAGCTACTGATACCCAAGTGGCCTAACTTCAAACCTATTCATGAGAAGGGTGAGTACAAGAAGGTTTAACAACAACAAACACAACCAGAGATATCGAGCAAGAGAGCTGAAACCTTTTGAAGCTGGGAACTCACATGTGGCTTAGAAGTCTAAATACCCCCAGCCAGGATGGCACGGCAGTTGAAAACGCCCTTACCTCACGATCGTACATTATAAAAACACGCGATAGCAGAGGATACATGTAACACAACTGATGATATATACCAAGATCACCTCCCAACAGTCCTGAAAATTACCCCAAAACCTAGTAAATGAAACTTAGGAAACAATGCATAAACCCACTCTCCCTCGGACCACATAAAAACTAGGTCCGAAAGACTAGACATTTAAATAAATAAATAAAATAAAAATAATTACCTAAAAAAGGGAGATGTAATAGTAGTCTGTTTAACCAAACAGTTATCTCCTTTACAACGAGATTAACGTTCACTGTGTAACCTGAACAGGATATAAATAAATAAGATCAGTCATCTTGGATCTGAAACCTGAAACCTGTGCGCTGCTTCAGCCATTACTAAATAACATAACAATTACATCGGCTGAAACGTTGTGAGAATAGCACCCAAGATGAGAACAGTAGTCAAAATAATCCAAATTATCAATCCTCATCTAAAGAATTCCGAAACATAATAACTTATTGTGGTCTCATGATTTGATAAATTCTTATAATGTAGTTTTGGAGGGCCCTTTTTAGGATCCCAGTTTTGGGGGGAAGATTTTGGGAAAGAACCAGTTTTATAAAAAAACATTTTAAAGAAAACAGTTTTAAGTAATATTCAAATGTGTGAGAGAGCAAGAGAAATGTTATATGATAAACAAACAAAATAAAGAGTACAAAAGCATAAGTTCACAAAAGAGATATTTTATATATGTTTAAAAATGGAAGTCTACATAGATAAGAAAACATAGAATAATTGTTCATATATTGAAAGTCCTTGCAGAACATTAGTTGAGATATCGAGGAAGCCTGAGTCGATAATTCAAGGGTCGTGAATTGTCCATCGATCTAAAAAATCGTAATCAAAACTTCCTCACTCAATTACATAAATTACATTTCATTGAAAGTCATTAAATAGAGTCAATAATTATTTGTTTTTATATTAGAAAGTTCAATGAGAAATGTATAAAATATTAAAGTGGTTAAGTTTATACATTTGTTTTCAATCAGCAGTGACATTGAAAGGGGAGTCAAGCAGTGTGTGTATGTCGCCTTTAGTGTGCGTATGCGTAAGACAGTAAAAGAGTTAATGAATTATGTATGTGTGTGCGTTGGTGTCAGTGTAGCTATGTGTGCGTGAGTTTAGAAGAGGCATTCTCAGCTTTCCCAAGGCCTGACAGAGGGGCGTTGTGTCTTTAGAAACGTCGATGTTAACTCTGTCGTGGATTTGAGCTAAACATTATTGTTGAAGGAAAAATCTGGCTTTATATGCATTTCGAGTAGATTAAAACGGCAAATTTGATAAATCCAGAGAAATGCATCTGATTGGCTTAAAATCTTTTTATTTGTTTTTATTACTTCAAACGAATGCGTGCGTCGAGCTGATTGCGCAGAGACGAGTTTAAGCATTGCCATTTTGGCACCGAAAGGTAAATTTCGTCTCTACATAGCCACACTTTTCTTTCTTACTACATCTTCGATTTTTCGATTTTTCATTCACATTGTGTTCAAAAATGATTTTCTTTTTTCAAGTTAAGCTTGAGAAGATTTTAAATTCTTTTTCATGAATTCATGGGGAAATGTTTTCTTTACTTGACAAAGATTTTCCTCTGAAACCTTCAAACAACAACGACTTGATTGATTATACAAGCATTAAACTTCAAAGTGTACAAAATATTTGGAGCATTTTTTCTCATCTTGGATGTTATTCTCACAACATTTCGGTCAATGTAACTGTTATGTAAGGACCTGTGGTGTAACAGATATAAGTGCTAAGTAATCGGTTCTAATGTTGGATAATGGCCCTGTGAGGCCGGACGCATTTTGAAGTGGACGTATGTGGAGAGATCGTTTGGTTTGGCTTGCACGATTTAGTGCGGGTGAACCCGTACGGTCGAGTGCAAAATAAACTGGTTCTCACAGTCGGAGCTCACAGCGTTGACAGGGCCACCAAGTTGACGAGACTTCAAGTCAAGGGTCAATGTGCACCTGTGCATAGGGGCTCTGTGACGTCACTGGCTTTTGTGTGGGAAGCTGTGTTTTGCCAGTCTGGGGTTTGGAAGCAAGCCAAACAGACGATTTCTCTATGTAGTTTTCAAATGATTAGGGGAATTAAATTCCCTAAGAGAATACAGGCATGAGATTCCTTCTTCCTCCCTCCACGAATGGCTAAGGACTTAAGCTAGGAATTAACTACGATAAAGTAGTAATTTGGTCTCTCTCTCAACGTTAGTGAAACATCTCCAGCGGCGATGATAACTGACGCCTGAAATAAACAAATCAAAACTAAAAGATTGTTGCCTCGTGAATCGTATTATGAAGATTTTGTTGCAGACGACATCGAGACGACATCGAGACGACACCCTCCACGCGACGAAGAAGAAAAGGTACAGGAAATTAAAGACTATGCAACACTAAGTGACAGTCTTCTGGAGGTCGAAAGTTCAATCCTCAGTGCGGGCGATACTAAGAATACAATTATGAATTACTTAAGACTTCTACCCGGTCGTGGCTGACGGAACGAGAGCAACCTACCCCCATGGATTAAATAAAGGTTTCAGTTCGAGATTGCATACAGATTACAAAGTTCAATATAAAGGTTCCCGAGTTTGACAAGATGCACCTGAAGAAAGTCGGAGGTTACATCGTCCGAAACGTTGTGAAAATAACAATCAAGATAAGAACAGTAGTTTGAATAATCTAAATAATCCAAATAATCAATCCTCATCTCAAAAATTCCGAAACATAATGTACAAAAGATGCTAATTGTAACTTTTGGATTAAACAAGGTTTCAATGATATAAATAAAAAACAACAATCTGTTAATAATTTTAGAAGCTTTTCTATTTATGAATTGTTACTGTTCATAACACAAAGTTCGAATGGTCAATAAAATGGCACTATCATTTTAAACCCTGGCATTTACATCGGCAATTTGTAGTAAGTGTTGCCAGTGATCATTGTTTCTAATGATCAATGGTATAGCTTCCTAAAAGATTGCTTATGAGAGTAAGATTTTTAACAAAGATTAATTTAATTATTTAGTTTATTCAATTTTTATTTCATTTTGTGCAATGTTTACTTGCTTGAAAAATATAGCTCTTTGTTCAATTGAGGCTTAAATTTAATTTTTAGGTTGCTAAATACTGCGGCAAGGATTACCACAAGAAGATGACACTGGTTGGAGTATTAACAGAATATTCCAAAGACTGGGACATCCACAGTTTGTGTTTATCTTTGGACAGTCTATTGAAAGATTCATCAGATCGAAAACTCCTAAAACACATAGAGTAAATATTTTCTTTTTCTTGTTCTGCATAGATTCAAAGAAAAAATAGCAATGTTGAAAATGTAGGGCGTTTGGGTAATCTCATTGTAATAACATTATAATCTCATTGTAATAAAATTATAATTTCATTGTAATAACATTATAATCTCATTGTAATAACATTATAATTTCATTGTAATAACATTATAATCTCATTGTAATACATTATAATCTCATTGTAATAACATTATAATTTCATTGTAATAACATTATAATCTCATTGCAATAACATTATAATCTCATTGTAATAACATTATAATCTCATTGTAATAACATTATAATCTCATTATAATCTCATTGCAATAACATTATAATCTCATTGTAACAACATTATAATCTCATTGTAATACATTATAATCTCATTGCAATAACATTATAATTTCATTGTAATAACATTATAATCTCATTGTAATACATTATAATCTCATTATAATCTCATTGCAATAACATTATAATCTCATTGCAATAACATTATAATTTCATTGTAATAACATTATAATCTCATTATAATCTCATTGCAATAACATTATAATCTCATTGCAATAACATTATAATCTCATTGTAATAACATTATAATCTAATTGTAATAACATTATAATCTCATTATAATCTCATTGCAATAACGTTATAATCTCATTGTAACAACATTATAATCTCATTGTAATACATTATAATCTCATTGCAATAACATTATAATTTCATTGTAATAACATTATAATCTCATTGTAATACATTATAATCTCATTATAATCTCATTGCAATAACATTATAATCTCATTGCAATAACATTATAATTTCATTGTAATAACATTATAATCTCATTATAATCTCATTGTAATAAAATTATAATCTCATTGTAATAACATTATAATTTCATTGTAATAACATTATAATCTCATTGTAATAACATTATAATCTCATTATAATCTCATTGCAATAACATTATAATCTCATTGCAATAACATTATAATTTCATTGTAATAACATTATAATCTCATTATAATCTCATTGCAATAACATTATAATCTCATTGCAATAACATTATAATTTCATTATAATAACATTATAATCTCATTATAATCTCATTGTAATAAAATTATAATCTCATTGTAAAAACATTATAATTTCATTGTAATAACATTATAATCTCATTGTAATAACATTATAATCTCATTATAATCTCATTGCAATAACATTATAATCTCATTGCAATAACATTATAATTTCATTGTAATAACATTATAATCTCATTATAATCTCATTGTAATAAAATTATAATCTCATTGTAATAACATTATAATTTCATTGTAATAACATTATAATTTTATTGTAATAACATTATAATCTCATTATAATCTCATTGCAATAACATTATAATCTCATTGTAATAACATTATAATCTCATTATAATCTCATTCTAATAACATTATAATCTCATTGTAATAAAATTATAATCTCATTGTAAAAACATTATAATCTCATTGTAATACATTATAATCTCATTGCAATAACATTATAATTTCATTGTAATAACATTATAATCTCATTGTAATAACATTATAATCTCATTATAATCTCATTGCAATAACATTATAATTTCATTGTAATAACATTATAATTTCATTGTAATAACATTATAATCTCATTGTAATAACATTATAATCTCATTATAATCTCATTGCAATAACATTATAATCTCATTGTAATAACATTATAATTTCATTGTAATAACATTATAATCTCATTGTAATAACATTATAATCTCATTATAATCTCATTGCAATAACATTATAATCTCATTGCAATAACATTATAATTTCATTGTAATAACATTATAATTTCATTGTAATAACATTATAATCTCATTGTAATAACATTATAATCTCATTATAATCTCATTGCAATAACATTATAATTTCATTGTAATAACATTATAATCTCATTGTAATAACATTATAATCTCATTGTAATAACATTATAATCTCATTATAATCTCATTGCAATAACATTATAATCTCATTGTAACAACATTATAATCTCATTGTAATACATTATAATCTCATTGCAATAACATTATAATTTCATTGTAATAACATTATAATCTCATTGTAATACATTATAATCTCATTATAATCTCATTGCAATAACATTATAATCTCATTGCAATAACATTATAATTTCATTGTAATAACATTATAATCTCATTGTAATAACATTATAATCTCATTATAATCTCATTGCAATAACATTATAATCTCATTGCAATAACATTATAATTTCATTGTAATAACATTATAATTTCATTGTAATAACATTATAATCTCATTGTAATAACATTATAATCTCATTATAATCTCATTGCAATAACATTATAATTTCATTGTAATAACATTATAATCTCATTGTAATAACATTATAATCTCATTGTAATAACATTATAATCTCATTATAATCTCATTGCAATAACATTATAATCTCATTGTAACAACATTATAATCTCATTGTAATACATTATAATCTCATTGCAATAACATTATAATTTCATTGTAATAACATTATAATCTCATTGTAATACATTATAATCTCATTATAATCTCATTGCAATAACATTATAATCTCATTGTAATAACATTATAATTTCATTGTAATAACATTATAATCTCATTGTAATAACATTATAATCTCATTATAATCTCATTGCAATAACATTATAATCTCATTGCAATAACATTATAATTTCATTGTAATAACATTATAATCTCATTATAATCTCATTGCAATAACATTATAATCTCATTGCAATAACATTATAATTTCATTGTAATAACATTATAATCTCATTATAATCTCATTGTAATAAAATTATAATCTCATTGTAATAACATTATAATTTCATTGTAATAACATTATAATCTCATTGTAATAACATTATAATCTCATTATAATCTCATTGCAATAACATTATAATCTCATTGCAATAACATTATAATCTCATTGTAATAACATTATAATCTCATTATAATCTCATTGTAATAAAATTATAATCTCATTGTAATAACATTATAATTTCATTGTAATAACATTATAATCTCATTGTAATAACATTATAATCTCATTATAATCTCATTGCAATAACATTATAATCTCATTGTAATAACATTATAATCTCATTATAATCTCATTCTAATAACATTATAATCTCATTGTAATAAAATTATAATCTCATTGTAAAAACATTATAATCTCATTGTAATACATTATAATCTCATTGCAATAACATTATAATTTCATTGTAATAACATTATAATCTCATTGTAATAACATTATAATCTCATTATAATCTCATTGCAATAACATTATAATTTCATTGTAATAACATTATAATTTCATTGTAATAACATTATAATCTCATTGTAATAACATTATAATCTCATTATAATCTCATTGCAATAACATTATAATCTCATTGTAATAACATTATAATTTCATTGTAATAACATTATAATCTCATTGTAATAACATTATAATCTCATTATAATCTCATTGCAATAACATTATAATCTCATTGCAATAACATTATAATTTCATTGTAATAACATTATAATTTCATTGTAATAACATTATAATCTCATTGTAATAACATTATAATCTCATTATAATCTCATTGTAATAAAATTATAATCTCATTGTAATAACATTATAATTTCATTGTAATAACATTATAATCTCATTGTAATAACATTATAATCTCATTATAATCTCATTGCAATAACATTATAATCTCATTGTAATAACATTATAATTTCATTGAAATAACATTATAATCTCATTGTAATAACATTATAATCTCATTATAATCTCATTGCAATAACATTATAATCTCATTGTAATAACATTATAATTTCATTGTAATAACATTATAATCTCATTGTAATAACATCATAATTTCATTATAATCTCATTGCAATAACATTATAATCTCATTGCAATAACATTATAATTTCATTGTAATAACATTATAATCTCATTATAATCTCATTGTAATAACATTATAATTTCATTGTAATAACATTATAATTTCATTGTAATAACATTATAATCTCATTGTAATAACATTATAATTTCATTATAATCTCATTGCAATAACATTATAATCTCATTGTAATAACATTATAATTTCATTGTAATAACATTATAATCTCATTGTAATAACATTATAATCTCATTATAATCTCATTGCAATAACATTATAATCTCATTGCAATAACATTATAATTTCATTGTAATAACATTATAATTTCATTGTAATAACATTATAATCTCATTGTAATAACATTATAATCTCATTATAATCTCATTGCAATAACATTATAATTTCATTGTAATAACATTATAATTTCATTGTAATAACATTATAATTTCATTGTAATAACATTATAATCTCATTATAATCTCATTGCAATAACATTATAATTTCATTGTAATAACATTTTAATCTCATTGTAATAACATTATAATCTCATTGCAATAACATTATAATTCCATTGTAATAACATTATAATCTCATTGCAATAACATTATAATCTCATTGCAATAACATTATAATCTCATTGTAATAACTATTGGATCCTTGTGTATATTTCAATTCATCTTTTTTCAGACCGTTCATTCCCCGACACCAAAAAGATATTTTTAAGCCATTATTAAAGAAAAAGAAACTCTACAAGGACTGCAACCATCTGGCCTATATACCAAATGAACCAGCTCAAAAATTGTGAGTTCATGCCTGATCTTCTTTCTTGACTTTTATATTCTCTCTATCTTAACGTATATGCTAAAAGCATTTTTTTACTCCCAAGAAACTGTACTCTTTAACAAGGACATTCTGTGAAATACATAATAAAACACATACACATATATGTTGTTAATAACTGGATTTTTCACAACATAATATTCAACATATGTGCTTAAAATAATATTGCATAAAATAAATGATTATTAACCAATAAATCAAAAGAAACTTATTCAATAATTACATGATTTAACATTTGGCAAAATATGAATATTAGATTTAAATTTAAATGTTCATGTAAAGATTTACAATAATAATCTTTTTCAACTGCCAATTTAAAAAAAATGCCTATATTCGAAAAATCAGGAGGGTTTATAGGATGCCCTGCTAGTTTGGCAGGCTGAGAGCTGGCTCTCATAACATGAAAAGAGATTATATAAGAACAAACTTTCATGCGAGATCATGATAAGATGCATCACCCCTTATATATATATATATATAAACATATATATATATATATATATACATATATATATATATATATATATATATATATATATATATATATATATATATATATATATATATATATATATATATATATATATATATATAAGGTTAATACAACAAAAGATATAAGAGGCAACTAGATGTTTTATATACTTTTATGTATTTTTTATATATATTTTTTTAATATATTTTCAAAGTTTAATTTTATTACCTGCAGTAATGTCATTGTGGTAATGGTCCTCTGAGGAGAAGATTTTCTTTGAAAACTCATGAGTTAAGAACTTTAAAGTACTTTGCTTGAACATTGAATTCTAATAAAATTTGATTTGCACCTTATTTTAATCTTTCACTTTATCCAGTGCTATATATATATATATATATATATATATATATATATATATATATATATATATATATATATATATATATATATATAGAGAGAGAGAGAGAGAGAGAGAGAGAGAGAAAGAGAGAGACACACACACAGAGAAAGACAGACAGACAGAGACAGAGAGAGATTTGTTTGGTCGACAGAACTCGGTAACTATGCATTGTGTCCATGGCAGTCTCTTAGTTTGAGGAGCGTACAGTGGTAAATGATGAAGATAAATATTAGACAAGAAAAGCATAGGCAGCAACAACAATTTCTTCTATCTTCCACAATTTCTAGAAATATCTGCAGAAGTTTCTGGCCAGAATTGTCTTTATTAGCCATAAAAGAAAGTGTACAAAGAGATTAAGAGAAAGGGGACAAGATAAGTTGGTAAGGGGAAATTACCAAAAGTCAATTTCTTTCTAAAATAGAACTGGATTTTACCTACTTCGAACCTGTTTCTACTGAACTCTCATGATGTTTTCTACGGTGATGTTTTGCATATATTTTCAACATTTTCTTTTTACATTTTATATTATATTTATTCTATATCTTTTCAATTTTTGACTTTTGGTAATTTCCCCTTACCAACTTATCTGTTTGCTCCTCTGACGATAAGATATCATTCTTTGAAAAGCCATGGCTTAAGGAAAGAAAATAACATTTATTTTATTTTAAAAAAAACCTTGTCTTAAACAACTGATAACTTAATAGATATTGTATTTCATACAATTTTTATTCTCATCCTTTACTTGTTTTATATATATTTATATATGATAGTTATTGAATTAATAATTAATAATCAAATGTAATGAAAAATAAAAAGGAACCGAAAATTGTGTATGTTTCGTCTTTATTGTTCAAAGACTTTCTCAAGATGACAGATTTTAAGAAAAACATAGAAATTAAAATTTGAAATACGTGGAAAGAATGTTTTTATTCTTTTTTTTGAAAAAAAGAATAGATGTTAAAATTCAAAATATATGGCGGTTCTATAAAGGGAATGAATCTTGGATGTTATTCTCATAACGTTTCGACCAATCTTCTTCACACGCCTCTTTTCGAACACAGGAATCTTTGTGTCAAACTCAGGAGTCTATATGGAATTTTGTACTGAACACTTTATTTAATCCACGGGAGTAGATTATTCTCGTTCTGTCAGCTATGGCCAGATAGAAGTCTTAAGTAATTTGTAATTAAATCCTTAGTATCGCCTGTACTGAGGATTGAACCTTCAACCTCCAAAATGTCACTTAGAACTGATTATACTCAGCACTTTATCCGTTGCACCATGGGTTCATCGACATGATGCACCTAAAGAAGATGGAAGGTTACATCGGCCGAAACGTTGTGAGAATAACATTAGTCCTAATAATCCAAATAATACAAGTGTTCAAGATTTAATTTTCAAAACAAATTCAAATATAAGTAAATAATACAAAAAATAAATAATAAAATAGTATTCTAAACTTAAATCGCCCACAAGATCAAGACATACTTAAGTAGACACAAACAGAGAAACAAGAAAAGTCTACCTTTGAATAGAGGACTCGGCTCAAGGTTCCCAGTCAACAATTTACATGGACACCCGAAGTTGAACAGAAAATGCTGATGACAAACATATTAATTATCAAAAAAAAAAATGACAAAGCATTTAATCTGATTTCCCTATAAAAATGCAATATTACTTTTCTTATTAATTCACTAATATTATATTATTATATCATAATAACTTAGTTAAATTTGTTTGAATATTATATATTTTGAAGTATCATTTTATTATTTATTCAATAAGCACAAAAATCAAATGTCAAAATATACATT
This sequence comes from Sepiola atlantica, assembly GCA_963556195.1. Lineage (NCBI taxonomy): Eukaryota > Metazoa > Mollusca > Cephalopoda > Sepiida > Sepiolidae > Sepiola > Sepiola atlantica. The sequence goes on from OY744516.1 coordinate 174,857,599, forward strand.
CTTTTTATAGATCAGCTAAGAATGCATAATGTTCGTTTTCTTTTAGAAAAGTCTTTGAATATTTGCAGGAACCTTCGAATACTTCGAGGGGACAATCCCTATGGTTTTGTAATAAAAGGCAGTTGTCCTGCACATGTGGAATGGCTTGATCCTGGGGGACCTGCAGATTCAGCTGGATTCCAACCAGGAGATTTCATTATCTCCGTAAATGAAATTGATACAAGGTGAACAGTTATCTATTTCTTGAACAGTGTCTCTTTTTGTTTATCTATATATAAAATAGCTTCTAAGATGAGAGTGTAGTAATGTGAATTCTGTTCAGGATCAAAATTTTCGCCATGGCTCATCCAACTTGAATAGTGAGTATGTGGTCGTTTAGTAAATATCCCTACCCCACAACAAAGGTAAAATTAAAATAACTATATGTTCATTAATGTGCATTTTATTACTTTGCATTTAATTTTAAGTATTACATTTTATAACCTTAAAAATAATTTTATCTGCATAATTCATATCTTAATAATTATTTGCATGCATAAACAATGTACACAATGTGATACAAGGTCTGTTTTGAAGTATGGCGATGGTCATCGTATGATAATTTAGCTTGTCATAATAACTGCACAATCATTATATAATTCTGTTACCAAAAAGACACATTTACACGAAAAAGTGACATTATTTCTAATATAGAAATGGAAAAGGGAATTATTTCAATGAAAGAAATTAGCATTTTATTTACAAATATAAAATATAATTAAAAAAATCCTGTGTATATTAATAGCATATATACCGAAAAATCAAATCAAAGGTATATTAGTAAATATAACAGAAAAGCATATTTGCCAGTTGAAAAACTGCAAGTCTTAAAATACAGTCATTCACACAATCACATTCTAAGACATAAAATGAAACAAAAAGACAAAAATAGACCAATCAAAATCCTTGTCACCTCAACAGAAGTGAAGAGTGTTACCAAACAAAAAAGAGTGGAGGAGGGAACCAATGCATATTGCATACATACTTAGATTCCCATAGTTACAGATATTTTGAACCTAGTAAAAGGTGCTGGGAGAATGAGAATCTCCTTCTTTGCAGAACTCACAAATACTAAACTTTGATCCTGAGAAGAAGTATTCATCTATAAATAATCTCATCCTTTTTAAGGGTTGAAGGAAAACACAAAGATAGGTTAGGGGTTGAGAAAAACTGATAGATTTCCAAACAAAAATTAAACTGAAAGAATGGGAAGATTTGATGTAAGAAGTCACCGAGTGGTAATAGTTTAAAATCACTGTATGATGTAGTTAATAATAGTACAAAACAAAGCTTCAATGGAAACACTTTCAAATGAAACACTGACTCCCCAGAAACATCAACAAATTCAAGAAGATCTAAAACCAAAAACAAAAGAAACACTCTTATTAATCTTTTCATCACTTTTATAGACCAAAGATGTGGGGAAGAAGCCCAGGCAAATCTGTATGCAAAGGGTTTTACAAAAGGCAAGTGTCAAGCCTCTCTACTATTGAAAAGAAACGTACAGATGAGGCAATTGTAGACAAAAGTGTTTATAAAAGCATCGTTCACATATTTCTGCTACTAAAAAATCCTGATAACTGGCTAAAAATCTTGCATGAGAGATGTCTCTCCTTCGTCATCATTCAGTTTATCAGGTCCTTCCAGTTTGGGCATCTTTTGGGATTGTACTCGTAAGTTTTCATCACATGTTATGTGCTATATTTGCAAACTATTGTATTTGCTATCTAATTGATTATTATCATCTGCTTTTATTTTAAATTGTAATTAGTGATTGACGATTCCAATATTTTCCCGATTCCGATACAATTATCGATTCTGTTCTAAATTCCCGATTCCGATTCTAAAATCGCCTCATCTCCTAAAAAAGTAGAATTTAATTCTATCTTTTATTGGCAGGGAGGGGGGGATTTAGCAGACAGTCTTCATCTATTTTTAAATGTAGATATAATTTTCTTTTTAATTGTATTGTATTCAAGATTTTAATGAACTCATTGTGAGATTTTCATCTATATTTTTCAGTTGTGCCATTTTTTTCTTATTTATCCACTCGTGCCATTTTTACCTAAATTCGTTATTATGATCTATAAATTTTAGTTTTACTGGTAATTTAAAATCAATAAATATTTATCATTTTATCATTTATACCAGCAATAGAAAATTAAGTTTTAAACAAAAAAAACTAATTAAAAGAATCATTTTGTGAATCGGAAATTAGGCTCAAATATTTCCGATTCTAATACTGATTCCAATTAATCGTCCCAACACTAATTGTAACCAATTACTACTTTCTTTATAAACAACCAAACTAATATTGATGCATTTATAATACGTTCATCTTACAACAAATTAAACAAATGCTTAAAACTAAACTCAATTAAATTAAAACTCAATTAAATATTTTCATTTGCAATTTTCGAAGATATTACATTATATTTTTTATGACCAGATATAATATCATTGTGTTCAATATGTGATGCATATCCATTGGCAACAATATATAGTTTAAAGTTTATTATTCAAGAACATATGCGATTCTCCTAAAAAGGGTCAAGAGAACATTTTAACCCTGACTTTTAAAAAGACAATATGCCTCAAATATCAATGTATAATTGTATCAGTAGGGATTATTTTTTGTGTGTAGAGAATTGGATTTTAGGCTGAAATTAGTCTAGTGTGGACCAATCAGAGAGCTTGGCGTAGTGATCTGCTCATGAACTATTTACAGTCTTTCACAGATGAAAGAAGACCACCCTTTCTTTTTTTAGACTGGCCACCAGCGATACAACACCCTTCCTCATTTCGGTGCCCCAGTAAGGATGACGACATTATGTAGCATCGTTCACATGGCGAATGCAAAAGCTAATAGAATGTGCAGCCGAGTAACTAAGCTTCCTTCTCAGAAAAAAAAGAAAATTTACACTGCATGTTCATAATACAGTGTAAATTTTCCTTTTTTCTGAGATTTCAGTTCTGAGATTCAGCTTAGTTACTCGTTGACCTCCCAAGATTAATTGATACACTTATAAAAGTACAAATGTTTTTGTTCTTATTTTTTTCCATTTGTGTTAATTATAGGACGGGTCTTGCATACCAAGATTCACTCCTATAAATGTTTTGGAAATATTTTGCAATGTTAAGAACAAAAATTATAGCAAATTATTTGAAGTTGTGTTTTTTTTTTTTACAGAAGTTTTAGCCATGATCAAGTGATAAAACTGCTTCAGTTCTGTGGTCCAGTTCCTACAATTGAAGTAGAACGATATGCTATTTCTATGAATGAAGGTAAATGTCCTATTATGTCTTAATATTTATTTGCATTCACGAAAGGTACAAACTGTAGCAGAAGTTATGGAAGGAAAGGCTAGTCATCACTAGTCACTGATCCAATCAGTATATCATTCTCTCACTAAAATGACACATTTTCTCTATAAAAATCTAACTAAATCGATAACCAATATATACAACATGATTTATTTATAACCATAAAATACAATACCACCCCATGAATATTTACACACAAATTAAACAAAATGTATTGGTAAATTAGCCTGTGAGAGGTGGTCAACGCTTGGGCAGCGTCGATTCCCTTAAGCATATTCAAATACTAGCATTTACCAATGAAACAAAGAAACAATTCAGAAACAATAATGTATGCAAAAAACATTTATGCTTGCAAACCTGATCCAATCAGTATATCATTCTTTCACCAAAATGACACATTTTCTAAAGTCATTCGTATGTTAGTATCACCAAACCAGACCTGATATTTCCACATGCCACCGACGAGAAGATAAGCACTTTAAAAAAATTTTTTTTTTCTTTTCTTATTTTTCTTCTTTTTTTTTTGCCACTCACATAACTTCTAAATTCTAATTGTGTATTATCTGAATGTACCTAATTCCGTGTTTGATATATACTGTCTTATTGCCTGTCTATTGATTTCCCACTGAAGAAATTCTTAAAATCACACGCTGACATGAAGTTTTGGCTGTCTTTCTCTTATTTGTACTTACTTGCAAGAGGGAAACCTATCTTCAACTTTCTGTTCCCTCTGCAGTGTTCAGTAAACTTATCTACATATATACATATTCATATATATATATATATATATATGGAAGTGATTATTTAAAAAAAATTTTTATTTTACCTGCGGGGCTCGAAATACCCGACTAGTACACGGGCGCAGGCTATTGTCCCCTCTCTGTGTGTTGGACCCATAAGACCTTGTCAGGCCATCCATCTAACAGAAGGAAATCTCTGATAATAAAACTTTGCTACCAAATACTTACATCGTGGCAGCAAACCGTTGGGGAGAGAGGCCTCCTTAGTCCTGATCGACAACCTTCGTAGAGTTGGAATCTCGAACAAAATATCCGGTTTGCAAACCTACAATTGTTTAAGGAGTAGATAGGTTCTGCCTATCGCCGGCCTTTGCACTCCTTCTTTGTCTATTAGCCAGGTGCAGAGTTACCAGCGCTGGGACGCCTCAAAACACCCAGTGCTTGGCCTTGTTTCCTTACTAGGACAATATACGTAGTTTCTCTTTTTCTCTATTTGAGCAACTTGGGGAAAGTTTTTTCGTCACTAAGTCTTACATGACCAGTCTGGGTCGCTCTTGTTCCGATAGGTTGAGGGTACAGGTTAGACAGCTTGTCTGGCTGCTGTTTCCGACTGACAGGACAGGAGCCCAAACCCTTGGGTAGCGCTAAGAACAGCTGCTCCATCATCAGTTGCATAATACCGTGGGTAGTTGTATGTGCCATGTCGCGCATGGAAAGGGATCCTGCAGTTATCTCCGGTGGGCTTTCCCAAGGCCACCACCCCCATGGACCAGGTCGCGATTAATGGACTGGTTGTGTGAGCTTATTGGCACCTAACAACCACCCACCTTGCCCAACCCACTCTATAACAAAACAAACATTTCATTAAAAAAAATCAAATCAAACCTAAATCAGACACCTAACAAAAAACACCTTTGCCTCCGCCCTTGAGGCTCGCATTCACAAATATCCGTGCACTTAGAACCAACATCAACGATGTAGAAACCTTTCTTCTGACAAACTCCCCGGATATCCTAGCACTAAGTGAAACAAACCTTCATTCCTCAATCTCCTCTCACCACTTTGACATGACTCACTACCTCCCACTCTACCGTAAAAACTCAGTCCTTGCTGACCAGTGTGCAAATGAGTTAACTGAATTCTTTAGCAAGCCTTACTCTCCCCAATGGTTCACCTTGGAATGTTCAGCTGCATTGCTGAGAGGCAGCAAGTATTCCGTAAATTCATCCGCCATAAGTCAGCTACCAATAGACAGAAATTTATAGAGTCAAGAAATAATTGTAAGACCGTGATAGGCGAAGCAAAGAGAAGGTATACTGAGTTAACAAAAAAACGCATTCAGTCACAGAAACTAGGTACTCGCGATTTCTGGAAAATCTACAATAGTGTAGTGAACAATGGTCAATCAACGATTCCCCCACTATCAAACCACAATGATGTCGTTTGCACGGCAACTGATAAGGCTAAACTACTTGCCCAGCATTTCACCTCTAACTCCACTTTGGACTCTGATAACCACCCCCTCCCCAAATTTCCATTGCAGACCGAAGCCACACTTGATAACCCGGTCATCACCCCATCCCAGGTCAGAGACATCATGAAAAACCTTGACACATCCAAAGCTTGCGGGCCTGATCTTATACCTGTAATAGTAATAAAGAAATGCTCTGTTGAACTGGCCACTGTCCTCTCGAAACTCTACAATAAATGCCTAGCTGAATCTTGCTTCCCCGATAGCTGGAAAATTGCCTCTGTGGTACCAGTCTACAAGAATTCTGGGAATAGAACCGATCCTCAGAATTACCACCCAATCAGTCTACTCCCGATCTTTGCTAAAATCTTTGAATCCTTAATCAATCTAGCGATGGTCCGGCACTTAGTTAATGCTAAACTTCTTTCTGACTGCCAGTATGGATTTAGATAAGCACGATCTACTGCAGAAATCCTGACGGTCATCTCTGAACGCATGTATCATACATTCGACAAGGCAGGTGAAGCTAGGGCAGTAGCACTTGATATATCCAAGGCCTTTGACAAGGTATGGCATAAAGGGCTTCTCCTTAAAATACTCTCATACAGTATTACTGGGCAATTACTTAATATGATTAGATCCTTCCTAACCAAAAGAAAGATCCAGGTTGTCCTCGATGGTCATTCATCTAAGCAACATAACATAAATGCTGGTGTACTCCAGGGATCTATCCTTGGACCTTTATTGTTCCTAATCTTCATAAACGATCTCCCTGATGACATTGAGTCTGAGATTGGTTTATTTGCTGATGACACCACGCTTTACTCTCGTCATGTGGGCAAAACCGACGCGATCATATCCGAGGCAATGGCTAAATCCTTAGAAAATGACCTCCAGGCTGTTGTGGATTGGGGTCATAAATGGTTGGTACTTTTTAATGCCGCACAGACAAAGCTCCTTTCCTTCAATAACTACAAGAAACCTCTCCAACCACTGATTTTCATGGCAAATAACACCCTGCCTGAGAGTTCAACATTCAAACTCCTCGGCCTAACCTTCACAGGTAACATGAATTCGAACAAATACATAGAAGACATTGCCAAGGCTGCAGCCAAAAGGTGGGCTCCCCCTACCGTGCTAGTAAACTCCTCACCCATGACATCATCCTATATTTCTACAAAGCCACCATCCGCCCATGCATGGAGTATTGTTGCCACATCTGGGCTGGGGCATCATCCGCTAGTCTCTTCCTCTTAGACAAGGTCCCCAAAAGAGTTATCAACTAGATAGGTCCCTCACTATCCACCAAGCTCCAGCCCCTGTCACATCGCCACAATGTTGCTTCCTTGTGCCTGTTTTACAAGTACTTCAATGGATTTTGCTCTGATGAGCTTGCTGCTCTGGTACCCATACGACATAAATTCACCAGATCAACCCGACAATCTGCCAAATCCCATCCATTCCCTGTGGATGTCCCCAGATGCCGAAGAGCTTTCTACTCCAAAAGCTTCTTTCCTTGTGATGCTGGACTCTGGAACTCCCTCCCTGCTCCCTGTTTTCCTGACGGTACTGACATGTAGAAATTTAAAACTAATGTAAACAGACATCTCGCTGCGCAGCTCCTAATTTAGGTTGACCCCCCCCCCCAAAAAAAACTCTCACCCTTTTTCTCAGTAGCCCCTTACGTCTACAGTGGCGGCCTGCCTTGTTTAGAGTGACCTACGTTTTTAAAAAAAACAAAAAAACTGACAGGGTTCGCTTTGTCATTGTGTCTATGAAAATGTGTACAATAAAGTCTGAGAAGGATATTTGCGGGTGTGTGTAAGTTGAGAGAAATGTGTTACATCCTGTGAAGTGTGTGGGTGGAGCACATATCAAAAAGGTCAACATAGGACCATCAGAAAGCGTCAAAATAGATGACCACCATTGAACCAGAATACCTAATATCATGACACAAATCATTTTAAATTTAAGAAATAAAAATTAGTCCATTTAACAACGAAACCTTTTAGTTGATAGATGTTTTGCGGTTGTCAGGAGTGTCTTTCAGTTATAAAATCACGTTATTCACTGTGTCATGACTTCTTTGGCAGTAAACTGAGAAAATTTTCCCTGTTGTATTATTTGATAAGCAGCCCTGACATTCAGTCTTCATTTTCATCTAAAATTGGATTGTGGCTAATATGTTCACATGTGCTATCATGACAAGCTCCACAAACACTACTTCACTCAAGTCCATATTTCTTACAACTATACCTAAGTGTTATGCATCCAGCTGAACAGTTACAGTTAACCATGTTAAATGGAGCAGGATTATTGTCCATCCTTATTTATACATATCCCTCCCCCCTCCAAAATAGTCCATACCCATGTTATAGGGTCCAGGTTTTCACCTGTAACCATCCATTACATGACTCAGAGATAAGTTCGCCTTGAGTGATGTTTTGTAGCTGAATCTTTGGGTGACAATCACTTTGGTGTGATAGATGTTTTTTTGTGCAGCCACTTTCTTGCAAAGCAAACTATACCACAGTGATGATAAAGCATCAGACATAGATTTTTAAAATAATGACACCATTGCCTTACACCCATCACATTCTACAGCAATTTGATCTTTGCATGGAGTACATACAATTTGGGAACAACGTTGTAAGACAGAACATTTGCTGATGATTTCTTGAAACACAGATTTTTTACCAACAGTGAGGATTTAGGAGATAGTGTCATGCCCTGTGAAACCATGTGCAAACAATCAAGTACAAACATTATCCCAAAGAAAAGTTTTTCAATTTTATTTTATATTTTGTTAACACTATATCCAAAAACTAAACCCAAAAATGAATTCCGCATCATCTAAACCCTCTTAAAAACCCTTTATGTGATCAACTTAAAAAGTTAAAGATTAGTCAATATTCAATATTGCGAAAGCCGCCATATTGGATCTACCCTATTTTTGATATGTTGTTCACTGGATGAAATACTACAAGAAAATTCAATGAAACAATTATTTACAATTTATTTTATACATTGATTCTTCTATTGTTTATACACATACATTGGTTTGCAGTTTAATGTGTATTTACTACAACAATAGGTTGTTTCATTTTGGAAATGATAATTTTGTTCAATATATAAAATAAAATCCTGCATTTATTCCTATGTTTATTTCTAACTTATTTATATATTACAATTAGTATTTTATTATATGCTCATAACATAAGCATGTGGTCATTTTTTATTGGGATACATATGGGTCAGGCTAAAAATAGCCCAATCTCTGTTGGCTCATTTATTTTTTGAGGGACTTATTCATTTTGATCTTCCTCCTTAGTTAATTATAACTATACTGAAAAGCTTTTTTTTGATAGGTTTCTGTTTTTTTTTTTTTGTTTTGCAGTGGGAATTAATACATCATTTGATACTATATCAAATATTTCCTCAACGTTCAGTATGGAATCTTTCACTTGGATCTGCAGAGAATTCAATCACATCACAGATGCAGAAGGATGGACATTTAAAGCCAAGGTAACACAATTCTTACAATCAAGCAGAACATTTCTTACAAAAAAACTCACGAATGGTTCAACTAAATTCAGGCCATAATGATAGCTTTACTATTATTTATAAGATTTAATTTCTTAGCGTTATTATATTCAGTAAACATTTGAATTATGTCTACAAATCAAGGGAAGCGCGATACCGCTCTATCCCTTAATAGACTTCAAAAACGGCCTATGCTAGAAATCTCATTTCTTTGATCAATCATAACTCAAAAACCAATGAACCAAATTAGTTACAATTTTGCACAACATTTTTTTTGATAGGTTCTATAAGTGTGTAGAATTTCAGCATCATTAGTCAAGGCAACCCAGAGATCCAGAAAGGTCAGGCATGATTTTGTGTTATCTGTGTGTACGTATGTACGTACGTACGTATGTGTCACCCTGTATCTCATCAGCTATTTGATGGATTCAACTGATTTTTGGCAGAGATAGAGGTTCTAGGGTCTAGTTGATGGCATTTAAATTTCAGTTTACCATATAACTTAGTTTTCAAGAAAATTCCAAAAAACCTTATTATCCAATGTATTCATGTACTAATCCGATAAAAAGGCTGAGTCACTGAAAACGTCCCATAATCCCTTGCCGGATGTACCCGGTCTTGCCATAAATTCTGTCCGGTTGTATCAGGTCATACCATAACTTCTGTCCGGATGTATCAATAACATCATAGGAAGGCTACGTTAAGAATGTGCAGATGAAAAGGAGTAGGAATCAACAAGACTGATTTTAGTAGTTCTCTGGGTGCCTCCTTGATTTTCTAAGTACTCGGCGTTGTCCAGAAGAGAAAAGTGCTCAATATCCTAGATAGAGCTACTGTAGTGATAAGTTTGTCTAATATTTTAACGCCATCTACGTTTCTCTCCAGACTATTGTGTACATGGAAAGGAGGGGAAATCAGTAAGAGTGATTTTAGTAGTGCTCTGGATGCCTCCTTGATTTTCTAAGTACTCGGCGTTGTCCAGGAGAAAAGTGCTCAATATCCTAGATAGAGCTACTGTAGTGATAAGTTTGTATAATATTTTAACGCCATCTACGTTTCTCTCCAGACTATTGTACACATGGAAAGGAGGGGGAATCAGTAAGAGTGATTTTAGTAGTGCTCTGGATCCCTCCTTGATTTTCTAAGTACTCAGCGTTGTCAGGGAGAAAAGTGCTCAATGTCCTAGATTGAGCTACTGTGCAGATGAAAAGGAGGGGGATCAGTAAGGGGGTGCTTCTGGCGCTTCTACAATATAGGATCCGGAGGCTTCTGCAAAATAAGGACCATGGGTGTTTCTGCAGTATAGGGGGCAGAGGTGCTTCTACAGTATAGGACCCAGCACCGGGGGTGTTTCTACAATATAGGACTCAGAGGCTTCTGCAGAATAGGGACCATGGGTGCTTCTGCAGTATAGGGACCAGGGGGCCTTCTACAGTATAGGACCCAGCACCGGGGGTGCTTCTACAATATAGGACCCGGAGGCTTCTGCAGAATAGGGACCATGGGTGCTTCTGCAGTATACGGACCAGGGGTGCTTCTGGTGCTTCTACAGTATACAGACCAAGCACCGGGGGTGCTTCTACAATATAGGACCCGGAGGCTTCTACAGTATGGTTCTTTGATATGACCGAGGCGCCTCGGAAATTTTTTTTTCTTTCTTTAACTAAAAATATTTCTATGTATGAGGGAGGGTAAATAAAAAAATGGGGGGGGGCCAAATTTTTTATTTTTTTTTAATTAAAAATATATGTATGGGGAAGATGAAAAAAAATTTTCGGGGTGGGAGTAAATTTTTTGTTTTTTGTTTTTTTAAACTAAAAATATTTCTATCTATGGGGGGAGGGTAAAAAATTTTAGTTAAAAATATTTCTATGTATGGGGGAGGATGCAAAAAAATTTGGAGGTGGGAGGATTTTTTTTTCTTTTTAATTAAAAATATTTATATGTATGGGGAGGATGAAAAAAAAAATTGGGGGGGGTAAAAAAATTTTTTTTTTTCTTTTTAATTAAAAATATATCTATGTATGTGGAGGGTAAAAAAAAATTGGGGGGTTCAAAAAAAATTTTAATTTAAAAAAAAATTTTTTTATTAAAAATATTTCTATGTATGGAGGAGGATACAAAAAACAAATTGAGGGGGGGGGCAAAAAAATTTCTTTTTTTCTTTTTTTAACCTAAAAATATTTCAATTTATGATAGTGACACTACATGAATGAACACTATTTTGTTTTTCTGACACGACAGGGGCACATTAATATGAGTTCTTAGGTATGCGAACTGACCTGGAGATAGGTACATATATAGTATGTGCACCCTTGCAGAGATAGGTAAGTATATAGTATGCGCACCGGAGCGGCGATAGGTATATATATATAGTATGTGCACCGTATATAGTAGTGCATAGGGGTGGCGATAGGTACGTATATAGCATGTACACACAGGCGGAAATAAGTACTATATAGCATGCGCACCGGGGCGTCGATCAGTACATATATAGTACACATTCCGGGGCTGCAATCAGTACGTATATAGCACGTGAACCGGGGTGGCGATAGGTACGTATTTAGCATTCACACCGGGGCAGCGATATATACATATTTAGCATTCGTACCGGAGCGGCAATAGGTACATATTTAGCATTCATACTGGGGCGGCGAAAGGTACGTATTTAGCATTCGCACCGGGGCGGCAATATGTATATATTTAGTATTCGCACTGGGGCAGCGATAGGTACTTATGTAGTATGCACACCGGGGCGGCAATAGGTACGTATTTAGCATTCGCACCAGGGTGGCGATAAGTATGTATTTAGCATTCAGGGGTGGCGATGGGTACGTATACAGCATGTGCACATGGGCGGCAATAAGTACACATATAGCATACGTACCGTGGCGGTGATAGGTACGTATATAGCATGCGCACCGGGGCGGCAGAAAGGTACGTATTTAGCATTTGCACCGGAGCGGCGATAGGTACGTATTTAGCATTCGCACCGGGGCGGCGATATGTACGTATTTAGCATTCGCACCAGGGCGGCGATATGTGCATATTTAGTATGCGCACTGGGGCAGCGATGGGTACTCATGCAGTTTGCACACCGGGGCGGCAATAGGTACGTATTTAGCATTCGCACCGGGGCAGCGATAGGTACGTATTTAGCATTCACACCGGGGCAGCGATAGGTACGTATTTAGCATTCGCACAGTGGCGGCGATAGGTACGTATTTAGCATTCGCACCGGGGCGGCGATAGGTATGTATTCAGCATCCGCACCGGGGCGGCGATAGGTATGTATTCAGCTTCTGAACAGGACGGTGATAGGTACTTATATAGTATCTGCACCCAGGCGGCAATAGGAACTTATATGTTATCTGCACTGGGCGGCGATAGTTACGTACATAGTATTAACACCGGGGCTGAGATAAGTACCTATATATCAGGCGCATACAGAGGTGGTACTTTTTATAGAAATATGTCATACTATTGCCCTGGGCAACGTAGAAGGAATGGTGGGGAAGAAACAGCTTTCGCAAAAGGCAAAATTAGAAAGTAGGGGTGAAATGGGGCGACCATTGTATTGAGGCATAGCCTTTACAAAAGTAGTGACATTCCATGAAAAATGCCAGTATACTGAAATCATATGCCCTTAATAGGGTTAAGATGAAAATTCATATACACTAAACACTAAATGTACAAAAGCAAAGAAATTCCCAAATTTTTACACTTTTATTGTCATTAAGGGTATGCGAGCACAACAGGGCTATGTATTTTACTGGTAGGAATTTTTTTTCAGCACAAAAGATCGAACAAGAATCAATCGTTTATACAAAATCTCTTGGGCTTTTCCGAACGGAATCCGGCTGGAACTCATCGTCTTCTTTTATTGACAAACGTTCTGATCGATCTAATGTTCTTATGGAAGTTACCTAATATCGACTGGACCTAGGTCGATCCAGTAAGAAGTTAGACTTTGGCTGTAGGCTACGTGTTGAACCCTTAGGCAAGGTTACAAAGTAAGAGCCGAAATAAAGTGCCATTCTATTGCCTATATTTGTCATATTAGAGCCGTAGAGTACTGTTTTTAGTTCAGAGAAAACGAAAATTTCAAAGAAATGAAAAATACCAAGGTTTACAAGTTCACATGTTTTAATTTATAAGATTTAAAATTCTTGTTTGAGGATCTTCAATATGAATTGTAACAAAAATGTATTGTATTGTTGAAAAAATACAGTAAAAATCGTTTATATATTTAAAAAAATGGTTGAAGTTGTTAATTCTAATAAATTAAAGTGTGAAACATAAAATTGACTTATATACAACAAGAATACCTTCATTTTCCTTAATACATAACAATGCTGCTAGTGTTGTATGAATAATGGTTCCACTCGGGCGTGATTGATAAGGATACTATAAAGGTAAGTAAAATACCAGTTAAAATGTTTATTGGCAATGCTTATATTAACAGTGCTAAAATAGTAACAATGTTTATATTTTTATAAGAAAAATTCATACCAGTAAAATACATAGCCCTGTTGTGCTCGCATACCCTTAATGACAATAAAAGTGTAAAAATTTGGGAATTTCTTTGCTTTTGTACATTTAGTGTTTAGTGTATATGAATTTTCATCTTAACCCTATTATACTGGCATTTTTCATGGAATATTATTGTAGTTTCAATATTTACCTCCAATTTCAAATGTAATTACTTTCAAAAGTTATGAATGCCACTCAGCGTAGATAATTCCTTCCGATTCATTTTCTCTTTCTGGGTATGGTCTGCCAATATCATACGAAATGATAAATGATAGTAGTTATTGAAGAAAGATGCGGTTATACATTTATTCAGTATTAATGCATATGTAATACGTGAGATAGAATTACATGCTCTATGGTGTTGAAGATATGAAAGTCTGTTCTAATTTACTGAAAATAAAAAAGATTGAATTAGATGTAATAATTACTAGTTTGAAATGTGTTTATTAATTCGCATAATATTGTGGATTTGTTCATGTGATATGCTATTTATTCATTCTAATGTATTATCAGTATAAAACGTTTTTTTGCATTGAATGAAGATGTAGTTGAACATATTTTCTGAAATTTTTAAACACATTCATAGTGTTTGCTGCCACACTTTAATTTTTCTGACTATTCTATACTTTTGTTAGAATTTTTTACATTACGCAACTCTCTGGAACCTTTAAATGAGACACACCATTCCATTCATGGGACGGGGGTGGCACGGCTTTTGTTCAACTCTCACTATTTACTTAATAACATTTTAGGTTTTTGAATTTTTGATGAGATTAAAATAATGGTGCCACATTGCTAGAATTTCAATACTTGTATCTGACACTATAGCATCTGAAACAAAAGGTCAAGTAGAATAATACTCATAATGATATCAAATAATAATATTGAAAATACAACCATAGTCATTATTTATGTACATGAAATAAGTTTTGCACTAAATGAAATAAGCTTTCATAAACCAGAATATCTACCGGAAGTTGATCTTTAATCAATAAGTGTGTAACCTTGCCAGAGCTGGTGTTCTCTGATTGTGAACCTCCTAGTCAGAGTGGACCCAAGACTGTTAGGGGGACATCCGGACAGGATAGTTTCCACAGCACTCTGGAGCCCTCTTTGTTTTATTTTTGATTCCTTACTTAAAATGTTATAGGAACAAATTTTATAGAGCCAAATATAATCACATTAAAAAAAACGTTACTGAACATGTGCATTAATCTGATGGTGTGATATTTGCCCTGGGCGGACTGAGCTGGCTTCAACCGAAAAAAGAAATTTCTAGGGAATATCAAATTCAAAGGAAATTACATACAGCACCTGATATTCCCAAATGGTCACCCATCTTAACTTCAGTGATCTAACGAAAACTTGTATGTCAATGTGATTATGCCATACATGCATTAATTTGGTCCAAACTTAAATGCCTTTAAACTTCCAATCTTTTGAAAATTACTATGAGGTTAAATTTGGAAAATTTTATTCCTTATAAAATATATAATTTATTGAATAAATGCTGAAAAATTCATTAAAATAGGATAATTCTTATTTTTGGTGATTAAAAAAAAAATTAAGACATTAATTAATTTCCAAAGAGTAGACTCCTTGTGGAGACCCCCCCCCTCTCGCCCCCGTATTGTGGGTGGCCCATGAGTCCATCGTGCCCCTACTGATTATATTAATTCATTCCAGATGGAGTACCTACTTACAGCCAGAGAGAGAGCCCAATTACAAACAGACTTCCTCCAGTATATAAATACAAGGTAAACTGTTTATATATACGCACATTTATCACACACTCATAACTTTGAAAATATTTCTTCATATTTAATGTTGGTTATATTGAAGTGGGTAGCTCCCAAAATGGCTGCCAAATTTTTGCAAGCGGTGACAGGGCAAATTAATCCACTGTATTAATTTGTTGTCTGATTTTTGCGGATTTATTTTTTATTTTGCAAATATTAATTTGTTTTCTTATTTTTGTGGATTAGTTCACCATGCAAATTATCCGTCGTATAAAAGACAATTTCTTTGGCAATTATCTATATTGGATATGCCATTATTATGATGTTTAATTTCAATTTCATTTTTAATAAACACTGTTTGATTTTATTATTTGTTTCTTAGAAAACAAAAATACCCTTCTTTAACTCTACCATTAACCCTAAGTTCGGGTGGTAACGCCCTCCCAAGCCCTCCAAACGAACCGAGAAAGAAAGAGTAGTTGCCACCCACACTTAATGATAGGATTAAGGGAGTTTTTTAAAAAAGTTTTTTAAAAACGCTAAACTTTAATCATAATTCGGGATATTTGCAAAATAAAAATGGAAAAAAAAAACAAGAAATCACAATAATCAGAAAACAAATTTTTATTTTCAAAATAATCCACAAAAATCAGAAAACAAATTAATATGATTAATTAATTTCCCCTGTCACTGCTTGCAAAATCAGACAAAACTAGTTGCTAAAATGTGACATTTTGGGAGCTACCCTGCTTCAATACAGCCTTCATGTTACATTACACTAAATGATTAGCAAAACAAAATCGGCAAACCAAGTTAAAATCCACTCAGATCTATTATGTCCACTTTCAGACTAATTGTGTACTCTATGTCATTTCCCGTGATCGCCAATACTTGAAGCATTAAAATTAAACATTAAGTACAACTTTTGGGGGATTTGAGGAAAAACTCATGAGTGTAATTTTAGATATTTATGAAAAAAATGTAGTGTTTGCTAATTTGGAGAAGGGAGTAATTTTCAATCTGTGGTTTAAGATACTGTGATAATTTACCTTAGTGACAATATCTGTCAATTGAGTTATCTCCCCTTTTCAGATTGGGTGTTTGGATTTTATGGACATAGGTGGCTCTGACTGGTAGTCAATTTGCATAGGTGGTGGGTTTTAGTAGGCAATTTGCATAGGTTTATTAGTATGAAAACTAATCTTTTAATATTGAAGAGCTCAGTTGATTTCTGGGCAGCAGAGAGTGAACAGTGAACAGTAAGCAGTGAAAAGTGAGCAGTTGTTATAAACGT
Source organism: Sepiola atlantica (assembly GCA_963556195.1). Taxonomy (NCBI): domain Eukaryota; kingdom Metazoa; phylum Mollusca; class Cephalopoda; order Sepiida; family Sepiolidae; genus Sepiola; species Sepiola atlantica. Next base: position 174,874,282 of record OY744516.1, read on the forward strand.
GATACTATGACACCAATGTTACAATGTGTAAATCAGCCACGAATGTTAATAATGTGTAAGGTTGACCCCTTCCCACTCCTCTCACCCCATGCGTCTCCTATCCTTTGTATTTTAATCAGGCCTGCGAATCACGTGTTAGACTCACTGTTAGTAAAAACGACCTTTATTTATTTATATACTTTTTTTTCATTAAAACGATGAAAGGGAGACAAGCAAGTAATCATGGGAAAGAAAAGAAAGGGACACATTAGTATCACAATTTACAAACATAAAATAAGACACTTAACACTGAAACAATCACTAGAAGAAGTACAAGACCTGCTAGGGGCATAAAACCTTTACATTTCAGGAAGATGTAGTGATACTGACACTTCAGTCTGCCTAATTAGCATAAGAGTAAAAATGAGCCTATACAATTCTCTCTCCAAGAATAGTGAGGCAGGAGTTTGTCTAGCCCAACCTTTCACTTCACAACAGTATTCTTGGTAAATAGTAATTTGAACAAGTCAAGGAACTATTTGTAGACGAGTGGAACTCTAGTATTTTCGTTAATTAACCATGAGGATTTCATGGTTAATTAAATAAAATAAGTTTTTATTTTATTATTACTATTTTATTACTTAAATGTAAATACATTGAAACGTTTTCTTTTAAATACTAAGTTTGTTAATACGCAAATAACTGAGGAGGTAAATCTAAATATTTAGTACAACTAAAATAATTCTTATAAGAAAACTAAACATTATCGATCTTTCTTACTTAGATAATCTTTTGATATAGTAAAAAGAATTTACTTTTAGCTTTATAGATTTATAAAGAATCATGAAAATTCCATGGTGTAGGGGCAAAGTGTAGTATCTGTTCTGATACTACACTTCAACTTTCTGTCCTCGGTCACTGGATGGGGAAATCCTTCTAGACTGAGGCAATTTAAATTTTTGTTTTAATCCAGAGTGCTTCTTTTTGAGAAACTGAAATTTTCTCACATTAAAAACCGACCTTGTGTGTGTTATATAGATAAAGAAATATATCCATTCAGACCAAGGAGAACACGGAATGATTAGGGATCCTAGTCATTCAGCAAGTCCTCCTTAAGTCAATAGGTGCATTGGGGCATATTCATAGTTCAACCTTATCCACCATTGGTTCATGCCAAGACGTTGACAGAGGCATTGACTCAAGACATTGACTGAAGACATTGACCAATAAGCTTGACATAGTAAAACTGACCCTGGAGACAAAAGCCATGATCTATATGAATGTCTATGAGTATAGCATCATCAAAATCTAAAGTGCTCATGAGGAGTTTCATTAATCACCAGAACTGACCTTACTCCTACCAAAAAAATAAATAAATAAATAAAATGGAACTTCATGCTCCTTTATTTTATTTTTTAAAGGATTTGCTCCAGCTACTGCTCCTTTAAAAATGAGTGACTTCCCCAATCTATACTTTACATAAGTTGTTAAGAAATTCAATGAATTTTAAACTATATTTTCAAAAGAGAGTCGCATACTTCATGATTCCAAAATGAACCACCTCAGACAGCAGTCTTTAGATTTATTCCCTTACTCTTAAGTACTAAATCAAAGATGGGAGCTGGAATAATTAGGATGGGTGGGGAGAATTTCTTCAAATGTTTCTACTTTCAAAATCATTTATTATTTTACAAATTTTGATCGTTATTTAATATCAGATTTTTTTCCAAAAACATTACTGATATTTTGTTTCATAATTTTTTAGATGAGGATTGATAATTCATATTATTTGGATTATTCGGACTACTATTCTCATCTTAGTTGTTATTTTCACAATGTATAGGATGATGTAACCTCCACTGACCTTCGTCAAGTACATCTTTTCAAAGTTAAGAACGTTCTAATCAAACTTGGAATCATTATGTCAAACTCACAAACCTGTACGGAATTTCCAGCTGAACACTTTATTTAATCCACCAGGGTAGATTGTTCTCATTCCGTGAGCCATGGTCAAGTAGAAGTGTAAATTTATGTTATTCTTATCTATTATCGCCTGTAGTAACATGCACCCATGACCTAATGGCTAAAAGCGTTGGTTAATAATCAGTTATAAATAACATTCTTGTTAAGTTTGAGGATTCAATCATTACTACAGGCGAAAATAACTAAGAATATCATAAATTAACCATTTTACCCGGTGATGGCTGATGGAATGAAAACAATCTATCCCCGTGGATTAAATAAAGGGTTCTGTTCGAAATTCTGTACAGGTTGCCAAGTTCCACATAAAGATTCCCAAGTTCAACTAGAATGTTCTCAAGTTCAAAAAGATGCACCTGAAGGAGTCTGGAGGTTACATCGGCCGAAACGTTGTGAATATAACAACCAAGGTGAGAATAGTAGTAGTCCCAATAATACAAATTTACTGACATACTATAATTTAGTGAAGGAATATGTCAATAAACTTTAATTTTCTTATTTTAAGGGATATTGTAAAACTGTATCAAAGCTTAAAGCCAATCCTTGATAGCCCATCTCGAAGAACTTTATGGCAATTTTTGCTGACTAAAATGTCAACATCACACAAGGAATATATCCATTTAAAAGAAAATGTATCAGAAACACTTCCAAACAAATGTAAGTATCAATTTGATTTCAATTATAATACAATGATAGGAAATAATATTTCGATATCCTGAAAAATGTTGCTACCATTGATTTCGAAACCTTATAAGAGATTACAGAGTTTGTTTAGTGTCATATCAGATGTAACATAAGAATGAAATTAATGAATTCTGACATAATAGTAAAAAATGAATTTACAAGGAAATATTTTAAAGAATTTGATGTTTTGGCTGTTGAAATATGATTATTGATTAAAATAAGAGATGCGCAAAGAGGTAGAATATATAAATAAATATCTATAAGTTGTTTATTTTTCTATGAAGTAAAAAATGGGAAACTATTTTTTAACTGTTTTGATTCCATCAATTTTTATGTCATATATAGTAAATTTAGAAAACATAAAAACTATTGACTTCCAAATAAACTTTATAAACATTTATTTTAAAAGAATATAAATTTGGAAATAGATAATTTTACGTATTCTAAATGTTTTCTTTGTGATTCTTGTTCTTGGTCATTTCTTGAAATATTTTTGCAAATTTCTGAAATGTTATTATATAAAACTATTTTCATTCTCAAAAATATAAAAGATAATACAAATCACAGGTAAAAATCGATATAACAATACGCTAAGCCACTTCATGTTCGTGTGTACGTTATCACCTTTCACACATTTAAAAAAATGTATGGTGATTGATGATTAATCCAATGTTGCAAAAGTAAAGCACTCCGACTTTCCATTCTATTTTAAAATTAATTGTTCCAAAATTAAATTGTCGTCCCGTTGACTAAAACAGTACAACTTTAGATAAATACATTTCAAAAAATGACATTCGTTTCATTGATATGAAGAATATTTAGCTGACAATTATTTTTATGGTAAAAAGACAGAAATCTTATTGTTTATAAAAAATAAAATTCGCTACAGTTTTAAATAAATAAATAAATAAATAAATAAATAAATAAGAAACATATTCGTTTTATTTATTTAAAGAATATTTAGCTGACATTGACAATTATTTTTATGGAAGAACAGAGAACCATTTTTTTTCTTAATAGTATTGACCCTGACAGACATTTTTTTTTAAAGGAATATTATTATTAAGAGTAAATTATACAGATTGATCTAGAAATTACAGTGGAATTTCCATGGGGTCCTGCTATTGTAGATATAAATGGTTTGTAGATATAAATTGAATGTAGATATAAATGGTTTGTTGATATAAATGGAATGTAGATATAAATGGTTTGTAGATTTAAATGGATTGTAGATATAAATGGAATGTAGATATAAATTGAATGTAGATATAAATGGTTTGTTGATATAAATGGAATGTAGATATAAATTGAATGTAGATATAAATGGTTTGTTGATATAAATGGAATGTAGATATAAATGGAATGTAAATATAAATGGATTGTAGACATTAATGGAATGTAGATATAAATGGAATGTAGATATAAATGGATTGTAGATATAAATGGTTTGTAGATATAAATGGAATGTAGATATAAATGGTTTGTAGATTTAAATGGATTGTAGATATAAATGGAATGTAGATATAAATGGAATGTAGATATAAATGGTTTGTTTATATAAATGGTTTGTTGATATAAATGGATTGTAGATATAAATGGAATGTAGATATAAATGGAATGCAGATATTAATGGATTGTAGATATAAATGGAATGTAGATTTAAATGAATTATAGATATAAATGAAATGTAGATATAAATGGTTTGTAGATATAAATGGAATGTAGATATAAATGGAATGTAGATTTAAATGGATTGTAGATTGAATGTAGATAGCAATGGTTTATAGATATTAACGGAATGTAGATATAAATGGATTGTAGATATAAATGGAATGTAGATATAAATATAATGTTGATTTAAATGGTTTGTAGATATAAATGGTTTGTAGATATAAATTGATTCTAGATAGAAATGGAATGTAGAGATAAATAGATTGTAGATATAATTGGAATGTAGATACAAATAAATAGATGCTTTCAAAACGAATAAAAAAAGTCACATGTAGCAAGATCAAGTTAATAGGGAGGCTGTTCCAGAATGGTGATGTTTTTTATTATTCACTGGTTGTTAATTATTCGTTCCCCAGTGTTCTTTGCTGAACGACTCGAAAAAGGGGGGTAAACAAAAGCATGTGAAAAAGAAATGCAATGGTGACAGAAAGAAAAGATTACACTTATATACTCCCAAGATATCAAAATGCGATTATCTATCTCTCGCGCATATATTATACAGCACACCCAGCCTTATTACTTTGCAGCCTGACCTCTTACATGTACATATTCTGACCTGTTATCCATTTTTATATAAAGATAGGCATATGTATATGTTTAGATATTTATATGTATATGATTCACTCCTATACTAATCAACCGATCGTTATTAATTTTAGAACACAGCTGCTAGGCGTAAGTGTGGGTAATATGGGCTATATTTAGTTTAATTTACTTATATGCAAAGGAGGAAAAAGAAGGTGGAATTCCTTTGTGAAAATTCAGATACCTCTGTTTTTTCTGAAATTTTAACAATACTAAATACTCACCCGAATTTCAGTTTCTTTGAAGTATTTTAAAGTGGTTTTATGGACATAACCTCTCATTAAATATTCAAATATTGAATTTTATTTATAGTCTTTAGACATCAATTTCCCCGAATTTCAATTTCTTCTTAACTTTAAATTTTAGACATTTTCTAGAATCGAAATCGTGTAATGGATTTTGATCAAAATTGGAATAAGTATTATAGGCATAAGATTTAGTAGCATTATATCTTGATTTTAATCTTCGTAAGAAGACATAACAAGGGTGAACAACTGTTCTGTTCAGGGAATTTATTTTATCTGTCCTGGGACGGGTATTCTTTTAGTATATATATATATATATATATATATATATATATATATATATATATATATATACACGAATTCTTTATTTAAAAACTATACGTTACATATTTCAGAGACTACCATGGTTTCATTGATATGGATTGACTTTTTACAGTTTAATAAAGGCCGTTATAACCCATCCAAATCATCAGTAACTCACGAAAATGAAAACACCAAGCCCCCCACTTAGCTAATAAACTACAATTATGACAACAGTTTTACACTAATATAAGCACCCCTCCTCCCAGAAAAAAAAAATATAAATATAAATATAACACAGTTAACCCAGTACTTTCCCCAAAAGGGCTGCTTGCGCGTATTCACCGGAAGATATTGCCAGTGATCTTTGAACTCTATTCTTCAATTTATTTTCATTTTCGTTAGTCACTGATGATTTGGATGGGTTATAACGGCCTTTTTTAAACTGTAAAAGGTCAATCTGTGTCAATGAAGCCATGGTGTATGTCTCTGAAATATGTAACGAATAGTTTTTAAATAAATAATTTGTATTTTAACTTTCAAACTTTTTCAGTCAAGCATTTTATTAATTTCTTTTCAACATACCACGACACACACTATATATATATATATATATATATATATATATATATATATATATATATATATGTATGTGTGTGTGTGTGTGTGTGTGTGTGTGTGTGTGTGTGTGTGTGTGTGTGTGTGTGTGTGTATACATGTAATTTTTACAGAATTTTCAGCATATTTCGGGCCAGATCATCAATTCGTTGAACTGAAAGAAAACAAAAATAATAACACTCAAACCTTTCATGTTAAAAATATTTTAACGTATTTTTAATGCACTTTTATATTTCTACTATGTTTTGACCGATGTGCTCTCTAACATTCTTATGGTTCATTTATGATAATGTTTTTTTTATCATATTTAAATATTCTTAATTATATTTTTACGTTAATGTTCCTTAAATACGAAAATGCGATGAACTGGTGATTTGGATGTTTATGTTTAAATTTAATGAACACTAGCACATGAATAGAAAGTGGCGCTTAAGTAATCGCCTTGTGAAGTGACTCTTACAAACCATTGCATTTAGATATTTTATTATTTCCTAATCTGATAATCAACTCTCTTCCCATATGGAATTCCCACTTCTACTCAGTTTACTTATCATGTTAGAACAACCTAACATACGGGTGGACTCTTTAAAAAGTCTTATTCTCCAGTGTGGTTCTTTTAAATATGGGAAAACATCACCATAAATGAACAATACCCTTAAAGAAGGCAAGAGAGCACATCAACTGAGACGTAGTAAAACTATAAATATCAACGTTGACGAGGACAATAGTCCAAAGATAAAAGCAATGAAAATTATGTTGGAACTTTTTTATCTAAAAAAAAAAAATTCAGACTAAAATTTTTATACAAATTGTCTAAAAGATCATTTATTATGCAATTCTATTCAGCAACGAAGAATCGACTTGAATATTATTTGAACTACAAAGATGAAATCAAGATGAAAGATGCACTGGATCTCTACTTGAGAAACGGGTAAATAGATAGTTTATGCTTATCATCTTTTCTCTTGTGTTTTATAAAAGTATCTTAAAAAAACTAGACATAGAATTGTCTTATTTACTATTCTTTAATTCCTCAGCATACACAAATAAATTCCAACTCCAGAGTTCCACCTAATGTAATAATGATGTCAAAATTACTTGCGTTTTCGGGTCAACTCATACTTTTTTCTTTGAAATAAGAAATAAAATATCAGTAGGCTGCAATAAGTTACTATATAATCACGTTGATGCATCAGTTCTCATTACATCATCGAAGTTAAGTGACAATGCGCCTGGTCAGTACCTGATGGGTAACAATTTGTGAATACCAGATGCTTGTATGTATGCTGCAAAAAGTATTGGAACTAATGTCATCAAAATCATCTCCCTTGACCGGGATTTACATGCGACTGAGAACCACTTGTGAATGTAATATTCCTTAGAAACTTCCTCCTTGAAGGAGGAAGCTGGCTCAACCTGACCAGGGTGAATGCTGCACCATGACACTGGGAGGAAGAGGTTACTGACAAATAAATACAAAATACAAATGCAAATTACACTAAAATACAACTATGATTATTGTTTCAATTTTTTTTCTCCTTTTAACTGCAGAATCATTATTTATTGATACGATTACCAGAATAAAAGAAAGATTCACTGTTTTTGTTTTATGAATTCTGATATTAAATTTGGGAGCAGGAGTGGTTTAATGGATGCTGATGTAGGTTATGGAATTAGTTCACATCCAGTTGGATCTATTGTATTCAGTTATGCTGTAATGTTAACATTGAAGGAGAAGACATGGTTATAATAAGTACATTTCAATTATAATTACAATCGCCAAAGTAAAAACATAAGTACAGAAAATATAAATGTAATATTGCCGTCATAAGAAGCGACTTGTAAGTTGCATGTTCTTCGTTCTCCATTATGAACAACTGGTTGTGTTGTGAACAGAAACAGCTGTTTGTCTCTCTCGTTGACACGTTGTAGTTGTCTCTCAGTAGTGGTAACCATAGCAGTCGTAGAGATGTTGTTCTTTGCTTCTCTTTTTCCTCCTTTTGGCTGCAAGCAAAAAATAGAACTACAAATAACTATATTATTTGCTCTTGGATTTAATTTGACTTTTTGCACTAATTTGCATCTAGATTAACTGTATACTCCCCCCCCCCCTTCAAGCCTCGTAGGGTGGTGGAGGCCTCGAAAGTAGTATCCACTCACTTTGACACCAAACTCCTCAGAGGCAGGAACTCTCTAACTTTTCTCCCATGAGGAAGCATTCTCCCATGATGTAACTACCAGTACACTTCAGTCTAACTTCTAACTTGATCTCTAATGGAAAATTCCATTTTCTTGCTTACCTAACCTTATGTTGAATTTCCCATTTTTAACCTTGTTTTTTACATCTAATCTTGCGACATAAATTATTACTAATAATCGATTATGTTATAGTAGAACAATCATAGTTATTATTTTTAATTCCAACAATGGTAATGAATCAATAAACAATTCCGGTGTTGGTAGGTATACCCAAAAATTCTAATCTCACAACAATTACATCAGTAAAAATATCATTTCAGTCAATACCTAATGTTATATTTTAACTTATCGATGTGTGTATAAATCATTATACACCCACCGGGAACTCAGGTTCTGGGTTGTCTATTGACAAAATCACTCAGACGGTGATGTTAATTAAAAAAAAATGTTTATTAAAAAGCAAAGAACAGTCTCAGAGAGACGGGTTACTTGCGTGAGAGAGAGAAAGAAAGATAGATAGATAGCCGGATAGCTTGTCTCGCTATACTTAAGTACATTGTGCGCATCCACCCCTTTGGCGCCTGCTCATCCCCATTGGGGGCATCTCCTTAGACACGTTTCCTCTGCTTGAAGTCTTGCCAGAAAAGAGATAGAAAATCTTTATTCAATAGTTACATGTTTTTTTTCCAATTTCCGTTCTGAGGTCACCTCTGACCTTTAAGGTGTCACGCAAACTTTTCGATTTAAACAATGACACTCGTTATGTAACACTAAAACGCTAATTCATTTAGTTATTGTGTAATAATGCAGAGGATAAATGTGCCGAATCATAAATGTGTTTTCTTATCATGTAGTTCCTCACTTTTTTATTTTATTTTTTTTGTTTGTTTTGCAGAAGTTTCGAACAGGTGAAAATCATACAGCGAATTCTGAATACTCCAGCCAAGGAAGAACTCTGGAACAGCATTTTTCCTCATTTGATCCCTGAACATTTGCATATCATACAGAAACAAAGAGAGGAACACACAAAGATATTTGGTAATCAAGAACAGACGCTTTTTAAAATTTTATTAAATGTATTATTAATCTGATGTAAGTGTTGAACAATCTATAAAAAAACGAGCTGATGAGTTATGCAGTATAGTCCACAGGAAAAAAGGTGTGAACATTTTTTTACAATAAATAACTTATACCAAACGCAAGAAAATTTAATCTTCTAGCGATTTACGTAGCTTTTCAGGTTTGACACTTTTTTTAAGTGTTTGTTATTTTTAGATTTTGTATTGGTGCCTTATAAGCCTTGTAAACCTGACCGATTCAACATGGCGTCAGATTTGGTTTGATTTGAAACCTCAATGTCGTATGTTTAACAACTTAAAAATCGAAAACTAAACAAAAATGCAACTAATAAAGATATAAAAAAATCTCAACAGTGGTGACACGTTACTCAGAGAATAATATACGACAATGTCATTTGGTTCGTTGGCAATAGTCTGAGAGCTGGTCGACTCCATCAGAAAGATAACCTAACAGGTAAAGCTGTAAGGGTTTAAAAAGTTATGCTATGAATGAGAGCAGATCGGGCATGTCTGACCACTTTGGAAGTCGAGCCAAAAATATTCAGTTTCGTTTTGAATTATAAAACAACTTGGAGGGGGGGGGTAGATTACACACTCTTGTGCAAGAGGCACCCTCTAAACTTCGAGCGTGCCAATGCTTTCTTCGTTCTACAACCAGAATTTTAATTCATAACCGCCAACAACATCTCCGCGGATACACCTATAACAAGGACATTATATAAAAAAAAAAAAATGTTTGTTTATTTTTATTTAAAAAAAATAAAAAATGACACAATACTGGTCAACTCTGATGATGAAATATTATTCCAAAATCAATAAGATTAAAGTAAAAAAATAAATAATAATAAATTAATCTTGCATTGATAAAGGCTTCTATTTTCAATTTTATAATACTGACCCACCAATGCTTTTAAATGAACGACCCATCTTCTTAAAAAATAAAATATTATTAAAATCTAAATATGTTCCTAACTTTTATGAAACTTTTATTTTTATTTATATTAGTCAAAAACATGCTTCATACTACCATGTGCACATAATTTTATATCAAAAGAAAAATATTTTAAAAGTACATAGTAAAAATACAAGTAATTCAGAGGAGGGGGTAATTTAGTATCTGTGTCAATTGTCAGAATACCATCTCCCCAGGCATTAACCCCTCCTTTTTGAGAGTGGGAGGTAGTGTAGTATCTATTATGTTGTCATGAGAACATCCTCCCAGGCATTACCTCCTCCTTGGGGGTAATATATGTTCGTCCTACCATTCTCGCATGCATTATCTCATCCCTTTTTGGAAGAGGAGGTAGTGTTCTGTTCTATGGTCATGATACCATCCTCCCAGTGATTACCGTTTTTTTTTGGGGGGGGGGGAGCAGTGTAGTATTTGTTCTGTTGTCATGAGATATCATCACAGGCATTACTTCCTCGTTTGGGGGATAGTGTAGTATCTGTTCTGTTGTCATGATACCATCCCCTAGTCATTACCTCCTCCTTTGGGGTGCAGTCTAGTATATGTTCTTTTGTCATATATACTAGCAAAAATATGCAACCAGAGGGAGTAAATTATTGCTAATTATAATAATATTTATCAGATATTTTGTTTTCTTTATCAAAATATTAAGTAAACAATTCTTTATTAAATGATAGTAGTGTTAATTCACTACATGAAATATTTTCAGTGTTATATAGACTTGCTTTTAAGGGATTTTTTTAGACTTTGTCAATATAGTTAAAAATATTTTTATTGATAATATGCCCGGTAATTTATTTGCATAGAAAATTATTTAAAAAAATGTTTTTGTCATAATTTAGACAACTTTAGTTGAAACAGTGGGGATGGGAGAGTGTACTTACCTGAAAAAATACATTTTCACTAAGTTTCCTAATAAAATAACACCTGCATCATGTCGCATCTTAGTTAATTAATAAATACTAAAAGTTCATTAAAATTGGATGATTTCATGAATTTTAGTAAATTCTTTTTAAAACTGATTTTCATTCTGTATTCTTCGTCTTTTCTGCAGCAAACTTTCACAAAGGAATTACGAGTAAAAGATCAAGTCACGTTTACTTGCCACCAAGTTCTGAATCCAATTGGGAAGGAAATGATTCTGACGAGGAATTTAAACTTTGTAAGTAGCAATGAAATATCAAAATTACAACTCATCTGAATTCAATATGCAACTTACAGAAACTTTAAATGACATCAACAAACAGCTCTGAATCAATCTTTGTTACATTTGAACTAGTCAATTAATACAATTATTATAATCTCTAACTAAATGTTCCATAATGAGGTAGGGGAGACAAAGCTTTATTAGTAAAGTGTAAGTTTCATCAAATAGCTGAACTGACATAATTTTGAGAGCTGTTGGAAGATAGAGAAAATGAAAGAATTAAATAATCAAAAATAGTCCAGACATTTTGACAGTGTGCCTTGTTAACCCTAAAATTTTATCTAAACAAATCACGTGACTTTAATCACATTTAACTTCTTGAAAGAATTGCCCTTTCGTTTTCATTTTTGCATCCATATTGAATAGTGGCCTGAAGAAGTTCCAGCTAAAATTGAAACATCTCAACAAATTTGTATCCAAAAGTTTATATAAATGTAAAATTTTATAACAAATAAATGAATAAATAAGGAAATAGCACTCAAGCCAGTCCACAAATGTCAGAAATCGTGAGAGAAAGAAAAATCCCTTCTAAGCAAACACGCCTAAACAAATAATAAACACCAATAGAAACGCCTTTTAAATAATATTTAAATAAAATAAATTAAAAAAGATTTTTCATAAATCCCTCCTTAAACAAGCAATAACAATAGACAGCTCTTTACGAACAAGAAATATCTGTTATAGGGAAACACACAAAAGTGTAGAGCTGTATTACAGTATAAATTCCTTTATTAATTTAGGTTTTAAGAGTACTTTGATTCTTACATTATTTGAGCCTAAATTCTCAGAGCTAGCTTCGAATATTAAACCGAGTATAGTGATAAGATTAAATGCACGTGTATAGTTGCATATATGAGTAATTGACGTGTCTATGTGTTTGTACTGTTTTGTAGGTAAAGATATGAGTCATGCATGTATACGAGTGTGTATATATTTGTATATATATATATATATATATATATATATGTGCGTGTGTGTGTGTGTGTGTGTGTGTGTGTGTGTGTGTGTGTATGTATGTTACATGTGTATATACATATATGGATTTGTCTGTATAATATACTAAAGCGTGAAAAGTGGGGGGTATATAATTAAACGTGATTGTTGGTGTTTTTTTTATTCTTATTCTTAAGTTGATTTTATATTCTGTATATCTTTATTCTTATACATTTATTTTTATTTATATATATTTCTTTTGGGAGTCTTCTTAAATGGTGTGTAGTTGTAGGTATATATATATATATATATATATATATATATATATATATATATATATATATAGAGAGAGAGAGAGAGAGAGAGAGAGAGAGAGAGATTTAGATATGTGTTAGCGTTGGTGTATATGTGTAAACCTGCATGCTTTAGTGGTGCATGCAAATGGCAGACAATGCAATGAAAGATGTTTGGCCAAAAGAAAGGGAGCACATAAGAATTTGAAAATATCTCTAACTTTGTATTTTTAGCCACACAGAACCTTATTTCCTTTGAAATAAGTGCCTCATAAAAACAGAGACTCGTGCTGAGACCAAAAAGTAATGTTGGTAGATTGTCTCCATGATAATCCCCATTTGAGTGGGCTGTCTGATTGTTATTTCCAGTGGATATCTCAAGTAGCCAGTACTTGGGTGGTCGAATCGTGACCAGTGAGAAAGACTGGAATCCAAGATTTCCGGTTACGAGGAAAGGACCCTAGGAGATGGGAAGGGGAGGGTAAGTCCTGTCCCTCTGGGCATGGCGGTCAGTTTTGTTTTCAGGGGGCTGGCGATCAGCTGCAATTGGACATTCGAGGTGGCAGTTGGTTTTCAGTGGTCTTTGGGAACAGAAGGTCTGTTATGTTGATGAGACTTAGGTTTTATGTGGCCGGGATAAGAGATCTTATTTTGCAAGTCTACTGTTCAATCTAAGAACACGAGTATCATTTGTAATTTCCAACAAATAAACCTGTTACTTGCTTTAAAACTGGAGTTGTGATTCTACTTGGGATGAGAGTTCTTTGTTGTAGCACTGACTGAATCGAACAAAAACTTTGGACCGGCACAATGTGTGGGACGATCATGGCCAGTGTAGTGAACGCACTCATGAATATTCACATATGTAAGGATGTGTATATATACAAATATAGACTAGCAGATTTATGTCCCATATATGTATAAGTGGTTTAACTTCTATTCATAGGCTAGTAAAGGCATGTGGTCATAAGATCAAAGCATTGACCGAGACATGGAAGGAGACCAAGTACTTGAAATTATAACCAGGATAAAGAATAATCATCAAACTAAAGCAGATAGAAAGTAATTAACCGGGAATGCATGGGTGATAGACAAGGAAGTGTCTGAATGTGTATGTATGTAAGCACGAGTGTACAGATCAGTGTGAACATATGAATAAGTAACTGGGGCAGAGCGGATAAATACCTTGCCGCCTCCCCCACTATTCCTCCTTTCCCCTCCCCTCCAAAAACCAAAATGATTTACAAGAATGTTTTTCTATCCGTCTTAGTTCAGTTTTTGATATGGCCAGATGAAGCTGGATTTTGAACGAGATCACAGCTGAAACATGTATGCACATATATAGCTATTCATTTTTGTATAAATAAAGGAATTTATAGTATATATATATATATATATATATATATATATTTGACAATCTAATAGTGCCTAAATATTCATCTTCCCCAATAAAATATAAATAAAGTAAAATAAAAACGACCTTAGCAACAATAAATTGACAATTATTTTATTAAATAATTAATAGAAATAACTTGATTTAATTTTAAGATTTAAATAATAATTTTTACACTTTTAAAATGTACAAATTTATTTTAAATTAAATTTAATCTTTACAATAGATTTCTTTAATGTTTTCAGTGGAAGCAGCTGTTGATTTTGTTCGTATTTCTGATGATTCGGTAAGTATAAGAATCCTGAAAATGTACATATCTAACTCATATCTTATGCTAGCTGATATACCAGCCACTGCACATGGTGATCGGTCTTACAACTAAGAAAGGGGACAACGACATAAATATGCAATGGCAAAGAAAAAATGCGAACTCTTTCGTGCAGCAAAATATAAAGGTGACATTTATTTCAAAGAAATAAATATGTGACCAGTAGGAAGAGTGCATGATTGAGTCAGTCGACGGTAAAGATAATGGATCGTACCGTAAGATGGTGGTGATGGCTATCCTGGCTGAAAGGTCCTTTGGTCTTTTCACTGGGGGCTGTTCCTTTTAATGCAGTAAAAGTGAAGAAACGCACCCTTTTATACTGTTTTGCCAGCTGCTTCTGATACGACGGCTTGTGACGATATGCACAGAAAGAAAGAAACTACATTGGTTTCTGCTACACAGACTAAGGTGTTCAAGGATTAAACGTCCGGTTTTGTTAGAAGTACCGACTCATAAATGGCACGACACACAAACTGAATAATTTCTTTTAAATGTATGCAAATCTCCTGTGTATTATTATTATTATTATTATTATTATTATTATTATTATTATTATTATTATTATTATTATTATTATTATTCAGCAACTACACAATAAATTAAATTCCTCAAAATCATCCACAAATTTTGAATTCATAAACAAATATTAAATTAATTTATTTGAATTTACAATTTTTAAAAAACTAAAACATTTGAACAGTTATATTATATGGAACACATGTGGCAGGATTCTCTTTTTTAGAACATCTTCTAAATTCAACAATTAAAAATGATTTTTATTAGTTGTTATTATCCCTCTTTTGGGTAGATCTCCCATTTTAAACATCTCAATTTAATCATTAAAAATGATTATAATTATTTTGGAGGTAGATATCCCTTTTAACCATCTTCACAATTCAACCATTAAAATGATTTTAACGGTTTTTAATGATTTAAATCTTTGGACGGATCTCTTTTTAAAACTATTTTCACAATTTAACCATGAAAAATTCTTATTATTATTTATTCCTCTTTGAGTGTGTCTTCCTTTTTAAACATCTTCTCAATTTAACCATTAAAATGCTTATTATTATTTGTTATGCTTCTTTTGAGCACTTTTTATTTTCTAACCATATTTTCATTTCAACTATTAAAATGATTTTTAGTAATTGTTATGCCTCATTGAGTGGATCTCTCTTTTTAACTATTTTATCACCCATTAAAAATGATTGTCATTTGAACGGATCTCCTTTTTTAACTATCTTCTCAATTTAACACTTAAATATTATTTTTGTTATTTGCTATGCCTCTTTGAACGGATCAATCTTTTGAAACATTTTCTCAATTCAACCATTGTAAATGATTTTTAGATTATTTCTTATACCTCTTTGGGTGGATATTCCTTTTTAAATACCTACCCAATTCAACAATTAAAAATAATTTAAAAAATAATTTGTTATGCCTCTTTGGACGGATGTTTCTTTTTAAATATCTTTAAAACCATTAAAAATGATTTTTAGTATTTGTTATGCCGTTTTTGTTAGAAATACCTTTTTTACCATCTTCTAAACTCAACTCTTAATAAAACAAACTATCATTGTATATAATATTTACGCTAATAATAATAATAATAATAATAATAATAATAATAATAATAATACTAAATTAATACACAGATTAAAATATTGTTTTAAAACATGCTCTCTTAATTATTTTTTACCATTATTTCTGCATTAATCTGATTCCATCTTTAATTGTTCTACACTGTTGATCTTCTTAATCTGATCCGGCCACTTACTTCAAAAAACTTTTCCCCTATTAACAAAAAAAATCAATTGGTTAATAGATTTAGTTTTTGAAATCTGCCTTATCATTTCATTTCAAGATCAAAGAGAAATGTTTTTTAAATTTCTACCATTAATTATTTTAAAAGTTTCCATTAAATCGCCTTTTACTTTTATTTTTAGTCGTATTTCTAGATGAAGTAATTCATCTTATTTTTTGCCAATCTCTCCCTGTATGTGTAATCATTTACTCTTTTTATTAGTTTTGTTACTTTGTATGCCTTTCAATCTCAATAAAACATAGCCATTTCAATATTTAGACACTGGATTCAGACTTCTTATGAGACCTGTATATATCTTTAAAACAACATTTGTTTTACTTGAAATAATATTTATAACTGCCCAGCTAATCATTCCATTTGTTCTCAATACAATAAACAAAATATAATATAAGTATCATCAAAACCAACTTCCAAATCGCATTTTTCATTTACTTTTTTGATCTCTCTGTTGTTTACTATATATTCAACTTTAACATTTTGGGATTAAATATGTAGTACTTTACATTTTTATGTTAAATTTTATTTAACAGGGAAGTTATGTCATTCAAAATTGAAATTCTTATAAATTTGAGAGTGAAATTGCTTCATGTAACAAAATGAAGATAGTCGAAAGATTCAGAGGAATAGCAGAATGTGCTGATTTGTACTTTGTTTAATTTATGGTCGTTTTGAATCTGATTAAGCATTTCTTTTTATATTGTAATGATTGTATTGGTAGTTTGAAGTCATCATATCCATTTTACTTTTACCTTATTTTAATGTCTCTTTTTTTGATTAAACATTATTATTATTATTATTATTATTATTATTATTATTATTATTATTATTATTATTATTATTATTGCGAGTGTACAGCCTTCATCAATAATGGGTACTTCTTCAGATTAGGACCTAAGCTGATGAGCTGTTGCTAAAAAAAAACGAGATACTACGAGCAGGCTGATTTTGAGTCAATCAGAGATCACATCAGCAACGCCTCATGAAGAGAAACCTTCTCACTCCCTGCTGATCAGTGTGCAAATGAGTTAACTGAATGGATCAAAGCAGGCATTGAAGCCTATGTCTCCATGCGAAAATTCTTTAGCAAGCCCCACTCTCCCCAATGGTTCACCTCGGAATGTTCAGCTGCCATTGCTGAGAGGCAGCAAGCATTCCGTAAATTCGGCCGCCATAAGTAAGCTACTAATAGACAGAAATTTATAGAGTCAAGAAATAATTGTAAGGCCGTGATAGGTGAAGCAAAGAGAAGGTATACTGAGTTAACAAAGAAACGCATTTAGTCACAGAAACTAGGTACTCGCGATTTCTGGAAAATCTACAATAGTGTGATGAACAATGGACAATCGACAATTCCCCCACTATCAAACCACAATGATGTCGTTAGCACGGCAACTGATAAGGCTGAACTACTTGCCCAGCATTTCACCTCAAACTCCACTTTGGACTCAGAAAACCACCCCCTCCCTAAATTCCCATTGCAGACCGAAGCCACACTTGATAACCTGGTCATCATCCCATCCCAGGTCAGAGGCATCATAAAAAATCTTGACACACCCAAAGCTTGTGGGCCTGATCTTATACCTGAAGTAGTAATAAAGAAATGCTCTGCTGAACTGGCCCCTGTCCTCTCCAAACTCTACAACAAATGCTTTGCTGAATCTTGCTTCCCTGATAGCTGGAAAATTGCCTCTGTGGTACCAGTCTTCAAGAATTCTGGAGATAGAACTGATCCTCAGTCTACTCCCGATCTTTGCTAAAATCTTTGAATCCTTAATCAATCTAGTGATAGTCTGGCACTTAGTTACTGCTAAACTTCTTTCTGCCCGCTAGTATGGATATAGACAAGCACAATCTACTGCAGACACCCTAACGGTCATCTCTGAACGCATGTATCATACATTCGACAAGGCAAGTGAAGCTAGGGCAGTAGCACTCTATATATCCAAGGCCTTTGACAAGGTATAGCATAAAGAGCTTCTCCTGAAAATATGCTCATACGGTATTACTGGGCAAATACTTACTATAATTAGATCCTTCCTAATCAAAAGAAAGATCCAGGTTGTCCTTGATGGCCATTCATCTAAGCAACATGACATAAATGCTGGTGTACCCCAGGGATCTATCCTTGGGCCTTTATTGTTTCTGATCTTCATAAACTATCTCCCCGATGACATTGAGTCTGAGATAGGTATATTTGCTGATGACACCACGCTTTACTCTTGTCATGTGGGCAAAACTGATGCGATCATATCCGAGGCAATGCTGAATCTTTAGAAAATGACCTCTAGGCTGTAGTGGATAGGGGTCATAAATGGTTGGTAACTTTTAATGCCACGAAGGCAAAGCTCCTTTACTTCAATAACTACAAGAAACCTCTCCAAACACCGATTGTCATGGCAAATAACACCCTACCTGAGAGTTCAACATTCAAACTCCTTGGTCTAACCTTTACAATTAACATGAATTGGAACAAATACATTCAAGGCATTGCCAAGGCTGCTGCAAAGAAGGTGGGCTCCCTCTCCCGTGCTAGTAAACTTCTCACACCTGACAGTATCCTATATCTCTACAAACCTACCATCCACTCATGCATGGAGTATTGTTGTCACATCTGGGCTGGTGAATCATCCACTAGTCTCTCCCACTTAGACAAGGTCTAAAAAAGAGTTGCCAACTTAATAGGTCCCTTACCATCTACCAAGCTCCAGCCCCTGTCAAATCGCCGCAATGTTGCATCCTTGTGTCTGTTTTACAAGTACTTCAATGGATTGTGCTCCGATGAACTTGCTGCCTTAGTGTCCTCTCGACGTAAATACACTAGACTAACCCTAAAATCAGCTAAATCCCATCAATTCACTGTGAAAATCCTCAGATGCTGGAGAGCTTTTTACTCCAATAGCTTTTTTCCTCGTGCTGCCAGCCTCTGGAACTTCTTCCATGCCCCTTGTTTCCCCAACTTTACTGATATGCAGAAATTTAAAACTAATGTAAACAGAAATCTCGCTGCACAGTTCACAACTAAGGATAACCCCCAAAACTTACATCTTAAATCTCAGTACCCCCTTACGTCTACAGTGGCATCCTGCCTTGTTTGGGGTGAACTATGTTAAACAAAAAAGAAAAAAGAAGCCAGCCGACCGGTTTCGCTATCACTCTACAGAGCTGAATTGATGGATTTTAAAAGGAAGAAAAAACAAAAACTGTATCTATATAAAATAAAAAAAGCGTTATGCTATATATATAATGGGGAATGTGTCTTAGAGACTAATCACACCTAATCCTAACAGATATTCCCTCTGTTATAGAGGAAGGGCTTTTTCTAACGAACACAGATCGTCTCTAAGACTTTCAGATGAAATATCGAGTGAGCACTACTCAAGATGGTAAATGAGTCAATTCTGAAATTCGTTGCACACGTCGGGTTTTTAATCAAATGTTCCGTGATTGAGGACCCATATGTATTTTTTAGGACATCCGTTGAACAGAAAGTTAAATTCCTAATTTTGCTGGGTATGTGTTGTTAAACTCTGTTGCTTAATCTCAACGTCGTCCTGTCCATATAGTCGGCACTGCAACCACATATAAAATGATAAATCACATTATTATTATGGTGGTGATGATGGGGAGTAGAACGTCTTTTCGAGAGGCCGCCAAAAGAGGCTTTGTATAGAACACAACACACGTTCAAAGCAAAATAGCAATTTTCAACTGTTGAGTTAATTTTCTTGGCGAATTTCTCACTTACTGTACTTAACTTAAGGCAAACGAGTGTAAATTGGACATTTAGCCCCCGTATTGGGTTTTAATTCAGAAAAATTAGATTTCTTCTTTTTGATGAGTGCCCTAATCACATTAAGAGGGTAGCCATTATTAGACAAAGTATTAGTAATGGTGCTTATTTTTTCGTCTAATTTTGATTGTGAACAAATCATAAGGACTTTATGTGTTAGGGTTCAAATTAAGTTTAATTTTCGTTTGCTAGGACAAAATGAATCTTAGCAGGTATATAATCCTGTAAACATAGGTTTACGGTAAATTGATGTAAGGTTACATGATGGAGTTTTCATTACCAATACATCGAGGAAAGCCAAAGTGGAATTACACTCTCCTTCAGAAGTATGTTTTAATGCGGGATGCATGTTATTAAGTAAGGAGAAGAATGTATTTGCCACTGTTTGATTATCGAAGAGGCAAAATGTATCATTTAAATATCGAAAGTAGACTAAAGGTTTCATGGGTCCGGATGATAATTCTTTCTCATAGAAACCCACAAAAATATTCGTTATCGCTGGTCACAGGACTGAGCACATCAACACACCGCCTATACGTTACATCGTTAAAACCAAATTCAACAGATGTAGTGGCAAATTTTATTAGATCAACAAATATGCTCTCAGGAATGGAAGGGGGCGATTAATGACTACGATAAAAAAAATCGGCACAGATATCTATATATATGTATATATATGTATATATATATGTATATATGCATATATATATATATGTATATATACATATATATATATGTATATATATTTATATGTATATATATATGTATATATATGTATATATAAATATGTATATATATATATGTATATATAAATATGTATATATATATATATATATGTATATATAAATATGTGTATATATATCTATATATAAATATGTATATAAATATGTATATATTAAAGAAAGAAAGATGAAGATAAAGAATTGTACAAAATTACATAAAGTTACATAAATTAATACAAATTTTATTACATCGAAAGTTCAGATGCAAGGAGTTACATTAATCCTCATTATTAATGTAACTCCTTGCATCTGAACTTTCGATGTAATAAAATTTGTATTAATTTATGTAACTTTATGTAATTTTGTACAATTCTTTATCTTCATCTTTCTTTCTTTAATATTGATTGCTCTACTCAACGTATTGAGCTTTATTTTATCGAGATAGATCACTACGATATTTCGCTTATCGTTAATTCTATTATCATTAGTAAATATGTATATATATATATGTATATATATATATATATATATATGTGTGTATATATATATGTATATATATATACCTATATATATAATATCTCTCTCTCTCTCTCTCTCTCTATATATATATATATATATATATATATATATATATATATATATATATATATATATATATATATATATATATATACATTGTTCTTTTGCTCTTTACTACAGAGTGGAGGATTGTTAGTTTTTCTTAATTCCTATATATTATATTTGCATGAATATATACTTACATATGATAGTTAACACTAATTATTAAAACATTTAATGAATATTTTGAAAGAGGATTTATATTTTCGTTTATTACCAGATTTGAATTTTGTATTTTATACAATTTCATAATTAATACAAATCAACTATAAGAAGATAAAATATGCAGTTGAATCTAAACATTCATTTTCTTTGTCCCTTTATTTCAGCTTCCATCTAATTTGTCGTCTGAAGATGATCTTCCTTCCATCAATGGCATACACAATCCTCATATGGTTCCTTATTTTTATGGTAATTCTATACCAGTATTATCTTCTTCTAGTCTTTCAAAATCACCGAAACTCTTTTCTCCATATGAATTTACAGAATCAAAACCACTGCAGAGAAAAAGAGGTGAAACTGAAGACCGTGTTTCAGCTAATGCTAACCATAACCGTCTCATGCCACAAAAACCCAAACGGAAATCTACAGCAACCAATAAACAAATTCTGGAAGACAAGGATTCTAGTGAAGCTATACACCCTTCAAATGGGTCAGGACATTTTGCTTTTAATCAAAAAGCTCCCAGCCTACCCAATGTGTTCTTGATGCCGACTACGAATGATCATTTCGAAACAAGATCTTTACATTTACCCAAACAACAGCTGATTTCTCAGCCTGGACAAATCAAGAAGGAATCAAAAAGCCCCCATTATAATTATCCTAAACAGTTACCTTCTTCTTTCAAAAGACATGACAATATAAATAGCCCTTTGAAAGGTAATTATAATAATGATAATGATGATGATAGTAACAGTAAAGACCCTGATCTCAAAATGGATTTACAAAATAAAAGGCAAAATCAATCTAAGATAGGAAAAAACTCACCAGCGCATAATTCACATGACATGACATCTGTATTTACATATGGAAATGCTAAAAATGGTATTCCTGAATCAACCACATTTGGAAACATTATGAGCAGAAGGCATCTTGCTTCCTCAAATGATAGAATTACACCTGATGTTCTTGAGGATAACAAAAAAGAAGCCAATAAGTTTGGTCCTAAAGTCACCAACATCTCTGGCACTCAAGGTTAGTGTTTAAAAATTGCCCACTGATTACAATTTGGGGATTAAGCATTTTTGCACTGATGATAACTTCACACAAATTTTGCTTTTTTTTTTTGTTGCATAAGAATGTTGCATTCATGCATGTAAATCACTTTTATCCAAATACGTCCTTGTCACCTGCTTTTGTTTTTTGTTTTTTAATGCTTTCATAATAAAAACAATTCCACCATTAATTCCCGCTTTTTCTGCTTTGTGGGGGGTGGTGGGGGGAAAGCTGCAAAAATCTTTGTTTTTTTCTAGTTTTAATCTTAACTTTAAAGTTAACCGTTCAAACAAAAATGATTAAATATGCAACATCAATAGAAGAAAACATCAAATGCAGCAAAATGCTGTTTTTATTTAACAACAATAACTGAAAGCATTTCTCTTATTTTCCAGGAACAAGATTTTGATGCTTTACAATGATAGGCTTCAGATACTTTGTGGCGGTCCTCACATTTACACATGCTACATGGACATTTCTAAAAAAAAATATACTCAATCAAATCAGCTGCAGGGATGGTTTTAACTCATAAGCACATCAGAGTTTTGAAGCTCAGTTATTTAATTCTGTATTACTTAACCATATCTACAAAGACATTTTGCTCTGACAGTGTCATTTCACACATAAAAACATATAATTAATAAAATTTAAATAAATCTGGTATATAAAATAAATAAAAATTATTTGAAAGATTGTAAACTTTTTAAATGATATCAACAAAAAAGTATTTTTTTCTTAATTTTTTCTCCTTTTGGTGATTTTCTTCTTTTTGTTTCTTTGCACATTCAAAAATTTCTCCAACTTGTTTTTCTTAAATCAAAGAATGACATAGAAAATCTATACTTTATTTAATATATATATATCTATATATATATATATATATATATATATATATATATATATATATATATGTAAAGATAGATGAAAGAAGAGTGATAAACATGTACGAATGTCCAGATTTATTTCAACTTCGATTGTTCAATGCAAGGTATACTCGGTAATAAAATTATGTTTATTATTCTTTCCTTAAGCCAAGGCTTTTCAAAGATCAAAATCTTATCATCAGAGGAATTACATAGATAGATAAGTTAGCAGTGGAAAAGCCAAAATTCAACATTTGAAAAGATATTAAGAAATGGAGAGTGAAAAAAAAAAAACGTCAGCTGTTCACAATTCAACTTTAATTCCTACTCCGGCCCAGGAAGTATTTTTAGAATGGCCCGATTTCTCATTAATTCCGATTAATTCCGATTAAGTGCGCTCCACCTACGATTTGAATTCAACATCTCACTATTGGAGTTACTTCATTTTTGAATGCTTTTCCATGCTACCTTCACGAAAACTCTTCTTCTCCATCTAAATCCCATTTTATCAACGGACAATTACCAACTGGACAAACCCCATATCTTTTTTACACAAACTTTTTTTTTTTCACTCTCCATTTCTTAATATTTTTTCAAATGTTGAATTTTGGCTTGTTTATCACTCTTCTTTCATCTATCTTTATAATTGCTCTATCTCGTATATTGAGCTTAAACCACTTCACTATAGGTTCTATCAACTAAAAGTTTACTTTTAGTTTCATATTTTATTCTACTATATATATATATATATATATATATATATATATATATATATATATATATATATATATATATATATATATATATTTGAGGACATACATTAGTTTTTACTGTAGCAGGAATATTATTTGATTTTATATTTTCTATATTTCAGAATAATCAATATCAACTCCCGATAATTACACAACAAATGAAGATGCACACACTCTTGTGACTATAAATGCAAAGAGTTAAAGGCTTAAGATAAAAATGTATCATCATTATCAAACCGTTAGAAATATTCTAGACACACTGTGCCAGAAGGAATAATCTGAAAAGTGTTGTCCACAAAAACATTAGATACAAGTTTATGTGATGATAAAGGTCATTTCATGGTAGAAAATGTAGAGAAAATTTTTTTAATCAGAGCTAATCAACTCCTAAACAAATTTAAATATTTTTATGATCACATGACCGCTAACATTTGGCCTTCCCAGATCTCAATGCTTTGGACTACTATGTATGGAGCATAGTTGGCAAATGGGTTAATGAGCACCCTCGTAATGCTAAATAATCTCTAAAAGTCTTCATAGTTCAGTAATGTCAAATATGAACAGAGATAACCTGATCTTAGCATTTAAGCGATTAATACTTCACATAAAAGCTGTTATTGGAGTTGAAAGAGGCTTTAATAAATAAAATTGCAAAACAAAATATTTATTCTCATCCTCAAAACCATTTTTCGATAAAAAGACATTATTATCTGTTTCTAAGAGTCAGTTTGTGCCCGTACAAATCTGTCCTCAAATGTGTTACTCACCCTATATATATATATGTTCCTTCCAGCTTACAACCTACCCGGCACTTTGCATTGCCCATAGCCTTCTTAAACATACTATTACTATTCTCAGCAATGCTTCAAGCAAACGACTATTCTCTATTATATATATATATATATATATATATATATATATATATATATATATATATATATAAATAAAAATAGTACCTGCCCTATGTATATTTTTTATGGGAGTATCATGTCCGAATTTTTGAGGATTGCTCGTGTTACCTTAAAATTAGTAGATTTTATGCCCCCAATTTCTGACCTAATAATAAGAATGATTAAACAAGGTGGCGATAAAAATAAAATATTTAGACAATTAAATAAGGCAATTACTCGCCATCCTGACACTTTTAAGTCTTATCAAATTAATCAAAATAAATTGATAGAGCAAATCCAAAGCTATCTAAATAAAAATAATGTAGAATATGTATAAACGTATATATATATAACACATATACTAATTATATATATCAAAGTAAAAAAATACATGTATATATATATATATATATATATATATATATATATATATATATATATATATATATATATATATATATATATATATATTATTTTTAAATATTTTTAATATAAAACTAAAACTAAAAATACATTAAACTCTAAATTCACCTAAAAAGTAGTAATAGATTCGTCCGAACACTTTAAAATACAGCAACATTTGTGTAATTAACGGATACATTCTATTAGACACAGACGAACAACACGGGTAAGGAGGACATTTTTTAATAACTAATATAAGTTAGCTAAACATTTATCTGGAACAAAACTTAGATCTAATATACGGAACGTTTATGTGTTTGTCTTTTAAAGGAAGTGGGGTCTGATCAACTCTGCTGGGAAGCCATGAAATAAGATATTGTTTTGTTTTTAAATTCCGGAAACAGTTTTTCATGGTAAACAACTGATGATCTCTTAAATAATGTTAAGACTAGTGTAAATTCTTGGAAACAAACTAATATAGTAACTACAAAAAATAAATTGACTTACATGAGTGATTTTCTACTGAACGACTTGGGACTAAAATGTTTGTTTTTTTGTTTTTTTTCCTTATATAGTTTTAATGGTTGAGAAACTTCCGAGACTATATATATATATATATATATATATATATATATATATATATATATATATATATATATATATATATATATATATATATATATATATAAATAAATAATTTATTTGAAAACTATATGTTACATATTTCAGTATCGTACTGCGGTTTCATACAGATTGGTTGACTTTTTAATTTTTTTTAAAAAGCCTTTACCCAAGGCACTCGTCAGCTTACTGAAAAGAGGTCAAAACACTATAAAAATGGCGTTTATCGATAAACATCCAGGTGCATTACTGAAAAGTCTCTTTGAAAACAATATATTGGTTGGGAATTATTTAGTTTTATTTTATTTATTATGTATAGTTTTGCGTTTTAAGAAGGTCTATATTTTATTCTACTAAGTGTTTTATTTAATTATTTATTTGTAATTTTGTATTTTTATTTAAGAGGTTGTATTTGGAATATCGTTTATAGATCGTAGGAGATTTTCGGTGTCTTGAAAAGTGAAAAAAATGACAGTTAAAACATTAGATATCCCTTAGATGAACCCTTTCACTGGCCAAATTTCCATCCGTACACATCCAGCCATTACATAATAATTAATTCACTCAAATACAGATCCCCCATATATAAAAAGTATTATAAAATATTGTATAAAATAATTTTTGGGAAAATACAAAACTATAAATAATAAACAAACAAAAAATAATAAATAAATGAATAAAAATGTTAATGAATCCCACCCAGAGCTTAATCAATAAATTATACCACTCAATTATCCCTAAAAATAAACACATATTTGAAGCAGTAAAACAGACAACACCCATCATAAATAATTAATTTAATTTTAATAAAACTTAATTATGATTAAGACCCATATATTATATTTAACCCTGACACAGTACTTCCTTCAAAAGGGACACGTCAACAATGCACAGTTTTAAACGATGTATTCAGACACCATCCTCCTTTGTTTTCGTATTTTTTTCAGAACGATCTTTAAAATATAAAACTACAGATAAATAAATAAGTCAATAAAACACCAAACAAAATAAAACCTTTAAAACACAAACCTATAAATAAAATAAATAATAAAACCGATACATAAAATTAACTCCGGTATCTCCTTCAAAAGGAGACTTCAGTATCACACCGTTTTTAAACGATGAATTCACCCCCCCCCCTTCTGTTTTATTCATTTTTCAAGACATCGAAAATTTCCTACGATCTATAAACGATCTTCCAAATATTTTAAATAAAAATACAAAACTAAAAATAAAACATTTAGTGGAATAAAATATAAACCTTCTTAAAACACAAAACTATAAATAATAAATAAAATAGAACTCAATAATTCCCAACCAATATATTTTTTCCAAAGAGACATTTCAGTAATCCACCGTTTTTTTTTTATCGATAAACGCCATTTCTCATTGTTTTGATCTCATTTCCATACGCTGACGAGTCCCCTTGGTAAAGACTTTTTTTTTTAATTTAAGAAACCAACCCATCTGGATGAAACCGCAGTACGATTCTGAAATAGGTAACATATAGTTTTCAAATAAATTATTTGAATTGGTTTTTACTCTTCTGCAATCGAGCACTTCATTGATTTCTTTTCAATATAACTTGACACAATATATATATATATATATATATATATATATATATATATATATATATATATATATATATATATATATATATATATATATATATATATATATATATTCTTGATATGCCGCCATTTGCATAAATAGAACTTAAATTCCATTCTTGAATGTGGTAATGTCCTGTGGCCTAATGGTTACAGTGCTTGCTTACAGAGTCTAGGTTGACTCTGTGGCAGGTGTTCGAGATTATCATCCCAGCTGATGAGAGCGAAAGCTCGAAACGCTAGTGTAGGTAAAAATAATTTAATATTATTTATTTAAAATTAATATTGTATATAAGTGAGAAAACAACAACAACGAACACTGCAATCACCAATAAAAATAATTACATAAAAATACATTAAATATTTAGGTGATAAAAATCGTACATATTTCTAGACATATTTCTTGGTCTGATGGTAAAACGCTGAACTATAGACATCAATATCGAAAATTCGATCCTTGTCTAAATTAGCCATGGATTACTATTATGTACGTATAAAATAAATAAAAATATATATTAACGAAAAATACATCCTATAATGCTATTCTCTCTATATATATATATTTAAAAAGTTAAGTATTTTTATATGTTTATGTATTTGTAGGTACAGGATTCACTCCTAACCAAATTAACCGAACATAATGAATTATGGAACACAGTTGTTAGATGTAAGGTGTCCAAATGTGGGCTATATTTAGTTTAATTTATTTTTATGCAAAGGGAGGTAAAAAGGGAGTGGAAGCCCTTATGTGAAAGTTCAGATACCTCTGATTTTTGTGAAATTTTAACAATAGGTATTAGATATCAATTAATAAATATTTCTCATATTACAGTTTCTTTGAAGTATTCAAAAGTCTTTTTAGGGGGCATAATATGGGCACAACCTCCCATTTGAAAATTCAGATGTATCAGATTTGCATTGAATTTGATCCATAGTCATTAGACTCCAACTAAGCAAGATTCTCTGAATTTCAATTTCTTTTAAAGACATTTTCTAAAGTCAAAATCATGTAATGGATTTTGATCAAAATTGGAATAAATATACTAAATATAAGGTTTAGTATCATTATATCTTGATCTTAATATATGTAAAGGGGCATGACAATGGTGCAAAACTGTTCTGTTCGGGAAATTCATTTTACCTGTCCTAAGACGGGTATTCTTCTGATATATATATAAACTACAATTTTGCGGTATTCGCCTCCCCATAATGGAAGCATTGTTCATTAAATTAAAAAAGCCTAACATCAACCATGCCCGTTATGAGGGGTGCGAAGGCGTGTTGAAATGCTGTTGAATGTTTTTAATGTTTTTAATCACATGGAAACGTCTTCTTAAATAAATTAACGAATTTTATTTTGCATTGTTCAATCATCCGCCTGAAGACGACCAATGATGGTCGAAAACGTTTGCGTCAAATATGGAGATTTCCTACACTCCTTGGTTAATTGTACGAGATCTATTGTTCGACGAATAGAAAGATTGGATCAAAAAAGGAATAAACAGAAGTTGGCACTCCTGTTCAATCAGATATGTATAAAAGAAGAATTGTTGCCTAATTATACAAAATTTAAACTATAATAAATAAATGCTGTCAAAGATATTAATTTTTCAAATATTATTTTACCTGTTATGTTAATTTTATGGCTTCTGCAATCTTCTAGCGTGAAAACATGTCTTATTTTTCTGCAACATTTATTATTAAAAATGATTTTCC
This sequence comes from Sepiola atlantica, assembly GCA_963556195.1. NCBI lineage: Eukaryota > Metazoa > Mollusca > Cephalopoda > Sepiida > Sepiolidae > Sepiola > Sepiola atlantica. The sequence continues at coordinate 174,903,833 of OY744516.1, forward strand.
ACTGTTGATGTAACTCGGTCAATGGCCATATATGGAATTCTTATATGTTTTTGATGTATGGGACTGATTTTTTAAAAGTTCATTCAATAATTTAGATCGTTTTTTCTTTTTGTCTTTTCTAAATATATTTTGATAATGTAGTTGAGTTTTCCTTTATTTTATCACTAAAAGTCATATTATGATAACTGTACCCATGTTTAAGATTTATGCTTTTTCTTGATGAAAAATTAGTAAGTAAGAGACAAACTATTGTTATATACAACGTGGGGGAAGCGAAGAAAAAGAAAGCAATATTTTGTTAAGAAGAATTAAAAGTATTAAAATATATACAGCTCGCTTTGCCAGCTCCCTATCACTTAGCACAGTTCACTATCGCTTCACAAAGTTCTCTACTTGAAACCAAAATTTTAAATAATAAACATTTCATTCATAAGTTTCTTGTAAACACAATACTAAAACTTTTTCATTGATTCATATAAATAGATAAACATTAATATTTTGGTAATGTTGATACAAATTTATTTATCTTTGTTGTGAACTTGTAAAGGGTCCAGAAAGAAAACAGGAACTAGGAGTTTAGAGAAAACAAGTATAATGAAATCGAAAAAAAAATATAATGCAACAGAGAACAAGAGTGGTTGTATGTCAGTCTTGACTGCCAGTATAGACTGGTGTGGTTTCAACACTGAGAAGCAAGTGCGCCCAATATTTTTGGAGAGTGGAAAAGTTCAAGTAGTCAGTATAGGTAAGGTACCATAACAAACCCCTCCCAAGCCTTACCTCCTCATGAATCACAGTACATTTCTTTTTTAGCTTGAGGCTGTTCTGAGGCTGCTTGAGGTAGCTGTATGTCAAAAGTGTGTATCTGGTAACCATAACATCTTCCTGGGGAGTGCTGTCAGCGTCTTTCGATAGTTGTTCCCTAATTTGATTTAGGTGTCTCTTATGAGAGAACTGTGGGTCTCTATCAAATTCAGATTTGATATCCTCCAGCTTTTAATTCTAGACTTCTGATTTTGGAGCACATCTTTTAACTTTGAAAAAATGTCTTCTTTGCTTCGACATTCAACTTCAAGACAAGTCAGCTTATCTTTCATAGTCTTTAGCTCTTCTAAGACATCTTTGAGTTGCAACTTTAGCGATTCCCGCTCTGGTACTATGAGTTCACTCTCTAAGCTTTATCCAAAGAATTTAACTTAATTTCTTTCAGTTTAGTGTTAAATATTTGCAGCATGAATTTTGTGTCCTTATGTGCTTTAATTTCTGCCGACAATTTATTTTGAGTCCATTTCATACGATTTTTAATGGTTGAAACAAATTCCTTCTTTCGTTTTTCTGACTAGGTCGTCAGATATTTTACATTTTGGCCAAAAATGTTGGTTTGTAACCCCCATAGGTTGAACCGTTGCATCAAGTCTGTGCCAAATAAATTATTGGTATTTTTAATACAAACATTTTTACTTTTTTGGTAGTTCCGTATAAAAGTAATGTAATAATCTTACCCTTGTTGAAAATCAAGTCAGGCCTCAAAAGGCTGCAAAGGAACGTTTAAACACAAATAAGAAACGTTTCTCCAACAAGATCAAAACAATCATTGAATTTAAAAACAATAAAAAAATAGGTGGAGAAAGAGAGAACTAGAAATCCTCTCTCTCCCTTTTTTCTTCTCGCTTATGCCTCATGGCGAGCGATATTAGAGTTTGATACGGAGCTTCGTGTACTGGCCTAGAATGGATCAGGACATTACGTATGTCGTAAATATCTATAAAGGCTGTGCCTTGGCGGCAAAAGCACCTCATATCAAACATAGTTCGTGGCCAAAGACAAACTGACCTTGGTCGAGAGTACACGTGAATTTTGTGGGTCTATTGGAAGGATTCTATTATCTGATCGTGGTCGATAATTTTTCCAAATGGCCCGAAGTATTATGTTGTAAGAAACCCACTATGGAGGTGACAATCAACTTCTTGCATGAATTGTTTGCCTGTTTTGGGGTAGTCGATTGTTTGGTTAGCAACAACAGAATGCAGTTTACGTCATCTGACTTCAAAGAATTCTGCAAGATTTTTCAGATCAGACACATCACGACTCTCCCATAACATCCGCGGTCAAACGGCCAGGCAGAACGCTTTGTGGACACTCTAAAAAGAGCCCTAAAAAAGCTTCCGATACTACCACGGAAAAGGCCCTGCAACAGTTTTTGCAAATGTACAGAATTATGCCAAACGTGAACATACCATCGTCATTGTCTCCCGCAGAGATGATGATTGCACGGAAAGTGAAGTCTGTTTTTGAAAAATTACTGCCTAAACAGACCAAACAAAGTCGAGCCTCTACTTTACCAAAGAAACGATACATCCTAGGAGACAGAGTATATTTTAAAATGTTTAAAAAGAACGTATCTTTTTGGGAACCTGGTACAATAGAGAAAAGGATTGGATCTATGGTCTACATAATCCAAGGACCTCAGTTCTCTCATAAGAGACACCTAAACCAGATTATGAAAAGACTGTCAGGTGACACTGACAGATCTCCCCAGGTAGAAGAAGAGATGGACGTAATATACAACATCTTTGACTTACCAGTACCCCAAGCAGCCACAGAAAAGCGGCAGTCTAAAAGGAAATGGATAGCTCCGAGTTATATCGAAATAAATCCAAAACGGAAACAATATTCAGACTCCTGAGGAGGCGAGGCTTGGGAGAGAGGTGTTATGGTGCCGTACCTATATGACGAACAGTTGGACTCTCCATTCCTAATAAGATACTGGAAGCATTTAGGTTTCTCGTAATTGGATTAAACTCCAGTCTATCCTGGCAGTCAAGACTGATATACAACTTCTCTTGTTTTCTGTACATATCTTTTCTTCAATATATATTGTTCACCTAACCCCGTGTTCTGTGTCTTTATTTCAGCCCCTAAACAGGGTCACAACAGTTTCTTTAATCTAATTATCTCTAACTATTTATTTGAAGAATGAAAGAGATGCGTAGATCTTCTGCATAGAAAGACGTTTTCTCATTTTTCTTTTTGTCCTCTGTGTTTGATATCTGGTAAAGTGATATTACTGTATAGCCTGAATTATAAAGAGCTCGGATTTGACCAGACTATAACACTAGTAAACAGAAGAGATAAATTGGTATAAAAAATGTTGATATATTAACACTTTTTAAACAAAAGGATTCTATATATGGCATGTAATAGAATTTGTATGAGAGAAAACACAAGAGACAAGTAAAATAACCTTATCTTAGGCTTTATTCGCCTCAACAAAATATACACAAAAAAAACAGAAGAAATATACTGAAGTAGTAACAGCCTCTCACGTGTAATGAAATTGATGGCTGGCATAGCGGGGACATGATGAAATGTAAAACTTTTATAAGCAATACCTTTTCCAATTGTGAGGTTTCTTCTTTTTCTTTAGTATTTCTCTTTCACATCAGATGTGGGTTGCACATTGGCTATGGCGGCACAAAGTGGTTTTCTCCATGAAATTCTATCATTTATGTTGGTGTCAATGTACCATTGCTTGAGGTCATCGTTGACTGAGTCATTCCAAGTCTTTCTTATTCTGCCTCTCTAACTTATGCAAATCAAAATTTTCTTCTTCATTTTCAATATCAGATGTGGATTGCACGTTGGCCGAGGTGATACAAAGTGACTTTCTTCATGAAATTCTTTTATCATTTCCATTGGTTTCAATCTAACATTGCTTGGGGTTATCTTTGACCGAGTCATTCTAAATCTTGCTTGGCTTCAATTGAGATGTGTGTACATCTGTTTATCCAACTAGAGCTTCGTTCAACATGTCTATACCACCATAAGCGGTTGCAACACAGAGCTGATTCCAGTTTGGGCACCTTTAACCTCTGTTGTCAAGACGCACACCACAAATTCACTGAACTATATCCCTGTTATTCTCTGCATCCTCAGAAAGTTCTAGAGACAAATTCTAGACTTCCATATTATTCCATATTTATTGCACGTTTCCTTGTGTATTATAGGTTAGTTAAGTATTCTCTATACTCTTTTGATTGAAAGTCCACAATGTTATAGTCTGCTCGAATAAAATATTTCACTCTGTCAGATGTGATCACACCTAGGACAGAGTAAAAAATGAAAGAAATGTATCTCAGGGCTGGACCAATGATGGATGTTGTCTAAAAAAGGAGTGTTTGACAAAACTGACGAGTCATCGATCCGATTTCTTTCTAATAAGTAGGGCTCTTTTGCGACCAAAATGAATTCCTGGCCTTGTCCTGAAGACACAGATTCATAGACACTCATTGCTGACATCAAACGATGCAGTTACACACCTGTTCACATACCTCACTCAACCCACATGACACCGATCGCTCCTCAACTATTCTTATACAAGAGAACACAGTCACCTTCCCTTGGCAGAGTGACTGGCACCTCCCCAGTCAGCGAAAAACACTCTTTAGTTTAAAAGGATTGTATGGTATTAACAATACAATCCTTTTAAACTAAATCGTGTTCCTCTTTTTTCTTTGCTTCACCAACAACGTTTACTGTCATTTTTTTTGTTTTCTCACAACAATGCACGGTATATAACAACCGTCTGAATGGATATAAACATGAGTACCCAATGATCTGGTGCAGACACTTCATAATGACGAAAGAAGTTAGGTCAGGACAATACAAATGCAAAAGGAAAACAGGAGTATTCGTCTACAATAGTCAGTGGATAACAGGCTCTTAGAACAGAGGGAAGTGACCTTTAAAGTCTATGCCGAATTGTTTCATAGGCTGAGTCGATTTAATGAGCATAGTGGAGTCCGGAGAGTAGAATGTAGACTTCATGCAACCGGTCAGCATACATGGTTCAGGGTAACAACAACCAAGGTGTTAGAGGCATCAGTTCTAATATTCAAGGTAAGATTTTTCCGAATATCCACTTTAATGTCCTCAAAAGCTTCCTCAGTCTTAAAATCAGAAGGAAATAACGTAATGGTAATTATTTCAGAAAATAGTAAGAGAAGAGTTTGATTACTCGCTGTAATGCTTCCTTATCTCGAGGTTTCTTAAGAGGAAGTAACAGTCTGAATCTGGTCGATTAGATCTTTGGCTGATCTGATAGCCGAGCAAGGTTACAGCGTCAGTTGAGAAAATATGCCTTTCCTCGTTTTACATTACGTATTTTCAGGAATTTTTCCAAATTAATGGTATGTTCCTCCATTTTGCCACAGATTGCCACATTATCTACACATGAAAACTTATCAGCAAATTCAGGAAATTAACTTGTAACCCTAAATAGTATGCAACAGAACTAGTCGAGCATTAGCTTCAAAGCTATGTCTTTTTTCAGAGCCTTTAAGTATTTAAAGTATTTGATGATATTTGCTTTTTCAGCCAAAGGTGCTGAAGTAGCTACCTAACATATCAAGTTGTTAATTCGAGAAAAAAGAAAAACGTCTAATAGAAAATCGCTTATTAGAGCTAATAGACTCCTAAACAAGTTTAAATATTTTCATGATCACATGACCTCTACCATTTGGCCTCCTAGCTCCCCAGATCTCAATCCTTTGAACTACTATGTATGGAACATAGTTGGCAAGTGGACTTCATAACACTAAATAATCTCTAAAAGTCTCCATAGTTCAGTAATGTCTAATATGAACAAGAACTACCTGATCCTAGCATTTAGGCGATTCATATCGCACATATAAAAGTTGAAGGAAACTTTAATAAATTAAATTACAAAACAATATATTTGTTGATCAACTAGTCTTTCATTACTTTTTATTTTATTGATTAAAGTCTCTTTTAGTTTCAATAATGGTATTTTGTGAAGTATGAATCACCTATGTGATAGGATCAAGTAGTCCTTGTTCATATTGAGCATTACTCTAACTAAGGAGACTTTAATGGATTATTTAGTGTTATGAGGGTGCTCATTAACCTTTTTATCAACTACACTCCATACATAGTAGTCCAAAGGATTGAGATCTGGGGAACTACGAGGCCAAATGGTAGTGATCATGTGATAAAAAATTAAGTTGTTGATGATTATTTGAAAACCATTTACTTCATTGGTATCATTAAATGTTTTTGTTTTTTTTACTTTTGTTCACCCCAAACAAGACACAATGCCATTAAGACGTAAGGAACTACTGTGAATTAGGGGCATCCTAAGTGGGAAGTTGTGCAGCAAGATGCTTATTCACATTACATTTAAACTTCTGCATGTTGGTACAGTCAGAGAAACAGGAAGCAGAAAATGGAATTCCAAAGTTTGAGAAAAGAACCTATTAGAATAGAAAGCCCTCTGGCATCTGGGGACCTCTACAGTGAATGGGTGGGATCTTGCTGACTGACAGATTGATTGGGGGTATTTACCTAGATGAGGCACCAGTGAAGCACACTCATCAGAGCACATTCCATTAAAGTACATGTAAAATAAGACTAGGGATGCAACATTGCGGTGATGAGACAGAGACTGGAGCTTGTTTGATAGTGTGGGACTTCTTAGATTAGAGACTTTTTTGGGGACCCTGTTTAAGAGGGAGATGCTAGTGGTTGGTGCACCAGCCCAGATCTGACAACAATACTCCATGCATGGTGGCTTTTAAAAATATAGGATACTGACAGACATGAGAAGTTTTCTAACTCAGTAGAGGGAGCCCACCTACCTTGCAGCAGCCTTGGCAATGTCTTCTATGTATTTGTTCCAATTCATGTTAGCTGTGAATTTTAGGCCAAATAGTTTGAATGATGAGCTCTTAGGTAGGGTGCTATTAGACATGGAAATCGGTGGTTAGAAAATTTTCTTATAATTGTTGAAGGAAAGGTGCTTTGTCTTAGTAGCATTAAATGTTACCAACCATTTATCTCCCCATTTCACTACAGACTGGAGGTTATTTTTTCAGGATTCAGCCATTGTCTTGGATATGCATGTGTTCGTTTTTCTCACATGTCAGGAATAGAGCATGGTGTCGTCAGCAAATATACCCATCTCGGACACAATTTCATCAGGAAGGTCGTTTATAAAGATCAGGAATAATAACGGTCCAAGGATCAACCTTTGGGACACACCCACATCAATATCATATTGTTTAGATTTACGACCATCAAGGACAACCTGGATCTTTCTTTTGGTTATGAAGCATCTAATTATATTAAATATTCGTCCAGTAATACTATATGAATTAATTTCCATAAGACCACCTTCATGCCAGACTCTGTCAAAAGCCTTGGATATATCGAGCACTACCACTCTAGCTTCACCAGTTTTATCCAGTGTATGGTAAATGCGGTCCAAGATGACCAAGATATCCGCAGTAGAACGGGCTTGCCTAAATCCATACTGTTGGTCAGAAAGAAGTTTAGCATTAACGAGGTGGTGAACTATTGCTAGATTGATTAAAGATTCAAAGACTATATCGAAGAGCAAGAGGAGACTGATAGGGCGATAATTTTGTGGGTCAGTTCCTTCACCAGAATTCTTGAACATTGGTACCAAAGAGGCAATTTTCCAACTACCAGGGAAGCAAGATTCGGTAAGGCATTTGTTGTAGAGTTTAGAGTGTACAGGTTAATTTCAGCAGAGCATTTCTTTAAGACTATAGCAGGGATAAGATCAGGCCCACATGCTTTGGAGGTGTAAGCTTTGTTATGATATCCTGGACTTGAGAAGAGGTGATAACCAGATCGTAGAGTGTTGCTTCAGTCCACAGTGGAAAGTTTGGGAGGGAGTGATTAGGGGAGTTCAACGTGGAGTTCAAGGCGAATCGATGGGCAAGCAATTCAGCCTTATCAGATGCCGTGCAGGCGACATCATGGTGGTAAGATAGCAGAGGAATTGTTGACTACCCATTATTCACCACACTATTATAAATTTTCCAGAAATCGCGATTTCCTAATTTCTATGACTCAGTGTGCTTTCTGGTCATCTCAGTATACCTACTCTTAGCTGCGGCTATTTCACTCCTGCAATAATTTCTTGATGCTATAATTTTTTGTTTATGTGCATCAGACTTATGGCGGCTGAATTGTCAGAGTGCTTTCTGCTTATGCACAATAGCAGCTGCACAGTTTGAAGTGAGCCATTGTGGAGAGTGGATCTTGCTATAGAATTTCTGTGTGGGGACATGTACTTCAATGCCTACCTTGATCCATTCAGTTGCCTCATTTGCACACTGTTCAGCAGGGAGAGAAAAAGTTTTACTCCATGGTGATGTGATGGATTCCCAATCAGCTCGTTTGTAGTATCCAGTCGTTTTGAGCAATGGCTCTTCAGCTTGGGGTCGAAAGTTTAGGGTGATATCGATCACTATCACAACATAATCAGCGTTCCCAACTGGGCTATGAGCATTCATCACACACGCCTCGGGTAGTGTCGTCAAGAATAGATGGAGAAGTGAGGTTGGGAGGCGGGTCGGAAAAGTGACAGTGTGTGAAAGGGAATGTGCAATAGAGAAACTATGTGTGATGTTACCAGCTATGTCTGTATAGCTAAAGAAACCAAGCCAATCTCTGTGGTGGACATTAAAATCCCCAAATACATGTATTTGAGCACTTGGCTCTAAAGAGAGTGCTGTATTAATATTATCTGAGACACACTTGAGGAAGGTACAGTCCTGGGTCGAAGCAGAACGGTAGAGTAAGTATAAATAACTAATGCTGTATTATAAGGCTAATCTAAAACACATGTAGGCATGATCATCTGATTCTAGACTATGTTCTCTAGTCAAGAGAAGGGTGTTACGAATATAAACCCCAAGTCTGTGCATATACTTATCCGAGTCCTTACGGCAGAGTAGGAGGTATTCAGTCATGTCAAAGTGATTTGAGGGGTATAGGTTAGTTTCACTTAGTGCTAGGATATCTGCAGAGTTTACTAGAATAAATGATTCTACATCATCGAGGTTAGTCCTACACCCTCGGATATTTGTGAAAAAGAGCCTCAAAGGACGATGCGATTTGATTGATTTGGGGTGGGGCGTCTGGTTTGATTGTTTTTCGTTTTATTGTCATAGTCATTTATATTGATAATAGATAGAATGGGTTGGACAAAGTGGGTGTATTTTGAGTGCCAGAAGACAAAGTTCACAAAAACAGACCATTAGCTGAGCCTTAATCTATGAGGTTTTGACCTTTGGAAAAACCACCGGACATAAGTGCAGGTTCCAATTCCAGGTGCGACGTGGCACTACAGTTATCTCACTATTATACAACTGTTGATAAAGCAGTCGCTCTTAGTGCTACCTAATAGTTAGGGCTCTTGTACTAGCAATCGGAAACAGAAGCCAGACAAGCTGTCAAACTGATACCCTCAACCTGTCAGATAAGGGTGGCCCAGACTAGTCATGTGAAACCAAGTGGCAAGCATGTGTCTGTAGGTATACTAGATAGAGAGAAAGAGATGGTAGAACGGCGTTCATTGTCCTAGTCAGGAAACAAGGCCAAACACTGGGTATCTTTGACGAGTCCCTGTGATGGTACCTCTGCGCAAGGTTAATAAACAAACAAGGGGTGCAACGGCCGGGCGATAAGCAGAGCCTATCTACTCCTTAAGCAATTTAAGTTTGTAAACCGTATATTTTGTTTGAGTCTCCAGTTCTAGGAAGGTTGTCGACCAGGACTAAGGAGGTGTTCCGCCCCCAGTGGTTCAGTGCCATGGTGTATGAGGTTTTACGTCAGAATTTTCCTTCTCCTAGATAGATGACCTAACAAGATCTAACGGGTCCATCACACTGAGAGGGGTAATCTCGTGCCTGGGTACTATGCCAGGTATTTCTGTGCCCCCGCCTGGATAGATAAGAATTATAAGTTTCTACTTTGGATAAGTTTTGCTGTCTCTTTCCCAAAAATAAAATAAAATTGAAGAGGTTTCCCTCTCATAATAGGTAGAAAGGGGGTAAATTTAAAGCATGGGAAGCATGCCAATCTGTTTTTATTTATTCATTTCTTTTACAGACACAAACTTTCATTTGTTGAGTGAAAAAGATGGTCAAAAAATACAAGGGTTACTTTAACAACTTATTTTCCCAAAGCCTTGTATTAACTAGAGATGTAAGAGTATTTTAAGCATAAACTAAGAGACACGCGAAGAAAAAAAAAAGATTAATTTGAAAAAGAAATTAATTAAATACGGTAAAATAAATACAAAACAGAAATAAAGGGAAATAAAGCACTTAGCTACGACGTTGTGTGTTTGTCATATTCATTCATCCTTACTGACCGATCGGCCAGCTTTGACCTGCAAATTTTGTTAGTATTTACATAGAACCAACTCCATATATGGAGATGGGAGGAAAAGACTGACGGATTCGCATTCAGGTGGGGAGGGGGGTCATTTTTTCCTCTAAAATCAGCTTCGTGTTAACTAGAGATTGTGCTAGTAAACTTCTCACACCTGACATTATCCTATATCTCTACAAAGCCGCCATCCACCCATGCATGGAGTATTGTTGCCACATATGGGCTGGTTCATCATCCACTAGTCTCTCCTTCTTAGACAAGGTCCAAAAAAGAGTCGCCAACTTAATAGGTCCTTCACTATCTACCAAGCTCCAGCCCCTATCCCACTGCCACAATGTTGCTTCCTTGTGCCTGTTTTACAAGTACTTCAATGGATTGTGCTCTGATAAACATGCTGCTCTGGTGCCCCCACGACGTAAATTCACTAGACCAACCCGACAATCTGCCAAATCCCATCCATACACTGTGGCGGTTCCCAGATGCCGAAGAGCTTTCTACTCCAAAAGCTTCTTTCCTAGTACTGCTGGACTCTGGAACTCCCTCCTGCTCCCTGTTTTCCTGACGGTACTGACATGCAGAAATTTAAAACTAATGTAAACAGACATCTCGCTGCACAGCTCCCAATTTAGGTTGACCCCCCCCCCTTTAAAAAAAACTCTCACCCTTTTTCTCAGTAGCCCCTTACGTCTACAGTGGCGGCCTGCCTTGTTTGGAGTGAACTATGTTAAAAAAAAATTTTTTTAGAAAAAGAGTTTTTTTAAGTATGGACTAAAAGGCACACGAGGGAAAAATGTAACAAAATTGGTACAGCTGAGCATTGGCTTCAAAGCTGTGTACTTTTCCCAGAGTTTCTAATAGGTATTTGGTGGTTTTTACTTTCGAGATCAAGGGTGCTGAAGTAGCTATCTAAGCAAGTTATCAATTCGAAGGAGAGAAAAACCATCTAATAGGGTGAACCAATTTACGGTTTCTGCATAGTCCAATATTATCCTCCTTTTAGACTTTTCTCCCAAAGTGACCACTAGGTTTTATGATCCTTTCTTTTAGTATTCTTTTTATTTTAGAAGATTTTATCAGCACCTGAAAAAGTGCCAGGATTTCACGGTCATGAGTAGTGAAAAAAGAAGGTAAATAAAAAAAATAAATAAAAAGGTTGTATATTTATAGCAGCAAGACCATGCACAGTTATTTTCAAATAAAGCTAAATGAGACGGAAACGCACAATTTTTGTTGCAAGAAGTCGTAGCCTAGTAATACATTGCATCATAAGTAAAGTAATGTGGCTAGTTTGATGTTAGGGTTAAGCTTTATCCTGCCCCAGTAAGTCGACTGATACGGTGTCACTTATTTTAGAAGACAGAGCTGAGATAGCTAGACTAACACTACCAGTTTGGCTATCCATGAAACTCTTGGTACTTCCGGTGTCTATTGTCTGAACTATTGTTAATTTTAACATGCATAATAACCTGCGACAAATTAACAGTGCCAGTAACCAAATCCAAATTTAGGACGAATGTCGGTTGGCTAAATTTAATGTAATATCCCTTTTTTTTTTAAAACTTAGTTCACCCTAAACAAGGCAAATTGCCACTGTAGACGTAAGGGGTTACTGAGAATTAGGCTGAAATTTTAGGGGGTCATCTTAAATTAGGAGCTGTGCAGCGAGATGCTTATTCACATTAGCATAAAATTGGAATATTTTATATTTTATTGTTTTGGTTGCACACATGGGAGGAATATATAATTAGTCTCTTTGAGAATAATTACATGACAACGTCGTCTATTTTTTTACCATAGTCTGGGAGTCATTTGACTCCATCAAAACGATAACCTAACTGGTAAGATCGTGAGGGGTTAAAAAGTCTGTTCAAATATGATAACACGTTCAAATGACTTCCAACTTATCTGAAGACAGAGTTTTGTTTCGAATTTCCCAACATATGCATAGAACGAGATTACAAACTCTCACACAATAAATGCCTTCTAACATAAATTTCTCAACAAATGTAAAGAATAAGATTACAAAATCTCACACAATAAACCCCTTCTAACATAAATTTCTCAACACATGCATAGAATGAGATTACAAAATCCTGCACAATAAACCCCTTCTAACATAAATTTCTCAACACATGCATAGAACGAGATTACAAAATCCTGCACAATAAACCTCTTCTAACATAAATTTCTCAACACATGCATAGAATGAGATTACAAAATCCTGCACAATAAACCCCTTCTAACATAAATTTCTCAACACATGCATAGAACGAGATTACAAAATCCTGCACAATAAACCTCTTCTAACATAAATTTCTCAACACATGCATAGAACGAGATTACAAAATCCTGCACAATAAACCTCTTCTAACATAAATTTCTCAACACATGCATAGAACGAGATTACAAAATCCTGCACAATAAACCCCTTCTAACATAAATTTCTCAACACATGCATAGAATGAGATTACAAAATAAGCACCTTCTAACATAAACACTAAAAGTCTCCAAAGGAAATAACTTTAGCCCAACAGATACAAAAAAAGCGAAAGATAGATACTCAAATGAAATAGTCCATAATATAGAAAACTAAAAGATTTTAACAGTTCAGACGCCATTGACACAATTAAATAAATGCTGCAAATTTATTTGAATAACAAACGCTGCTGGAAAAAATGTATTTATTATTTACCAATATTGAATGAGTTACTGAAAGAAGATGCAAAACGGATAAAAAAAAAAAATTAAACGTCGGACTTGCTTTTGCCGCTTATATGATCTCAAATGTGAAATAATTGTAACTAGTGATGCCAGTTGATACTGTAAAGGAGCTACCTTTTGCATAAAATAAAGGTACTTGTATCCTGGTACCTTGTATTTGGTGCAGCATTCACTCTGAGTTAGTTGAGGAAGTTTCTAGGAAATATTAAATTCACAAGCAATCCCCAGTCACATCTATATAAAAATAAAAGTGGGTCGTTAGAACCAATATAACATGCTCCAAGAAAATCTATACTATCAGAAAGAAATTGTAGTCAAATCGCAGTCAAATAGAGAAGTAAAGCCTTACTATGTTATTTGCGCATCAAATATTTCGCAGATTCATCCACAGCAGAAGATTTATCTTGCAAACCGGCCGCAGACTACATTTAAAAAGAGTCTACCGACCTATACGGAAAATTGATTACAACGATAGGTGATCATTTTACTCAGCTATGATTTTAAAATGGAATTCTTACCATTAAAAAAAAAACTAAATCAGGCTGATGGTGTATTTAGGTTGATCATTAAATTTTGTGAGCCTCTCAAGGATGTGGTAATTGCAGCTTTACAAGCTGAGAATGAAGTAAAAAAAATATTCTCTGCAATACCATAAAAATATTCTCTACATATGAGATCTTCCAGTGACACAGGATGAAATTAAGAGAACCTCGGATAATCTATCTTCTATCTGTAATGAAGTGCTGATATATGTTGAAAGAATGGTGGTTCCTACATCACTTCAAAAATGGATTTTATAAAAGTTTCACAGAGGTCATTCGAGATCTCCAGGATTAAGTTATTAATACATAGTTAGGTTTATTGGATTAATATGGAGAAATACGTTGAATAAAAAGGTAAATTTATGCAACGGTTGTGTTTATTCTAAATATACGGTCACGTTTCGTTGGGAACGACAAGACGGTCACGCAACAGAAAAAAAAAGAAAGAAAAGTCTTAGGTCCTCAGGTTCAAATATGTATACACAAGAGGGGAATGGGGACTCTTTCTCAAGACACCAGTAAAAATGAAGAGACAGACGACAAACACTTTGTGAAAGAACGGAAGATCAACATAAGTTAAGGAATTAAAATGACAATATTTATTTATAAGAGGGTATAAGAAGGGATGTGATACAAAACAAAACAAAACAAAATAACACGGGATGGGGTCTTAACGGATATGTACCTAGGACGAGCGAAAATATATATATAATACAAAACGTATCAGCATGAGAGAAAGAAAAGTATCTGACTCACAGTTTTCAAATTCGTAGGAGACGCTCAAATCCTCAAGCAGTTGTAGGTAGTTCTCGTCGGTTGTCGTTATTGGTTCCAGGGAAAAGCCAAGAAAAGTTCTTATCGACTTAGCACGTTTTGGCTATATCGTTAGCCGACTGTTATTCGGTATACCTTTAGCTTTTAACAGGATACGTTCTGGGCATGCTCTTTGTGTCAGTGTCCAGACAGTTTTGCAGTTTCCAATATGCAGTGATTTGCACCGTGACCTTTCCAACGTTTTCTTCTGTCGTAATTTTCTAAAGCGACCAATGTCACGTCCGTTCGTTCCCAAACATGGGGTGGGTTTTTTTGGTATAGCAGTTTTCCCTTCCTCCTCTTTTTCCCTTTGGCGGCAAAAGGGTTCACACTGGACTGGGTGTCAGGTTGGGGTATGAGAAACGGGTCGCTGAGTACACACGCGAGGTTACTAATCCCTTTTTCTCAATGGTCATATTCTTAAGACTCAACAGTGGGAAGGGGACAGCCAGAGCCACAGAAACATACACTCTCGTTTTACCCCCATTACCGAAAAGACAAATATAGTCTTTTCGTCTCTCAAGCCGGTGAACAAAGGAAGTTTTAAAAAGAAAAATATATATACAGGGCGTTACGGAGCCCTCCTTTTTGCTGGAACAGTTGGCCTGAGGAGGTCTAGCTAATTGATAGCTTTGACGAAAAAAATGTTTGTATATACATGCTCCGGTGTTTAAAGCTTTTGCTCTCATCAGTGTAGGAAGTGAGAATTTCAGATGTTCACAAAGAGCAAATCCGGTTCACAGTCAACCTAGACTCTGCACGCTTTTGCTCTATCCCCAAGCCATCGGGAATTATCAGGTGATACAGGAGAAATTAAGTTTTATTGATGCCTAAATACAGCGGGCAGTAAACAGCAGACAATCGAGAGGGTTCAACGAATGTTATTGGAAACTTGCTTATAGCTAAGTGACAGTCTGTTTTTTAATATCTCTGAACAGTGCTCAACTTTAATTTCTTAAAGAGGCTTTATAACAATAAATAAATATTAAATTATTATTACCTACATACGCCGGCGTTTTAAGCTTTTGTTCTCAGTTATGGAGTTAATAATCCAATGTAATGAAACATGAAAAAAGGATAACTGAAAATTGTTTACATATTCATCAAGATTTCGTCTTTATTGTTCAAAGACTTCATCAAAATGACTGATGTGAAGAAAAATATAGAAATTAAAATTTGAAATACGTCTATGACGTGGCAAGAATTATTATTTTTTCAAAAAGCATAGACGTAAAAATTCGAAATGTGTGGTGGGTCTATGAAGTAGAATAAATGCTCTTTTTTGTATTGTTTTAATATAGATGTTAACAAGAAATGGGAAGTTATACAAAGTTTTGTCGGGAATGTGGTGTAAAAATAGCTAGTCTAGAACTAAGCTTAGGTTTTGTTCGTTTAGTATTAGTTTTGCTGATTAAAGGAGATAAATTGTAGAAGCCATTCCGTTCTTTAATTGTGTCACAGTTTATAATGCGTGCTGATTCAAGAAGTCTTCGGCAAGATTTATTTAGAATGAATTTAACGAGTCAAGATAGCTAAAAGTTAAAGGAATGGTCATGCTGTAATATATAAGTGAATAGTGTATTAATATATATTCCTGCTTTAGATGTGGGTGTTTGCCTACCCACGCCAATAATACAATATATTACAACACTCTAAATAAGCTAGAAATTCCAAAAACACTAACTATATCTCAAACTATAAAACAGACACTACAAACAACAAAATATTTATCTAAAACACCCACCTTTAAACCAAGAATATATACTGTCTCATGCAATAATAAAATATATATTGGTGAAACTCATCGAGATCTTAAGAAAAGGTTGGATGAACATCGAAGAGACATAAAAAAATAATAATCCCCTAAATGCACTATTCTCTCATATAACAACATGACCATTCCTTTAACGTTAAACAAGCTAGACTTGTTAAATTAATTCTAATATATATATATATATATATATATATATATATATATATATATATATATATATATATATATATATATATATGAAGTGGATGGTGGTTGAGTTGAGAGGGCGTATATGGAACAGTTGTAGAGTGTTCAAAGACCATCACCTGGCACATAAGCAACTCAAATGTCAGCTCCATCAGGGTGTTGATAATGATCTAGATGTAAACATCAAACGCTGAAAGTGTCAACAGGTACTTCTCTCAGAGGCTGATTATGTAAATCCTGAAGAAGCATGAAATAACATCCAAAATATTTCTCAATCTGTGTGATGTGTAATAATGTCTGTAAAACCAGTTCTGAACACAGGAAATATATTTCAAAAGACGACCATATAAATGCCGTGGAAATTATGGTGTTTGTGTGCCATCGTTGCTACAGGGCATGCAGATAGATAATAGAATAGATTTGAATCTATTTCCGATAGTATATTATGTATTGCACTGCTTTTTTATTGATGCTAATTTTTGTGTGGTAATATCATTAAATAAATTATTAATTTAGTCCATGGGGCTAAATTAATCGTTTTTAACATAAAAAGATACAGTGCAATACATAATATACTATCTGAAATAGATTCAAATCTATCTATTCTATTATCTATCTCTATATATGTAAAGTTATCCTGTGGATTTCTAACTAACAGACCAAAATAGCATTGAATCTGAGAAATCGATATTTGATTCTGCATGGCGAAATGAGTGAAGTATAGAATATTTCAATCCATGTTATTTACATAATGAAAAAGGAACTCAAATCATTTAATCGTTTACATACTACATCCGGCCCGATAATTCTTTCAATAGCATAAACTGTACGACGAATATGTACCCAGTGAACCCATTCACTCTCGTCGTTTTCATTTTTTATCTGGATCAACATGTCGTTGGTTTTGGCGACTTTGAAAGTACCGATCCAGTGTAGGTAATAGCAGATTGAGGACGATGGATTAGCACCTAATCGCCGACTTGTACTAGGTCTTTCACATTTTCATCCAATTTTGAAATTAAGATGTAGTCAGCTTTATTGTTGACCACTGCAATGCATTGGTGGACTTGCCTCAATAGAGCATTGATCTGCAATGCCGTAGGCTGTGGTGCTGTGGTTTGTGAGTCTGTTGTCAGGTAGCTTGAATAAACTGATGTTGGGTTGTCAACCAGTGACTATATAATGTGGTGACGCATGGTAGCATTCATCAAAGAGACAACAGATTCGAGGACGTCAGTCCATTCACAGTCTCTATCTTCGCAAAGCATGTAGATGGCTTTTTTCATTGTGCTGTGTTGCCGCTCAATGTTGCCTGAGCTTTGTGGTCGCCATGCGCAGTGTAATTTCTGCATGATTGATATGAGTTGACAGAAGTTCTTGTATACCTCCCACATGAAATGAGTTCCGCGGTCGGATGACACAATGCATGGTATTACTCTGTGACGAAGAAAGAAGCTCGCAGGATCTCTGGCACACGATCTCTGACAGTGAGATGTTTGTTGAAATTGTCCAGCATGGTTAGGATACAAAGTTTACCCTTTGAGACTGGCATTGTGACGAACTCGACGTAAATGATCTCAAATAGCCTTTTTCCACGCTTACAGTGGGCCAGTTTTTGCATCTGCCATAGTTGCCTTTCGCTTGGCACATATTTCGCAGGAGTCGACATATGTTTTAATGTCATGATCCTTGAGTTCCCACCAGTAGCCAGATAGATGTTCACACATACGAGTGATACTGAATGATTGATGCAATCATGTGCCTGATGCAAGTACTTGGGCAGAACCTGTACAGTACGACCAGTTTTGGGGAATGATTGTCGTCCCTAATCATCAGAATAGAGGTGTGTCGTCTGTGTACTGTTCAGTGGCGATGTTGATATTGTTGCAATTTTTTTTAGTAGGGATGGTTGACATAGAGTGGTAGGCAAAGAATGCATCCGTTATATTTTTGTGGTGGCGAGTTTTCTGAGGTGTATGTGTTTTGGGAATGAGCATCGATCCATCTATTTCGTCAGTACACCATGATGGGACGTAAATGAGTAGGGCAGAACCTTGAATTCTGAATGTTTTGCCTGCAGGGGTGGTATCGACCGGTATATTGTTTTTTCTTTGGCAGTGACTCCTGCTGAGCATGTCGGCCCAGACATTGGATTCGCATTGTTAACACCCGCTGATCCAGATAAGTTAGTGATCTGTGATCGGTGAAGATGACGAAAGGACGGCTGTGCAGGAAGTAATCGAATTTAGACACGTCCCATTTAATCGCTTATGCCTGTAGACCAGTTTTGTTCTGTGGGGCTAAATATGTGCAAAGTGACTACTATGATCCTCTTTCTTTCCGTTATCGTCTTCTTGCATCAGGATGGCATCGCATCACATCAGTGGTGAGTGTTAAAAGTTGATTGAAGTCAGGAAATAAAATAACTGGCGGTGAGGATAGTCGGTTTTTAATCTTTTTAAAGACCTTGTCGGCCTGCTCAGTCCAAGCAAATGGTTCATTGGCCCTGTTTGGTTCGTGGATGGGAGCCATGATGCTGGAAAATGTGTCTGACCTGATTCGCTTCTATACTACACGGCCTATGAGGCTTTGTAGTTCCCTTTTTGTTGTTGGGGGTTTCATTTGTATGATGGCATGGACGACCGAGGAATTTTGCTTCATCTCCAAGGAAGGTACATTTATCCAGATTCAATTTTAGTCCAAATTTACGAAGGGAGGTAAAAAGTTGCTTCAGTGCTAGTATGTATCCTTCAAATGTTTTGCGTGGACTAGGTTGTCGTCAATGTATGAGGATATGTTGGCACGAGATGTAACGGTTGCCAAGGCTTTGGCTATGCACCGGGAGAATATCTGTCTAGCAGATGTAAAGTCAAAGGCCAGCCACGTATATTGGTAGTATTTGCCCTTCCATGTGAATGCAGTTTTGTGTCAATCACATTCATCGATGGCGATTTGCCAGTAGCAGCTGCGGAGATCAAGAGACGCAAAATATTTGTTTCCTTTGCCAATTTCCTTTGTCGATCGTTGGCATGGGGTAAGGGTCGAGATCGACTAGAACCTTGTTGAGGATTCCCTTGAAATTGGCGACTACCCGGATTGTTCCGTTCTTCTTGCAGATGGTAAATACAGGGCTATTAAAGCCCTTGGGATCGCTGCATAGTTCAATGTCCCCCTGGTGGCCATGTGTGTAATTTCAATGTCGATATCGGCTTCAAGAGCCTGAGCGATCGGGTGTTGCTTCTAACAGCAGGACTGACCATTCGTCGGTATTCAAACTGATCTGATGAAGGTACCCTTTTCGCCGTTTTCGGTACTGAGGATGTTGGCGAAGCGGATGAGTAGGTCTGCTGTGGCTTCCAGTTCGTTGCAGTTTGGATGGTTGGGAAGTGATAAACTCGCATTTTTCTTTAGTCAATGTAATTTTCTATTTAGTATGTGTGGTCCTAACGAGTTACTCAGTAATGTGAGCTCCAAGTATAGTGTCATCAGCTGGTATTTCGAGTGTAGGAGCTGGCAGCATTGCTGCTCTGTGGGTTGTCTGACTGGACGCGAGTGTGTGTCTAAATTCAATCATTGTGTCTTGGTTGTTGACTACATATGAATTAAGTGTGCTGTGACCTAGGACGTTTTGGCTGATCCCCTTAAAATATGGTGAACCACGTTGGCCAATGGTGATATCACAGTCTAGTTCACCAAGGACGGTGATGCTCCCGTTTATTCCTTTTATGAGGGCGTCGGACAGAAGAATGTGTTTAATTTGCTTCTTTGGGCAGTAGAGAGATTGGCATAATGCAGATGGAACAGCCAGAGTCTATCATTGCTACATTGGAGAAGGTGATGCCCTCGACAGTGAAAGTGGTTCTGACGAATGGAGACTGCTGCTTAGAATGTTGTTGGATGTTGAACAGGTGATGGTGAGAGTGCTGGACAGAGTAGTGAGACATCACGCCTCGTCTTGTCCATACCGAAAATCCGGATCGATGATGGTGGGTGCTTTGTCTTCCATAGTTGCGACGTGAGCCTGTGTGAGAAATGGGTGTCGGTATTTGCAGTTGTGCCCGTGAAAACATGGGTGGCCTAGTGTATAGTTTCTGCAGATGGCGGCTTCCAAATTCCGGTTGCCGTTTCTGCATGTCTGATTGTATCCTTGATTGGCATTGTGAGATGTGTCGGATTTGGTTTGTGTCTGTCTGTGTTTGCTAATTGTCGTCTTGGTCCGGCTAACATCTTGGGTTGTTGATTTGATCGGTATGGTTTGTGTGTGTAGTATGCGGTGGTATCATGACTGGTGGTCTCATCTGTTTCGATATCACAATCTAGGTATTGTTGGGCCTCGCTTGCAATACTGCCAGCTGTGTAATGGTTGTCCATGGTTTTGATGAGATAGCGGTCTTTATGTGGACGGTGGCCTCTCTGATTGTGTTTTTGAGCCGCCCAGCAAAATCTGTTAATTTTTCGCCGGCTTACCATTGTAGGTCCCAAGCTCGGCTAAGATGCTGGAAGTTGGTCATCTGGCTGCCGTGCGTGGTTACCAGGTAGGTCGTAAGCTGTTTGAAGCTGGATGCATCGTTCTGGAGTCCAACATCTGCTTAAAAATGCCTTGGATGAGCAGTTGTTTGTTGATTTTGATGAATTCCTCTTCTATCCTGGAGTAGGCGGCGAAGTCCGGCTGAACGTGTATCATGTATATCTTGTTGAGGTCTGTGATGAATCGGTTTACGTCGTTCCCTGGGTTGAAGGTCCTTATGTCCCTCATGGCGTCACGTAAGGATTGTTGTGAGTCATTAGCTCATAATCAGTGGGTGTGTGGATGGCGTATGTGGCCACTGTGGATTTCAGGGTGGCTAACATATTGTCAAGATCTATTTGTATAATGTCGATCCGTGCCTTGTTTGGATGTGGTTTGGTTTTTAAGTCCATTAGCTCCGGCTTCTGTATCCTGACGAGGTCGAGGAGTTTGTTGCGTGCAAGACCTGAGTAATCCATTTCCCTTGCTGCACGCTTCTGACACCAGATGTTATAATAAGCGTTTGGTAGCAAGGAAAAAGGAGACGAAACAGAATGAAAATTAAACAAATTGTATTGTTTTAAAATACATCAGATACAAAACAAAGTTGCTGTTGTTGTTCTTCCGTGTGTAGAGTTCTTGTTGTTGTTATTCTGCTGTGGTAGAGTCGTTGCTGTTATTGTTATTGTTCTGCCGTGGTGGAGTTGTTGCTGTTCTTGTTGTCGTTCTGCCGTGGTAGAGTCATAGTTGTTGTTGTTGTTGTTGTTGTTGTTCTGCCGTGGTAGAGTCGTTGTTGTTGTTGTTGTTGTTGTTCTGCCGTGGTAGAGTCGTTGTTGTTGTTGTTCTGCCGTGGTAGAATCGTTGTTGTTGTTGTTGTTGTCGTTGTTCAAGGTGTGATGTAGTCAGGTAGGCGAGTTCGAGTAGAGTGGGTTAGTTGAGTGAACTTGCTGTCGGGCCTCCGCTATTTAAAAGTAGTACGCAGACGGAGTCGTAGACATCCAGCTCCCAAACGACAGGAACAAAAAATGGTCCTTGACTTTAGAAAACTGTGTTTCTTTTAAACTTTATTTTCGCCATAGTGTGCACAGAATATGAGTAATCGGCACACAACTTTTTTGGTGATGTGCATGAGTATGTGCTCAAACTCTGGTGCGACTAGAAAACAGATCTCAGTGTACCTAATTCCACTTTTAAGCAGTTAGGAACAACAGAAATAAGGCATACTTGAACGGTGATCACCAAACAAAATGTGATCTAAAAATAATAACATGCATATGGGTATGAGTGGGTACATATGGGTAGATATATGTACTTTAATCTACTTATGTACTACATCTGCAGTTGTATATGCTTATTATTAGGGGTAGTGATAGGATTCGAATTTGGTCTCTAAGTTAAGTACCTTGGTGAGGGGCGGGGGGGCTTTTGTGTCCTCTTTTCCTCTTCCCCTCCCCCCGACCACACTTGTTATATTTTCCCCATGTCCTAATAACCTAGTGCAAAATATCGCCAGAGCTTCATGATAAAATTGTTATAAAGTATATAAATTTAAATAACTTTATTTTAACTTTATTCTTGCTCTGCATTGCATTGAGCTCTCTTACATCGAATCCAACATAATATATATATATATATATATATATATATATATATATATATATATATATATATATATATATATATATATATATATATAGGCAAACATTATTAAATAACACGTTGATGATATCCTTATTTTAGCAGACAATAATGATGAGATAAAAAAAACTACAATACATTTTTCAAAATAATTTGTACTTACATTCACTCCTGAGCTTATGTTAATAACAAAATTCCGTTTTTAGATGTTCTCATTGACTTTAACAATGACGCATTCATCACCTCTCCCTATAAAAAACCTAACTCTATTAATACATGCGTTTTAAGTTATAAAAGCGAATGCCCATATTGATATAAAATTGCAATGATTAAAAATCTATAAAAACCGTGCAAAGCTAATCTTTTCAACCAAAAAATATTCCTTAACGAATTAAAAAACATTAAACAATTTCTAATTAATAATGAATTGCCCAATTATATTATAGACGAACAAATAAAATTAATGATTAGAATAATCAGCTAAATAATTCCCACTACATAAATATATTCTACTGTAACCAAATGCATCCGAACTTTAAACTGGATGAAAAAGCTATTAAGAATATAACACATCGCTACATATCCCCCATCAACTCTGCTAACAAAATAAGATTCATCATTTATTAAAAAAAAATGAAAACATCAAACCATGTAGTTAAAAATAACACTTTTCAGACCCAAAATACATTAGAAAGAACCAATGTAATATATCAGTTTTAATGCCCCATCGGAGCATGTATCTCCGACAATAATAAAAAACTAATTCTTACATCGGTTTCACTACCACAATATTTTCCTGAATACTAACCTTACATCTCTCTGACACTAGCTCAATTTGCTAGCACCTAAAAATACATGACTGCCCCCTTCTCAATATAGACACATACTAGTTTACAATACTAAATAATACACCACGATACCAACACCAAAAGATTAAAAATTCTTGAAGCCCTCTACATAAAAACAAAACATCCCACAATCAATAATGTGAATTGCAAAACTAGTCACAACATTTTAAAGTGTCTAGCATAGTAATAAACGTTACCAAATTCTTAGCCATTAAGCAATTATACATTTGAATCTTGAATGTGCTCAGAACGTAATCAAATTCTTAACGATTAAGCAATCAAATTTTTTAATCCTACACGCTCTTAAAACGTAATCACGCTCTCATGTAACATCTCAATATTATAGACGCTCCTTTTAAGTTGTAAATTACTGGCCGTTATAATAATTTAAAAAAATAACAGTAAAGACATATTTTTTAAGAAATCAAAACTAACACCGCCTGAAGATGATTTGACGAATCGAATTGAAAGTACTCGTAAAAAAGGAAAGAAAATGGAACAAGAAACCCATGGAACTTCCATACAGCAATTTTACTGTAACACTAAATGGACCATTCGGAAAATTGAAAAAAGAAAAACAGTCTTATCAAGCAAAAACACTCTGTGTTATTTAATAATGTTTGCCTAAATGAAAATATGCTGCCTAAATACACAATATATATATATATATATATATATATATATATATATATATATATATATATATATATAAATTAAAGTTGAGCACTGTTGTAATTATTCCATTAAGGCTCATTGTCAGCGCCCGAGGTTCATCATGCCATCCATTAAGCCGATTCCTGGTAGATATAATCACCCCACTCACAGGCAAATCACCATCGTATGTCAAATATTCTGCTCACTTTGTGGAAAAAATCAATAATGCTCCCATTCATTCAAATATATTGATATAGATATAGTAAATCTGTTCACAAAAGTACCCACTGACGAGAGTCTGGCAGTGGTAAGGGATAATTTAAATTCAGATACTTCACTGTGGGGACGCACCTGTATCCAAATAGTACATCTGATTGGTTTTTAATGTCGGGAAAATCCTGCTCGTCAAAATGAGATATTCTGGATTAGGAAGAAAATTAAATTTTCTTATCTATAAGGATTACTCTTTCATTGACCGAGGACAGAAAGGATGAAGTGTAATATCAGAACATGTATCGATGGGTAGGCATAAAAGTTGAATGTTATATACGTTCAAAAAATAAACAAAACGTTTTATACTATATAGATTTATTATTGTGTAAAAACAACATTTCAAATTTTAAGGAAAACAATCAAGTATTTTTTATTAACGATTTTTCTACTAAGACAGATTTGGGCATCCATTTGAATTTTAGCCTAAATGAGTTTTTTTATAGTTTTATCTTCAAATCATTATCAGACTTCCACTTTGAAAACGACATGAGCATAACCATCAGTATCCTTTTTTAAAAACAAAACAATTACCAGATCAAAGATTAGATAATTCCAGACAGAAATGACCACCGCCATATGTAGTGTGTAACCATTTCCTTCGAAATGTCTTGTTTATCTTCTTAGCACCAACCACTATGACGTTAGCAGAAAAACGAGACAATGAAATGGTATTCTCTTTACGAATGTCACGGTTCGAGCATTTATGGTGTATTTTTTCTTTCAAAAAAGCAGCTTATTTTAGAGAGAATGATGCGTGAATACCTTCCTGCTGTGGATACTTAAACCACTTTACCCAGAATTTCAAAGAAAGTATTAGTACAGCTTCCTAGCGAGTGACTTTGTGTAGTTTTAGTATTTTTAAACAAATGTTACTTTTTATTTTTGACATAAAATTAGATTTGTATTTGTTTCATTTGCATAATTCAGTTACGATACTCCAATTCATAGTTACCGAATTCGGAATTAACATACCTTGTCAAAATTACCGAAATTTTCCTGAAACCACAAATGTTAATAATCTAAAAAAATTAAAAACTTACCTGTTTAGTATTTAAATGAGAAGTTTGTTTTGTAAGTTTGACGTAAACTTATCCCTCAGGTTACATTCCTGTAAAACTAACATAACGAACTGGACCTAACATTTTGGATTTAACTAGCAGACTGAATGGGGAGGTATACCAAATGATTCTCCGATTTCTATTTCTCCTTCTAGTGTTCTTATTCCTTCCATCTTGGTATCCCACGTTGGTGTTAACATAACCACTATTTCATAAGACGTTGTTGTAGGTATGACTATTACAATAAAAAAATTTAATTAGAATAATTATTGCTAATTCTATGCTTAATTGATAGTGGTATATGCTTAATTATGTTGTGTGGATGATTCGACTCGGGGTTAACATATACTGGGTCGTAATTTTCTTTCATATATGGTTTATAATTGCCCTGGTTACGGTTAAATGTATATGTGTGTGCGCGTGCACGTGTGTGTGTACGTATATCACTTTATCCGCTGTGTATTTTGACAGTGGAAAAACGTGATGAGATGACAATTATCTGTGAAGATGCAGCGAATCATCACCATATATGTATTTATATATATATGCTAGAAAAATGTGACCTGTTGGGTCACCGATTGAGCTCAGGTTAAATTGTTTGAATCAGTAAAAAGTGAGTTTGCAAAGCCAGTTAAATCATCGTCATCATTCATCATCATATTCGGTTTAACATCCGTTTTAGATACTGGCATGTGTTGGACGGCTTTAAGAAATTGACTTCCAAAGTAACCTATCTATGACCAGGTCTTTATTTATCCCTCTTTCTCTCAGATCTATTTTATCACTTCTTCCCATGTTTTCATTGAACTTCCCCTGTGAACTGAACATACTACTTCAACTGTTCTGCATATACTAATCCAAGAACTCTCATCCATTCTTTCAACATGGCAATATCATCAAAGTCTACTCTTCTGCACACATCTCTCTATACTGTCCAGCTTTAATCTTCCTCTGAAGTTATCAGAACTAAGCCTGTCTTTAAAACACACATTACACATCCATTGTATCATTCTCATATTATTTCTCTCCATGCAACGTATGTTCTCAACCCTCACTGGCCAGGTTTCATTTCCATACGTCATCACACTGCATTTACATGCCTGATGGACTCTTCCTTTGGTCGACAGTGGTAATGTAATAACAGAAGTTCCCTAAACTTACTCTATCCACACCTAATTCTTGCAATCACACTAGCACCTGCTACACCCTGTGCTCTAATGGTATCACCAAGGTAATAAAACTTCTCGACAAACTCAATAGTTACGCCATCCAGATCTACTTTCTCCACATCTGAGTTCTGATCATCTTACACTTAAATATAAAATAATAAAATGACAAAATCCCAAATTGGTCGCTTTCTGCTCGCTATATTCCTTCTCTCTCTCTCTCTCTCTCACACACACACACACACACACACACACACTCTCTCTCTCTCTCTCTCTCTCTCTCTCTCTCTCTCTCTCTCTCGCTTTCTCTGTACAGCTACGAGTTAACTAATATTATTACTACACCTGATGATATTCTCTTTTGTTTATAATAGACTATTCCAATCTTTTTCTTTTTTCTTTTCTTCATTATTTTCGATTTAAACAGAGAGAGAGAGAGAGAGAGAGGGAGGGAGAGAGAGGGGGAGAGAACGTCACAAAAGTGAGAGTGATAGATAGATAATGTATAAAATTAGAGTGGGGAATCAAACACCATAAAGTGAGAGAGGGTGAGAGTGATAGATAGAAACTTAGTAAGAGATGGGTCACTTGTTGAGTTAATTAGAACAATTAAAGGTGTTTGAAACATAACTCAGTCAACAAAACTAAGGAATATTTTAGCATGTATTTTGCATGAGTAAAATATATAGAAAAAAAGCCTTCCGGAAACAAACGCAGCTATAAATTAAACAAAAAGTAAAAGGTGAGATTTTTTCTTAAAACTTCTTGGGGGGGGGGGGGGGGGGCAGCAGATAACTGATGAATGCAGTAAAGAATTTACAAACGCCGACACAAATTATAGTTTAAAAAATTCAATATTTATTTACAGAACAGAAGTAGACAAATAGAAAACAGAGAACACGACTTCTAAACCGGAAAGGAAATAAGAGTCCAAGAAGTATAGGGCAGCAAAATATAATTGGATTGTGAAAAGAAGGTATTTGTACGGTTGAAAATTGATGAGGGCATCGCTTGCATCCTAACTTCAACAGGACCACAAACAGGACCCACAAATAAACAACAAACACAAATAGCAGAAACAACGTTTTACCCGGAACTTGAACATGTTAAAAGCACTTTCTCTCTAACTTCTGTCTTCACATCATCAAATCCAAATGGTAAATTATTATTTATTCCTCTTTTTATTGAACATATAAAACGACTTATTCAAATAACTCGATCTGCTGCCAGGAATGTTTTCATATCACTGATCGTGCAAAACGAATTGCATTAAATGACATGTCTCGTCGTCCCGAGTGTTTAAAATAGAGATACCACATGAGTCGTCGTCACCTCGACCGTTATTACTGGGGTAATGTTTGAATCATCTCGTTTTCCACAATGAATAGCGCAAAACACACGTGTTATTTTACGTTCATTACTTTACTTAACTTGCTTACAATCTGGAAAGAAAAGAATTAGCGCCAAACTCAAAGTTCTTATAAAATATGAAAATAAAATGAATAAAAGTTTATAACTGGATCTTTTATAAGGTTATAAAATCATGTGTTATCACTCTGAACCTTTTCTTCAAATGCGAAAAATGTTTGATTGAACGAAGCATGGAAGATTGTGTCTTTCAGCCTATGAATTAATATCAATATTTTTCAGTAGTTATGATGAATATGAAGTCGTCTGTGACATTTGTAGAATCTCAGTTCATCTGCATTTAGCTTCACTCTGTTGTTGGTGAAGTTTTTGAGTTTCAGGATATCGTTAATAGATGGTTATTTCAGCAAGATACAAGGTGTTAGGAGCTCAGCTTTTGACGTCCGAAGTTGAAATATTGGATATTCATCTTTATCATTTTAGCTGCATGCATACGTGGAAAAAATAATTGTTCTCTGTGCACATGGTAACCATTATTTGTGCATTATCATTGATAACATGCATTTTTCTTTTTGGAAAGAAAAATAGACGGAAACAGTTGGTTAACAATAACTCTTAGGTTTTTGTACAGTTTACTGGAACGAACATTAAAGGTGCTTTAAACAATTAATACATGAAAATACACACAGGAAAAATGCAATCTAAGAATTACAATTGTTTCATGAAAATGTACGTTGTTGTTAGAGAAGCGAAATAAAAATGTGCGAATGCACACAAATGTAAATTTATTTACAGAGTCACAAGGGTGGTGATGTGCCACCCAGAGAATAATACGAACAAAGTTATTTGGTTCTTTGACCATTGTTTGAGAATCGGTTGACTCTAATATAAAGATAACTAAACAGATAAAGCTGTCAGGGTTTAAAAAGCATACAAAATAACAGAGCTGGTTCAAGCAACGTCCGAACAGACTAAAGATCGTGACGATAGGAAAAAAGAGTCTTGTTTTTTAATATGAGTACATAATCTTGTGCTACCTAAAGAATTGTAACAGGAAACGTGTCTAGAGGAAAGAAATAACAGTTCTCAAACAGTCAAATGAGACAAATTAAAAAAAAAACATGATAAAAGAGTCATATTACGTCCAGGTGTTGTGCAAATACAGCATCTCAGCAGGTGAACGCCTTCTTCACTGAAGTGGGAAATTCTAGGAGACATAGTAATCAATTTCCCGCTGTATCGTTGCTCCCAATGCCGGTAAAAAGGTGTATACCTCCATACACAAACTTCTTTTCTTGAATAAAGCGTGTTGATCAGAAAGCATGTAAAATTATTTAGTGAAAATACTGCTTGGTGCAGGGATCAGACGATGTCTGTTACTGTAAAAAATGTGTCTATTCCCAATGGAACAAATGTAAGCTTAATTAGTGTGGAAATCTGCTTAGAGCAGGGTTAGACAATGTTAGGATTAGGGTTAGACAGTGTTAGGGTTAGGGTTAGACAATGTTTGTTGCTAGTTTCACATCCTACTCACTGCAGTTAAAATGTTACCATTCATAAATTAACAAAAAAACTTGCTCTAGTCTTTTTATTTTTATCAGATATAGAGGGTTTAGTGAATTGACTTCTATTTTGTGTAGCGGAAAAGAAATTACAGCGTGTCGGCGAAATATAAGACCTAGTTATATTTGGAACTAGCTGGCTTTCCCAGCTTGCTATCGCTTGACAAAGTTCACTACTTGAAGTACTTGAAACCAGAATTTTAAATAATAAACATTTCATTTATAAGTTTTTTTGTTAACACGAAACAAAAACTTTCTTCTTTATTCATATAAATAGATAAACATTAACATTTATTCATATGAATAAGTAAATATTAACATTTTTATTCCAATTTATTTATCTTTTAAATAAGACCGTAAAGAAATGAAAAGAAAGAAAAAATCAACTCGCCTGTACTATGGAGTGTGTGTGTGGGGGGGGGGGAGCTTTTATTTTTAACTTACAATTTAGAAATGGCAACTTGTTGAAAATCAAAGAAAAGGCTGGAAAGGAAAATTTAAACACGAGATCAAAGCAATCATTAAATTTAAAAACAATAAAAAAGAAAATGTGGCGTCGCTAACGAAATGGAGGGAGATATTTAGGAAGAGAGAGGGAGGAAGCAAGCAATCAGTCACTGTATCCCCTTTCTATATGGACTCTTCTTGCTTATACCCCGTTTGTATATCTTTCTTTCTAACTAGCAATGTTAGTTTAATTTAAATTGCCTCCCTTGAAAATTAATGCACAAATATTTTAAGAAAGACTTTAGTAATTTATCCTTTTTATTATTAAATCACTTTAATTAATTACTGTTAATATCGACAAAACTATTGCACATGTATATAGGAAAATAGGAGAAAAAAATTACAAATGAATAAGACCAAACATTAATTTATTATGAACTGTTTAAAACATAGTTATGCAAATTAGGCATTTGAATAGTTCTTCTTCTCTCGTTTGCTTCAGCATCCCATTGTCAGATCACCAGCTCAGTGGAGGAAAGCCATGCTAGCGTTTCGACGTCTAAAGCAGTTATGCCGGCTTCACCGTTGGGTGGTCACTCGATGATGTGGTCAACTGTCACAGACAGCCGAGTCCCTGAGTCCCCATCCTTTCATGGTCACAGCGAAACGGCCGATACTGGTCCAGAGGGGGGTTGAGCATTGTCCACTGCCAGCGAGGGAGGTCTACACCCGGTAGTTCGTCCGCCTCCTCCACGAATCTGCTGCCTGCGATTCCTCCATCCAGCGACATTTAAACCAGATTCGTTTTGTGATGTCACCGAGTGTTGATAGCAGGAGTTGGTGGACATGCTCTGCGAATGGGCGTTGTGACTTCAGGCAAGCTCGTGTGTGTGTGGGGGGGGGGGCTAGTATTTTTAACTTACAATTTAGAAACGGATGGCAACTTGTTGAAAATCAAGTCAATTACGCTAAAGAAAAGGCTGGAAAGGAAAATTTTAACACAAATGTGAAACCTTTGTCTACGGGATCAAATCAATCATTAAATTTAAAAACAATAAAAAAGAAAATGTGACAAACTTGTGGAGGAGGTGGTCCTCATTTGAAAAGTTGTCTTTGGGTCTTTCCTTTCATTGTTAACAACTTTATACCCTAAAGAGAAAGTAATTAGGACAATCTTTAATACCACAAATATATACATGAGGGATGACAAAAACGAAACAAAACTTTCCTCATAAATCTACAGAGAAATCACTTATTGTGCTCTTTCAAGTCTCCCCTCTGAGTAAATTGACGTCTTCATTCGCTTCTACCACCCATGATAGTGTGATACTATTGTGTCGTGGGTCGAATCCTAGTTTGAGGCACCGTTGTAACAAGTCATGTTGTAGCATGATAGCCTGAAGAATCAGTGTTGTATTCTGTGTAACTCAACACTAAACATAGTCTTGGGTTCGATCTTGGGGACCATGAGTGTCGCATAAGTTCTGACCAGTTGCTTTGTCAATAGTTCTGTACCCACATTATGAATTTAAAGATCTGCAAAACTGTTGTATTGCACCATTGGTCTGGAACTTTTGAGTAAGCGTCTTATCGGCATTCCTTTTCCGCTTTTATCAAAGAAAGTGTTGTCTTGGGTCCAGGGAAAATGGATGAGTCTGGTAGCTGAAAGAAAATGACTGGATACAGAATGGACGAGACATTTTTGTCTTAGGAAAATAAAATTTATGCTTATTATTTCAACCAACTCGGGGCTTCATTATATTCGGCTTAGACGAATCCCATAGTCTTACACACACGTCTATCCTTGTCAAAGCCATCTGAAGCAAACTGAAAAATCAATGTGGACTATCACTCAAAAACACCTCGATTTTTTTCAACACGCGGCAACTTGCACATGCTGGGTGTTTTAACTTTTCAAAATCCTGCATAGCAAGACTGGTTCATTGGGGAAACTGTCAATGCATCAACTGCAAGACTCTATGGCATTGGTTAAGTAAATTTACTTATTGTGCCACAAAAGCACTAAGCAATGTTATCCTTCTTGAGGTCCTCAGTTCACTAATCACAGTGGTTTTGATATCTTCTACATTGAAAAAGTGAGTTCCTTTGAACACAGTCTTCAGCCTGGAAAATGAGCAAGAATCGCACAGTATAAGATCTGAGGAATAAAAATGGCAGTCAAGAGCTGTGATCTATTTGTTGGCCAATAACTGCCTGATACTGAGTGTGTTGTGTGCGGGCATATTATTGGGTTGAAATAGCCATAGCTCGACTGATATATCTGACTCAGGATGGGTCATTCCTTTCTGGTCAAAGAATAAGATCAGAAAGACCTTGATCTTTGATTTGAATATACCCGTCTTCTTGGATTATGGTGAAATCTGATTTTCCACTGTAGACCCTGTCTCTTGGTAAGATCCAAGTCTCATCTCCTATGATCATCTGGCCAAAGAACTCCGGATATTCTCTCAGGTAAGTCTCATCAAACATTGGGCTAGTGCTACTTCTGAATGTCCAACAAGGCTGGGACATTATCTTGGTGCACACCTTCTACATCAAGTAGTGACTGAACTCTTCTACCCACACTGCTAATCTGTAACCACTCTGCAGCAACTGGTTTATATTGACAATATTCTCTGCTGTCTTCTTTGTGAAAGGCTGTTCTGATTTGGAGTCATCCTTTACTTCCTAGCGGCTACTCTTGAAGCATTTCGGCTATTCAAAAATTCAATATTACATCTCCATCAGCTTGTCAAAGAAGTTTGAAAAACTCGGTTGAGCTCTTCACCAACTCTACCAGGAATTTCACATTGATTGTTTGCTTTATGTTTGTGTATTATAAAGCGTTACAGAAGAGTGCTACACAAAAGCTAGAAACAGAAAAACAGAATGAGATCCGTATAGCAGATTAGTGGCAAGATGTTGTGCAATACTGTGATGTAAGCAGTTAGCCAATTGGCATTGAGTCATGAGCATGGTTGCCATAGTCTCGTTTCTTTTTTTTCACACATCATATATATATATATACTAGAAGAATACCCGTCCCAGGATGAATAAAATCAATTCTCGAACAAAACCGTTTTTAACCACTTTTATGTCACCTCGTATGGTTAAATTAAAACCAAGATATAATACTACTAAACCTTATGCCTTGAATCCTTATTTCAATATTGGTCAAAAGCCATTACATGATTTTGATTCTAGGAAATTTCTCAAATTTAAGAGGTCTTAAGAAAAAATTGAAATTCAGGGAATCTTGCTTAATAAGTGTCTAACTACGTATCAAATTCAATTCTAATCTGAAACATTTGAATTTTCAAATGGAATGTTGCGTCCATATTATGCCCCCTAAAATCCCTTTTAAATACTCCAAAGAAACTGAAATTTGGGGATTTTTTATTAATGATGTCTAATATCAATTGTTCAAATTTAACAAATATCGGAAGTATCTAATTTTCACAAAAGGTTTCCACTCCTTCTTTGCTCACTTTTGCATAATACTAAATTAAAGTAAATATAGCCCACATTACCCACCCTTACGCCTATCAGCTGT
Source organism: Sepiola atlantica (assembly GCA_963556195.1). Lineage (NCBI taxonomy): Eukaryota > Metazoa > Mollusca > Cephalopoda > Sepiida > Sepiolidae > Sepiola > Sepiola atlantica. The sequence goes on from OY744516.1 coordinate 174,937,170, forward strand.
GTACCAAACTTCATAATGATCGGTTAATTAGTTTAAGATTGAATCCTATACATAGAAATATATAAAAATATACACATACCTAACTTCATATAAATAAAGATATATATTGAGTAATATGACCAGTTTTAAAATTAATTGAACATTTGTACTTCATCGTTTCTTTCTGTTGTTTTATTTGTAGATCCTGATCAGGTTCAGCAGAACATACCAATCCTGAGAGAAATATCCAATGAGACCAATACAGAGAATCCATCTGCTTTTCATCAGGAAATATCTTCACAAAAATCTCAAAGATTAAAGAAGAGTGAAATTCTAGCTGCAGACACACGTCATAATACGATGAATGTAAACGTAAGAAATCATGTACCAGAAATTGGTGTCGACTCAGAATCAAGAACGGTGAACACTTCAACCAAGTCTGGCATCATAAATTGGTATTTATCTCAAGTTGGCAATGAGTCATCAATTACTAAAGATCAAAGTGAACCTTCAACAAAGACCAAGCAAAAATCCCTTAACTCTATATTTAAGAATTATGAAGCTGCTGCCGCTGATGATGACAAGGAAGGACATCTTTCCAAACCAACCATAGACACAAATGTGTCTGTAATGGAGAAGATAAAAGAATTAGAAGCCCAGAAAAATATACTAAGTAAGAATTAATAGAATTTTGGCAGTTCTTAATATAAGCTAAGGAGTTTCACTTCAGAATCTTAAAATTTGAAGAAAATCTAAAGAAATTTAAGATTTCTTCTTTTATAACTTAAAGGAGGAGGAGTATATATTTTTTTCTCTAACAAGCGATCTCTGAAGTTTTGTAACAGTTACATTATTGGGATCTACTTTCTATTATATTAACGTGCAATCTCTTGCATAGTGATTAGTTTGTTGTTTGGTGGGCTAAAACAGGCGTGTTAAAACTTGCATAGAAATACAGCTGGCAATTCAAACATTTCTGCACATAATCAACTTTCCTCATTTCCACCCAGACTTAGTTAAGTGCTAAAATACAAGCAGTTCCTGGATAGACGCCCTGGAGACCTGACGCTAAAAACATCTTCTCGTCTCATCATGGCTTGGCAAGATGAGTGGAACTCTGGAATTCAATTCTCTTCCTATAGCTAATGCCCGCCTGCCGAAGCAATTTGCTTTAGATTCTTGTGTTCCTGTGTTAATGAAATTGTTAAATAAAGATGATTTAATTGTAGAGAAGATGTTGGTATTTTTATATGGAACTCGGGTGACCCTATTTTCTCCTTCATTTTAAGTCAGATAAATACGAACACAGCCGTTTCTACAAAATGGCTATCTTCAATTTCTGGCAAGCGTCTGATAACACTAACCACTTTACATTTTCTTATATTTAGTGCTTCACTGGTCTGAAAGTGAACGTTTCCAAGACCAAAGTAATGATGAGTGGTTGTAATGTTTGAAAGCACTCAGAAAAAGGATAGTTTCCCTTTTCAGTTTGTGGAAAGGAAGTTAGGTGCAACTCAATTTTTTGTGATACTGTAAGCATTGGGTACACAAGAACTGTAGTGGAATTACAGATAAGTTGAGAGATGATAGCAAGTTTGTGTGCAAGAACTGTAAGACAATGGAGATGGATGAGAACTCAGATGTGGAGAAAATATATTTGGATAGTGAGGCTATTGGGGTTGTTCAGAAGTGTTGTTACCTTGGTGATACCATTAGAGCACAGAGAGGAGCTGATGTTGATGTGATTGCAAGAGTTCTGAGTGGATGGAGTTCAAGGAACTTTTACTATTAATAACCAGCAGAGTGTTACCACTGATGACCAAGGGAACAGTCTATCAGGTGTGTGTATGCAGTGTGATGATGTATGGAAGTGAAACCTGGCTAGTGACAGTTGAGGACATGCGTTGCATGGAGAAAAATGATATGAGAATGATACGATAGATGTGTAATGTAAGTCTTAAAAACAAGTTTAGATCTGATGACCTCAGGGGAAGATGTGTGCAGAACAGGAGATTTCGTTGGTATGGTCATATTGAAAGAATAGATGAGAGTTCTTGGATTAGCAGATGTAAAACAGTTGAGATAGCAGAGTTAGCTGGAAGAGGAAGGCCAACGAAAACATGAGGGAATGATTTGAGAGAAAGAAGAATAAATAAAAACCTGCCCAGAAATATGTTAGTTTGGAAATAAATTACCATAAGCAATCCAAAACATGCCAGCATGTAAAACATACTTTAAACCGATGATGATGATGATGATGATGATGATGATGATGATGATGATGACGATGACGACGACGATGATGATGATATCAATGTTGTTGCCATTGCTTCTTTCTATGCATAGAACGTCAATGCACGTACATTAAAATTTTGTTCTAAGTTCTGTTATTTATTTTTAAATTTGGCTTTTGTTTACATGCATAATTCTAAAATGCCAGAAAATCAGTTGCATGGCCATGACAGTAAGTGTGTTGAAGAGACCCAAAAGTGTGAATTCAATTCCCATTGAAGCATATTTTTTTAATTATTTCTTGCAGTTATAAATCCCTTATTGATTAAGCACTAATAATTTTCACATTATATAAAACAAATTTGGAAAACTTATTTATTCAATTTTTATGGGTTGGTATCCATTTTGCTGTGTGAATTTACTAATCCTCCCTCTTGGATTAGGTTGTTTTGTGAATACAATCGATCACTGACTTATATTCAACATATGTTTTCCCTGGCTAATGTTTTTTAAACAAATAATAAGACTTTCTCTCTATATGAATGACATTTTTCAGATATAAAAAAATACATAGAATTTCCTTGAATATTTGAATCCAGTCACCTGGCAAGACTTGAATTTGTTATCCTTTTTCCCTTTTGAAGCTTATTTTATTCTACTAGTTTCATTAAGACAAAAGTCGATTTATCTATATACTATTATAAAATTATGGTGTTTTTGGAGTTTGTCTATTTATATAGACAAATAGAAACATATGACTGCTTGACAAAAAAGGAATAGGAAGAGTACACATTACTAAGGCAGTAGTTTTTACCATGTCAATACCCAAGTTTGAATCTCATGTAAGATTTTTTAACTGGATACGTGTTTTATAAAATTAAAGATATCGAAATAACATACTAACATAAAAAAACATTACATAAACATTTTTTAGGGGTATAATCCGAAAAAAAAAAGTATACAAAGAATATTCGGCATTAGTTCAAAGCAGATTATTTTTGCTTAAAAACATAATTGATGATGTTTTTTGCCAATAAAAACAATACGTAAATACATTCATCATAGTTACTTACTCTCTCATCCAGATACTAAGTAGCATATTTTTTCCACAAAATTTCACAAATATTTTTCTTCGTGCTAGCTAGAAGCTAGGTAAAGATGGAAATTGACATACCCAGGTACTGTACCAACACCACTCAAGGAGCGGGTATAAACTAGTAAAATGTAACAATATAAACGTACTCTTTATTTTTCCCTGACTGTTCTTTTGATATGTTTTACATACACTCGTAGAATTAGTAGTCGTAAAACCTCTCCAAGTAGTTGTTATGATTTTAACTTTTGATATTATTATTGTTCTGAGTTTTATGGTTAAAAAAATATTCATATACAGAAAAACCAGCTGTGATAAAATGTTGAGTAATTTTGTTTATTTGATAATAACATGATTTACACACAAAAAGAGGGAACAGCTGTGACCCCCACAAGGAATTCACCGGAATTTGACGCCACAGTTAGGCAAGCACCACTGACATTTACTCATATTGGTTAATTGGTTAAGCTGTACCTCATCAAATGACCAGGTTTTGTTGATTTTCTCCACAGTGTGGACATATCAGATAGAAATACGGCCTCCTTGTATTCACGGATTTTCAGTTTGAGTTAATGTGGTTAGTTTCCATCATTCCAAAAAATGAAAGAAGGTGATATTTGACCTGAGTATTATTTACTCCTCCCCAGGAGTTAGGCACAAGGCCAGTTTTATCTTACTCCCACAAGTAAGATGTGACCCAAGATCGGGTCGAGAAAGTGGGGTTTGAAAAGCCAGCGCTCGAGAGGTGAGCACTCTGGCCATTTAAAAATTGCCTGGGCAGCCCCGTCGGCATTCCCCGGTAGGGGCGCCTCAGACAGTAAGCAATAAACTTACTCCTCCCCAAAGAGAGGAGGGCAAAGCCTGGGAGGGTGGACCTCCTAGAACTGCACAGGACAGGCGTGCAGTATCCATCGGAACAGATACTACACTTTGATCTTAGCCAAAAGGCCAAGAGTATTCCAGATGTGAAACTATCAAGCCTCTTGTGGGGATTTTTATCCCGGAAAGTGTTGTGGCCTTGCAGGCCGATAATAATGAAGACACACACAGTGGAATAATTAACAAAAGTGTATTAACGGAAGTATGTTACAGGAGTACGCGTCATGCGCTTAGGGCCATAACTGCCACACTTTGCTGCCCAATGACGCTTAGATGTTACTGTATTTATTGTGTCTGGATAAGTCCATTTATTCTTGAAATAGGTAAATCAACTTATCTCATAACAGAAAGATAGTTCAATTCTCACATGTGAGAAAGCAAGAATAATCCTCAAATATAAGCTTCCGAGATGGGTATATTTGATGCTTGACATGTGAGCAAATCGAACACACACGCATATCCAAGGCAATGCTGAATACTTAGAAAATAACTTCCAGTCTCTAGTAGAAGGGGGCCAAAAATGGAAGGTAACATTCAATGCTACCAAGACAAAGCTCCTTTCCTTTAAGAATTATAAGAAACCTGTATAACCATCGATTGCCATGGCTGATAGAACTCTTGAAGAAACCTCAACGTTCAAACTCGTCGGTTTAACATTCACAGGCAATATGAATTGAAATAAATACATAGAAGATACTGCTAAGTCTGCTGCAAAAATGGTGGGCTCCCTCTACCGGGCTAGAAAACTTCTCTCACCTGCCAGTATCCTATATCTCTATAAAGCCATCATTCGCCCATGCATAGAGTATTGTTGCCACACCTGGTCTAATGCATCAACCACTAGTCTCCCCCTCTTTGACAAGGTGCAAAAGAGAGTCTCTTACCATTGTCTGCCAAGCTCCAATCCCTGTCTCATCGCCATAATGTTGCATCGCTGTGCTTGTTTAACAAGTACTTCAACAGGATGTGCTCCAACGATCTTACTGCACTTGCATCGCTCTCAACGTAAATACGTAAATACCCCCGACCAACCCGCAAAATCCCACCTCTTCACTATAGAGGTCTCCGGAAAACTTTCTATTCTAATAGCTTCTTTCTTTTGACCACTTGCCTTTGGAATTCCCTCCCTGCTTCCTATTCCTCCGACTGTACCAACATACAGAAATTTAAATGCAATATAAACAAACATCTTGCTGTAAAACTTCCCACTTAGGATGTCACCTATTAATCTGGCCCCTAATCACAGTAATCCCTTACGTCTCAGTGGCAATATGCCTTGTTCGGGGTGGATAAAAGTTAAAAATAAATAAATAAATAAATAAACACTGAAATTTGAAATGGTAGCGACCGATTTTGGAGAGAAGAAAAACCAACAGTGTATATTAATTTAACAATTTTACTTGGGCAAGTAATAAAGAATGATGTACAACAGAAAATGGTGAATGTACACAATGAAGAGGTTTTGCAAATATGTGAGAAAGATTGTTCAGGTAACTACATGCACACTTGCGTCCGTCAGTTCTGGCTCTTTTCGTGATGGAAGGAATGTCTTTTTGTATGCCAACTGCCTTCTAGAGGGCTTCTGTCCTAATGCAGTCAAGCTAACATCTACCAGTTGGAACTAGAAAAAGAGGCTGGGGCAGTGCGCATTCCAATACTCTGAGAAGGCTAAAATTAAAAATAAGTAGCTTAACAACCAGCTGTGCTTTTGCTTACTTATTGTTGTATTTTTATAGAACCTCCTCCTCCTGTTCCCCCTGCTCTGCCGTTACCTGGTGATAGAAATGATGTCTATGAAGATAAGAGCGTGAAACACTTACATTGGGAAAAAATTGATGAAAACTCAGCGCAAGACACAATATGGGCCAAGGTAAGAAACAAATTTATTCTTAATTGTGAAGCAGTAATAAAAATTTCAAAGTTTATTTGCTTCATAAAAACAAACAATTTATTGTTCATCGATAACAACTTGTGGTGGATTTGGAGCAAAAGTTATTATTAGATATTTTTTTTTTTAAATGTAATATTTACCCATCTAGGTGGCGACAACTGGACTTTTCCTAATGTCACCACTAAATAATGTCCGAAGCTATAATAGTGAAGCTATTGGGGTTGTTCAGAAGTTTTATACCTTGTTGATACCATTGGAACACAGAGAGAAGTCGGTGTTATTGTGATTACAATAGTTAGGAGTGGATGAAGTTCAGGGAATATCTGCCATTACTAACCAGTAGAGCATTACCACTGTCAATCAAGAGAAGAGTCTATCAGGTATGTGTATGATGAAGTATGGAGATGAAACTTGGCTAATGAGGGTTGAAGACATGCGTTGCATGATATGAGAATGATAAGATGGATGTGTGATATGTATTAAAAACAAGCTTAGATCTGATGACCTCAGAGGAAGATTAAATCTGGATAGTATAAGGAGAGGTGTGCAGAACAGAAGAATTTGTTGGTATTGAAAGAATTGGTTAAAGTTCTTGACTAGATGTAGAACAGTTAAGATAACGATCAGTTGGTATGCCAAAAAAACATGGAAGAAGTGATAAGGATGAACTTGAGAGAATGGGGGATAAATAAAGACCTGATCAGAAATAGGTTAGTTTGGAGGTCAATTTCTAAAAGCCGTCCAAAACATGCCACCATATAAAATAGAGTTAAAACGAATATGATGATGATCACAAATGTTGATGAATTTGTGAAAAAATAATGACATGGTTTTCTAATTTTGGGGTGGGGTTGGAGGGACATTTGCAGCTTCCTGGTGGAGAAGGAGGGCAAAACCAATGTTTTCCGAGGGTCACAAGTACTTGAATCATGTAAATAACTACTAATCACAACTTTTGGGGATTTGAGGAAAAAAACAATGTTCTCATCATTTAGATGCATAACTTCACTTACATTCATATATTTGTGCTTTCAACATTTTCCAGTCAAATGAAAACATGGAAGACGTTTTGCCTCTTTTGATGTTGGAAACAAATTTTGGTAGAGCAAAAGCAAAAGGTAAGAAATATTTCGGCCATTTTAATTTATTTCATGAGTTAAGAAGAAAAGGATGATGATGATGATGATGATGATGATGATGATGATGATGATGATGATGATGATGATGATGATGATGATGATCATCATCATCATCATCATCATCATCATCATCATCATTCTTTTCTTCTTAACTTGATTAGTTTAAAATAAATCATTATTTTAACTGGTTAACCCCTTAAGACCGGAAGCAATTAAATGTGGTCACAAGATGTATGCACTTACAATCAGTGGGTATTCTCGGAGTGGAGGGAAGAGTAAATAATTTAGTTTCAATGGACTTTCTTGTTCTTCTCGTGTATTCTTTTTGAACATCTTTTTCATCTTTATTTATTGGAATCAAATAGTAAAATAAAAAAAGCAAAGGGGGAGTGAATCACAATTTAAAAACAAATCATAGAAAAAAAATGCAAAAATGTATAATGAATAGACCATTCACAGTATTCATTTCTTTGTTTGGTTATTAAATAATTTGGGCGTCATTTATAATATCACTTGCCGAAAATAGCTGACTTCACCTAACCCATTTGAGGGCTAAACATGTGGTTCCCAAGAGGGGTCGTTTCCCTGAAATATCAGCCAGCCAAACATTTACAGCAATTGAATCAAGTGGTGTAATTTGAAAATTATACAGAATTTTTAAAATCTATTTACTCTATAAAACTTATTTTTCTTTGAATTCGTCCGGCTGACTCTTCGGGTTGAAACTAGTATTTTGCAGTAATGATGATTGCCAATAATAATAACATTGAAACCATTAAGCAATGATACATTTATGAACAATATATGTTAATGAGTCAAAAGATTATACTAAATATTTCTTAATTATGGTCCAGGGATGAATATCCTTTATTTTGAAGACTGGTATATTCACAAATAATTACACAACAACTATTTTATTGGACCATCAACCATGGCATTCTAAGTATCCCCATATCTTCAGACCTTACATGGCATTGTTGGCTCAAAATATTCAGGAATCTCCCTTAAACCATGTCCAAGTTATCTCCCTTGAAACATACTAGCCAACGATAGAATGCACTTTCTGCTTCTGGAAACTAAAAATATAATTCTACTCCATGTGGGAGATTTAGAATTTGTATCTCACTCTATTTGTTTACCCTGACAATATGTGTATTTTCGATCGTGTTTGGGACAATTAACGTAGTCTTTTGATGTAACAACGCTTATGATTTTCACCGCGTGTATGGGTCATCTGTCTGATGTCATTCTTACATTTGTCTTTGACAAACCATCCCTGTGATAAAATAAATGTATATATATATATATATATATATATATATATATATATATATATATATATATATATATATATATATACGTATTATGTCGAAAATTTGGGACTACTTTTAAATAAATTAATATTTATTAAATAAAGATGCATTGTTAGGCTTCCAACCGCTTTCTTACATTTAAATATTCAATACTTTCTATCTTCTTATCTTTAACGCATGTCCACGCATATTTCCCTAAAAGACTCTGACGTTCGAACTATTACCGAATCAACATCTTACGAATTCTATCTTCTACTAGCGATAAACATGTCGCTATAAAAGAAAGAAAAAATGTCTTGCACCCCCGATGAGGACGTATTACATCGAAAATTTGGGACTTTATTAATATTTATTTTTTAAAAATACATTGTTAGGCTTCCACCCGTCTTCTTACATTTAAATATTCAATGCTTTCTAATGGGAAACCACTATATTTTCTTATATATATATATATATATATATATATATATATATATATATATATATATATATATATATATATATGGGAAAATGTAGGGGCCATTATTTCATTTTATTTTTCCTCCCAATATGTCTACCCTACATGTATCTGTACTTGCATGACATTTTTTCTCTATTTTATCATCCTGATGAAGTCTTATAAATAAAGACGAAACGTTGATGTACACATAAAAAACATCCATTTTTTGGTTTTCCTTTTTCATTTTCCCATCACGTCGGATTACCTTAATCCTTCTCTTCCCATATATATATATATATATATATATATATATATATATATATATATATATATATATATATATATATATATATATATCACAGGTACAGCAGAACCAAGGCTGTATTTCCCAAGAGGAACAGAGGGTATGGGTCTCTCAGAAATTGACCATCAACATCGAGCCACTATTGTGAGCACTGGCCAATATCTGATGAGCTCCCAGAACCCAAACCTTATGATGGTATGCCAACATCAAGAAACCAGAGCAAGCAGAACGACCTCTATCACAAAACTGGCCAAACATTTTGGACAGGACTGTCTTACAAATGAGGTAGAAACAGACAACAATCCTGCCACAGAAATATCTCACAAAAGCCCTCAGAAATACACCAAGACCTTCCATTCCAGAAAACTGGAAGAATGGGCCAACCAACAACGTGCTAAGTATTTTCTAGATGAATTATCCCAGGAATATATAGATAAGGAAGGCTCTGTAGACTGGCTGAAAAGAGGATCTCTCCACTATGATCAGGAGAGAATGATAATGGCTGCTCAAGATCAAGGCTTGATGACCAATGCCTTTAAAAATATGAGTGGTCTCAGCAACAATAACAAGTGCAGGTTCTGCCACACAGAAGTAGAGAGTGTGAGCCACCTGACATCCAGTTGTAAGGTTCTCCTGGGGAATGGCTATTATACAATGCAACACAACGGAGTGTGTAAATATCTTCACTGGACTATTTGTAAGATTCGTTTTGTTTTAACGGATTCAAATTGTTATTGAATTCACACGTAGAGTGTTTTTGGCAGACGACAAATGTTGTCCAATTTGAAGTGATTGACTCCGGGTCATTATCTGATTGGTCAATTTGAGTCACGTGACAGTTTTTAAAAGTAAACAGAACCAGACGACAAATTTTGCGATAGAATATTTTTAAGAATTTCTCTTCAGATGGAAAATTTGATTTGAACTATCAACATCTTGTTTTTTCATCTCCATGGATACGCTCTGTGCTCATGTTAAATTAATTTACTCCTTTTCATGTAAAATCGACATTATGATGACGAAAAGAAATTTAAATGATAGCTTTAAAAATAGCATAAAAGATTTGAGATATATTTCTCTCTCTTAGTTACGATGTAAATTTAATTTATTGATTGTTTTATTCAATTTTGGACTGTAAACATTCTTGTTAATTTTTATGACAATCTAAAGTTTGTCTTGGAAGAGTTCCGAGAAGTAAAACAAAGGGCGTATGACTGGAAAGTCTTTGTTTAAAAGTTGTATTTGAAAATCTCAAATATGAATGAAATTTATGACAAATGTCATTATTCAAAAGGTTATGTTTGGAAAACAGAATCCAGATCTTAGCCAAAATGTAATTGAAAATATATGGACACAAGGATTCAGAATATTTTCTGTTTAGTCAAAAAAGACTAATTGTTTTAAAGGATTTGTTCAAAATATCGGACACAAGGATCCATAATATTTTCTGCTTAGTCTAATCGACTAAAGATTTAAAAGATTTATTGAATTTAATATTTGTTTATCCGAAGTATAAACAATTAAAGAAAAATTGAAGTCATCGTATTTTTAATTTGATTTAAGGTCTGCGGTCCAGTAATTCACATTTTAATATTCAAAGAAAAACAGGAGTAATAATTATTTTAAAAAATTAATATTAGAATTAATTAAGTTATAAAATAATAATTATTTAATTTTCAGAGACACAAGTAATATTTGATAAGTTATTACTTGAAAAAAACAGAAGAAAGCCACAGTATCCAGATTTTTGCTCATTCTCAATAACCCTTTTTTTTCAATGAAAATGTGTCGTCTGACTTGAACGTTTTTCTTGTTGTTTGAAAAGAATGAGGCAACTTTTTTCAGTGGAATTTGAACGAACTTGAAAAAGGATGCACAAGAAAATTTCCATATCTATAATATATATATATATATATATATATATATATATATATATATATATATATATATATATATATATATATATATATATATTGTAAAGGTGTGAACAACTGTGAGTACATTTAATTGTAAACATTTTTCTTTTTATATGACATATGAACAAATATGCATGTCAACCTCTTTTTCTTTTTTCCCTTTATTTTTAATAAATTTTCGTTTCATTAATATACAGCCCAACTTTGGTTATTTTTTATTTAATTATTTTTTTGTTAACAAAGAAAAAAAGCGTTCAGATGAAAACGTCTTATGCAGCATATAAAAAAATGTTTTTAATTTTTTCAACAAGTCTTCCTTCATTCTGCCTTATGGCCGACCCACTAACATCTTACTTGAGTATCATGTATATGCAAACTTTTTATATTGTGTCAATAAAATTTACAGCCCAACCAATCACTGAAAAAAAGAAAGAGTTTACCATCTTGAATTCCAAGAAAGCATACAATATTTGTAAGTATATTATCTTAATATATATTCACTTTCAGTATTTATACCAAACTATTATCACACTACTTTATTCTGCAGTTTAGATTTTTTTAATAATAATTATAAGTCTTATATTCTGCAGGATAATCCGGTTTTGATATTCTATTCGATTCAAAATTGAATTCTCTGTACTTACATTGAATCTGTAATTAACATTGAATTCAGAAGAGATACAGGGTGCTGGAGAGAAATTTAACACTTTTTGGAAAGGACAGAAAAGATATCATATCTTTGCCAATAATTGATGGATTCTCAAAATTTAAAGTGCATATCTGAAAAGATCTTCTTAGTTTTTTTTTCTCAAATACAGCCCACCTGAAGAAGCCGCCTTGAGCCTTCACCACACCGTCCAGGTAAAACCTGAACCTGGAACACACGCCCTTCACAGTGTCCTTCAAGAGACGCCTAAACACCAGTTTGATCCTGGCAATCAGCTCATCTTTGCAGTGGTACAGTATAGCCATCGGAATCGAGTCTAAGTTTGTCATACCCGGATCTTGCCGCACCTTTTATTGCAGCTTCTTGACGAATTTCATTATTGCGGACACAGTCAGAACACCTGCTATGCTCCTTACTGCTAGTCACTGCTTCCAAATATCCGCTGCAATTATCCAGCTCATCTCTCACAACCTTCAAGGTATTCAAGAAGCACTGAGCTGCAGCTAAAATTTCCGAATGTTTTAATCCGGCGTGAATATTCCAGTGCTTTCCAGTCAACCATGGTCTCCATCTCTCAACCCCATCAATAATACACAGAAACTACTATCACTAGCACTTTACTGCTATTAAATACTTCAAATGGTTCTGAAATTAAAGAATATCAAAACATTATGAAATTTATCTCGAACACCCTGTAGAGTGTTGGCTCAAAAATGTCTTACAGTCTTTGTTCAAGCGTATTCCAATCATTACGTCATAATAAAATTTAAATGATTAGTTATTATACAAAGGGTTTTTAGTTGCTCCCCAAAATATTTAAGTATTTCCTGACTAATTGGAAATGTTCTATATGTTGATTCATTTTTATTAAACGTCTCCTTCAGAATAAACAGCATCTATTTATATATCTGTTATATTTTTATACTTTATTTTCAAATTCTTTTTGGTTCCTTGAAATTATTTTCCAGGTGAAAAATAGAAACCTAATAACATGTATTCTTTATTCAATCAGCTATTCTTTTGGGCCATTTGAAGCTTTCAATATCTGACATTAAAAGGGCTATTTTGGAAACGGATGATTCTATCCTGACTGTGGAACTCCTTCAACAGTTGCTTGCTTATGCTCCAGATAAAGCTGAAGTAAGAATACTTTAACTCTTGCATTTAAAAATTTATGAAATGTTACTGATTCTTATTTGAATGATCAGACGATTAAACACATTCTTTGTATAATTGATGCTATGTGTGTTCTGTCATACCTATGAACACTATTGTCTAAAATGCAACCGCCATTGAAAGTATTTGACAATCTATCTGTATGCATTAGGTCTTTCAATCTATAATCGGTCATCTATTTGACTTCAACGATATCAAATCAGCAGTTGATAAACACCCTGGGGATTCATACCATCAACTGGAAACCTTCTTCAAACAAACAGACACATCATGCGAATCTTGTCTTATATGCAATTCGGTTCGACGCACAGACACCAACCATTTCCTTAGCGCTTATTTCTAGTTATTTCTAGTTTACAGATGGTTCATGACCAAAGTTTGCCTAATGACAGTCTTTGACAAAGAATGCGACTTAGAGAAGAAAACACTGACTTACAAATGTGTATCCGATTTCCACAGAAACACACTCTCATTCGACCTCCACACATTTCAATAAAACAATCCCCTTATCTGTTTGATTCCTTTTCAGACGCATGAAGGTTGGCAGCGTATGGTTTTGTGGCCCGAAGTAGATTTGTTTTCTATTTCTTCCTTCATGCTGCTACTGCCTGTTTGTTTGTTTATATTTTACATCTCTGTAGAATTGTTGTTATATAAATGTTTTATTCTTTGATTCACATTTTCTCTTTTTTTATCAACAACATTTTATTGTTAAAATTTAGCACTTGCTAAATGGTGATCCATTTCAAACATATATGTTTTTATCGAGCCAATAGTAGCTACACATATATTAATTGTTAGTGTGCTGCTTGGCAATCACTAAAGACGCGACTGTCGTCTAAAATACCCGATCCAAAACCGGGAACCAAGACTCCCACAAACATACATGTTTTATATGTCTGTTATAATTTGAGAGTATCAAATGTATTTGTTTTATCAAACTTTAATCTATATAATTTTTTAAAGTTTTTAGTGATTATTACAATAATCAATAATCTCCTAGGTTCCATATTAGAAAAACTGACATTTGGATGGACAAATTTTATATCTAAAAAGATGATATTTCACAAATACTAAATTGGAAAGGACACTCTAAGGATAATATATGATTGTGTTTTCTTACTATTACTGTTTCATTTTATTACAAAATTATTACCTTTCAGATTAAAGAATATGAAAACCTGGCAGGAGAAATCCAAGATTTACCCCAAGCAGACTTGTTTTCATATGAGGTAAAACAGTTGCCTTAATCTTTGCACAAATATAAAATTCAGAAGGCAAGAATTACAAAATCATAAAAGTTTTTATTTTGATAGAAAGTTAATAAACATAATTGGTTCATTTGATCGACTTAACTTAAAAAGCAAAATCAATTTTACTGACATTGATTTTTTTCTGATTTCATTCAAATCTTATACATGAATATCAATTTTACTGAAAAGCTGACGATAAAACAAGTAATAGTTTTTTTTTTAATTAGATTTTTTGTAAAATCAGGGGCGGATACAGATGTTTGTTTGTCCGGTGGCCGGGCAGAGATTAGAACGTTTTCATTTTCTCCATAAAAGCTTCGCCTCCTCCTTCCCCGTGTTGCTGTGACTGTGTAAACACAACATTCTCTAGGAAAATAGGAAATAATATCTCTCCGCGTATGTGTCTCAACACAACTACTTTCATCTTGCAGGTGAAGTGAAAAAAATTAGCTTTTAAGCTAAAACATTTAATCTTAGCTAAAACACTTATTTCTTTTAAACGAAAAAATTAATGCACAAGACGTGTTCATCTATACGCCTTTTTCCTTGTTAACAATAATATGAAAAAGACAGACAAAGCTTGCTCGTATATCAAAGAATCGAAAATTTATTAAAAATAAAAATTTTTTAAATTAAGATAAGAAAAGAGGTAAACATTGTTACAGTCGCGTCTCGTTGGGAACGACAAGACGGTCACGCAACAGAAGAAAAAAAAGAAAAGATTTTGGTCCTCGGGTTCAAATATGCGTGCACACAGAACGAGAGGAGAGTGGGAACTCTTTCTTACGACACCTGTAAAGATGAAGAGACAGATGACAAACACTTTGTGAAAGAACGGAAGACCAACGTAAGTTAAGAGATTAAAATGACAAAATTTATTTTATAAAATATATAAGTAGGGACAAGATATAAAAACAAAACAAAAATAGTATAGGATGGGATCTTAAATACTTATAAAATATATAAGTAGGGACAAGATATAAAAATAAAACAAAAATAGTATAGGATGGGATCTTAAATACTTAACTAGACCGAGCGAAGATATGTATACAATGCAAAAAAAACTCAGTTTGAGAGAAAGAAAGGGACTGACTTACAAATTACCGGTGCACCTTCAAAGTTCATAAGAATGAAATGTTCGAATCTTCGACATATATAAACAATTGTGGTTGCGACAGAGGAGTCCAAGTAATTCTTCTCTGTTTCGGGTATTGTAGTTGCTTCGTCGATTGACTATCTGTTAAAATGTCTTTGGAATTCAGTGGGGTGTATCCAACGCGTTTTTTATGTTGGTATACGTATCGGTATCAGACAATTTAACGGTTTCCAAGGTGCAGGAACTTTGCACAAAATGTTTCTTTCAAAGTTTGTTTTGGTTGTCGCGTTTTTTTCTGTCGTGGTTCGGAGCGACGAATTTCGATTCTTCTACACCCAAACCTTGGGGTAGATTGTGTTTAGCAATCCCTTCCTTTTTTCTTCCTCTTTTTTCTTTCTTTCTTATCCGTTTAGCAGTTTGTATTGGGCCGGATGTCAAGTTGGGGTAGGGGATACAGGTTGCGGAGTACAGCGACCTCCACAGAGATGGCGAGATGACTCATTCCTTTTTCTCAACGGCCACATTCTTTGAACTAAAAAATGGAAAGGAGACATTCAGGCCTACTGAAATATGCATTCTTATACCCCCTCTCTTTCTCTCCATTTTGTTTTTACTATCTCTCAAGCCGACGGACAAATAACGTTTTAAAAGTAAAAAATATATATATACACCCGCTCGGCGATACTATTTCTCAAGCTAGGAGACAAAAAAATATTTTAAAAGAAAAAGGATACATCTTCGCTCGATATTTTAAATTGTCTACTGGCTATATATTAAAATTAAAAATTTAATTTGGGGATTTCGTCACCACACATGCATATATGTTCATATGTTGAATGACAGAAAAAGAAAAATATTAAACAAAATGTACTCACAGTTCACAATTTAAAATATTTTTTTTTTACAGAAGTGGAAATTTTTTGTGTATTTTGTAAAATTCGCTCATCAATAGGCGATCAAATTTCTCTTGAAAAAAACAGTTCTGTCATCTTTCAGGGAAAACATTCTGGGCAGACGACATTTTCATTGAACAAAAAGTTGCCGCAAATAAGCAAAATTCTGGAAACCGGTTTTCTTCTACTACGATTTTTTTTTATTCAAGTAATAATTTAACAAATATTACTCGAGTTTCTGAAAATCAAATAATTATTATTTTCTAACTTAATTAATTCTAATATTATTTTTTAAAATAATTATTACTCCATTTTATATTTAAAATGCGAATTTCTGGACCACAGACCTCCAATCAAATCAAATTTACGATGGTTTCTTTATTCGTTTACCCATCGAATAAACACATATCAAATTCAATAAATCTTTTAAATCATTTAGTCGTTCTGACTAAATAATAGATATTATCGATCTTGTGTCGATATTTTTCAATCACTCCTTTAAAACAATTGGTTTTCTTTTTTAGACTAAACAGAACATCAACGATCCTTTTGTCGAGATATTCCCAATCAAATTATGGCCAGTACTGTTTTCCAAATATAGCCTTTAAATAATGACATGTCATTAATTTCTTTTTCACCAACTTTTAAATAATGACTTATCGTCATTAGTTTTCTTCATAAACCATGGTTTGTATTTGAAAATCTCAAATACAACCTTTATAATTCTAAGAACTCGTCTTCGAATTATGATTAAAATAGTCATCAACATGTCTGTAGTCCAAATTAAATTCACATCGCAACTAAGAGATAAATATCTCAAATCTATTACGTTATTTTTAAAGCTATCTTTTAAATTATTATTTAAATTAACTTTCAACATGGTAATGTTGATTTTACATGAAAAGGAGTTATTAAATTAACGAGGGCACAACTTTCTTAAGGGAAGAAAATTCTGTCATCGGAGATAAAAATCAAGATGTTAACGCATCAACATCCAGAAATCATCTGAAGAGAAATACTTCAAAATATTCCAGCGAAAAAAATGTCGTCTGCTTTGTTTACGTTTGAAAATTGACACGTCACTCAAATTGACCAATTAGATGATGACCCTAAGTCAATCACTAAAATGTAATGAAAATTGTCGTCTGCCACAAACAATTTAGGCGAGGTTGTGGAAAAACTTGAATGCGTTAAAAAACGAACCTTACAAAAATGTATTATTACTGAGCGTTTTCAATAAAAATGAAACATGGCCATTTAAAAAAAAATTAAAAGAAGAGCTCTATTCTGGTTAAACCAAACCGTAAACACCATACTTAAGCTGGCTAGCTTATATTCCGAATAGTTCAAGGGATTATATAGTCCACAATATCAACTATTTAGTTATTATTATTATTATTATTATTATTATTATTATCATTATTATTATTATTATTATTATTATTATTATTATTATTATTTACTCACTAGGAGTTATCACACTGGTCATCGTCAGTGATCGCTCACTGCCAACAACCTATGGTATTCTCTGGAGTCTGAGTGACAACAAGTCTCCTCAGACTTCCAGTATGCTCCACCTCTTTTCGTTCATCACCGCTGATGACCTTGCGGTATCTCAACAGCCACCCACCACCGATTTCCCGCTGATAAGGGCCATTGGTACCCTCTGGGGCCCGAGTGGCAACAAGCCTCCCCAAGGTCCCAGAGCTGTCCGCGCTCTTCCAGTGGAGGTCTGGTTTGCGCTTTCCCTCCTTATTATTATTATTATTATTATTATTATTATTATTATTATTATTATTATTATTATTATTATTATTATTTACTCACTAGGAGTTCTCACACTGGTCATCATCAGTGATTACTCACTGATAATAACTGGTGGTGTTCCCTGGAGTCTGAGTGACAACAAGTCTCCCCAGATCTCCAGTACTCTACACTTCTGTTGATAACCGTTGCAATTAGACTTACGTTATGGCAAAAGTTGCTTACCATTGGCAACGACTA
Organism: Sepiola atlantica; assembly: GCA_963556195.1. Lineage (NCBI taxonomy): Eukaryota > Metazoa > Mollusca > Cephalopoda > Sepiida > Sepiolidae > Sepiola > Sepiola atlantica. Next base: position 174,955,444 of record OY744516.1, read on the forward strand.
TTGGTCTTCTCTGGAATTTGGGTGGCAATAAGCCTCCTCATGGTCCCAGTACTCTTTGCACTCTTCCAGTGGAAGTCTGGTTAGTGCTCCCTCTTTCCATCCTCCTTGATCCTACATGACTATTTTGTGTGTGTCAGCCACGGCTGATGCCTTTCTTTTTTTTTGGGGGGGGGGGGACAGTTTATAAGATTTCATGCAGTTTCAATTCCTTCGGGTTCACGTGGTGTTCCTTCCATGTTTCTGTTGCAACTTCTATGTGACTGGTTAGTGTTCGTAGTTTATTATTATTATTATTATTATTATCATTATTATTATTATTATTATTGTTGTTGTTGTCGTTGTTTTTGTTGTTGATACATTGTTATTATCATTATTTAGTCTACTTACATAAATAGACTATCTAAAAGTGTTTAGCTATTGCAACAAAGGAACAAGGATATGTGCATTGGTTTGTGTAACTTTTCTTTGGAACGTAATACAAATGAACAACATGGTGCACAGACGAGTAATAGTTTTATGTAGGAAAAACACAGGAACAAAATGAAAGATAATACATTGGGTTGAGTATATGTTGACAAGGCAAAATAATCTTTTCCTGAAGTTCGTAGATTCTCTGCTGGGCCGACAGCAGATACTCGCAGGATCACATCTTGTCTGGTTGGAAAACAATCTCGAACTGAAATGTTCATGTCGATCACGTGATCTGGCTTTAGCGATTGCGCATGAATCTCGTTACATGCAAACGTGCACCTGGTGAAGAGGCGATGATCACAATGATTCGCCAAGCCGAATCACATCTCACACAGATCGACAGAAAATAGTTCATTCATGTAAGCTGCTACATAACCCCCTGCTTAGGCTTTTAGCCGATAAACAAGAGAAAAATTATTAGCAGCACATGAGAACACAATTGAAAGAACATGAAAATGCAACACATAGATTATATGATTAATAAACTTGAACAAGAATGTCTGTGTTATGCTGCCAAAGGCAAAATGTCTCTTTTGCTGAAAAAGAAGCAAACATGTAACAATCTGAAAAATGTTCATTTATTCAAAAGTGAAAAATATTCTGTTATAGTTCGAGAAAATGTCGCAACTGACGTAGTGAAGTTGGAAGATGTAGATCGATCAGAGCTTTAACTTTTTCAGGAAGGGGTGAAATACCTTCCGAGTTTATTACATGTCTCAAGAAAACAGGACTTGTGGCACCAAAAATACATTCAACAGGGTTTATCCCAACATGATAACGCTGCAAATGTTCAAAAAGAAGGCAGATATGTTTTAAATGTTCTTCCAGTGAGGTTCTAGCTATAAGAATGTCGTCTATATAGTTATGAAATTCATAGTAGAATGAGCAGGTTTGTTTATTTCAAAATTCAAGTTCGCTAGGTCAGCCGCAGGAGCAATAAAAAAAACAAGACAAATAAGCTGTTCGGAAGCTTTTCTGCCAGATAATGACAGGTTAGTGCTAGAATCTGTAAGTCTTCGTCTACGCAAGTCCGCCATCAAGTAAAAGTGGTGCAAGAAACAGCACCTAAGATGGAGTGGTAAGAATGCAAGCAATGATAAAGATCCACGTGAAATCTTTGAGTAGTTGCACGTCCAAGGATCAAGCAACTTGACTACACGTGGGTACTGAAGAACAGTTACAAACTGATGTTGAAATCAGTAGTCCATGTGATTATACACTGTAGCAAGCATGGAACACAAGTCCGTGTGTGTTGTTACATGTATGGAAGATATCTACTGTCGTGCGTGGGAAATGCATGTGTATATGCACTGTTGTGAGTAAATGCGTATGATTAATGCATTGTGGCACATAAGAAGTGTATGTAAGCGATGTGCACTGTGAAGGAAATGTTCCTATTTTAACGATTTCGCTATGCCATGGACAGCGAAATGTGCCTAAATCTGGAAAATATGTAAAAATATAGTGCCCTAACTTCAAATAGGCAGCAAAAATTTCTCCTAGCAGATACTGAAATTATTTGACTGATAATTTTATAAATAGCAAATAAATTGAAATATTTGAACGATTTATTGAATCAAAATAAGTACTTAGAAATTTGAAGACATGTAGAGGTGATAACTGGCATCTTATATTAAGCACACCATGTATGATAGTTGTCGGAAATTTATCCTTTTTCAGATAAATTCGATATTCTGAAGTAACTCACAAAATAAAAGGAAAAAAGTGGGGGATAAGAAGATAGGAATAAAAACAAAAATGTTCTTGCTTGAAAAAAGAGTTTATTTCTAAAAATTCCCTGAAGGGAAACACATTCAAATTGCATATATTTCCTAATGTATGCGTCACTAAATACAAAGAAAATGCAGTTAGTAACAAATAGAAATACAGACGATAATAAAATCTGTTCTGATCGAACAATATAGAAATGAAGAAAACAACAAATACTAACAATAATATAAAAGTAGAAAAAGTGAGTATTTATGATGTATGATTTCAACGAACAAAATACTTTTTACCAAAGTTCACAACACAAAAAAAGTGTGAGACAAGATGTTCAGACAGTTTAAAGCTTTCACAGAGACCAAAGTTATTTCTTTTCTCACTGGAAACAAGTAGAATTCCTGTGTCATGTTGAATGAGGGTTTTTCTCAAGAAGAAACTCAGTTCCCAGCATGGGTATATGTTTGCTGTGACATTTCTTCAAATTGTACGAGACACATTCAGATGATTTTCAATGGCTATGCAGATAAACGTACAAATTCCAGTCAAAATTTAACTAATGTTGTAATGACATTTCGACATTTGGATATTGAAATTAGATACTACAGAAAAGGTAAGTGTTTAAACTCAACCCCCAATTATTCTCAACTTGGACCTAGTTTATAACAGCATATATTTGCATATACTTATTCCAAGCAATTATTTGAACAAAGACTGAAAATTTACATAAGCAGGTTACAAATGTGTTAGTGGACAGAAATCAAAGTCTTCCTATGAAGACATGTGTGTGAATATCAGGCTAACATAAGCCCTGAATAAACGCGTCCTTCTGCCAACGCCAGTAAAATCAAAAAGAGGACGAACAAGATGGCCGCTCTTCAGAGTTAGCCTTCGGGTTATCTCCCCGCATACAGTTTCATATAAAAAATGCGAAGCAAGGGTTTTTAAACAGAAATTATTGAAACACAAAAATAAAAAAGGAAAAAGTACAATTTGTTAAACACAATTTTAACAAATAAATTTTCAACACTTTATAACAACACTGGTTGATAATACATGTTAATACGAAATGGTGATTTGAAGCGACTAATATTTACATTTAAAATATGAAAAACTCGGGGCGATTAAAATTCTGACAGAATAATTAACGAATCAAAAATTTCCATTCAAACCTATAAAATGAAATTAAGGCAAGTTCTAGAAAAGTTCAAACCGAAAATAAATTAGCTACAATTGAATTAAATTAAATAAGAATAAATCTTCCTCAACCTATCCAATTCCCTCTGATATGAATATGAGAAGATTTGAGGATGTGCAGCAGGTTTTTTGACATTAATACCACGTATGCGATTTGCATATTTTCTTACCAAAAGCAGAAGCTCATCTTCTAATTGACCAAATTTCTTGCGGGGTCATGTATTTTGGAACAAAGAGCCACCTCATGAAAGTGCGAAAAGAGATTGGAAATATTAAATCTAGAAATAATAAAAAGCCAGAGATTGTTTCTAAAAGGAGAAGAACGCAATCTCTAAGCAGTCCATCTTGAAACTTCGAGCTAGTCGCCTCAGATCTATGCTGTCTCACATACTCTTGGCAATTACTACTAGAAAAGTATCTGATAGCATAGGTGATATATTTCCGTTCCAAGCCAGGTTCAAATATAATAGAGACAATTTGTATTTAGATTGTCAGTTAGATGTAGAACAATACTATTAGAGGATTAGAAACAATGGGTGAAAAGGGCAGGATTTGATTATTCAAAAGGACGTCTCAACAAATATTTACTGACATTGAACTTGAATACGACTATGTTGTAGTCATCACGGAAGTACTCCTGTAGTATTGTTTAGTTAACCAGAGCTTTTGTATCAGCCACTCCACTTTATGATTTAACATCCATTGTACTTAAAAGCTGAATGCAAAAAATTTTAAAAAATCAGAACTATTTTGTATTATACAGTCATATAATATGTAAATTGGGTGATGATATTTGAAACTCTAAATAAAATACAAATTTGACCTATTTTAGATTTGGGATCCATCGATTGGGGGAACAAAAGAGATCAAGTTAATATTACGAATATCAATAATAAAAAAAAAAGTTTTACAATTAAAAGTTAAATTTACTTTCAATTCTTTTCTGCAGATGATTCAGATTCCAAATTATGAAGACCGAATACGAACACTAATTTTTAAAGCCAATTTCACAGAACGAACAAAAGAATTAAAAACGGTAAGATACAACTTTAATTTGGATATAAAAAACAAACTCTTGAAAATCATCAGGAACAAATTTGTCGTATCAGCAATGTGTCGTATCAGCAGCAGGTGGAAAAATAGTATAAAAGGGGTTCATTTTTTTTCACTCAGGCCTCACCAACGGGGCAGTCTTTTCCCATCAAATCCCTGCTGGATGGAACGGTAGTGTTCACTACCACGACGATGATAGTCAGCAGCAGCAGCAGCTTCGCTCCCTTCTTCTATAGCACATAAACAATGACTGCCATTATAATCACTATCGTCTCAGCAACTATAGCAGCTTGTTTCTAACTAACAAACTAACCATAGCTCGAGTCGGCCATCACCATAATCATCAACATCTGCAGCTTGTTTTCCGGCCAGCAAAAAGTTTTGCAGCAGTTACATCAAAAGCAACAGCTCCAAGACCAAAGGACACTTCAGCCAGGATAATCATTACCACCATCCTATGGTAACGATCCATTATCTTTCCTGTCGATTCATTGAAGTGTACATTTAAGTGTACATTTAAGTAGGAATGATCCAAAGTTATTGTTAATTAATGTCATGATAAGGAAACTTAAAATGAAACAAATTAATTTGGGCTGTTTTAAAACATTTTTCTTTTAGATTATCGCAAACCTCAAGTCAGCTTCTTTGGAATTACGGAAAAGTGAGTTACTTGCTAACATTTTACAGGTAAGGAAGAAAAACATAACTTTAATTTTCTAGCAATCTCCATGTTTCGAATTGACTTGACTAAAAATTCTTATAATTCTTCTAAAATGAAAAGAAAAAAAGCTTTTACTGTTTAACATTTTTTTTTATTAGTAATAATGTTTTTGTTATTTCTCTTGATGAATTGGGATTTTGAGTTACTTCCCTGTTGTGAAGAGAGCTCTTCAACATTTCCAGAGACAGAGGATGGTTTCTAACATAGCTGTCACTATACTTGAACATCAGCAGAAATTTTATATTCAACATTCTCCCTCTCAATGGAATTCCAAATGAAATTATGAAGGGCAGAGCAACACATTATACACACACTCCTGCAACCATTATTTCAGTTAATGGACAAACTAAACTTAAAATGGATGTCCAATAAGAGGATGCATACAGGATAAATTGATTTGGTGCAAAATGATTTTGTTGTTGTTTGCCAAACATTGTAAAGATAAGCTTCAGCATAAAGAAAGACAATAATAAACTATAAAATATGTATTGAATTATGATACAAAAAATGTCTTAGCAAAACTAATTGTCTTTGTGACTTAATTAAAAGACCAACTTATTGTGAAAATGTGTCCCTTTAATGTCTGAACTGGATGGCTAACTAGATGCGTCCGATTCAATAAAAGCTAATTCAAAAAGAGAAGTTTCATTGACTAGACGGAGACAGCATTTAAAAGAGGATGAAAAAAGGCTTTTCGCCTTCATCCCACTAAAAATAAGTGTCTGGTGATTGGTCAAAGAGAATTGTCTTGCCCAATCAGATGGGGCTATTTTAGAATATAAGAAAGGTAATTCGTTGACACAATAGATATAGAGGGATAATCTATATTAGGAGACAAATGGAAGTAACCTTTTGTTTAGAGAGAAAGAGATCAACAAGGTGAATTGAGCTCAAATTTTCAAGGTAGTGGGTTAGTTTGCTCATGCCATGCAGGCACTGAAAATCAATTATAGGAAAAGTGATAGAGTAATCAGAAAAATTCAATGTTAGTGATTTTGTTTAGCCTGTATCTGAAATTGAGAGACACTCTCACACGCTTTATGTTGTAGTTGTATCCTTAATCTGTTACATCTTTCTATTGACAAATATGAAAGACAAATGATTAATGAGCAAACATTCTCAGAGTAGTCATCACTTAACACAGTATTTGACACACTTTGCAGATGATCTTTCATTGATTTCCTAATCTATAGATGATTTATAATTTGTCCCACGATCAAGACCGAATTTATATCAACTTCCTCAAAAACGTCTGACTGAAAATGGTTCCATCAAAAGTTTGCATCTTAGAATACCTCAGGGATTTTAATTTCCAGAAATTCCGTTCCAAACTGAATCTTGACTGAGCTTATTCTTCTCTTTGGTTTAGAGACTTAGATGCCGTCTCTACAATTTGATGGAATATATACAAACCTGTTAAAAAAAGTACAAAATATTACCTGGAGATGTCATAAATTTGGGGGGGGGGGGGGGTTCAGATTTCACCACAATATCACTGATACTAAAAACAGTTAGCAGGTTACTGTCTCAATACTGAAAATGAGTTTATCTCACTTTTTTTAAATTCTGAAATTACTGTGCAGACCCTCGTATTGCTGTTCCGAGATCCCAAATATATATATATATATATATATCGGTGAAGGACAGGGTTGTGTGGAAGGGAAGATGAGTGTGATTACTAGTGTGTTCAATTATTTAATCAAAGCTTATTATAATTAATGTGGGTATTTTTTATAATCGATACATTCATGCCTGATTCAGGAAGGGACGAGTACCTCATTTATTCATCCACGTGGGCATGCACGCCTTATTTACAGAAACTCAATAACGCATAATGATCTGCTGAACTTATCTCTATAAATATAAAGTTAAGTATGTGTATATGCTTATATATTTCGATGTATAGGATTCACTCCTAAACTAATTAATAATGAATTTTTGAACACAGCTTCTAGGCGTAAGGGTTTATAATGCAGGCTATATTTAGTTTAACTTTTTTTAATGCAAAGGGAGTAAAGAGGGGGTTGAAGCCTTTCGTGAAAATTCAGATAACTCCGATTTTTGTGAAATTTTAATAATAGGTTTTAGACATCAATTAATAAATATTCCTCAGATTTTGGTTTCTTTGGAATTTTTAAAGGATTTTAGGTGGCATAATATGGGCATAACCTCCCATTTGAAAATTCAAATATTTCAGATTTGGATTGAATTTGACCCAAAGTCATTAGACACCAATTAAGCAAGATCTTCTGAATTTCAATCTCTTTTTAAGACCCCTTAAACTTAAGCCTTAAATTTTAGACATTTTCTAAAATCAAAATTATGTAATGGATTTTGATCAAAATTGGAATGATTCTAGACATAAGGTTTAGTAGCACTATATGTTGATTTTAATCTCCATAAAGGGATATTAAAAGTGGTGCAAAACTGTTCTGTTCGAGGCATTAATTTTATCCGTCCTGGGACGTGTATTTTTCTAGCTTAGATTGTTCAGAATCTTAGAATGAAAAAGAAAATAGAAAGGGCTGGGGGAGGAGGCGAAATGATTGGAAGAGATTGGAAATAATAAAATAGATTATATTAATAAACTAGTCCAGGAAAAATTAGGTTTATATATAGATATATTAATAGTTTAGTTTTTTGGTTATGAGATGTTGGTGAGTCTGGAAGAACATCAGGATGAAGATAGGCATTTGGTCAAGTCGTCTGTGTCTGGACGAATCTGACAGGAATTGAATATTGAATAAGAAAAAGGGCCATCATTTTCCACAGAAATATCAACATCTCTACTAAACTATAAATCACCTTTATTCGAAGGGAACACTGGAATAAAAAGAGATTTGTTCGGCAGGCTGACTTTTGTAGAAAACAGAATGTGGTATTCTGGAGTTCCATCTCGTCTTGCTGCTTCTGGCGAAGGAAGAGAACACGTTATGACGTCTTGATGTCACAATATCTTATCGGGAACTGAATCATCTGGCATCAAACTCTTTAGGCACAAATTTTAAAGTTGAGTCCATGCCGAAGTGTTCTCTCGCCTACACAGTTACATAAGTCTAGGCGTCACCAGGCATGTGCCAAGCAGAACCACAACTCAACATAACACAGGATATTGCGTATACATACAAAATAGATCTGTAAGCTACATTACCCCCTGCTTAGGTTTATAGCCAATAAAAACAAGAGGTTCTTTATCGGCAGTAGCAGCACATGAGAATACATTTGAATTAACATGTCAATTGCAACAATAGAGTAAATAACTGTGATCAAAAATGTCTTTGTTTTGTTGCAAAGTGCAAAATATTCTTCTGCTGTAAAGAGAAATTTTCTTTCAAAATCTAACCAGGTAGGGATAACAATCTCAAAGGAGCACCGAGCCGAATCACAACTCAACATAAGGTTAAATATTGCGTATACATACAAACAAAATCGCAATATTATGTTATTATGTTTTTTTAGCAAATAATATCTCTTTACCTATTTAATTGGCGAAATTGATTGCTTTAAACGAAGGTATCTGATTGATTGAAAATCATAAACTAACTTGTGATATATTTTTAATCCAACTTGAATAATTTAAATAAAATTGTTTTAATCCATCACTATATGAACATGAATCTATTTTTATTGGATTATAAATTTCAGTTGATTCTTGCCATGGGAAACT